>PVHT020000077.1:10434170-10476449 GCA_004024745.2 Catagonus wagneri
CCGTTGTGGCACAGCGGAAATGCATCCGACTGGGAACCATGAGGTTACAGGTTCAATCCCCGGCCTTGATCAGTGGGTTAAGGATCTGGGGTTCCCGTGAGCTGTGGTGTAAGTCGCAGACTGGCTCGGATCTAATATTGCTGTAGCTGGAGTGTAGGCCAGCAGCTGTAGTTCCAATTAGACCCCTAGTCTGGGAACCTCCATATGCCACAGCTGCGGCCCTAAAAAGCCAAAAAAGATATATATATCTTCCTAGCACCATCTCTCCTTCCACTGATGCTCCCTTTTAGCTGAGCCACATCAGCAAGGGAGAGGTGAGGATACAGCACGTGGATTCCTAATGAGAAATGCAGTTGCGCGGTGGAGGATGGGGGGAGAGCTAGTAACCACGCCCCTCACATCTTATAGCAGGAGGATCAACTGCATCTTGGCAGTGAGGCAGAATAATGGCCCAGGTAGTCGGTGCAGGATCATGGGCTTCGATGCATTCTTTGATATGGCTATTGATTAACATTTGTGGCTTAAGGGCTCCAAGGAATAACATCCCCACAGGCCTTGTTTACTATAGGGAGTGTACCTACGCCCACATGGGCATCTCTAACCCCCTGTGACTCAGTTTACGGGAGGAAAAGGACAAAGAAACTATGAGACTTACGGGATATTTCCACCCCTAAGACCCCTATTGGACAAGGACTGATATAGGTAATCGGGCAAAGCCAATGGGAGAAAACCACATCTTTCTGGACCCCACGTTGTTAAACCCCATCTATAAGGGATTAAAAACCCCTATAAGACAATAGAGAGGGGGGCTCTTTTCCCCCCTCCCAGCAGTCCTGGGAGCTATTTGCTTTCCTGAAATAAAGACTTTGCTTGCTTGCTGCCTGTGTGTTCTCTGAGTTCATTTTTTCGGCTGCGTGAACAAGAACCTGGATTCTGGTAACATCTTTCTGGCATCAGTAGGAAGGAAGCACTGAGCCTCCACCAGGTCTCAGTAAAACAAAAAAAGGTAGTAAGTGTTTGATCCAACAAATAAAGTGGTACACGACCTCCAACAGACATTAAATGTCAAATGAATGATAACAGTGGTGCTACAGCTCTTGCGGAGAAGAAAAATACCGATTTTGTCATGTCAAGAGACCTACTATTAAATAAAGCAGTCCAGAATCATAAATCCTATGACTGTGAAGCATGACAGTCAGGAACTTGCAAGGGGTCATAGTAAAAAACTTGGAGAAAACAGTTTTGCGAATCATAGAATGCGCTGTCTTCTGTAATACAGCTATCCCCCGCTTTTCAAAACCACTTCACTTTTAAGACCTACATTTAGCACCTGCTCTTGCTAAGGGAAGGAAATCAAAAACAATTTTCATTTTTATGAAGAAGGCGAAAAGCATAAATTGAGACCAGTGTGTGTTCTGCAGCGCATACCTAGAGTGGTTGTAACCAAGCTAGTACCCTGTGGGGTTCCTGGGCACACAAGCTTTTCTATGTCCTCAGTTTCTTGTTTTTAAGGAATAAGCCTCAACCTCCATGACCTTCCCTGAGTTCCAAAAGGCAGCTGCTAATCAGGGAAGGGATGGGATGCAGAGACCAGGAGGAGCAGTCACGAGACAACAGTGCAGCCTTGGGGCAGGGTCCTGGTTCCTCCTTAAGAAATAGATATGACAATATCTTTGAGCCTTTCTGCAGAACTAAAACCCCCAAGGAGCAGAACTTGAGGCATCTTCATGCTGGCAAGAAGGAGGGCCACCAGAACCAGTCCCGGGGCCACGAAACACCAGCTTTGAAAAACAGTGCAACCTTGCACCTACCCTGATCCTTATCTGCAGTCCTATTTTTCCACTCCCCAAACTATAAAACCACCTCCTAATCCCTTCCACAGGGGGCACAGACTTCAAGTCATTAGTCTGCTGTAGCAAAGCAATAAAGCTGTCTTTTTCTCCTTCACCCAAAACTCTGTCCCAAGTTTCTCCTTGGCAGTGGCGGACGAGGCAACATAGTGAGAGCCAAGGGTTGACCCTACTTTGTGTGTCTGTTAGCAATATATGTTCTAAGGTAACTGCTTCTTCACTTTACACCATATCGGCTTAAGAAAGGTCTCAGGAACGCTCTCAAATGGGAGCAAGGATGACGGTGGGTGGGCAATGGGGGGCTGTGGAAAGACTTGGTGTTTGTTACTCTTTTGCAATGTTTGTTGCTATCAAAACTCTTGGGAACAGTGCTCACTCAACCCCTGGGTCATCAAGCCTGTCAATTACAGGCAGAGCCACCAGCCGAAATTAACCCTCACACCTTGACCTTGCACCTTGCACCAAAGAAATCTTACTTTTGGCCTTGAGTCATTTCCCACCCCAACTACAGCAATTCTGGTTTTATAGACTTCTTGAATATTGAATCATAAACTCTAAATGTGCTCAGGGCAGCCGACGTTTGCATTTTTAACTCCCACATTATAGTAATGGGGTGTCTACACCCTTTTGGTATCGCTGAAACTGATACCAAATTACTGACTCCACTGCCCTTCTTTTAAGGGACTGGACTCAAGTCCATGTGCTCACGCCAGTGACTTTCCACGGCCCCCTGGTGAGTATGTTTCCAAAGGAAGGGGTGGAAGCTGGGGACCGTCTCTGAAAATTTCGGGGGCCCTCTTCCTTCGGGACCATGAATCATCTTCCTTCTCAATCTCAACTTTAAAAGTTTTCTTTTCCTCTGCAAATCGGAAGTTTCTTAATAGGATGTCTGCTGGGCTGTGTAATAGTCTCAAAAGGGAAGTGATGATGAAGGTTTTGGCTTGAATCACTGAACAAAACTTGGAAAAGTAATATACGGTAATGTACTATAGGGAACAGTCCATTACTAACAGGATGGGCCACAGATGCTATGGGAAGTTTTATTTTTCTAACTATTTTTATTCTACTTTATGAAGACAGTTCTCTGAAAGCATTTATTCTGAACAAATGGTGGAGATTTAAATTAATTTATTCCGGGAGTCTGACTCTTTTAGGATGAATGTCCCATAAGATTTTAATTAAAATGCCTGGTAAAGAATCCAGAGAATAAAACATACCATAAATTATTTCCATTTTCTCCATACCCTCTCTTACTTTCATTCCTAACCCTCAGCAATCCAGTCAGGAGTGGTTTCTGACCCCAACTCTTGCATCATAGCCAAGATACCCGCAACATTCTAACAGGCTCAAAAACCAGGAGTAAAGTGGTACCAGGAGAAGTTTCAAGAAGTTAATGTTTTCATCCAGAAACCTCTATCACTCCTTTCTTAATATAGTCCTTATGGAATACCACAATTCATCTCCCTCTTAAGGGTGAAATAGGACAGCCTGAGACTTAGGGATATCACCAACACTCCTTTGCAGCCAGATAGCCTCATCCCCCAAAACTCTTTGCCAAGGTCCCTGACACCCCACCCCACCCCACCCCCAGTTTATTTGCCCAGAAGTCAGTTCTGGCACCTGGGAGACTTATCTGCTTTTACCTCCACCCTCTCCCAACGTCTATTCTGCGTAGTGGTTGAGATGGAGGCAGGGACAGGGACAAAGAAGTGGGGTCTTTTGGGAGGGTTTTTTTGGCCACGCCCACAGCATCCAGAAGTTCCCAGGGCCAGGGACTGAACCTGCGCCACAGCAGTAACCAGAACCATGGCAGTGACAATGCCAACCCTTAACCCTCGAGCCACCCAGGAACTCCCTCTTTAAAGGATTAATTCAGTTCTATCACTTCAGAACAATGGTGTAAGGCTTTCTTAAGTTTCCATTTCCTCATCGCCCACCCCCTCCCTTTCCTCACTTTCATCTCTTGATAGAAGACAGGCAAGCATAAAATGAGAGTAATAATAACAGTGAGCAGAAAAGAGAAGAGCCATGGGTACTGCTCCGAGGGCTTATTTGGGTGGGAAGATGAGACTCAGTGCAATTTCCCAAGTCCACTGCATTCTTCATCTTATCCAATGAGAAACGCTGGACCTTCACCAAGGCAGGTGACTGCTCCTCCTTCTATCTTTGTTTCCCTTGTTACTCCCTAGCCCTTGGGGGAGGAGTAGAGGAGTCTGTCTTCCTCCGCCTAGTGGAACCCACCCAAACCCAGTGTTTGTTGCACAGCCACCTGTGTGGCCACGGTCAGGTTCTTACTGAGGCGCACTGCTTATTGATCTTCTCAATTTTCCTTCTCCTGCTAGTCAAGGTGTTGGCCTATGCAAAGTGCTAAAACCAGAGGAATTCCCATCATGGCTCAGGGGTTAATGAACCTGGTTAGCATCCATGAGGACGCAGGTTCGATCCCTGGCCTCGCTCGGTGGGTTGAGGATCCAGAGTGGCTGTGAGCTGTGGTGTAGATCACAGACGTGGCTGGGAACCCACATTGCTGTGGCTGTGGTGTAGGCCCGAAGCTACAGCTCCGATTCACCCCCTAGCATGGGAACCTCCATATGCCTCAGGTGTGGCCCTCAAAGACCAAAAAAAAAAAAGTGCTAAAACTTGAAAAAGCTCTTTCTTTATACTTTCCTCCTTTTCCCAACAGCCGCTCCCCATAGAAAGGAGATACTAGAGCATGCACCTGTATCAGTTTCCTAGGGCTGCTCTATTCCGAGGTACCCAAAACCACGTGGCTTTGTGAACTGGAGTTTGGCACTTGCCATCAGCCCCTACATGGAGTAAAACATGAGCCACTGTGGCTGCCGACCCGCAGCGCCCCCAGAGCAGCGGAGGTCACGGTGGAGACCGGGAGTGAGGAACTCTGTGCAGGTCTTCAGATAGTTAAGATATATTTTTAGAATATTTTATGAGCCCACTTCTTGCATCTCCTCATATCTAGAAGAACACTAAAAGCCTTCACGGAGATGTCTGCTCCTGGTGACTAGAATTAACTTTCCCGAGGCCAGCAGCAAACTTTGTAAAATGTGTGCTTGGCTGCGTGCAGCTCCTCTAGCACCTTTATCATTTTTACCTTTTTTTTTGGGGGGTCTTTTCAGGGCCACACCCGCGGCATATGAAGGTTCCCAGGCTAGGTGTCAAATCGGAGCTGTAGCCGCTGGCCTACACCACTGCCACAGCAACACCAGATCCGAGTTGCGTCTGCAACCTACACCACAGCTCACGGCCACGCCGGATCCTTAACCCACTGAGCAAGGCCAGGGATCGAACCGCAACCTCATGGTTCCTAGCCGCAATCGTTAACCACTGAGCCACGATGGGAACTCCAGCACTTACATCTTGATATTCCCCTTTTCTCTTTTTCAGCTGTCTGAATTATTGCCTCCTGGGTGTAGTTAAGTAGACAAAACAATCGATGTCACAGTCAGCCACTCCCAGGGGCGAGCCAGTGAGCCCTGAGGGAACGCAGGAAAGAAACAGAGGTGCCTTTGGAAGGAGTGATTCCAGACCTTTCTATCTTCCCAAAGAGATGGTTTTCTATAAATCTGATTGCCTATAAATCTTTTTATTCTTACTACCTTCCCTTTGTGGCAAGAGCTATATATCCTAGTGTCCCCCCCTCGCCTCCTTGGAGGGGCTTCTCAAGGCTACCTAAGATGCTGTGTCTCGGGCTTAAGTCCTAATTTCACCCCAAATAAAACTTAACACTCCACTTTCAAGTTGTGCTTGTTCCCTTTTTAAGTCGACTGCTTAAAACGGAAAGGTACTGTCTCACAGTTTTCGAGGTGGGAAGTCCAAAATCAAGGCCATGGTCCCTCTAACACCTACAGGGGATCCTTCCTTGCCTCCTGGCTAGGAACCTTCGGCATTTCTTGCTGTAACAGGTGCATCGTTCTAATTCTCCATCTTCCTATCATCTCTCTGTGTCTTCACATCACCTTCCCTCTGAGCATGCCTGTGTCTGTGTACCAATTTCCCCACTTTGGATTAGGGTCCACTCCAACAGCCTCATCTTAATTTGATTAAACCTACAGAGATCCTATTTTCAAACAGCACTGCATCCTAAGTTTAAGACTGAGGGATAAGTCTTTAACATATCTTCCAGGGGTGTATACGATTCAAACCACCACCTCAAGCCATTACAGGGACAAGAAAATGAGAAAACACATGGAAAGGGCTTAGTGCTGTGTTTGGCACATAGTCCATAACCAATCAGTATCAGCTGCCAACCCCAGTACTCTTATTGTTATTATTTCTAGGTCACCCAGTCTTTCTGGCCCATCGCATCTTTGCTAAAATGGCTTTATAAACAGGTCTTTCTGGCAGTCAAGCTTCATGAAGAATCTTCCGACTATTGCACAAAAATACAACCTCCAAATTCCTTGAGGAACAAAAAAACAATTACAATGGTTGACTGGGTAGTAAACTATAGAATGTTCTTTGTTCTAATCACTGAGCTCTGAGGCTTCAAGGAAGCGAGGAATGTAGAGCTGGGAAGGAATCAATAAAGGAAGTCCCTCAAAGAATCTGCTGACAACTGAACTTCTAAGTTCCCTTGGCTGGCAGGAAAAAAAAAAGTTTGATTCTCCCTGCCACACTCTCCCTACATTGCCGCAAAGTACATGCTCCTGTTTTTCACATAAAAGTCCATAAAAGATGACAGAGACATAAAGCACTAGAAAACCAGAAGCCAAAGAACCAATTAATAGACTGCTCGTGGTCTAAAGAATAGCGACTTAAATTTAAAGAAAACAAAGGTGATCACCCTTTTTTTTTCTTTTTATTATGAGTTCCGGGCTAGGGGGTCCCATCGGAGCTGCAGCTGGCGGCCTTTGCCACAACCATGACAACACCAGATCCGAGCCACATCTGTGACCTACGCCTAAGCTTGCAACAACACGGGATCCTTAACCCACTGAGCGAGGCCAGGGAGCGAACCCAAACCCGCCTCCTCATGGATACTAGTCGGGTTCTTAACCTGCTGCACCACAACAGGAACTCCTCATCCTTAATTTTTGAAAGCTACTTCAGGAGTTCCCTGGTGGCTCACTGGGTTAAGGATCCAGCATTGTCACTGACGAGGCTCACGTCATTACTGCACAGCAGGTTCGATCCCTGGCGGAAGAACTTGCAATGCCGTGAGCTCGGCCAAAAAAAAAAAAAAGGAAGATACTTCAGAGTGTCGGCGATATTCTTAGCTGTACAGCAGTTACTACCGGTCACATCCAAGGCACCATAGCAACACCAGCATGCTTTTCTCTGCGCTAACAGAGCTTTTTTGTTTTTTCATTTTTTAAAGTTTTGTTGACGTACAGTGGATTTACAATGTTGTGATCTAAAGTTCGTTGTGATTGAGACCTTCGGGGACACCAGCAGGTAGTGTGTCACTACCCACCCCCGCAACTGCCAGTCATTTTGCTAAGTCATTTTTCTACCCAAACAATATTTGGAGCTTCATCAGTCCTGGCTGCCAACTACATTGCATAATTCAGTACTTACTTATCTTGACCTAACTAGCAAATTCAGGATATAAATCAGTCTTGCTTTGGCTTGTTCACTTGGTCTTTGGCTGATCCTTTGGAACTATCTGTATTCTAGCACCCTTGAGCGACTCTTGCTCTGGATTTTCTTCTTTCTATGTAAGGACTTGAAAAAAAAACACCCTTAAACTTGTCTGCAAGTAAGTCCACAGGTATACAAACGAGAGCTGTATATGCCTTTTTAAAAATCTTGATTTTTTTTTTAAAGATAAACCTAACACCATAAAACCAAACTTGTTTTGCGGTTAGAAAAACTTTTTGGCTGAAAACAAGGAGTCTACTTTTCCCAGTGTTGTGAAAGTGGGTCTTCCTGTTATCCACAGCTGAACAAATTGGAAGTCATGAGAACTAAAGTCTGGCTTTCCTAGAATTTGTGGCCAAGCTGGTAACAGTGAGATACCGGACATTTATGCTTCTCTCTGCCTCCTTGGAAAAGGTGAGCCTGCAAAAATCTTGAATGTCTGCTGCACTGACCCACACCACGGCATCCGAGCCTCAAAAACCAGGCAGCCTGAAAACCCAGGCTGTGGGTCGCTTTCTGGCTCGACCCCCGAATTCTGTTCCAAGAATAGCCGGGTCTGGTCTACTTCGGGGCGGGGGGGAGCATTTGAAAATATCTGCAGATAAAATAGACGAACTTGGGGAGTTTCCTGGTGACCTAGTAGTTAAGAGTCCCATGTTGTCACTGCTGTGGTGCAGGTTCAAGTCCTGGCCCAGATACTTCTGTATGCCTCAGTTATGCCCTCCCAATCCCCCCCAAAAAAATGAACTTAGAAAGCCTAAAATTGGCAGGAGCCAAATCAACCAGAACTTGTTGAATTATGGGTATTGAAATATGGGCACTGAAATGTCCGTGTTGTTTGAAAAGGAAACCAGGAACCCTAGATAACACATGAGGCTAGGAAACTGTAGCTGCCGACAGGATTGGGCTTCTGAAAGCTGTGAGGGCATTAAACCATTCAACGCTTGTAAAGACACACTGTGAAGTGCAAGGAATTATGTGCCAATGTAAGTCTTATCACTTAATCTTTAGAGCAGCACTCCTTAGATGAGACCTGTTGAAAATCTCTTGATGTTTAAAGGAGTGTACTGGTCCTATCTGCCTCCCCGATGGTTTCTATGGAAGCTCGTCCATCATGGAGGCTATTCTGCTTTGTAAAGACACAAGCTCTGGAATGTTCGATCTTTCAGTGACAGACAAGCTGAGAGGTCTTTGATACAGAATGTGGGGGTTACCATCTGCATTCTGTTTTGTTGAAACACTGCATAGTTTTTTGCTAGGGCTCAAGTTACATCACATGGATTTTACTGTAACTTTCATGTATCTTTTATGACTCATTTGACACCTGTTTACTTTAATGTTCATCTCAAAACCTTAATGTCATAATATCCTAATCAGGGCAGATCACTACCATGCATCCATGTTATGAGGGGCTTTCATTAAGGCACCACCTGGACACCACATGCGAAGTAAGTAGAAGCAACGTGTGCAGCAGAGGCAGTAATGATCTTTTCCCAGTAGACTATGTCCTAAGGCTATACTTTGGTGGACAGTTTTCAATAAAACCGTAATTCCTGATAAAGTATGCTTTAAAAGCGAAATGTTTTATCTCTCCAGCACAAAATGTTCATTTTTACACACTTTCTCAAAGTTTCAAATTCCTTCAGATTTTCTGTAGATGCATAATGAAATTACCCCAGATTGAAATGTCTGTCAGGGGCACATTTAGTCATTCTTCCTCAAACCACATTTAGTCATTCTTCCTCAAACCACAAGGGATTCCATTTTTTATCGTATTCACACTGACATGTGTGTGCAGGTTGCTTTGCGCTCTGGTGGGAACATGATCGTATGATACTTGTGTAAATTTTTGACTGGAGACTGAAGATTCCTAACTAAGATACATAAATGCAGAATGAACATTTTGCAACCCTAACAGAAACACTAGTTACTTCATGAAAACCCTGGGATAATATTTTGCAAAAAAGTTCAAGATCATGAAAATTGATTTTATACATTCACACGAGTCCAACACCCAAAAAGTAAAATAAATCATTAAATAGATGCTTTCAATATTTTACATGTTTCTAAGAAGTCAACTTAGCTCATGTTATTGTGCTACTCATTCACTAACCACCTGAAAATAGCAGCCTGGGTGCCATGTAAACAGAAAATACGTTTTCATTACCAGTATCTTCTTGCCTCCAGAAAACCCTACCTATTCACAAGTTTTATGCATTGTCTTTCTTGAATATAGAGAATATCCTTTCCTTTTCTTTTTTTTGTTGAAGTATAGTTGACTTACAATGTTATGCTTTCTGCTTTACAGCAAAGTGATTCAGTTATACATGCGTGTATACTCTTTTTCTAAACCATTACATATATATGTTCATTATTTTTCATTATGGTTTACCTAAGATATTGAATACAGGTCTCTGTGCTATTCAACAGGACCTTGTTGTTATCCCCTTCGTGTATAATAGCTCGCATCTGCCAACTGCACCCTCCCACTCCACCCCTCCCCCAACCCTCTCCCGTTGGCAATTACAATCTATTCTCCTTGTCCATTATTCTGTTTCGTAGATAGGATAAGTTATGTCATATTTTAGATTCCACACAAAAACGATAGCATGATTTTTGTCTTTCTCTTTCTTTCTGACTTACTTCACTTGGTATGATGATTTCCAGTTGCATCCACGTAGCTGCCAGTGACATTGTTTCGTTTTTCTTGGCTGAGTAGTATTCCATTTTATACATATTACATCTTCTTTACCCATTCATCTGTTTATGGACATGTAGCTTCTTTCCGTGGCTATTGTGAATAGTGCTGCATAGGAGTGCATGAATCTTTTCAAATTATAGTTTTGTCCAATTATACGTCCAGGAATAGGATTGCTGGATCAGTAGGTAACGCTATCCTTAGTTTTCTGAGGAACCTCCTTACTGTTTTACAAAATGGCTGCACCAATTTACATTCCCACCAACAGTGTAGGAGGATTTCCTTTTCTCCACATCCTCTCCAGCATTTGTTATTTGTAGAGTTTTTAATGATGGCCCTTCTGACCAGTGTGAGGCGGTACCTCATTGCAGTTTGACTTGCATTTCTCTAATCTCCACATTCTCTCCAGCATTTATTTGTAGACTTTTTAATGATAGCCCTTCTGACCAGTGTGAGGCGGTACCTCATTGCAGTTTTGACTTGCATTTCTCTAATAATTAGCAATGTTGAGCATTTTTTTAAATGATTTTTATTTTTTTCATTACAGCTGGTTTACAGTGTCCTGTCAATTTTCTACTGTACAGCAAAGCGACCCAGTCACACATACATATATACAACTTTTTCTTACATTGTTGAGCATTTTTTATAGAATATTTTCCAACATTTGTTTCCTAACATGAAACCGGAAGGTTAATACTTTGAAGCAATGTATGCATTTAATTTTAAATTTTGTATTCTAAAAAGGACATCTGACATAAATCAAATAGGTTAATACCAATCCTAAACTGAACTTGTGGAATCAGATCATCCCTCCATTTAAAGATGACAGTGAAATTAAGGAAATCAATTCACATTCCAACTAAAGGAGACTTAACTATCAACAGTTAATAATGAATATTTATGATCTGCTTACCACATGCCACGCTCAGTTCTAGTAATTTAATTAATCTTACCATACCCAATGATGCCAGTGGCTAGCACCCTCATTTTACTGATGACGTAACCCGGTTAAGGAAATAACCCAGGTCACATGTCCACTAAATTTCAAAGCGAAGATCTGAAGCCTTTGCTCTTAACTGCTCTACAAAACATTCAGTTTTTTAAGAGGTGTTTAACTAATTTTTGTTTCTAAGTGTTCCCATTCTGTTACTCTTTTCTCAATTAAAACAAAAATTTAACTGTTCTTTTCTTATAAAGACTCCATTTTTTTTAGCAGTTCAAGACCAACAGCTAAGGTGAAGGGAAGGTACTGAGATTTCCAATATACCAATGACCTCCCCCCCCAAACATGCATAGCTTCCCTCATTGTCAATATCTCTCACTGTGATACTGTGATTTATATGAAATATATACTTGGGCTTCCTCCCAGTCCTGGTTTCCTAATGCTTGGAATTTGGAGTGAAAGGAGTATCTTTTGTCATTCATGAGGTATCCTTCAGAGCATACCAGAGTTGACACTGATGTGACTTTGGTTGGGGCTCCTAGGTGGCCTGGGGTGGAACTGGTCACCAGGAAGACCCAGTGATCACAGAAGTTTCAGTCTCACCCCCCCACACACATCCACAGAGAGAAGAGGGGCTGGAGATTGACTTCAGTTACCAAAGGCCAATGACTTAATCAATCATGCCTAGAGAAGGAAGCCTCCATAAAAACCGAAAAAGACAGAGTTTAGAGACCTTCTAGATTGGTGACCATGTGGAGATTCAGGGGGAGTGGTTCCCCAGAGAGCTTGGAAGCTACTTGCCCCTTCCCACAGACCTTGCCCTAGGCAAGTCTGTTCCTGAGTTAAATCTCTTTACAACAAACTGGAGATCTAGTAACTAACCGAGTTAATCTAGTAAGGAAGTTGGTATCCTCAGTTCTGTGAGCCACTCTAGCAAATTAATGGAACCTAACTGAGGCTTGTGGGAACCTCTGATTTATACAGCCAGTTGGTCAAAAGCACAAGCAACAACCGGGGACTTGGGGCTGGCATCTGAAATAGGGGCAGTCTTTGCGAGTGAGCCCTTAACCTGTGGGATCTGATACTCAACAGTGTCAGACCGGAATTAAATTTGTGGGAAACCTAGTCTGTGTCCACTGAGAAGTTGAGGATTGCTTGGTGGTGATGAAATAAACCCACCGTACTCTCATCAGAGCAGTACATTTGTTAGAAATGATGAACCTACCTTGTCCCATCATAATCACCCACATCTGAAGTTCACATTACCACTCACTCTTGGTGTGGTACCTGTATCTGTCCATCACTATAAAAATCCTCTGTGCTCTACCTATTGATCTCAATGCTCCCCCCAACCACAGACCCCTGACAATCACTGATCTTTTCACTACTGCTATAGTTTTGACTTTTCCAATATATCATACAGTCAGAATAAAAAACCTTTTCAGATTGACTTCTTTCACTTAGTAATATGCCTTTAGGGTCCTTCTACATCTTTTGATGGCTTGATGGCTCATTTCTTCTTAGCACTAAATAATATTCTACCGCCATTCATCTACCAAAGGATATCTTGGTTGCTTCCAAGTTTTGGCAATTACGAATAGTAAATAATAAATAGCTGTGTGCAGGTTTTTGCGTGGACATAAGATTTCACTTTTTTGGCGGCAAAGACCTGGACTGGATGGTAAGAATACAGTTTAGTCTTGTAAGAAATTGCTGAACAGTCTTCCAAAGTGGCTGTACCACTTGTCATTCTCCCCAGCAACGAACAAGTGTTCTTGTTGCTCCACATCTGCTTCAGTGTCATTGCTCCGGACTTTGGCCATTGTTACAGGTATGGGGGGCTATCTCACTGCTGCTTTGTTTAAAAAAAAATGTTTTTTACCCCTGGGTCTTTCCAAACAATCTGTAAAAATGTTAATACTTTATCTTATAAGTGAAGCCTTTAAAATCCTATGAAATGGATGCAAGCCTTTAGTGATTTTCCTAACCTAGAATATTCCTTTCTTCTTAATAACTTAATGTTAAAACGCTATTTTCAAGAGCACCCAAAAAAGCATAGAAACATTTTTTTACCTCTAGTGTGTGAAAAAAGTGTTGGTTTAGAGCAAGTCTTAAGCGAAAGCATTCAAGTCCACAAAATTAACTAGGATAAATTTTTAAAGGGCTCAGGACACATACTAAGATTTTGTTGTTGTTCTGCCTTTCAGTGACACTTTAGTTAAAATGACAATTATATGCATTTATTTTTCTTTCAGTTCTAACTCACTTTTAATTCTGCATGCCAGAACAGAAAATGAAGCCACAAGCAGGCATAGGCGTGATGTGTAGACACCCTGGACCTTCCTCTCTCATTACTTGCAGTAAAACCAAACAAACAATGGATGAAGCAACAAAGTCATTAAATGAATTAATGAATTAAATGTGCATTATAAACACCACAGAGAGCTGCAAAGTATGTCTATGGTCACAAGGAACAAAAGTCTACAGAGCATTCATTACAAATGCAAATGAATTCACCTTTTCACGGATCAGTTGAGAAATGTGAAAGGCAATAGGAGATCCCTTCAGAAAAGAAAGAATACTGATTAAAGAGAGGAAAAACAATCTTATTATCAAGCTTTTGTCTTCTGAGTGTCCATGATTCCCCCAATGCCTGGGTCCCCAGTCTCCATGCTGGAGCTGTCTCTATCACATAACTTGGCAAGCAAGAAAAAAATACAAGCTAGGTTTTTTCTGTGAAGCGTCTCAATTATAGAGAACTGATGTACCAAGGGAAACATTTTATGAAACAAAAGGTGGGACACTAGACAGCTAGTTGCTAGAAGCAAAGCTAAGGAGGAACAGACTCACCAATTTGGGGGTCTCATTACCAAATTAAATGAATAAATACATCTGAAAAATGACAAATCCAAGTCATCAGCAAAATACATTTTACCTCAAAATTAGTCTGAAGGCTTGGTTACTTCTGTAGTCTTAGTCCATACTCACTGGTACTAAATGGCACAGTTAATTTTTAGAGCTTTAGCCATTACCCACCTAAATTCATTATTTTGAGATAAATTTTATTTCTTCCCTAAGACAAGGACTGTGTGAACCATACGTAAACACATCATACATCAAAGTGGGATTATGATGGTTAAGTCCGAAGCAGGAAGTGCTCTTAAAAAGAATACATTAAATGGCTTAAATATAAGACACGACACCATAAAACTCCTAGAAGAGAATATAGGCAAAATACTCTCTGACATAAATCGGTACCAATGTTTTCTTGGGTCAGTCTCCCAAGACAATATGAAAAAAAACCGAAAATAAACAAATTAGACCTATCAAACTTATAAGCTTCTGCACAGCCAAGGAAACCATAAACAAAATAAAAGACAACCTAAGGACTGGGAGAAAATATCTGCAAAGGATGCGACCAAAGAGGGCTTAAACCAACAGCTCATAAAACTCAATGAAAAAAAACAACAAACAACCCAATAAAAGGTGGGCAGAAAGCCCAAATAGACATTTCTCTAAAGAAGACATACACAGACGGCCAACAGGCACATGACAAGATGTTCATCATCATCAGGGAACTGCAAATCAAAACTATCACCTCAGGGGAGTTCCCATTATGGCTCAGTGGTAACAAACCCGACTAGTATCCATAAGGATACAGGTTCGATCCCTGGCCTTGTTCAGTGGGTTAAGGACCCCCCTGTTCCTGTAAGCTGTGGTGTAGGTCACAGAGGCAACTCGCATCCCACACTGCTGTGGCTGTGGCATAAGCCAGCAGCCTCAGCTCTGATTTGACCCCTAGCCTGGGAACTTCCATATGCCCTGGGTGCGGCCTTCAAAAGACATAAATAAGTAAAAAAACAACTATCACCTCCCACATGTCAGCATGGCAATCATTACAAAGTCTACAAATAACAAATGCTGGAAAGGGTGTGGAGAAAAGGAATCCTCTTAAACTGTTGGTGGGAATGTAAAATTGGTGTAGCCGGTACAGAAAATAGGTTTCTCAAAAAACTAGAAATAGAGTTACCATATGATCCAGCAATCCCACTTCTGGGCATACATCCAGACGAAACTGTAATTCAAAGACACATTCACTCCCTATCTTCACAGCAGCACTATTTACAATAGCCAAGACTTGGAAACAACCTATATGTCCATCGACAGATGAATGGACACCGAAGATGTGGTAGATACATACAATGGAATACTACTCAGCCATAAGAATGAAATAATGCTATTGGCGGCAATATGGATGCAACTAGAGCTTATCATGCTAAGTGAAGGAAGTTAGAAAAAGAAAGACAAATACCCTATCACTTGTATGTGGAATCTAAAATATGCAAATGAAACAGAAACAAGACTCAGACATAGAGATCGGACTTGTGGTTGCCAAGGGGAAGGGTGGGGGTGGAAAGGATGGACTGAGATTGGGATTCGCAGATGCAAACTATTATATATAGAATGGATAAACAAGGTCCTATGATAGGGAATTATATTCACTACCCTATACTACAGCATAATGGAAAAGAATATGAAAAAGGATATACATGCATATAACTACATCACTGCTGTACACTGGAAATTAGCACAATACCATAAGTCAACTATACTTCAATGAAATAAATTTTTCAAAATAAAATTATTAAGAAATGTGTGGGTTTTGGTAAGATATTATTAACATTTCTCTTTTTTCTTTCTTTCTATTTTTTTCTTTTTACAGCCACTTGTGGCATATAGACGTTCCTAGGCCAGGGGTCGAAATGTAGCTGCAGCTGCGGCCTTCACCACAACCACAGCGACATGGGATCCATCACCCACTGGGCGAGGCCAGGGATCAAACCTGCATCCGCATAAAGATGTTGGATCCTTAACCCACTGAGCCACAACAGGAACTCCAAAAAATTAATATTTCTATGTGATATTTCAGTTTACTTTTTTTAAATAACGATTTTTATTTTTTTCCATTACAGCTGGTTTACAGTGTTCTGTCAATTTTCTACTGGACAGCAAGGTGACCCAGTCACACATACATATATACATTCTTTTTCTCACATTATCATGCTCCATCATAAGTGACTAGATATAGTTCCCAGTGCTACACAGCAGGCTCTCACTGCTTATTCACTCCAAAGGCAATAATTTGCATCTATTAACCCCAGATTTCCAGTCCGTCCCCCTCCCCACCTCCCCCTTGGCAACCAAAAGTCTTTTCTCCAAGTCCATGATTTTCTTTTCTGTGGAAGGTTCATTTGTGCCATACATTAAATTCCAGATATAAGTGATATCATACGGTATTTGTCTTTCTCTTTCTGACTTACTTCACTTGGTGTGAGAGTCTCTAGTTCCATGCATGAGATTTTAGCTTCTTAAAAGGAATCCACCACAAGAGGAAATGCTACAGTGCTTGCTTGTTCCCAAGCTAAATCAACATGCTTATTTGAAATTCTTCCCATCTGTCCTGTCTCAAGGTAGCATTTTCTTTCAAATTATATTTATGCATTTATGGTTGGGTGATTAATTATTTCACAACTTTTGACAGCAAAAGATTAACGACCTCAGCCACAATTAAAACACTTCACTTTGCCTTTGGCAAACTGAAAATCAGGAGGTGTGAGTTCTGGGCCCTAGGCTCTCCATTCCCCCTCTTCAAATGAGGGAGCTGAGGGCTGCTTTCCAAGGTTCTTCGGTCAGTACCTCCCGCTACATCACCCTGCAACTTATAAAAGCCACGGGCTTTCAGCTGGCTAACACGAACCTAAAATCAGGATGAAGTCAGAACATCTGAAACTGGGGCTGACTCCAGATTCCAAGACCTAAAATTAAGTTGTTCGCGGAAGGGTTTCACAGAAGACACCACCCAAGGCATATGGAAATTACAGTGATCCTAACAAAGGAGTTTGCATTTTAAAAGCTCCCTAGGAAGTCCACTGACTTCTTCCCTCCCCCGCACTTGGCCTAAAAATGCAAAGCCAAGGAGGGTCTCTCAAGGACGAGGACTTCTGGAAGAACAAGACACAGTAAACCTAACAGATAACTTACCCTAAAGATAAACTTAGATAAACCTCTTTTCAGTCGCTTGCACAGGAATTAGAGTAGGATTAAGGTCCTTCTACACAATGGATATTTTCCAAGCTTTGCTAGGAAATGGGTGTAAATCGTAGGATCTTAGCAGGGAAATGTAAGGTTTGGGGGAGGTGCAACTTGCAGGATCCTGCAAACAATAGTCACTTACTAACTCTCTTCCTCTCCCTTGCCAGTGAACAAGTACTTTTAATAGCGGGACTCTGCTTTAAGAAGTCCTCAAATTCCCCAGGAAAAAATTATGAACCATCACAGGGCTGAAAACAGAATCTACCACATCTGATAACCTCAGTAATTTCTACTCTTAAAAAAAAAAAAATCTGCACCCCCCCCAAAAAAAAGGAATGTTTTGTCTGCAACCATGGAGTAAAGATAAAAGAGTACAATCCCAAAGGATTCTAGCTTGTTCTCCATGGACGTCTAAGGCATGTCACCACGAAAGGTGATGGGCTTTGAAAACCCAGGCCGGCCACATGCTGCCAGGTTAGAACAGTGTATTTCACAAGAAGGCCGTGGTTTAATTGCTCAGGGTTTACTAACATTTCGCAATTTGTCATTACGTTTTCAGTGGAAGCGCCAAGATTTGAGCTTGCGTGATGAAACTGGCCAAGTGGTAGCGTCAGCATGAGTAGAATTTATTCAAGTCTTAATAAGTGCACCCCCATTAAAGCAGGTGCAGGGGTCTTTACAGAGCTGTATTTTGAAGTGGCTTCTGGCTCGTGCGTTTGAGTACGTACCTTTTTTTTTTTCTTTTGCATCCTCAGTCCCAAGCCCTGGAGGTAGAGAAATGCATAAAATACTGGCCATGCCCTCCAGGCCACACCATCAATACTGTTTTTTGTCTTAATTCTAGATCTGTTTACATATTCACTTTATTAGCATGCATTCCTCCAAGCATGCTCAAACATTTTGCAAGCCATACATTATACTATTACATATCTAAATAAGCATTTTCTTAACAATTATCTAAAAGCAACAAGTTGGTGCTGAACTAAGCAGGACCAAATTAATTTAAATGCAAAATGTGTCCTAAAGAACTGTAGCAGTTGGAGTGGATAAGTCCCAACAACCATCCTGTATTTACTGAGATCAGTGCCTCTGGGTAACACACCCTTCCCGGGGGTTAGAACCAACAAAATCCGCAGGGGAGGAGTGGCTTCACTGTTTTGCACCTTGGAGCTGTACTCACTTAAAAACACTTTCCCTAAAACCTCTATTCCCCTCCTGAAGTTCAGTATTGAAAACGGAATTTTCCAAGTAGTATTTTCCTAAAATACTGGATGTAATGACATTCTCTCAAGTTGCTCGGGGTAAGTTAACTATGGAATGCCATGGCACCAGGCTCTGGAATGGGCGGGGGGGGGGGGGTCAGAGAACTGGGGTGCAGTCTGACATAGCCACTAACAACGTACAGGTGCCACTGATCAAGCTACTTCACCGTCTAGGCTGATAGATAATCCCTTATTTCAAATACAAAATGAAGGAAAGGGTGTCTTTTTTCTCTGTAAGAACAGAGAAAGTCAACTGCTAGTTTTGTGTCTTATACTCATCCTAAGACACTTGGATGAGAGCTAAAACACAGAATAAAGATGCTTTGCTCCTGGTGACTTCTTAAAGGCATGAACAAAGAGGTAGGTCACTTATGTCTTCTTCACGCGCATTTGACTAATCTTGATGCCCAAGTCTCAAAAGAAAATTAAGACCTTATAAAAGATGGGAAAACATTACCTGTTTGGGACAGTCTTTCTGTTCTTTCTGCCTCACACTGAACTATTAGCTCTGTAAGAAGTGCCTATTTTCTTGTCTCCTGCATCTGCCTTTTGAATAACAGGTTTGGGCTTCTTGAGCCCCACCCCATCTTTTAACTCAGCCAAAGAACACTCTGCTACAACTGACCCAACAGCGCTGGAATCTGCCAGGGAAGGGAAAGCAAATTCTCAGAAAATAAATATCCCATGCCACCCCCCCCAAACAACCCTGAGCCCACACTTTCCACTGAAGTGAGCCCCTCTGACCCTTCCCTCCTCAGCCCACACCTTACCAAGGGATGCAATGTAATGTTATCAAATCAATTTTCTTAATGACTGAAAATTTAGAGTGAGACCTAAGCAAGAAATAGCAAGCTATGCTTCCTGCTTGATAAACTTAAAAAAGAACCTATCACAGCAACTCTTGCATGTTCGTTGGGTTTTCTGGAATTTCACTGAAGGCCCATACTCATTGGTAAGGTTCGGAAGATGCAAAAAGCATAAGTTAAAGAAATCTTTAAATGCACATTTTTAAAATAGCGGAGAATGAGAAGAGCAGATAGCAATCTTTGACCAACCTTTCCCGGCTCTCTATAGAGGAATAATCTTAAATAGCAATGGACACCAGAAAATGGAATAACTGGGGCTTTAGGACATCTGGAAAGATGAGACAAAGGACTATCTGCAAGGAAAAAAAAGAGCTATCATTTAATAAGACCTACTACATACTAGTATGCTGAGCACTAGCTCTACTTCAACTTACCTAAATCTCAGAAAAACCTAAGAAAGCAAAACCATTGCTTCACTTTTCATGTGACAAAAACAGAATATCAGTAGGGTTGGCCACCTTGGCCAAGGTCATGCAGTCAGTCAACGAAAGGGCTGGGATGTGAATCCAGACTAACTCGCTCCGAAGTCCAAGAGCTTAATTACTGTGCTAAGAATGGTTTCATCATTCCCAAAGAAGAGTTTCTTTCTACAAATGACACCTCCTTCCATTAAAAAAATAAAAGCCCTCCAAGGAAATCTACAGCCTTTTCCAATGATCAACACAACTGCCAATTCCAAATTCAAATTTCAGTTTAAATTCCGAATTTAAACTGAAACTGACTTTTTAGAAGTGGATTAAGATGTCTGGCTGTAATAACCCCTACCCATTTGATACTATTCTGCCTACCTACCTACAGTTCCACCGAGCAAATCTACTAATTCCTCAAGGCACTGAACCCTGAACAAGTTAAAGCTTCATCCTCCATGCCTAAGGACTATTTTTTCAGAAATTCTGCCAAATCTATGGGTGGTTTCAGTTACTGGACGTTTCAAAATACATGACAATACAGAAATAGCAAAATAAGTCTTATTATTGTTTTCAGTCCACAACACAGAACAACAAATATCCAGTAAATCCACAAGTCTTAAAAACTGCAAACAGAGTAAGTAAACTTTCTGTGGTTCTGAGTAGGAGGTAACTGGTTTCCTCTCCAGGTCAGACAACAAATGGTGAAGAGATAAACATCAGTAACATCAGCCTCTTCCCAAATCCAACTGTGAAAGCACATCAGCCAAATACGGTTTATTTACATCCAGTCTTTGAAGGACTCTTTCTCCGCCTTTTCCACACCAACTTCTCAGCAGGTGTCCAAGATTAAATTGTTTAATATCATACCCGACTGTTTAAAAAAAAAAAAAAACTTTGATGTGATCCGTGGCGGGTTATTTTTTAAATAGGGTTTGAAATCCTAAACCGTGTGTATTTAACCCCCTCAGAACTAGAGCCGGAGGAGGAAGAGTCGGCGAGCGCCGAGGGCGCGCGGGGTGGCCGGGAGCTGCCCCGTCCCGGGGCCCGCGACCCGCCTTCTGCGCGCCCCGGCGGCCCCAGGTAACTCACCAGGATGCCCATCACGTCGGTCCAGAGCCGGGAGAACGCCTCGGACATGCCAGCGCCGGCTTCAGACTCCGGCGCGGGCTCGGGCTCCGGCTCCGGCGCCGGGCCGGCGGCTCCCGCGTCCTCCTCCATGGCCGGGTCCCCGGGGCGTCCCGGCCCCGCAGCAGCGCGCGCCCGGCCCCCGGCGCCGGTCCCCGCCCGCCGCGTCACCGAGCCGCGCCCCCGCGCCGCATCCCCCGCGGCCTCCGACCCCGCGGGCGCCCCCCGGAAGGCGCCCCGCACTTCGGCTCAAGGTGGTGGCGGCGGCGGGCCGCGCGACTGACAAGTCCCGTAACTTTGCCGGCGCGGCTCGGCTCGGCCACCGGGTAGCAGGAGGCAAGGTTCGCACCACTGAGTTTTACGGCGGGGAATCCTGGCAGCCCGGGAGGGATGCGACCCGCTGCAGAGGCGTCTCTTCCTGTAACCGGGACCGATTAAGTAGGCACGCGACTCATCCCTTCCAGCAAGTCTGGGCAGGGCCCCGCTGGGTGACCGCGGTGGCTCTGGAACTTGGAGGGTACTCCCCGGGCCCCCTCTCTTCAAAATGAGTTCTTCCAGCTCCACATGACTCTCTCCCCGCGAAGCTAAAGAAAGCGTTTAGCAACAAAAGGTGCTCTGATGTCGGGCTCTTTGCATGGAAATGAGCCATAGACAGGAGAACAAATCGCCTGTTGAAAGAGCGGCCGCGCTGCAGTGTCCCGCCCGCACAAGTTTCCAAGCACGCTATTCACTCAAAACAGTTTTGGTCACAGAAACTCGAGAAAGTTAATCTTTAAGCTACTCCTGAAAGAGTTCCCAAGTAGTCTGTGGTTAGAACTGCACACCTCGCCCCTTCTGAAGTCAAGCGACCTCAGGAATTACAACTCTGCCTCTCCCAGCCAAGACTTGGAAAAACAAGTGTGAAAGCTTGGGCACGAGCCATTGTTTGTATCGTATTTATGATAAGTGGGGACATTGTGGTTCCCGGGCGCCCCAAATGCCGTGATTGCTAGGGGTGTCGGCTAAATAGGGCTGTTCCCCTAAAGGGGGGAAATAAGCTTTGGGCTTCAGCGGGCCCTTGACGGTAAGGACCTAGGGAAGGGCCCTTTTCGAAAGTAAATGTTATGGTTTTAGCCATTTAACCAACACACTTGGGCCCCTGGGTGTGTGTTTTTGCAAGGACAAGATCCATGACGGATTTATTTTACAAGGGAAATAGCCCTGGAGAAGTATTTCATCTTTCGTGATTCGTTCTTTACAAACCACTCAGAGAATTTACCCTGGGAGCTGACAATCCATGTCACATTTGACTGGGTGACTGATCATTTTGAGAAACTTTTTCAGAAACCACAAGGAACCTCCTTTAGGTCAAAGCTCCGTGTGATACAAAAAGCCAGGTAAGGTGCCCAGGGAGAGAGAGTCCCTGTTTGTTTTAGAGGCCTCTTTGTTTTGTGTGTGTGTGTGTGTGTGTGTGTGTGTGTTTCCTTCTGAGCCCACATAAAAGGAGGGGCAAGGGATGGAAGAGCGTGTCCTTGAGATCCCCTTCCTAAAAGCAGGAATTACTGGGAATCTGGGAATCGACACAAATGAGTGAACAGCCCCTTAGAAGAAAGTGCAAGATTGAAAAAAAAAAAGAAAAACTTTTCAAACGTAATTAGATGTATAAGCATAATCCCTGATGACAATATTTTTGAAAAAAAAAAAAAAAAAGAATGACAAAGTTTCCCCTTGGAAGTAAGGAGGCGCTGTGTTGAAGTGGAGCGCTGGGCACGGAATCAGTATGCCCAGGCCTGGTGCTTTTCTGAGCTGAAGCTGCCATGAGGCTAGCTAGGTACGTGTTCTAAGGTGCTCGGTAGCCAAATAAATCCTCTAAAGCAGTGGTGGGCTTATTATCATCAACAGCATTATTATTACATCTGTAAAGAATGAACATATGCAAATGATGAGAAAAGGTAAAACAACTGTTAAGAGTCGGTTTTACTAGTCTATTTAAGAATTTCTGTGGTTTAGCCACCTGGTACCTTACTCAATTCCAGAATATACAAAGGGCCGTGCTGCTGGGGGCAGCTTGTTTTCCACATAAACACATTCTGACAAGTGACTGAGAATGAAGACATACGAGCAGAGGGTGGGGACAGGACAGCACCAGTCTGGAGTCCTTCTTTTTGACTCATCGGATGACCTGAGGGCAAAGCATTTAACTTTTCTGTGCTGCTGTTTCCCCATCCTAGATGTAGCAAGGCCACACTAATTGCCACCTGCCTCCTCAGAGGTGATATTATGTGTCAGGGTCATCTAAAGATAGGTATCATTTAGCAACAACCTAAACACACGTATCAATATAATTAAATCTTAGCCAGCATTTTGGAACTCAGAGAAATCAATCTACCCTAGACATTTAAGCTCCTTTTCGTGGCACTCCCTAATAAATAGATAAGGAAATAAGTAATGCATTTGAAGGGGAACGTTGGTACCTACTGATAGGTTCCCAGGAGGATGGAGACAGACCGCCCCCCCCAGCCCTCAAACGTGGCTGTTGACCTTGGAGACCTGCTGCGGACATGGGTACAGCCCAGCACAAGATCTACACCCTTTCCCGGAACGTGAAGCATAGATTAATCACCTACAAGGATTCACTGCACGGAGTCCCTCTGTCACAGGTCTCTACCGCCTACCCCTCCCTACCTACCCCTCCCTTGACCTTCCCCTCCTCCTTCTTCACCTCGTTCCTGCCATAAGTTCCCGCCATGAACTCCAGCCACGGATTCCCGCCACAGATCCCTTATAAACCTAGCACCTCCTCACAGTCAGGACTGGCGCCACCTTGAGCTCGGCCCGGCCCCTCTGATGCCTTAATCAATCTCTTTGGTTTTACCAACTAGGCCTTGCGCGTTCCTCCCTCGGCGAACCTAACACCTATAATTTTGTCCTCTGTATATAAATAGGAATTTTCGAACAGTCATGTTTCTACGTATAAAACATGTCTAATTTTTTGACTGTCTTAAAAATGAAGCCTAACCCTTTCACTTCTCAGCTTCATGATGCTCCTACTGAAAATGAGTCTGATTACTTCTTCCAAATTGAGTCTTTTTTTTTGCGGGGGGGAGGGGTGTTCTGGTTTTTGTTTTGTATTTTGCTTTTGTAATGATTTTTATTTTTTCCATTGTAGCTGGTTTACAGTGTTCTGTCAATTTTCTACTGCACAGCAAGGTGACCCAGTCACACATGCATGTATACATTCTTTTCTCTCACATTATCATGCTCCATCACAAGTGACCAGACTTAAAAAAAAAAAAAAACAAGTGACCAGACACAGTTCCCAGTGCTACAGAGCAGGACCCCATTGAAACTTTCCTCCGTTTAATGTCAGTCTTCCAAAAATTCCTTCAGGGGCTTTATTTTTTTATTTTTTTTACAAAATATAAAGAATAATCAGTAACATCACGATCACCATCATACTATTTCAGAGTCCCATGGGGTACCATTTAAAAAGAGCTTTATAATAGAGTTATATCCCATTAGGGTGGGAAAGGGCCTTGGAAGTGATCTAGATCAAATCTCTCATTTTGAGGATGAAGAAATGGGCTCGAGAGAATTTTAATTCAAGTGAACACAGCTACATGGAGCAGAAAAAAGACAGACAACTTTTGCTTTTAAAAGTTCTTTCAGGAGTTCCCTGGTGGCTCAGTGGGTTAAAGAACTGGTGTTGTCATTGCTGTGGCGTGGGTCTGATCCTCACCCAGGAAATTCCACATGCCAGAGACAAAGCCAAAAAGAAAATAATAATATAATAATAATATATTGAAAACTATACCATTAGATTGCTTTTCAAAATTAATTGGTAAAAGAAACTGTTAAGAGATATGTGAATGGAGCTCTCCAGATCACATGTTCAGGGATGAATTTTAAAGCAGACAATAAAATATTGGAATTAAATGTACTTATTGAAATAAAACGTGTTATCCATAAGAACAGCACGTTTTAGGAACACAGCTTCATTCACACACTTGTGATTTTTCAGAGGCAATACATTTTCTGTAGAAAAAAGGTGAGATAAAGCAGAGATTAAATCCAAAAGATTATAAATAGTCCATTTTATTTTTTACTGTACTGCTTTCTGAAATTGAGCAATGAAAAGAGATAAGCTCGTTTAATTTTTGCCTACCATCAGCAGCCCTCTCTGGCACTCCAACTCGGGACATTCCACAATGCCTTGGGGGCACTAACTTCAAGGAAAGACTGAAATGCCAAAACATTTTCCCCCTGACAATCCCAAATAAATGTAAATATACAGTTTTTTACAACCACCTTCAAAGCAAGCCAAACCCCTGCTAAAGTATTACCTGTTTAAAATCCTCTTCAGAGTTCCCACTGTGGCTCAGCGGGTTAAAAACCCAACTGGTATCCATGAGGATATGCATTTCATCCCTGGCCTCACTCAGTGGATTAAGGATCTGGAATTGCCACAGACTGTGTGTAGGTCGCAGACAGGGCTTGGATCTGGTGTTGTGGCTGTGGTGTAGGCCAGCAGCCGTAGTTCTGTTCGACCCCCTAGCCTGGAAACTTCCATATGCCACAGGCGTGGCCCTAAAAAGATAATAATAATAATAGCCTCTTCATCATGGAGTCTTTGGTAAGAGAGATTGAGCAAAGAACTAAGAGAAAACTAAAGAGAAGTGAAAACCAAGTGAAGACAGCCCAAACAGGCCAGGGAGAGAAGGTAAATAAACCAAATGAGGCTGCAGGGCTATAAATACTTTTCTCTGAAATCTCTTCTTCCACTCTGATAAGCAATGTTACTAGGCTAGCCAGTTCAGTTTCCCTCTGTGTTGATGCTATGTAAACACCAAAGTTCTGCCTGGGAATTATTCCATCAGGCATAATACGATGTGACCGATATTTCATTTTGCAGAGTCGGGTCAGACTAGATCATTTCTAAAGCCCTTAGTGATTCTGAAATATGAGGGTTCTGAACCATGCAGTAATACACATTATAGACAAGAAACAAAAAACTCTGAGTGGGCTGTCAACACTGAATTAACAATGTTTCAGGCAAAGAACCCAATGACTTCAACTCACCATATAATTACTTCTGAGCTAACACAAGGCCAGTGTCTCCTGCGGAGAGCTGTGAGGTTCTATGAGAGCTAACTGACACTGAAAAAGAGAAAAAAAAGAAGTGTGGAGAAGGAATGATCTTTAGCATCATACTCTGCTATTTATCTGTTTAGCTTAGGAGACTGTAAGAGGGGAAAAAAGGAATGTGTTAATAAGAGATCAGAGATTATGTTAAATATTTCCAAATTGTGCAAGAAAATCTTAAAAGCACAGCTAGCAAGTAACAGGCACCAACCAAACTGCTTCATCAATCTTGTCTATTTTATAAACTTTACCCAATGAGAATGCCTACTTGGCTGTCTTTCTTGCTTACACATAACTTGTGAAAAAAAATGTTTTTTTCTATTCGATTTAGAAGCTCCAGTTAAAACTATCACTCTGCTTCTTTGAAGTGCTGTGATGTTATATACATAGAAAAAAAGATTCTCACTTACAAAATTAATCCCAGAAACTGAGGAAGACTAAGAAGACTATTACAAATCTTATCCAGAATTGAAGTGTTATCTAGAATACTTTGAATAACAAAAAATAATTTATAAATAAAATGATAAATATGCAAAATAATTTGCATACTATTATTAAATGGGAGGGCATTGAGCTCAGTGTAACATTCTGGAAAACATATGCGTTGACATGAAAACAAAGGAAAGTGTGATATCCATTTTTACTACTCATTTTTTTTAAAGAGTAACATATTTACATAAATTACTTGAGACGAGCCATGAGTCGCAGATGCGTTGCCCAGCCTGATGTTAAGTCTGAAAGGAGCTCAGCTTTATTCTGTTTTATGACTTTCATGGGGAGCTAACATTTTGGACCACAAGGAATGAGATTTTTATACTCCTTAAATGTACCTATTGGCTGTTAAAAAAAATACTCCCATTCCTATTTCTGAAGAAAAGGAGAAAAAGAAGGGGGAGAGAGAGAGGAAATCTCAACTTTCCTTTTTGCTATAGAGTTCTATCATTTTAAAATCTCAAACCCATGTGTTTTCCTTCTCACGCAATCTAATTCTTTTCCTTCCCATATACAGTAAATGTTTCAGTCTCCCCTCCGTCATTCAAAGCCATTTTCCTCTTCTGGGTACTTTCTTTCAAATTGCATTTCCTGTGACACACACAGAGGCACGCGCGCATGTGCGCACGCGCACACACACACACACACACACACACACACACACACACACACAAAGGCTCCGTTATCTCAGTTTTTCTGAGCCGCCTTATACAATTGAAGATATAAATAAATGAACTTGGTGAAGAATTCATCAAATGAGGTGGCGCCATGAGAATGTCTCAATGAGCTTCTCACATACAGAGATAGAAATTTGAGTGGCAGGACACTGGGGTCAAGGCTACTTCTTTAAATAGTGCCTTGGTCAAGCTTAGTGAAACAATTCCCTGTTTAGGGAAACATAACATGCTCTGCTCCTGTGGTTAGTGCTGGCCGGCATAAGGGCTAAAATCTAAGAGAAGTATTAACATGGGTCTGCAGGCACCAGATTTTCTGCACCATTTCCCTCTTCAAGAACACAAATATTTTTAAAGGAACAAAACATGGATTGTCTAAGCATAATTTTTTCCTCTGCCTTATAAATGAAGCAACTAGGTGCTAGCTCCTCTTTATCTAATGAGTATTCTCAAACATCAGATGATGTTGATTCCAATAGCTGAGAGACACAACAGAGGCCCCTTGTTCCAGAAATGAGGTCATTTGGGCAGTCTATCCATTAAGAAAAAGCCTATTTTGCTTTCAGAGGTCACCTATTAGGGCAGGAAGTCCATCTTTCAGCCAGTGGACTAACATCTGGCCTAAGTCTTCTGGGCTGAAATGTCAATTTCCTGGTCTAAATGGAACACACATGAAAGGAAAAAAGATGAAAAATACGAATCTTCATTTGCCAAAGAACTCTTCAAGAGTAGCATAGACAATAAGAATTACCCAAATAAGAGCTACTTTTGGGTGATCAAAACAAAACAAAAAAAACCTGTAAAATACCTTTAGGAAGTTTGTATTTCTTTCTGTAATAACTACTGAAAGGCAAAATTAAGAAGCTAAAGATTAATGATAGCCAAGGGACAAATCAATCATTCACTAGTAAATCCATAAATAAATCTACTTTAATTGAGAATGACTAATCACGGTTCATGGTGATTCATTCCAAGCTGGGTTAGATTTGCTTTTGTACTATGGGGGGTGGGGGGTGGGGTGCAGGTAGGAGAAGTTTACTAACTGAATTAACAGGCTGAAACTTTAAAAAGAGGAAAAAAGGAGGGGATGTTTCACCAACATCAGCTTGTTAAAAGTACCATAAGATACCCCATGTGTAATTCTTCTAAATAATCCATTCAATTTATACTACTTTTTGTTCTCTTGGAGAATATTCCATAATTTTGACTAGTCTTTCTCCTACAGGTTCAAATTAAAGATATCTTGGTCCATCATTCATTCATTGATTCACTAGGCAACAAACATTGACTGAGGGCCAAAGTTCCCTTCTTGGCTCAGTGGTTAACCAACCCAACCAAGATCCATGGGGATGTGGGTTTGATCCCTTGCCTTGCTCAGTGGTTTAAGGATCCAGCATTGCAATGAGCTGTGGTATAGGCCGGCAGCTGTAGCCTGGGAACGTCCATATGCTGCAGGTGCAGTCCTTAAAAAAGGGCCCTAGCCTGGGAACTTCCATGTGTCGCAGGTACGGCCCTTAAAAAAAGAGAAAAGAAATTGAGGGCCAATTATGTCTAATATTATGTTAGATATTGACAAAAGACAGCTCTGGTTTTCAGGACATCAAACCAGGAGTGTAAGGCCATTCCCTTGTGGCATAGCAGATTAAGGATCCAGCATTGTCACTGCAGTGGCTTGGGTCACTGCCTTGGTGTGGGTTTGATCCCTGGCCCAGGAACTTCTGCATGCTGCAAGTGCAGTGAAAAGAAAGTGGGGAGGGAGTGTAAGTGTTTGTTTTCTTGAAAATAAATTGTCCAGTTGTTCAATTTAGGTTTATTTTATAATTAACAGTGATGTGGGACCTAGAAGAGCGTGAAAATTTAGACGAGGCAACTTTTCAGCCATTCTACTAATCTAGGCAAAAGGCTACAAGGAATAACAATAGGGGCACTTTAGCAGGTGTACGTCAGTTCCTATCTGATCCCACACTGCTTTTCCAGCCTGATTTTCTGGTATGACCCAACATAGAGTTACTCTGGGAGGCTCTTATCTACTTTCCCCCACATTCTCTGCATTTCCTATTTTCTGCTTCTCTGTTTTGTTCAGTCTGTTTATTTTTCCTGAAATACTCCTGCTTTCTCCTTCCAGCTTTGTTGATATATAATTGACCTATAACATTGTGTAAGTTTAAGGTGTACAACGTGTTCACTTATATATTGTAAAATGATTGCCACCATACTCTTAGCTAATACCTCCATCACCACCATGTCACATAATAACCACGTCTTTTTTGTTTTCTTGTGGTGAGAACATTTAAGATCTACGCCCTGAGCAGCTTTCAAGTATAATACAGCAGTATTAACTATAATCACCATCCTGTACATTAGATCCCCAGAACTTGTCTTATAACTGGAAGTTTTTGCCCTTTAGCCAATATCTCGCCAGTTCCTCCACCCTTAGCCCCTTGTAACCACCAATCTATTCTGTTTCTATAAGTTCAGCTCTTTTAGAGTCTACATATAAGTAGTATCATACAGTATTTGTCTTTCTCTTTCTGACTTCTGTCACTTAACGTAATGCTCTCAAAGTCCATCCATGTTGTCACAAATGACAAGATTTCCTGCTTTCTCATAGCTTAATAATATTAGGTGGTTGCCTACTGAGAATAATGTTTCAGTGAACGTGGGAGTGCAGATTTCTTTAAGATGGTTTTCATTCCCTTTGAATACATACCCAGAAGTAGAATTGTTGGCTCATATGGTAGCCTGATTTTCAATTTTCTGAGGAAACATACTGTTTTCCACAGTGGTTGCACCAATTTACATTTCCACCAACAGTTCATAAATGTTCCCTTCTCTCAGGTATCTATTTTTTGAAAGAGTCACAGGTGAGAATCCTGGGGAGCCAAGATTGAAATCCACTGGTGTAAGTGAGAATGGAAAATTGAGAAGGACAGAACTTGGCGAACACTAGCATCGAAGAGAACATGGCGTAATGACATGATGTCCGAGTGAGAGCAATCCCCGGGGTAGGAAGAGAGCCATGACAGCAGGATGTCCAGGGAGTTGAGGATTATAGGAAGGAGGGAGGGATCAGCGCGGTCTAACTTCATAGAAAAGTCAACGGTATAAATATCAACCTAGTGTTCACTGGGGGGGACTGGTAACTCTACTTAGCCAGTGAAATTTCATGTAGAAGGAGTGGGGAGTTCCCTTCGTGGCTCAGTGGTTAACGAATCCCACTAAGAACCATGAGGTTGCGGGTTCGATCCCTGGCCTTGCTCAGTGGGTTAAGGATCCGGCGTTGCTGTGAGCTGTGGTGTAGGTCGCAGACGCGGCTCGGATCCCGCGTTGCTGTGGCTGTGGCCAAGGCCGGCAGCTACAGCTCCTGTTAGACCCCTAGCCTGGGAACCTCCATATGCCGCAGGTGCGGCTCTACATAAAAGGCAAAAAGACCAAAAAAAAAAAAAAAAAAGGAGTGGAAACTAGATTGAAGGGGATTGAGGAAATGACAGGAGAAAAATGGGTGAAGAAAGATAATAGAAGGGATCATGAGGTTTGACTAAATGTTTCTAAGCACGTGAAAGATTTGAGCAAATATACAGGTAAGCAGCAAAGAAACAGAGGAGGAGAGACTGAAAATTTAAAAGAGAATAATACTAGAATAAACTCCTAGAGGAGGTGATAGTGATGATACAAATGATTTATATTTATTATTTATTATTATTATTATTATTTTTTTTTTTTATGGCCACATCTATGGCATATTGAAGCTCCCAGGCCAGGGACTGAATCCATGCCACAGCTGTGACCTATGCCACAGCTGTGGCAATGCCGGGTCCTTTAAGCTCCTGCACGGGGCTAGAGATTGAATGCGTACCTCTGCTGCAGTTGGAGCCTTAAACCACTACACCACAGTGGGAACTCCAAAGTAATTTACCTTTTTCTTTTTTTATGGCCGCACCCACGGCATGTGGAGGTTCCCAGGCTAGGGGTCTAACTGGAGCTACAGCTGCTGGCCTATGCCACAGCCACAGCAACTGATCGAAGCCAGGGATCAAACCCGAAACTTCATGGTTCCTAGTCAGATCCGTTTCTGCTGCACCACGGTGGGAACTCCGATAATTTACATTCTTGATAAATTATTATTGCCGGTTTCTCTTGCACAGAGGTCAGGCCACCCCTTTCCTGTTAACACATTTCCTACTAAATAAAACAACATTGATCAGATTTAAACATTCTAAGAAAGAATTACATTCTAGTCACATTTTAGTGATGCTAGACCCAGATGATCTTCAATGGACTTTAGAATTTTCACAAATCCTCTTCATATATTTCAGTTCAATACTTACTGAATGTCTATTCTGTATTAAACATCGGGGGATATGAAAATAAGTCACGGATTCTGATCTTGATGAGCTCAGTCTAGTGAGAGAGACAGATACGTAAATACTCTCAGCCCAGTGTGATAAAAGAATCCACAGGACCTTTATGAACTGAGAAACTGGATGGTCATTGTAGCCTTGAGCCATCATGGAGGGCTTCTTGCAAGAGGCTTCCTCTAGGAGTTCCCGTTGTGGCTCACTGGTTAACGAATCCGACTAGGAACCATGAGGTTGCGAGTTCGATCCCTGGCCTTGCTCAGTGGGTTAAGGATCTGGCGTTGCCGTGAGCTGTGGTGTAGGTTGCAGACGCGGCTCGGATCCCGTGTTGCTGTGGCTGTGGTGAAGGCCGGCAGCTACAGCGCCTGTTAGACCCCTAGCCTGGGAACCTCCATATGCCACAGGTGCGGCTCTAGATAAAGGCAAAAAAGACAGAAAAAAAAAAAAAGAACAGATACTGACTAACAGACTTTGAAAAACTTATGGTTTCCAAATGAGACATGTTGGCAGGGGAGGGGGGGAAGCACTGAGGGTTTGGGATGGAAATGCTATAAAATTTGGTTGTGATGATTGTTATACACCTATAAATGTAATAAAATTCATTAAGTAATTAAAAATTAAAATAAAATGAAGGAGGTAAAAAGATTATTGAGGTCTCTTCCATTTCTAACGTTCTGTAACAGTATGAGTGGGTGTTTTGGTTCAGGATTGTCTTAGGGAGTAAGGAAGTAAGAAGATGCTAAAAGTTTGGGAAGGAGGAAAAAGGCTTTCCTGTTTAATGGAAGGTATTTATATAATGGACTGGTTAAGCCATCTGGAAATACCCTTTATAAGAAATGGCTTGTGCAGGCATTCTTGTTTTTTCTTTTTCCTTTTCTTGGCCATACATGCAGCATGTGGAAGTTCCCAGGCCAGGATCCGAACACTGCCATAGCAGCGACACAAGCCGCTGCGTGAGAAGTCTGATCCTCTACTGCTGTGCCACAAGGGAAATCCCTACGCATGCATTCTCGATGAGACTAGAATGTTCCTCAATTTTCCATCTAGAAATCAAGCATTATCTTCATGAAAGTGGCAATGGAATGTGACAAAAATAAAGAAAATTATAAATGCAAACTGGCACAAGATTCAGAAATTTGGCAGGATGCATCAAAATCCATAAAAATGTTCATATCCTCTGATCTGGTATTTAGATTCCTGGGAATTTATCCTGGTAAATTCTTGGAAAGAAATCAGAAACTCTGTGCTCAGAGACTTACGATTGCATTTTCATAATACTGAAAATTTAGAAAGAAGCTTAAGATCCCACAAAGAAATGATGACATTGAAGAAATAATATCTACTGATTAGTTAACATAAAGAATACATAAGACTATGAGAAAATACCCTCTGTATGAAAAACTTAATTCACAAATCAGGAGAGTGTATGTATATAGGTGAGCAGAGAACCTGCAAACATTATATGCCAGTGTTTGCAATTGACCAGGAGCTCAACAAATATATTTTGAAAAAATAAATAAATGAAGTAAATTGAAAACAGGTGATGCATTAGAATGGTGGGATCTTGAATTTAATTGCCTTTAAAATGTGTCTATGTTGTTACTATGCTGTTTGATGACAAGCAGTTAAAATTAATACCTAACATTTATTTAGTGTTTTTTTACATATAGATCTAATTCTACGGATTATATATTTGGTAATGGTACCTATTCATCACCTTCCAGAACACGCCTGCTACTTTTGCATCTCCAGATTCAGGCCTTCGTGGAGCCAAATGCAATGCCAGCCAGACACTTCTATGAATAAGGAATAAATGAATGAATACTTTAGTGAATGAGAGTAGCAAAGATTGAAGCAAATGATACTGCTGCCTTAGACCACACGGTCCCTGGTGTGCTGTATGGGAATTCTCAACACTTACTCAAAGTCCTTGCCTTCTAGATTCTCTGTGTGAATAACTGCAAGAATTGAAAGAACTGAGTTCCTGAGGCTGAGAGACAGAGAGTTCTTCTCAAAACCCTGTCTCAGAAAGCATAACCTTTTCAGTTACTTCTGATCCTTCTCCAATGCCTCACTATTAAAGAGTGGAATGTGCTGCAAAGGTTTACATGTTACAGCATTTCCAAAAAGGAACAGAAGAGCACTATGGTAAATTTTTAAAGGAATGGAACCTTTAAATGGACCTGAATGGATCCAGTGTCCAAAAAAAGCAAGCAGGAGCTGTTGCTTTCCTCAATATTTCCTCCTTAATAATAACAAACATTCAGGAACCACCTCTTTTGATCCACCCACAGTGTTTAACTTTCCTAGATTTGCAGGTTTGATGGTAAACATGGTGTCACAGATTAACAAGAGCTCTTTATTGGACTGAATTTTCACTGGCTCATGCACGCCCAGGTTCTGTGGAGGCCACTGGAATGGCTTGTCTGCATCCAAGAGCATATTTAGCCTTCGGTCAGCAACACCAGCAATTTCACCCTTGATTTTTCTTGGATACAGAACCTACCTTCTCTACTATTCATCTCCAGCTTTTCTATGAAGAGATGCTATTTTTGAAGTTGCTCTGTGCCCTTGGCTCTTTCTCCTCATTCCTTCCCTTTCCAGCCAATTCAGAGGGGAGCGCAGGCAGCCAGGTGCCCCGTCTGATCACGGTTATACTCCTCAAGGTACAAACAGTAGTATTTTTAAGCACAGCAGTCTTGGGCATTCTATTTCAGTAGCTTGTGTGACATAAAGAGCCTCACTTTGATCCTTCACGCATGCGTATACTCAAAATACACCCCTCTTCCCATAAGCCTGTAATTCCTGACTGTGCCATAGCTTGGCCACCTGGGCAGGGCAACAATAAATACTGCTTGCATCGTCTCAACATGGTCAGTTTCTCCAGGAAATACCTATGCTTACGAAGGAAAACTAGCAAATTATTTCATGAACTGTGTTGTCAAATGCCACTCACTCTCCTGGTCTATAAAATAAAACGTCTAACTTTGAGGCCCTCTGAGAAGATAAACTGAGAGTCTAAATGCACACTGCATAGCATTTCCTGAGAGTTTTCTTCTAATCGTAGATGCATTCTGGGCAAGTCAATTAATCTGGGCACCATGCCCTGAAGTGGGCCCTGTGCTGCTCGATGTCACTAACAGCATGACATATATCTGTGCCCTGCACCCACTTAATTTGTCCCTGGCTGGAATACATGAACTTTTATTTGTGCTATTATCATCATATCCTGTCTAGACTGAAAACAGCTCCAGAGCGGCTCCCTTCACATTCAAGTGAATTAAAAATAAAGAATCTGCTCCCCCCCACTGCCTCTGCCAGGGACACTGGTGGGTTTCCACTCAGCCTCTCCCATCTAAATGGGGAGAAACAGAGCGAAGCCCGTGGAAGCTGCTCCCAACTGGAAAAACCTAGATAAGAGCAAAACTTGACCTTAAATAGTAAACACGGTGATCTGATTCCAATAACACTACATTTTAAGTAAATCCCTTGGGAAAATAATGAAAGTTTTAAATTGAGCTAGGCTGCAGTAACGTTTGGGCTCTGTTTTGATTCTCGTTTGAAAACAGTGATGTGCCAGGAATACAGTGAACAAAAGGATTACTGTGTCCTCAGAGCTGTGAGGGGAAGAGTCTGCTGGGCCGCACAGGGATTCTCAGTGGTGGAAATGATCAGCGGTGTGGGGGGCTAGTCTTATTTCGAGATCTTTGACAGGTCGAGAAGTCTCCTACAACCAACACAAGAAAATCTTTTAAACTTAACATTAAAAAAAAAAACAACCTATATTTATTTATTTTGGCTGTGCCTGTGGCGTGTGAAATTCTGGGGCCAGGAATTGAACCTGCACCACGACAGTGACAGGAGCCATAGCAGTGACGATGCTGGATCCTTAACCTGCCGAGCCACCAGGGAACTCCCACGTTTTGAATTTATATAAAACTGATCAATCAAGGGGGGAACTTGCATCAGAAAAAACAAACAGGCATTCCCATCGTGGCTCAGTGGTTAATGAATCCGACTAGGAACCATAAGGTTGCGGGTTTGATCCCTGGCCTTGCTCAGTGGTTAAGGATCCAGCATTGCCTTGAGCTGTGGTGTAGGTTGCAGACGCAGCTCGGATCCCGGGTTGCTGTGGCTGTGGCGAAGGCCGGCAGCTACACCTCCTGTTAGACCCCTAGCCTGGGAACCTTCATGTGCCGCGGGTGCGGCCCTAGATCAGGCAAAAGACAAAAAACAAACAAACAAAAAAACAAGGGGTTCCCTCGTGGTCTAGTGGTTAGGACTTGGTGCTTTCACCGCCGTAGCCTGGTTCAATCCCTGGCCTGGGAACTGAGATCTCACATCAAGCTGCTCTACACCAGCTCCCCCGCCCCAAACAAACAAACAAACCCTGTCCATTTAAGGACTCATCAAAGGATATAAGGGAGTGTGGTCAAGCACATAGACTTTGACTATTCGAGTTCAACTTGAACAAATATTCTCTAAGCTGCACTTTCTTCAACTAAAAAATGGAGTTGACGAAAGATCTATGACTTAGTGTTGATGAGAAGAATAAATAGATGGTTTGCAAAGAACTTGATGCTGTGAGTGGCACCCAGTAAATGATCAATATAAATATATTACCTCCTTTTATTATTATTATGTGGAAAGGCAGTTCATAAACTATCCACCTGAATAGGATGGATATTGAGCACTGAATAAATGAGAGTAGCGGTTATTGAAGTTTTATTCTGTTTAATACTAATGACAAATAGGAACCCACTGAATCCCTTAAATGTTTGCAGATCATTAGCTGCATTTAAAAAATCATCTGCATTGCTGTTCATTAATAGATTTGGGTCTGGGAGTTTCCATCGCAGCGCAGTGGAATGAATCCAACTAGGAACTATGAGGTTGTGTGTTCGATCCCTGGCCTCGCTCAACGGGTTAAGGATCCAGTGTTGCCGTGAGCTGTGATGTAGGTCGCAGACGCGGCTTGGATCCCGCGTTGCTGGGGCTGTGGTGTAGGCCATCAGCTGTAGCTCCAATTAGATCCCTAGCCTGGGAACCTCCATATGCAGTGGGTGTGGCCCTAAAAAGACAAAGGCAATAAAAAAAAAAAAAGATTTGGGCCTTAGGAAAGAATAGTTTATTCTAACTCCATCCTCTCTTTCTTTCCTTCCTCTTGAGCTAAGGACACAGCAATGATGTTGGGTGGAGAAGAAAGAAGGAAACTAGAAAGACATCTATTTCCCAAATCTGTTTGAGGGCTGAACATGAAACCGTATGCCATTGATTAGAGGGAAATGACCATGAATGTCTTAGCAATAACCCCTAGACTCAGGCCCAAAATAATACACTCAGTGGGCTCAGTAAATTCCTCATTACCATTTAAATTGTTTTCAAGGCTGATCTAATAGGATATGATTAATAATTGGGATTTGTTTTCTTCCAAGAAAGCTGAACGATAGAAGGGAACCCATACAATTTCAAAGACCGTTCCTAAGCTGATCAAGTAAGGGTTTTCGGCTTTATTTTTGCATGAACAAAAGTATTCCCATTAGTGGGCAGGGTCCTCCTGGATGCTGAGCGAGGAAGGATGTGGCTCTAGTCTTGGCATCACATGTGTGCACTACAGGAAGCGGGGCTGCATCCACGCACCATATGGCTTATAAAATGAGAATTGCAAAAATCATGGCTGCTCGGGGACAGAACTTCCGACTCCGTGCTGTTTATCCTCTGATTAGAATACCTGATAGACCTCAAGGACCGCTTGAGCTCCTTCCCAGCCCTTTTCACTTCCTCTTTGGACCCTTTCTGAGACGCACGAGCTCATTTCTGGTGTAAAATTCAGGACAGCCCGAAAGTGCTTATGAAAATCTGGACAGGAAAACACACTGAGCTTCTGCTAAAGGTAATTTTCAAAGGAACAAGGTTTCCTTGTTCAAGTTGCCCCAATTTCAGAGCAAGGGAAGCGGACAGGAAAGGACTCATTAAGAGAAATAAAACGAGCAAAATAAGGCCTTTGATTATGCGTTCACACACCGTGTTCTAGCCCAAGGATAGCCTCCCCGTCCTCTGCCAGAGGAGCAGGTAGCAGTTTGGATTTTTCACTGCCCGGCCCGTGCCAGGCATGCAGCCGCACGCACACAGCCACCAAGGCCCTGGTCAATTAGAAGCAACACGAAAATGACATCCCATCTGTTCTACAAATGTCCATGAGCTGTGCCACCTGTTGAGGCGTTGCAGGGACAGCAGAAGGGTAAAGAGTCTCGACACAGGTTTGTATATTTATACAGACAAAGAGCCACTTCATTCAATGTCCTCCCCTCTACGCCTCCGCTTTGCCAGAAATCTTTGGAATAGTTTTGCAGTGGTATTTTGCAACCAGAGAGTGTTAGCTGTACTGAAACAAGTCCCGAGAATCACAGGACATGGCGAAACCTCCACCCGGAGAAAAAAAAAGCTAACAGCTCTAAGTGATTCTCGAACCATCCTCCACATGCGCTCACTAATGAGCATGGAGCAAAACTGTAGCCCAGAGGTTTTAAATTGGAGCTAAAGATGGATTTTCTCAGTCGGGCTGAATCGAAAACACAGGGATGAGGAGTTCCCGTTGTGGCACAGTGGTTAACGAATCCGACTAGGAACCATGAGGTTGCGGGTTCGATCCCTGGCCTTGCTCAGTGGGTTAAAGATACGGCGTTGCCGTTAGCTGTGGTGTAGGTCACAGACGCGGCTCGGATCCTGCGTTGCTGTGGCTGCGGCACAGGCCAGTGGCTATAGCTCTGATTAGACCCCTAGCCTGGGAACCTCCACATGCCGTGGGTGCGGCCCTAAAATGACAAAAGGCAAAAAAAAAGAAAAGAAAAGAAAAGAAAAGAAAACACTGGGATGAGTACGGAGATTATCAACGCTATTTTCCAAAGATCTGGACGTTAGGAGAGTAGGTCAGAATCAGGCTGCCTGGTCGACCTCCATGAGCTTCTTCTGTCCAGCCTCTGCTAAGCGAGTTTCCCTACAAGGTCTAAGTCGAGCTTTGAGTCCAACTTCGGGGTCTGGCTCAAATGGTGTCTCCCTCCTCTGCAACCAATTCCCATGACCTGTGTTTTGGAGTGGGAGGTAGTTTTTTTTTTTTTTTTTCTGGTTATCATTTGGAGTGACTCACACTTCACTGAATCCCTGATTGCTGCTGACACTTAACCTGTCCTGCTAGACAGAACCAAAGGCTGCTCCCCTGGGAAGGTTTTTGGCAGTATTGTCCTTTCTCCAGCAAGAGCTGCCTCCTCCTCCATGAGCTCAGAAAAGCGCCTTGCAAGTAACTCCCAGAGCACTTAACTCACTGCATTTTATTTTATTTTACCTTTTTTTTTTTTGGCTGTGCCATGGCATTCGGTATTTCTCAGGTCAGGGATCGAACCCATGCCACAGCAGTGACAACACCGAATCCTTAACTGCTAGGCCCCCAGGGAACACCCTATTTTACTACTTTAAAAAAGACCTCTATCTTCTCTTTTTTTAAAATTTATCTTCTTTTTCTTTCTTCCTCCTGCCCTCCCTCCCTCCCTTCCTTTCTTTCGGGGCCACACCTGTGGCTGAATCAGAGCTGCAGCTGCTGGCCTTCACCACAGCGACAGCAACGCCAGATCCGAGCCACGTCTGCGACCTACACCGCAGCTCACGGCAACGCCGGATCCTTAACCCACTGAGCAAGGCCAGGGATCGAACTAGCATCCTTATGGACACCAGTCGGGTTCTTAACCCGCTGAGCCACAATGGGAACTCCTTTCTTCTTTTTTTATTCAAATTATTTTTTTTTTGCTTTTTAGGACTGCACCCAAGGCATATGGAGGTTCCCAGGCTAGGGGTAGAATCAGAGCTGCATCTGCCAGCCTACACCCCAGCCACAGCACCACAGGATCCCTGACCCATTAAGAGAGGTCAGGGATCGAATCTGCATCCTCATGGATACTAGTCGGATTCATTTCTGCTATGCCACAACGTGAACTCCTTTTTTCAAAACTGAAGTACAGTGGGTGTATATGATATCATGCTAGTTTTCAGGTGTACAGCATAGCGATCCCACGTAACACATGACGGAAATGGTCACCAAGGTAAATCCAGTAAACAACACAGCATTTTCATTATTAATTTGTTCATTGTCTCTTCACTGTGAGCTGCCTGAGGGCAGGAACTCCGTGGTCCTTTCCTTATTCTCAGTGCCTAGCAAAGTGCCTGGACATAAAAGATTCTCAATAAGGAGTAATAACAATAGCCAACACTTACGGAGTACTTCCTATATGCCAGGCATTGTTCTCAGCATGTTAATAATAGAATCTATCTCCTGAGGTTTTAAGAAATTACTTAATGAATATAAAGGCACATCCAAATCTGGTACAGAGTAAGCGGTGAATAAACTAGTAAATTTTATTTCATGAGTCATTTAATTCTTAGAACATATTTTGCATGTGGCGCTACTGCTCTTTTTTCTCATTTTATTTTATTTTATCTATTTTTTAAATTTTTCATTTATTTATTTATTTGCTTTTTAGCACCACACTCGAAGCATGTGGAGGTTCCCAGGCTAGGGGTTTAACAGGAGCTGTAGCCGCCGGCCTACGCCACAGCCACAGCAATGCTGGATCCTTAACCCACTGAGCGAGGCCAGGGATCAAAACCTGCAACCTCATGGTTCCTAGTCGGATTTGATTCCGCGGTGCCAGGATGGGAACTCCTCTTTTTTCTCATTTTAAAGATGAAGAAATAGATGTTTATAAAGGTTAAGAAGCTTGCTTAAGGTCACTTACTCAGCCTAAGTGCCAGGGCAGAGTTCTATTTTATTATCACCTTCACAGTTTTAGAAAACTAAGAAGTGTCTCTAGTATCCTTTTGCTTCCAAGTCAGGTTTATGGAGGCGTCATCTGCATGCAGTAAACCTCATGCCTTTTACTGAACTGTGCGGTGTTACAGTCACGTAACCACCACCACTATCAAGACAGGGACTGTTCCATCGCCCCAAAGAATTCCCACATGCCCTAAAGCTGTCACCTCCTTCCCTACTCCCAGGCTCTGAAAACGCTAACCTGATCTCTGTCCTTACAGTTTGGCCTTTTTCAGAATGTCACGTAAAGTGGAATCACATGGCATGTGGCCTGTGGAGGCTGGCTCCTTTTCCTCAGCATTTGAAGTTGGTGAAACATCTGTGACTCATCCATGTTTTTGTATCAGTAGTTTGTCCCTTTTTATGGTTGAGTCTATTATGTGGATATAATACCATAATTTACTCATTAACCAGCTGAAGCATGCTGGGGTATTTTCCAGTTCTGTTGATTATGAACAGAACCACTTGTAAACATTCTTGGACAGGCATTGTGTGAACAAATGTTTTCACTTCTCTTGGGTGAATACCTAAGGGTGGGATGGCTGTGCCGCAGGGTAAGTGTGTATTTACAAGAGATTACCAAAATGGGAGTTCCCATCGTGGCGCAGCAGAAACGAGTCCAACTAGGAACCATGAGGTTGTGGGTTCGATCCCTGGCCTCGCTCAGTGGGTTAAGGATCCGGCATTGCCGTGAGCTGTGGTGTAGATCGCAGATATGGCTTGGATCTGGTGTTGCTGTGGCTGTGGTGTAGGCTGGCAGCTATTGCTCTGATTCCATGCCTAGCCTGGGAACCTCCATATGTCATGGGTGCGGCCCTAAAAATCTAAAAAAAAAAGAAAAAGAAAAGGAAATTGCCAGAATATTTTTCTTTTTTACCATTTTTAGGGCCAAACCCGCGGCATATGTAAGTTCCTAGGCTATTGGCCAATTGGAGCTATAGCTGCCATCCTGCACCATAGTCACAGCCACTTGGGATCTGAGCCATGTCTGTGATCTGTACCACAGTTCATGGTAATACCGGATCCCTGACACACTGGGTGAGGCCAGGGATTAAACCCGCATCCTCATGGATACTAGTCGGATTTGTTTCCGCTGCGCCACAATGGGAACTACACCAAAATGGGTTTATTTTTTTTCCTTTCTTCCTTTCTTTCTTTCTTTCTCCCTCTCTCTCTTTCTCCCTCTCTCTCTCTCTTCCTTCCTTCCTTTGTTTCCTTCCTTCCTTCCTTTTTAGAGCTGCACCTGTAGCATATGGAATTTCACAGGCTAGGGGTCAAATCAGAGCTACATCTGCTGGCCTGCGCCACAGCCATATCCTAGTCGGGTTTGTTATAATCACTGAGCCAGGAAGGGAACTCCTCCACCAAAAGTGTTTTCTGAAGAGGCTGTAATCTCTTGCATTCTGATAAGCTTCTTTTGCTTCACAGCTTTGCCAGCACCTGGTATTTACTGTTTTTTTGGTTTAATTTTGAAAGTCATTCTAATAGGTATCTAGGGGTATCTCATTGTGACTTTCATTTGCATTTCTCTAATACAAGTGATGTCAAGTACTTTCCATGTTCTCTATTCAATAGTTTTCCCATTTAAAAAAACTGGCTGTTTTTCTATTATTAATTTTGAGATATCCAAATATATATTCTAGACACAAGTCCTTTGTCAAATATGTGCTTTGCAACTATTTTCTCAGTCTGTGATTGTCTTTTTCCTTTTTAATGTCTTTCAAGGAGAGTTTTTAGAGATTGGATTAAGATGGCGGAATAGAAGGACTGGAGCTCAACTTCTTTCACAAAAAACAAAACCACAACCAAATGCCGAGCAGCCTTCAACCAACTGGACTGTAAACTTCCAAAAAAGATACTCTGCTCCAGAAGACAAAGAGGAGACCACATCAAGAGGTAGGAGGGGCGATTATGCGATAGAAGCAACCC
>PVHT020000077.1:10477449-10507414 GCA_004024745.2 Catagonus wagneri
GACTTTTTTTTTTTTTGGCATTATAGCTGGTTTACAGATTTCTGTCAAATTTTCCAACTGCACCGCCTGGTGACCTGGTTACATGTACATATATGGATTTGTCGCATGTGATTAGACATAGTTCCCTGTACTATACAGCTGGATCTCCTTGCTTTTCCATCACCGAAGCACTAGTTAACCCCATTCCCTCCCACCTCCTCCTCCACCCCCTTGGCAACCACAAGTCTGTTCCCCAAGTTCGTGATTTTCTTTTCTGTTGATTGGATTAGGAAGATGTGGTATATATACACGATGGAATACTATTCAGCCATAAAAAAGGATAAAATAATGTCATTTGCAGCAACATGGATGGAATTAGAGACCTTGCTTGCTGACTGAGTGAAGCAAGTCAGAAGGAGAAAGACAGATGCCATATGATATCTCTTATAACTAGAGTCTAATATACTAGACACACTATTTAAATGGATGATGGAGGAGTTCCCATCATGGCAAAGCAGAAACGAATCTGACTAGGAACCATGAGATTGTGGGTTTGATCCCTGGCCTTGCTCAGTGGATTAAGGATCCAGCATTGCTGTGAGCTATGGTGTAGGTCGCAGACCTGGCTCAGATCCTGCATTGCTGTGGCTGTGGCGTAGGCCGGCAGCTGTAGCTTTGATTTGACCCCTAGCCTGGGAACCTCCATATGCCACAGGTGTGGTCCTAAAAAGCAGTAAATAAATAAAGAAATAAAGAAATAATGAATGGAATAATAATCACTCACAAACTGGACAATCCGTGTTCTCCCTTGTCCAAAAATAGACAGTATTCTCATATATGATTTCTGTGTTTTTAGAGCTCTGACCCACCCAGCAGGCAGGCACCTGTCCAGTATTTACAATTGACCTCCATACTCTAAGCCTTTTAATACAAATCTTTTCCTCATATTAACATGACTCCCAGTCTACCAATGGCATGAGGATAATTGCATTTCTTCTGACAGCATTCCAGCCTGATAGACAAGCTCTGGCTGCCCTGAGGAATGATCATTTGCCAGTCTGTTGTGGCCAACGGGCAGGGCCGGTTCAGGAGCAATTTGGGGCCAGAACTAGTGGGTGGATGTGAGTGGAGGCGGGAAATATGCAACACTAGTGTAACTGAGATTATCCGAGGTCTTTCTTGCTTCTGATCCTTGAGTAAATAAGCTAGTGTGGGCAAGCCCTGAGCATGACCTTCAGCTCCATGGGTTTATAAGCAAGGGCCCAACTGTAACTCGCAGAAGGCAAGGACAGCTGACCACTGCATGACCTTTGCCACTGAAGAGGTAAGAGGGTTTCGCACAGTCATGCAGTTTTACCCTATCACTCATTTTTCACTGTAATAACCTTCCATTCCCATTCAATATTCCACAATCTCTCTTCCCAAGTTAGCATAACTACAAACACCAAATCATTCTGATGGGGCCACATCGAGGAAGAGACTCTCACAGGCTGAAAAGGAACAATTCCGTTTCTAGATATAAGAAACTGGAGAACAAGAAAGAAAAGCAGAAAATGGATTTAAAAGCTACCAGGTTTTTGGTTAACACGGATATCACAAAAGAAAAGTTTTTTGCCGAGGACCCGTTACAGAGTAAGTTCTCAGATATGCCATGTTGTTAGCCATTATTATACATTTTTTGCTTTTTAATCATTTTTTGAAACTGTGGTAAGTACAATTATTATATTTTGCACAAGGTACAATATACAAACACACACAAACATGCATGCATTCACTCATAAGTGCACACACACGAATACACATGAGAGAGAAAGAAAGAAATATAGAGGAACTAAGAAATTAGGAACCAAGAGAAAAAGATAGGATGCTGTGATTGGTTGCACATCTTGCTTATCCCCAGACTGAAGTTCCAAGCCTTCAGGCTGTACCTTTCCATGATTTCTGTCCTCATATTATTACAGAAATTCTGAGATCACATCTCCTCTCCAGTGCTCTGCACATCTTGAACATTCAGAGTCAGCTGGGTTAGTTCAGGGAAAATTAAATAAAACATACTTGTTGAATAAACAGTAATGGGAAAGTCATTAAACCCTAAGCCAAGTGACCAATTAAACCAAAATTTACCAGCCAAGTGATTTGCTTTCCACCAAAAAAATTAAAAAAAAAAAAAAATAAAGCCAAGTTAAGTTGACTAAGAGGTTGAGCAAAAATTTTAATAACCTAATTAAAAAAACAGCTGCCCATTAGAAATATGAGGGAGATGACAGGTCATTTTGGAAGGGCTGGATTCTCAGGGCAAATCACATCCCCTCCTTTGAAGCCTGAGAATCAGCATGGGCTAGAACAGCAGTAAATACACTAAGATGCATGAAAATATCGGGGCAGCCATGGAATGCAGTTCATAAATTTCCTCTTGCAGGAAGATGCCATTTTTTAATGGATTTGACAGTGTGGTGTATTGTAAGCTCTTTTAGGGCAGGGCTCCCAGCTTCTTCTCCAGTTGCCTTGGAGGGCTGTGCTAAGAATGCGGCAAGTGGCCAGTTCGCTGGGGCGTTCAAGGATGACTAAGAGGCACTGTCACCGCATATCTTTAAAAACACCAAGGTCTGGTCATTTTGCTCATATCTACTGAGCACTATACACAGAATGAGTCCCAGAGGTACTGGCCCAATCCAGTGGGCGGGATGAAGTTCTTCCAGTCCTTGGACGCAGCTGGTTTTTGAGGCTCTGTGGGCTAATTACTTGTGATACCATTGAATGAACTCAGACCAGCCCCACATGGCCCTTTTTTGGACAGGAAAACAAAAGTAACAAGGCAGGGGTATGGCAATGCTAATTCAAAGGCAACTTTCAATGATGCCTATTAATTACACCCCGAAGAGAATTCAGACTAAAACATACTCCTGGCCCTCTCTTGGTACACTAGACCAGTGGCTCTTAAACTTTAGCCTGCATCAGGACCTTCTGGAGGGTTCTCAGAGTGTCTGATTCAGTAGGTCTGGGCTGGGCCTGAGAATGTGCATTTCTAACAAGTTCCCGAGTGGTACTGATGCTACATTTTGATAACCATTGCATCCACATTTGCTTGGACAACATTCCTTACTTCTGTTCCTTTAAATTTGACACTTGATGGAACCTCCAGAATTCAGTACTACTGGATGATTCCATAGAGAAAGAAAAAATAACAGGGAAGCCAATAATGTTTCAGTTTTACAAAGGTCAGATTTTTGGTGACCACCAGGATTTGGAACATAGTTGCACATTAAGAAATAAGATAAGTATACCCTTAAATTGTTAAAAATTAGGCTTATGAGAAAGTTACTGCACCCTGTAGGGGCTGACACCATAAAGAATCCTTTAGGTCTGAATGTAAAACAAGCCAATACATATTGCCAGATAGTGACAAAAGAAATGCAAAACACAAGCACCACCTATAGGGGCAAAATGTCCTATTTGAGCTGATAGTAGCTCCTGTGGTCATCACTATATTACAAGCAAAAAAACATAATCAATTTTCCCCAAATATTAAGGCTCCTCTTATAATAACTCCCTCCCACTGCTGCCCCAACATCAAATAAAGAAACTATGAAATGGCCAATAAGGTGTTCTCCCTTCCCGTGAGAATGCACAGAGACTTACAGCTCAGCCTGGGACACGTGAGAATGTCCACTGGAAGAAGTGACTCTGAGAGGGCTGCCACCCACCCCCATAGCCTCACTTCCAGGGGACTTGGAGGGATGGAGAAGAAAGTCTGCCTTGGCTCAGCCCTGAGGGGACCTGTCTGTGCCCCCAGGTGGAGGAGGCTGTGAAAATGGAAGGAAAAGGTTTGGGAACGTCCATATGCTGTGAGTGCAGTCAAAAGGAAGGAAAGAAAGAAGGAAGGAAGGAAGGAAGGAAGGAAGGAAGGAAGGAAGAAAGAAAGAAAGAGAAAAGGAAGGGAAAGGAAAGGAAAAGAAAATAAAGTAAAGAAAAGGAAAAGAAATGAAAGAAAAGAAAGAAAGGAAGGCGGAAAGAGGAAGGAACGAAGGAAGGAACGAAGGAGGAAGGAAGGAAGAAAATGACTGTAAAACAATTATCAAAAACATATAAGCAGAGGTTAAACAGCTGAATACATCCTGAAGAAATGCCCATTCAGAAACTGATTAGAATATAGCCCTCATTTCAAGAAAGTTTTCTAGAAGGTGGGAATTTTTAAGGCTAAGGCTTGAAAGAGCAATAATTAAATTATTGAAAAGATCTGAGGAGTTCCCATCATGGCACTGCGGAAATCAATCTGACTAGGAACCATGAAATTGTGGGTTTGATCCCCTGCCTTGCTCAGTGGATTAAGGATCCAGTGTGGTCATGAGCTGTGGTGTTGACGTGGCTCAGATCTGGTCTTGCTGTGGCTGTGGCATAGGCTGGCAGCTACAACAGCTCTGATCTGGCCCTTTGCCTGGGAATCTCCATGTGCCGTGGGTGCAGCCCTAGATTTGATGGATAGCACGAGTCCTGGTAGATTTAGAAAGGAATAGAGTAAGATGCCATATCCTATTATTTAAAACAGCTTTTTTGGCGAGGAGGGGAGCAGAATTCACATTAACTACAATTCACCCATTTAACATGTACAATGTAATGTATTTAAGGACTTTCACAAGGTTGTAAAACCATAGCTTAATTTTAGATTGTTTTCATACCCCTGAAAAGAAACTCTGTGCCCATTAGCAGTCAATCTCCACTCCCTCCCTGCATGCCTCACCTCAACAACCCTAAGTACCACTAATCTATTTTATGTATCTCTAAGTATGTCGACTGAAAATATTTTATATAAATGGAATCAGACAATATACAGTATTTTGTGATGACATCTTTTACTTAGCAAAATGTTTTCAAGAGTCATCCCTTGATATACGCTCTAGTGTATATTAGCATTTCATTTCTTTTTTATTTCTAAATAATATTTCATTGTATGGATATATACATATTATTTATTCATTCTTTGGGTGATGTACACTTTTGTTGTTTTCATTTTTTTTAAATAAATAATGTTGCTAGGAACATTCATGTACAAGTTTTGGTGTGTACATGTGTTTTCATTTCTCGTGAGCAGATCCTTAAGAGTGATATTGCTGAGTCATATAGATAGCAATTCTGTTCAACTCTGAGGAATTGCCAAACTGTTTTTCTAAAGTAGCTTAAGCATCTTAAATCCTTAACAGTAATAAATGAGAGTACCAATTTTTCTTTCTTCTTTTTTTGCTTTTCAGCATATGGAGGTTCCCAGGCTAGGGATCATATCAAAACTTTAGCTGCTGGCCTACACCACAGCCACAGCAACTCAGGATCTGAGCTGCGTCTTGGACCTACACCACAGTTCCTTAATCTACTGAGCGAGGGTAGGGATTGAGCCTGCATCCTCACGAATCCTAGTCAGATTCATTTCCACTGTGCAATGACGGGAACTCCGAGAGTACCAATTTTTCTAAATCTTTGTCAGCTCTTGTCGTAATGTCTCTTTTTGATTATAACTATATTAGTGGATGTGGTGTGGTATCTCAAAGTGGTTTTTAAAAGATTTTTTTAAATTATAGTTCATTTACAATGTTGTGCCAATTTCTGCTTATAGCAAAGTGACTCAGTGTGTGTGTGTATATATATATATATATATATATATATATATATATATATACTTTTTTATATCATGGGTTATTCCAGGAGCTTGGCTATAATACCCTATGCTATAAGTAAGACCTTGCTGTTCTCACAGTGGTTTTAATTTGCATTTCCTTAATGATGTTTTACATTTTACAGCTATGCATTGCCCTCTAAGCACTGCTTTAGCTGCATCCCATAAGTTTGGTACGTTGTATTCTTCATTTCATCTCAAAACACTTTCTAATTTTCCTTGCCATTTCTTTGTTTGTTTGTTTTTGTTTTTTGTTTTGGCCATGTCCCTGGGATGTGGAAGTTCCTGGGCCAAGGCACCCACACCTCAGTAGTGACTAGAGTTACAGCAGTGACAATGCCAGATCCTTAAAGCACTGCTGTACAACAAGGGAACTCCTGCAATTTCTTCTTTGATCCATTTAGAAGTGTGCTGTTTAATTTTCCTGTATTTGTAAATTTCCCAGATTTCCTTCTGTTGTTTATCATGGTCAGAAAACATGCTTTGTACGACTTCAATCTTTTTACTAAAGTTTAGCACAGTGCTATGACTTAGCACAGTGCTTGGCACATTATGCTAGTTTAGATATAGATGCCATTTAGATACAGAATGTTATTTAGGTTTTAGACATAGAATTGCTATTACTGCTAGCAAAGAAGGTTTACTAGCTATTTTTCTTCCCTCAAGTAAAAGGTACAGGGAATTCTTTGTAGTGCTTTAAGGTTTTTGAAACTCTGGCCTGATCTTGTTTTCTTGCCCCTTTAGGGAATAGACTATTTTATTTCTCAGAGGCAAAGAGGTTTTTTTTTTTTTTTTAGTTGTTGTTGTTTTGTTTTTTTACCAGATCCCTGAAATTTATTCTAGGGTACCTAAAAATATTGGACCACTTGGTGAGGGTGTTAGAGAGAAAATGAGCATCTGATGGACACGGCAAGGTTGGACTAGATAACCTTTTACATCTTTCCAAACTTGAGTCTGCTGAGACAGACAAAAGAGGTTATGAAAATGAATATTAGCATGAAATCATCTTGTGAATTGGATCATACTAATGAAAAAGGGACACAGTAATCAATTTATTTCTTGGAACTATATTAAGGTTTTTAGCCTTCCATATTCAGTTTACTAAATCATTTCTGACAGTATGTTATGGTAATGTAGTCATAGGAAAGAGTTAATTCATTTCTACCTAAAAGCAATTTACTACCTCTCAAGTGTAGAATATGAACTACAATGTGTACCTAAACTGATATCCATGCATCAGTGGAAAAAGGCCCTAGGAACTTAAAGTTTCATTTCCTCCCCAACATCTTGACAACATTCTCTGCTCCTAGAAACCTCCACTCAAATATGGGGGGAGGATGGGACAAGTACCCTGCAAATTTACTGTGATTTAAGAGTTAAGACTCGGTAACTAAAGATAACACCATGAATTAATGTCTTGCTTCTTGTGCCTCACCCCCAGTTCAGTTTGACCTTTCACCCCCAAAGGCTTCTTAAATTTATATAATTCTCAGGCATAAAACACCAGAGAGCTTCTTAAAGGACTTAAATGATATCAAGATGCATAATTCTTGTAGCACCAATAAATGCTGAAAAATAAATATCTAAAGTCTAATTTATGAAAAAGAAGACTTTATAATGCCACATTGCCTCACAAAATATCATCAAGTTTCCTGAGACTGGCCAAAGTTTAAAATTCGCACATCCTCAGAAAACCATTCTCTAGAATGAAAATCCAAGAGGACAGGAAAATTCATTTTCTTTCCTTATTTCTCTACAAACCTTAAAGTGATATCCAGGATAGAGTGAGTGCTCAGTGGATATTTGTTGAATGAACTCTCTCCTTTAACACATAAACATTTATCTACAGAGTATTCTAAATGCTTTCAAGTATCCTGTGTGCTTTAGTTTATAAGTTACTTAATGATATTTTGACTCAAGAGAAAATATGATTATCCGTTGGTTCACTGAGAGCAAATGTATAGCTGTATTTAAAGTGGGAAATTGCCAAATAAGAAATTATGGTAAAACTTGTTTCAAGTCAATAATTCATTGTAATTTCCTTTAATGAATGCTATTTCCCTTACAACTTGTCAATTATAGCCACACATTTATTTTTACTGCAGGTAATGGTGTTGAGTTACACTGATATTTCAAAGGGGTTACCAGATAAAATACAAATAATTGTGCAATAATTGGTACAAAAATACCAACTATTGCATGGGCATACATATACTAAAAATTATTGTCTATCTGAGGTTCAAATTTAAATGCACATCCTGTATTTTTTTTTCTGCTAAATCAGACAACCCTCGCTTCAAAGTAAATAGCACTGCTCTCATCTTAAAGTGTTGTCACGATCAAATAAAAGTTGCTTAATAAATAAACCCATAACTGACTGTTTTCAAGAACAATATCTTTAAGAGATCATCTTATCTCAGGAAAATAAACAAACTCTAGAAGAAAATGGCTTCCTGAGTGACTCTCCACGGGGCGTGACTCTCCACGGGGCCCCAGCTTTGTAGTTCCCAGTGGTCAGCAGCGGCTCCCTGAGGTCAGCAGCGCTGCAACCAGGGCCCAGGGTCCTACCCTCTGTGATGAGTGAATCTCATTTCACATTTCCAGCCCTTATCAGTACACTCTTCCAGAAGTTTCTTCCTGCTTCTGGAGGAACGGCCCTGACCATGTGGAAAAACTAGAATTTAGCAACAAAGAAATTCTCTTCCCTGAGGACTTTTCTTCCTTCAGGTTAAACTCACACAGAGGTTAAGCCTCCACAGCTGCACAGCTTTGACCCTTGACCTTTGCCTTCACAAGTACAGAAATTTGCATGCCTTCCGTATTTTGCTAATTTGCCCAAATCCTTTAAAGAGGCAAAGTCAGAGCCTCTATGCAATTCTCAGCCCACTTCTTCCTCTCACCCTTGCCTCCTTCCCCCAGACTGCCACCAAATGAAGACTGACCACTGTGTGCAGAACTCTGGATACCAGGTTCAGGGAGGCTTAAGTCCCAGCATGCCATGTTTAGAGCTTGGCAGAGCAGCATTCTAGGCTAAGCATCGTCAGGTCATCAATTCAACCCCCCAAGCCTCAATTTTCTCACCCACAAAATTGGGCTATCGATACTAGGTAGCTCACAGGGTCACATGAGATACTGAGCCCAGAAAGGTGGTAAATACTAAGTAAAGGTTACTATGGTTAATATAAAATGTATTTAAGAACATGCAAGTATCCATATAAGCTTGCATTTATTTTCTTCTTAAGTAACATGGATGTTCTATAGGTTTTAATAGTAACTAGAAATGGCTTAATAAAGTCAACCCCTTTAAGTGGCATTAGAATGATATGGAACTTCAAATTTTGTTGTTTGGAAGAACTCGAAGCAGTTGGCTACACTTACTGGGAGTTAACCAGAACTGTAAGTGTCCTCATCTTCTTTGTGCTAGTGCAGAGGATAGCACACAGCCAGTCAGAATGCAGATCAAAACTACAATGAGGTACCCCTTCACTGGTCAGAACGGCTCTCATTAATGTCTACAAATAACAAACGGGGAGAGGGTGTGGAGAAAGGGAACCCTCCTATACTGTTGGTGGAAATGTAAAATGGTACAACCATTATGGAAATCAGTATGGAGCTTCCTCAGAAAACTAAATATAGGACTACCATATGATCCAGCAATCCCACTCCTGGGCATATATCTGGACAAAACTACAATTCAGAAAGATACATGTACCTGTATGTTCATAGCAGGACAATTTACAATAGCCAAGACATGGAAACCACCTAAATGTCCACTGACAGAGGAATGGAGTAAGAAGATGTAATACGTAAATACAATGGAATACTACTCAGCCATAAAAAGAATGAAATAATGCCATTTGTAGCAACATGGATGCAACTAGAGGTTCTTTTTTAATCTTTTTAGGGCTGCACCCAGGGCATATGGAGGTTCCCAGGCTAGGGGTCTAATCGGAGCTGTTGCTTCTAGCCTATGCCAGGGCCACAGCAACGCCAGATCTGAGCCGCATCTGCAACCTACACCACAGCTCACAGCAACGCCAGATCATTAACCCACTGAGTGATGCCAGGGATCGAACCCACAACCTCATGGTTCCTAATCGGGTTCATTTCCGCTACTCCATGATGGGAACTCCTAGAGATTCTCATATTAAGTGAAGTAAGTCAGAAAGAGAAAGACAAATACCATATGATAGCACTTGTATGTGGAATCTAAAATATGACACAACTGAACCTATCTACAGAACAGAAACAGAACCACAGACATGGAGAAAACACCTGTGGTTGCCAAGGGGGAGGGAGTGGGATGGACTGGGAGTTTGGCGTTAGTAGATGCAAACCCACTATATTTAGAATGGCTAAGCAATGAGGCCCTACTGTACAGCACAGGGAACTATATCCAATCTCTTAGGATAGACCATGATGGAAGATAGTATGAAAAAAAAATGTATACATATGTGTGACTGGATTGCTTTGCTGTATGGCAGAAATTGCACAAAACTGTAAATCAATTATACTGTAAATAAAAATACACACACACACACACACACACACACACACACAAAGAATGCAAGAAATGAGAAATTTCACTGAGGGGCAAGGTGTGGGCAGCACAGCAGTTGGCACCCCCCACCTACCCCCAGCATATGAAGCACCGCTGTCCTCAGGTGGCCCTCACCTGGGCTGGGGTATGAGGGAGAAGTGCATGCTGGGAACAATTCTGTACTCTTCTTCAGGCACCTGCTGCTTCTTCAGATGGAGGGGAAGCGCACCTCTGCCCACCCCCACCGTGGTGCTGGCCATCAGCTTAATCTGAATGTAACGCAGAGCACTGAGCAAACGCTTCTTTGCCCCGTGGGGTTGCTGCCCCATCCATCAGTACCCAAAAAGAAGGCAAAAGAGTTCTTGTTAGTAATATTGTTTGTGGCAGTTTTTCTTCATTTCTCTCTCTCTCTCTCTCTCTCCAAGGGAGAAGAAGCTGAGTTAAGAACAGAAATCAGAATTGGAATCTGCTTACCCAAAGAATAATGGATCTATTCTTCTCAAAAAATGCCTTGATTGTTGATGTGTTTACTTCAGCTCCTTCTCTGAAGGAGAGTGTCAGAAATTTGGGGACAAAGCAAAATCAGAAGCAAGGAGAGAGAGAGGGAGGAGAGAGAGAGAGAGAGAGAGAGTGTGTAAATGTCTTGTCAACACAAAGGGCTTCATAGGCATTCATGAAATTTTCCTTTGCCTGATTCCAAAGTGGGAACCAGATTCTGTGCACTTGAGTAAAATGGCTGTGGTAGGGGGTTTCAAGGCCCATTTTTTGGAAAAGGTAAATGTCAGAGAGACACAGAAAGTTGAAGCCAGAATACCCTACTGAGTTTCTGAACCTCTTCAGAAGGAAATTTGATGATTTTTTTTCAGGTGCTTTTCCACCGATTAAGATAGAATGGTAATGGAAAACTTTGTTTTTTTGGCCGCACCCATGGGCATATGGAAGTTGCCGGGCCAGGGACTGAATTCAAGCCACAGCTGCAGTGTACACCACAGCTGCAGTGTACACCACAGCTGCCACAGCTGTGGCAAGGCCAGATGCTTTAACCCACCCTGCCGGGCTGGGAATAGAACCCGTACCTCCCCAGCAACCCCAGGTGCTGTAGTCAGATTCTGTTTGTTGTGTGTTTTGTCTTTTGTCTTTTTAAGGCTGCACCTGAGGCATATGAAGGTTCCCAGGCCAGGGGTCGAATCAGAGCTACCGCTGCCAGCCTACATCACAGCCTCAGCACCTCAGGATAGTCTGCGACCTGCACCACAGCCACAGCAGTGCAGGATCAGACCCGCATCTGCGACCTACAGCACAGCTCACGGCAACGCTGGATCCTTAACCCACTGAGCGAGGCCAGGGATTAAACTTGCATCCTCACGGATACTAGTCAGGTTCATTAACCACTGAGCCACAACGGGAACTCCTGCAGTCAGATTCTTAACCTACTGCACCATGGCAGGAACTCCGGTAATGGAAATTTTCAAGCCATATTTTTTTTGCTCTATGATCTTTCTCCATTACAAGCAAGGGCTTGGGATTTGATCAGATGAACTGAGGTTCACAGGGTTGCACTGCCACTCGTAAAGTATTACTTAAAAAATGGGGCATTAGCAATGCCGTGCTGCCTGCAGTCCTTCCTGTGTCAGAATAATAATAAAAGTAACAGCAGCAACCACGCATCAGGTACTTAGTTATGCTCTAGGCTGGGTTCTAAGAAAGTGTTTTATCAGTTGTTACTTAATCTTTCTACGGGTGAGAAAGGGCCTATTGCCATCAACCCTATTTGGACCTCATCTCAGTGAGAAAAGTTCTATCATCCGTCCCAACGGAGGGGTTGGATAATTTGTCCGGTGTCTTAGCTAATAAGGGAAGGATCCAGGATTTGCACAGTTCTGACCTTGAAATCCATGTCCTCCACCATTCCTGGATTCTGCCACTGGCCCCATTTGATTGCCAATTATGTGACAGTTTCCTCATTTGTATTCTTAGCTGCGGCCAACGACACATCTACAGAGGAATTCATAGCCACGGAACTGGATTTCTCTACGCAAAATCTAAGTGTGCCACTCCAGCCCCACCCCAGCATCCTTCTCTGCCGGGTGTGGCAGACACACGCACACGGTGCTGTTCAGAGAACAGATTCCCCGTCTTGGTTTCCATAGACCCGCGGCAAGGGCCCAACTACAATTACAGGATTTCCTGTGAAACCTTGCACCACCCAAACTGGGCCAACACCTCTTTCTCAGGTTTCTCTTGCCCTCTGATGAATCCCTTTTTTTTTTTTTTTTTTTTGCCTTTTGTCGTTTTTTAGGACCGCACCCAGGCTAGGAGTCTAAGTAGCCGCCAGCCTTCGCCACAGTCACAGCAGATCCGAGCAGCTCATGGCAACACCAGTTCCTTCCCACTGAGCGAGGCCCGGAATCGAACCCGCGAACTCATGGTTCCTAGTCAGATTCGTTAACCACTGAGCTACGACAGGAACTCCGCTCCCTGATGAACCTTAATGCTCTTTGAGTGTATAAGAAGAACGACTACTTCCTAAATTCCACTAAAGTAATCGAATCGTCTCTTTTCCTCCTCTCAGGGTAAGTGGTTGGGCTGAGCTAAGGTAAGGACTGTGTGCCCTTCCATGGCGCAGGTGGTAGAGTGGAGGACTGCAGAGATGGCAAGGTAAGGACTGTGTGACAGCAAAGAACTGGGAACACAGTGTTTTGTGACCCACCCAAGGGAAGGCTCTAGCTGATCGCTGCCCCCCCAGGATTCTAACTCGTGGTGCCTTTGGATGGGCTACAGGGTGCGTGCAGATTTTACAAAACTCAGAGCCTAGCACTAGTGGCATAAATGAGATTTCTCAGATTCCCCTCTCCCTCGGGGTTCTGGGGCCCAGAGGCTGCCCTGGTAGCCTGGGAGAGGCAGCTGCAGAGGACAGGGGCGCCAGGCCTGGCAGAAAGCTCACGCTCTTGCTGCTGACCGGGGTCCTGGCTGAGTGAGTGAGTGGAGCACCAAGGCCTCCCAGAAGCCCTTGCCAGACAATCCCTGCCCTTCCTTTCTGAAGGGAAGAAAAGCAAACCATTCAAGGACACTTTCTGAAACCAGGCATTAATGTGGCAGCACTGTAACCCAATGGGGATCGATTCCTAGGCTGCTCGATTCCTTGATTCCTTGCTGCAGGCCAGTGGGAGCCACGCCTGGGAGACAGTCACCACCAGTCCGGGGTGACTTGCTCTGAGCACATCTCAGGGGTCATTGCCAGCACCACTGACCACAGACAGGTTTTGGATCATCCTGGGTTTGCAAGGCGCCCCGTGGCCACTCTGTGGGGACCTATATCCAGGTTTAGGGAGCCCTTCCAGACGCTATAGATCATGACAGATGTGGGCTCTCTGGGCTTCTGTTGATTTAGCAGACCTTTTACAGCCTGGCATAGAGCCTATGATGGATGGAACTCACACGTCATTTGCCTTTGTTGCTCCGCCCTGATGCTAATTTGCTGGAGAGAGAAGTGAGCTGCCCAAAGGCAGCTCCAGCCACATCTTCAGTGACTGTGCTCCCGTGAGACTCGACAATGAGCAGAAAGTCCTTCACGGCTCCCTTCCGAGTGCAGAGGCTTCCTGAGGCTGTGTTCGAGTTGTAGAGCCCAAGGCCAAGGCGCTCAGAAGGGATGCAAGGCCGGGTAGGCTAATCTCTGTGATGATAACCATACACCAAGGAACATGCCATTTCTGGGGAAGGCTCTGTTAACCAGAATATGGAATGAAGCAGGGCTGGGGTGTGGTGTAGCTGAGTGTCACCCTCTGTCCGTGGTGGGTGACAGGCAAGCTCAGAACTCAGGGCAGAGCGAGATTTAAAACCTTTAAAAATTGAATTGGATAACCATTCAAATTGGATGGCTTGGTTATATAGTTCCCGGAGGCAGGAAATAAGACAAAACTATCTCTTCCAGCTGCATGCTTCTATGAAAAGATCATCACAGAAGATAGTTCTGTCTACCTTCTAATCTCAAGGAACACTTAAAAACACTTCATTAAGTACATTTTACAAAGGTATTTCCTTCCCCTTCCATATTCAGTGTTTTTTCCCCCCTTTGGCCTGATCCTGCTACCAGTGTTAAAGATGCTAGCTGCTCTTTTTCAGGAGGAAATTAACAAAATTCTTTTAAATATTAGTAGCTATTTTTCTCGATTCTAAACTTTTCATCTTTACCACGTCCGGATTTTTTTTTTAACTTCTTTTCCTTATACTGTGTCTCCAAAAGCCTCCAGGAGACCAGCCACAAGAAAGATAAGAATCACAATAAATATCTTATGCCTGGAGCTGTGGTTTTTCTTAGTCTCAGTCCTTATTTTTGGTTTTCATTTGATCTTAAAGAGCATTTCATTGCTTAATAGACGAGTCACATCTTGTCTGTCCCTCCATCTCTCTTGGCTTTCTCTCGAGAGCCGGCTTTGCTTAGCATTCTTGGAGCAAGCTTAGTCCACCTCATCAGCCGCCTGAAAGGTTCTCACAATTTGGAGACACTGAGGATGGAGAGACAGGAGGCAGCAACTTCCCTTACTCATATTAGACTGAATCACATGAAAGTGCCGATACTGTTTCATTTTTTGACCTATAAAAATAACTTCATAGGGGAGTTCCTGTCATGGCTCAGAGGTAACGAACCTGACTAGTATCCATGAGGACATGGGTTCAATCCCTGGCCTCGCTCAGTGGGTTAAGGATCCAGTGTTGTGGTGAGCAACTGACTTGGATCCCACGTTGCTGTTGCTGTGATGTAGGCCAGCAGCAACAGTTCCAATTTGACCCAGGCTGGGAACTTCCATATGCCATGTGTGTGGCCCAAAAAAGACAAAAAAAAAAAAAAAGAATAATAATAATAAAAATAACTTCATATGGTGTAAACTAATACACAGGTGTTTGAGGCTCGTATTCATGCAGTGAACCACAGTTTTCCCATAAACTCCGCTCAAGCAGAAAGAATAAAGTGGCTTCCCCATTTCACAGACTTTATGCTGAATTATTCCTCTTTCTTTCTTTCTTTCTTTTTTTTTTGTCTTTTTGCTTTATCTAGGGCCGCACCCGTGACACAAGGAGGTTCCCAGGCTAGGGGTCTAACAGGAGCTGTAGCTGCCAGCCTTCGCCACAGCCACAGGAATGCCAGATCTTAGCTGCATCTGTGACCTACGCCACAGCTTGTGGCAACACTGGATCCTTAACTCACTGAGCGAGGTCAGGGATTGAACCCGCATCCTCATGGACACTTTCAGGTTCTTAACTCACTGAGCCACAACAGGAACTCCTTCTCACCTTTTAAAAAGCTCTTTCTCATATTCCTTTGCAAGTGATTTTGCCTGAAATAAACACGGGTAAATTATGCACCACTTGATCTTCATTGGGTCATTACTGCCCAAAACACAATGGGGATGAGCTTCCTGTGGATTAGGAAACCACAGGCACAGTGCCACTTATTTACCAATCTGCAGTCCCTCATTTCTTCAAGTAGAAATGCTTTGGCATTATAATTTTTTTCTTTAAAGGCAGATGGTAGAGAACTGGGAAGCCAGAGCACAAAAGTATCGTGTTTATAGATACCATCAAATAAAATCTAAGAACTTAAATTAATCTAACACATACTTGATGAAATACATAATCATTATTATGTCTCATGGTAATTCGGCATAAATGGCATGCATTCCGTGTAAATAACTGTAATTGGTTTGACTGTACATAGATTTTTAGTTTTTTTTTCTGATCACATTTAGTTTTTTCTGATCACATTAGTTTTATAAGATCTATAAAGGGAATCAATGTGGAACTTGTACCCAGTGTCACCACCACCATCATCATCTTCATTATCACAGGCACTGACCAGCACAGGGTTGGGTATTGAGCCCCTTCTCCCAACAGTTAGGACTTCCTTGTCCCCTCCTTCCCCAACCGTAGCCAGTAATCAATGCTTCTTGGGTGGCAGGAATGTCCCTTGTACCTCTCATCCTGCCATGCTTCTCCCAAACCCATGCTCCGAAGCCTTCCTTCAGCCACTGCTAGAACTGTACTTTTGTCTCCTTGAGTGTCCTGGGTGCTGAAGGCTTGAAGCAACTAATCTCTGGGCTCTAGCGTTGTGGGTAAGAGCGGTGCTGCAGTTAATGTGAAGGAAGATGAGGCAGAGAAGCAGAAAGGGGAAGGAAAGGCTTAGACGGCAGACTGAGTGTGGGATTTCCATGCCGCAAATGACACTCTTGCTATTGGATGAAGCAATGGGGAATTACTGGATCCCATAACTGAAATGGCAGGGATGGATCCTGGAGCTTAGAAATATCTTTGGGGATCTGTGTTTCTCTTTCCCTAAGTTTTGCTTTTCTCTGTGCTGATTTAATCTTAGGCAGGCATGGAATTCCCGTTGTGGCTCAGTGGTTAACGAATCTGACTAGTGGTTAACTCTCCCTCCCCTGCTGTTATCTGAAATTTCTTTAATCATGGACAGCTCTTTCAATGAAAAACAAACAAACAAAAAAACAGATTTAAGTGTAAATGCCTCGGGAACAGCAGTGCAGGCCAAAGTAGAAATGAAAATATCATTTCTCATTTTGATAAGGGAAGAGAATTAAAAAGAACAGGGAAAGAGATGCCATTAAAAGAAGAGTAGATGAATAAAGAGAGAAGACACTCAAAACTCACTTCCCAAACTTGTCATCGTAAACGCAGTTGATGGAACACAAATAGTGGCTGCAAGACTGACCTTAAGGAGTTTCTATAATAGCATGCCTTTTTTTTTCTGTCTTTTTTAGAGCTGTACGCGTGGCATATGGACATTCCTAGGCTAGGGGTCAAATCGAAGCCATAGCTGCTGGCTTGTACCACAGCCCCAGCAACATCAGATCCGAGCCGCATCTGCAACCTACACCACGGCTCACGGCAACGCTGGAGCCTTAACCCACTGAGCAAGGCCAGGGATCGAACCTCCGTCCCTATGGATGCAGGTCAGATTTGGTTCCTCTGAGCCATGGCAGGAACCCCTTCTTCTTCTTCTTCTTCTTTGTCTTTTTTTTTTTAAACTATCGATCCTTTTGCTTTTAAATCTTCTTACTTTATTGAATGAAAACCAAACTTTCCTAACTCAGTATTTTCTCTTGGTTGAGAAGTCTCTGAAGCCTGGACAGTTCTGACCCAGTTAGGTCATAATTCAAACGAGGGAGGAGAATGCAAGATAAAACATGCCACATGAGAAATTCACTGGCTCTTAGCCATATCCAGAGCCTTGGCATGTCTTAATAAAGTTAAACTTTTTCTTTTCTGTCTCGATATAATCTGCCTTTTGCTAAACAGCACTTAAATGAACTTGAACTTTATTCCAGCAAGCTAGGGAGACTGGTACGAGCTTTGAAATCCCTTCAAGGCCCTTACATTTCAGAAATTCAGGTTTATTCAGTATTTAAAACCTACTGAAAAATGGCATATTGGGTGCTGGCCCTCACTGGGACGCCAACATAACTGTACTTTCAGTGAATGACAATATATTTGGGAGGCACATCCTCCTAGTGACTTGGCACCCGGACTGACCACAGGGGTCAGACCGCCGTTTGAAGATATTCTGAAGATTTCCCAGTGGGGGTTAGTAATGTGAGGACCAAAACAATGCCTTCACAGTTACAGGTGCTTTTACGATATTCACTCTTCCATGGGAGAAACATTTGAAAGAACTTGGGCATGGACCAAACCACATCCAAAAAACACCAGGAAGGAGAATCAACACCATAAACAGTTGTCCTAATTATCTGGGGCTTTTATCAAAAATGGTAGTATTTTGGTCAAGTAGAATGACAGAAAAATGTCAGGGATGTAGGGGGGAGGATAAAGGGCAGGAGAATGTAAAGAACAAGGTAGTCTGGAAGAAAAGATGCCTTTTCATCTTTCATAAGGTGTATTGAAATCTATAATAATAATTATAGATTTATCTTTTTTTTTTTTTTTTGCTTTTTAGGGCCACACCTAAAAATTTGCCAGGCTAGGGGTTGAAATGGAACTACAGCTGCCGGCCTACACCACAGCCACAGCAACTTGGGATCCGAGCTTAGTCTGTGCAATCTACACCACAGCTCGTGGCAATGCTGAGGGAGGCCAGGGACTGAACCTACACCCTCAAGGATACTAGTCCGATTCATTTCCGCTGCGCTGCAGTGGAAACTCCATATCTTTTCATTTAATTCCCTGTTCTTAACTGGGAAAGAGAAGGGAAATTCTTACCATCTGTCTGGGCATCAAAGACTAAGAGCTAAGGGTATTTGTTGTAATCATAGATCAAACTGAACACTGCATTGAAACTTAGACTTGCCTCACAGATTTCATGACTATTATTTGCCTTCACAGTTGCTATATGACAAGTGTTTGCAGGCAGGACAGAAATCAAGTCACCCTCTGGTGATAAATTAAAAGGAAGCAGCATCTCCAAGCCCCACTTCCCAAAGCACAATATTCACTACGCTTGTGTTCAGGTTCCTGCTTTCAGATGTTCTGCGTGCCCTGTAGTCTTGGTAACAATTATCTACATCTCTGGGGCTCATCAGCTTAAAAAGAAACCTTTGCCTGAAAACCTTCTCTTTAAGTTTACTCTGGACGGGGGCAAAGGCTACCACTGGCTACCGTGAAGCGCCTCCATGACGCCTCCTCCCTGACGAACGCACCAGACTGCGGGGGAGAGGGGACCCCTCCTCTAACCGCATCACTGCCTTTCACCCTCAAGTCAACAAGAAAGGAAAACAGCAACAAAAATGAGGTTAAAGGCGCTAGGCTTGAGACTGCGAGGCATCTGAAATAGGTAGGACTGGGTAGGATCCGCCTTTACACACGGATGGACCGATGGCCGTGTTTACTCAAGGTTAGTCATGCTTCTGGCTCCCAAAGTCAACACCAGCAGTTGCCTCCCTCCTCCCTCCTCGCCTGCTATTAACTCAAAGTATAAAATGCTTCCTTCTCAAATGATGGGTGACGCCAGGAGACCTAGGGTGGGAATTAACCCAAATAATCCATTGAAACTGACCCAGTCTCCGTTGCTTCTTTGTTTTGTACAGTAAAGTGGAAAAGTTGCACGTCCTGGGAGATTTGGCCATCTCCGTCCGGTTAACGGCCTCCCTGTCCCCCAAAAGGCTGGAAGGCGAAATCTCTGAGAAATCTCTCATATCTTCGTTAGGAAGCTGGGCTTTGATGTCAATCACTTGGGCAACACGTGTGTTCACATTTAGAAGCACAGACTCTGGGACCAGGTGAAAAATCACCATCTGATTTTGCTACCAGGACATTTTTTCATGGTTCAAACCAGTGTGTGTACGTCGTATGGGTGTTTATTTTGTGTAATTCTCTGTTGGCTCTGGGGTTGGCATGCAGTTTGCTGAGAGGGAGGACATTATAAAACTCAACCATCATTCTTGAAGGCATGCGAGTACACACCCGCGGTGGGTAAGAAATAAAGCACACGGAGGATTTTCTAAGCTGGGAGTCTCTTCTTGTTTCATGCAAAGATGAACATGGAGTTGGATCTCTTCCCTGGATTTCTGTATTTTTAATTTTACTGAGTTTTAAATAACCAACCTAGAGACATCTGTGTGCTGTTTCTTTTCATTTTTTATTTTATTTTTTGTTTTTTGTTTTTTAGGGCTGCACCCAAGGCATATGGGAGTTCCAAAGCTAGGGGTTGAATTGGAGCTGTGGCTGCTGGCCAACACCACAGCAACGCTGGATCCTTAACCCACTGAGTGAGGCCAGGGATTGAACCCGCATCCTCATGGATACTAGTCAAGTTTGTATACCACTGAGCCATCACGGTTAGGCCCTATTTCTTTGTCTTTAGAACCACTGTGATGTCATCGTTTATTTATATTTACCTCTTTTTTTTTTATCTTTTTAGGACCGCACCTTGGCATATGGAAGTTCGCAGGCTAGGGGTCAAATTGGAGCTATAGCTGCTGGCCTACACCACAGTTCACAGCAACGCCGGATCCTTAACCCATTGAGTGAGGCCAGGGATTGAACCTGCATCCTCACGGATATTAGTTGGATTCGTTACCACTGAGCCACACCAAGAACTCCTGCTGTTTCTTTTTATCTCTCTTGTGTAGGGGGCAGACTGTGTTTCTGGGACAGGCTTGAGCGAGCCTCCCATGATCCTCTGCTGCAGGGGCTGCTCAGCTCCCAGGCGCATCTCAGGACTGCCCTACTGCTTACTCTGCTTTCTCTAAGTGATTGAAAAGCACACTTGACACACACGCCCTCTGCAGAGATCAAGTTATAATTAAACCCAGGAATACTCTTTGACAGCTGGAGCCCGCAGGTTTTGAGTTTGGTATTTGTTTTTGCAAAAGCCCACAGCCATGGCTGATGTGTTGCTGCCACATGCCTGCATGCGTGATGATGGAATGTTTGTTCTGTCTACGGTACATTTTGCTTGGTGCAAATGAAAGCTCACGAGTAAAGTCAACTTGCTTTGAATACAGGTTTAAGCATTTTCTCACAAATCCGAAGTTCTCCGTTTTCCAGAAAACTAACAAAAGGTTAGTTTGATATTGTGCCAACAAACATGAAACCATAACTAAGTAGCCGGGAACAGGTAAACACAAATGGCTTGGGAGAGGGGGAGGCGTCTGGTGCGAAGCCAGTGCAGAGCCCAGATTTAACAGCTTCATCAAAGGGAATGTGTTAAATGCTCATTAACTAAATCTACAAATGATCTGCAACCGGGAGGTGTTGCAAACAACAGAGGAATAAACACACACACACGCATATACACACTTGCTAATTACACACACACACACACACACACACACATATACACACTTGCTAATTACATGCACAAAAAGCAGGAAATGAAGTAACATTGCTCGGAAAACATTCCTAAGATAAAACAGTTTCAAGTATAGACATTCAAGGAAAGCATTAACATAGCTTCCATGTTAAGAAATTAAGAATTTCACATTAAGAATTAAGGGAACAGGGGGGTGGGGGGATGCACTGGGGGTTTGGGATACAAAATCTGTAAAATTGACTTGTGATGATTTATGTACACCTATAATTGAAATAAAATCCATTAAGAGAAAAAAAAAAAAAGAATTAAGGGAACAGTAGGAAGCTGCCGTCTTATGGGGCCACTGGAGGGGGTAGGAGGGGAGACTGAGCCCATGGTGGCAGGGGGTGTGCACACGCCCAGGGGACCGCGGAAAAGATCTGACACATACCTAGAAGGGAAACTGGGGGCACTGGACCCCCACAGTCAGAGGCAGCGTAGAACACTTGATGGTAATAGGCCAACAGATTCCAGAGAATTGTTCCCCAAATCCCTAATTTTCCAGGGCTTCAGGAGCCATTGACCCAGACACATTATGGGTCTTGGTGGCGGAGGAAGGGCCACACCTGATCACACCGGCACCCCACAATCACCCCACAGATCCTTAAGAAGCCATTGGGAACAGACTTCTTTTTTTTTTTTCGGTCTTTTCTGGGCCTCACCCACGGCATATGGAGGTTCCCAGGCTAGGGGTCGAACTGGAGCTACAGCTGCTGGCCTGCGCCACAGCCACAGCAACATGGGATCTGAGCCGCGTCTGTGACCTACATCACAGTTTATGGCAATGCCAGATCCTTAACCCACCGAATGAGGCCAGGGATTGAACCTGCATCGTCACGGATAGTAGTCAGATTGTTTCTGCAGATTCAGGATGGGAAATCCCTAAGAGATGTTCTTGATGTAAGAAAGTTAACAACCATGGATTATTATTGCTAAGGTTTCTTCTAGAGCGAAACTTCAGCCCCAACCCATATAATCCCTCCCGTGTCTAACCCATATAAGCCCAGAGGTAAGAGAGAAAGAATCTGAGACAACTGCTCATTATAGGTCACCAAACCTGTAATCCAGACATCTGACCTCCTTGATTAGGTGTTTGAACTGAAAACTATTAAAGTCTCTTAGTCCAACTGATTAGAATATAGGAAGAGTAAGTTCAAGGTGGCAGGTGTGATTCATGCTTAGATCATTTTTCACTTGAAAAGTAAAGAAAGGGGAAAAAGCTTCTACCAGAGTTACCATGTGAAATGCAACTCAGACATCTTGGAACTCCTGGAAAACAGTGGAAAACAGAAAATCATATAGCCTCTCACTGCTTTTTGAAAAACAACTGTAATGTCAACACCAAGTCCTCAGCCAAACCGTGTAAAGGGTCCTCCCACTATGACTCTGGGAAATGGCTTTTCTTGGGCCCCCAAACACCCAGAGGCCACAGTGTAAAGCAGCGTATGCTTGGGAGGGTGCCAGGTGCTTATCTTGTTTAACACACGCCCAGCTGTAGCAGGTGGATGGTGTAAGCTTTTATCTTCATTTTCCAAGTAAGAAGGGGGACTTGGGAAATGGGCAGGTAATTTTCTGAGGCCTCAGATGGCAGGGGTTGGAGGGTGGACTCAAGTGCAGGCAGCCCTACCTCCGACCTTACTGGTTCAACAATTGTGACTGATTCCCACGAGACGGGAGGGGAGGCGAGGTGAGAGAGAAGGGCAGGGGGGCGCGGGGGTCGGGGGGTCGGGGGGCAGGGTCGGAGGAAGGCGGTGCCATCACCTGTGTTCAGTGGGTGTATGCCCTTCCTCTCAAGGGCAGGCCAGACATACAATATGGTTTGGATACAAAGCTGCCTGAATTTTACCTCCTCACTATTGCCTCAGAAAATTATTATAGCCTAATAATACAGTCCAAGGCCAAATAAGTCCATCTCTCTCTTTCTTTCTCTTTTCCTTCCTTCTTTCCTTCCTTCCCCTCTCTCTCTCCATCTTTATCTCTCAACCCCTCCCTCTCCCTCTCTGTCCCTGCCCCTCTCTCTCATCCTCTCTCTCTCTCTATTTTTTTTTTGCTTTTTAGGACCACACCTGCGGCATACGGAGGTTCCCAGCTAGGGGTCGAACTGGAGCTACAGCGGCCAGCCTACGCCACAGCCACAGCAACACAGGACCTGAGTCGTGTCTGTGACCTACATGACAGCTCACGGCCATGCCGGGTCCTTAACCCACTGAGTGGGGTCAGGGGTTGAACCTGGGTCCTCATGGATACTAGTCGTGGTCATTACCCCTAAGCCACAATGGGAACTCCCATCCTCTCTTATTCCTTAACCAAAAGACCCTATACTCTTGAAGTTCTGCTTCTGAAAAAAATCCGTAAGAATACAAATTCAGAATAATGGGAAATTTTGGAGGTGAGAGAGGGGATGCGAAGTGTGAAAGTACAGACTAGTTTTAGATATATAAGTAATATGCCTCTTAGGAGTTCCTGTCATGGCGCCGCGGAAACGAATCCGACTAGGAATCATGAGGCTGTGGGTTCGATCCCTGGCCTCGTTCAGTGGGTTAAGGATCTGGAGTTGCCACAAGCTGTGGTGTAGGTCTGCAGCTGTAGCTCCGATTTGACCCCTAGCCTGGGAACCTCCGTATGCCTCAGGCGCGGCCCTAAAAAGCAAAAAAAAAAAAAAAAAAAATAGTAATATGTCTTCTAAAGTTTAAGCTGAACCACAGGCATGCACTTAATGGTTTATACATTTTCCTCCGAAAAATGTGAATATTATTAAATATTAAACAAACTTTTTCACAGTCTGTCTAAAAAAAGATTTACTTGGCCTTAAAAGTGTTCATACCACTTGACTGAGCAGCTCCATTTCTGGGAATCTATTCTGAGGAAATAATCTGAAATGAGGACACAGATTTATATGGCAAAGGTTCATCACAATGTTATTTCTAATTTAACAATCTTGAAATAATTTAAAAAGCCTAACAAAGAAGAATGATTGGGCAATTTATGCTGCATCTGTGAGCTGGAATATTATATATACTTCAAAAAAAAGATGCTTACAAAGGGGTTTTAATGGTATAAGGAAATGCATTTGATGAAATTTTAAGTGGGAAATTGGAATATGAAATTATGCATAAAATAAAGTTCTGGGAGAGACGGAAAAAAAGCACTGAAAGAAAATAAGGCCAATTGTAGGCATCTTTGGTTTGTACATTTGTGGCCTTCTGGACCTGTTTCTATTTTTATACAACTGAGTATGGATTACTTTTATAAAATGAAAATAGTTAAAAATTGTCTGCCTATTGGGTTCTTATCAAAAATCTTCTGGTAAGTTCCTCTGTTGGCAATGAGGATAACTTTTGTCCCATGGCCTGACATAGATAATGTGCTGCTGCTGACAGAATAACTCAGGGGTTATGGGGGGGACATTCTGGAGTCCCGGGTCCCCATGCAATTCAGTGTCTCCTGCTTTTTTTTTTTTTTTTTTTTGTCTTTTTAGGGTTGCACCTTCGGCATATGGAAGTTCCCAGGCTAGGGGTCGCATCGGAGCTGCAGCCGCCGGCCTACACCACAACCACATCAAGGCAGGATCCGAGCCTTGTCGGTGACCTACCCCACAGCTCACAGCAATGCCGGATCCTTAACCCCAGTGAGCGAGGCCAGGGATCAAACCTGCATCCTCGTGGACACTAGTCGGATTAGTTTCTGCTGCATCACAACAGAACTCCTTCAGCATCTCCGTTTCCTCTCAACTATTCCAAGACTAGATGGAGACGAGGAAAGCCTAGAGTGAAACCCAGCTGGATACACACGCTTCTGACCAAGTGGGGAAGCACTGTGGTCATGAGAGCTAACAGTGTGAGGTTTTCCTGGTGCGCACACACACACACACACACCCTACCCACGTGCTCTAGCCTCTCCACAGTGTCCCTGCCCAGATTCCCCTCGGCCTGAACACCATGGGAGGAAGGTATGTGGCAGGAGTCCAGGGCCCTGGGGGGCAGCTGTCTCAGGGCCCAGGTGGCCACAGGGCAGCAGTCACAGCTGTGGGGGCCGGGAGGGCGGGGGAGCTGCTCTGCTGTCCTCTCTCTCTTCTGCACTCCCCCTCCTTTCTTCAGTCGCATCAGTCACCCTGGAGGAAAGTGACTAATTTAACCAGCTGCCGATGTCTCAGAATAAGGAAGACATGAACCTGGGCTGAGCTTCAAGCCTTCTGCCGGGGCGGTGGTGCAGATCAGGCCGGGAGGCAGTGGGTTTGCATCTCCTCAGCTCTCCTCCCCCTGGGTTCCTCAGTGCCTTTCCCTGCCTCCCAGTGCCCCTTTAGGTGCGTCCTGGCTGCCGAGAAACCAGCTACGCTTAGAAGCAGAGGCTGCAACGACAAAGGAGACTTGCTGTAGATAGAGGACAGGGCAAACCAGCAAAAGACACCACATCTCACCACGATTTCATTTATTTATTTGCTTTTGGCTGTGCCCATGTTCTGCAGGAGTTCCCAAGCCAGGGATCGAACCCATGCCACAGCTGTGACCAGAGCCACAGCAGTGACAACGCTGGATCTGCTGAGCCACCGGGGGCACTCTAGCCACAATTTTTATCAAATATTTTAAGACGTATGGAATATATTTATGTATTTTAAATACATATTTACATATATTTACACTAGATACACTTTAAAGATCTTTGATTATGGTTGGTATATATATATTTATATACTTTAAAACATTTAAATATATTAGATATATATCAATGTTTGATACATATATATATATGTAGATACATGGTTTTTAATCATCATAATATTAGGCAAGTTTCTCTTTGTTTTGGACATGCTAGGCCAGGGATCAAACACACGCCACAGCAGTGGTCCAAGCCGCTGCAGTGACAATGCTGGATTCTTAACCCACTGAGCCACCAGGGAACTCCTAGGCAGATTTCTTAAGTCACATAGTACTCCAGGCGTTTTCCCACTTCCCCCAACTCCCATTTCCCTGCTTCACCCCACCTTCCCCGACATAATCACTTTTAGCTCTTTTTGTTATTTGCTTTGTTTCTTGCATGGTCACCCTCATTTCTAAATCACATGCTTATCATGCTATTTCTTAGGTTTTTTCCCCCCACTGCAGACATAGAGACATCTTGATTGATAGAATCTATTGATTCCTAATATGAAAGATGATGGTTTAACACTCTGTTCTGCCTCCTTCCTCTCACCCCCTCATTTTTCCTTTTTTCACCTTCCCAGTGTAATGATGATGTTATTTGGGTCCTCTGAGAAGCAGAAAACAAGGCAGAATTAGAAATGCACAAGATCCCCTGGGGCAGATAAGGGGGTGGCTCCAGGGCTGATCTGACACCATCAAGGAGAGGGGCAAAGACTTGGTAGGAGGAGTCTTAGGAGCAGGGTTGTTCTGAGAAATTCAAGGCCAGGCTGATGATGAGACCCAGAATAAAGATGGCCCGTTGCGGAAGTCTTGCACTGGGCAGCAATGGCTGTTTTTGTCCCCTGCTGGGCTCAGTCATGGTCTGGGGACCCAGGAGAATGAAACTTCCCTGAAGACAACAGTGGGTCTCCAGGGACAGTACACGCCTCCAAGCAGGTTGTCCTTTGAAAGGAAGTCCACGGCCACCATATTTATTTTCTAATTTATGGTTCTATTAGTGCTTCCATTGTAAATGAATACTGTTCACAGTTGAGACATGTTAGGTACAATAATCCTCTTTCTTCCTTCCTTTCTTTGTTTTCTTGCTCTTTCTTTCCTTCCTTCCTTCCTTCCTTCTTTTCTTTTTTCTTTTTTTCGGACCCCACCCATGGCATATGGAAGTTCCCAGGCTAGGGATCGAATCAGAGCTGCAACTGCCGGCCTACACCACAGCCACAGCAACACCGGATCCTTAACTCACTGAGCAAGGCCAGGGATCGAACCTGTATCCTTATGGATACTAGTCAGGTTTGTTACCTCTGAGCTGTAACAGGAATTCCTATTTATTTATTTATTTATTTATTGTATGTGTTTTCCTTTCCCTTGCCTTGCTGAGGATACTCAGTGTATATTTTGGATGCAATTCTGTCCCCCACGTTATCTCTGCTACCTCTGAGTTCATTTTTCGCAACCCATTTGTTTAGAGAGCTTTCATGTCCACAGCTTTTTCTCCTTGTCTGATGATCCCTTGTTTAAGACTGAGGCACCAAAAATGAGATTACAAGCCCTGGGGTGGTCCTCGTTGTGACTGATCTGGCAGAGGCTCAGAGTTGTAGGGAATCCCTAAATGCCATTACTTGTAGACTTTTACTTTTGAGCAGGTCATTTTCAAGGAATTATCCCATCTCTTCTCTTGGTGATGGTGGTGGGGTGGGGAGACACAGCATAAAATCCTGGCTACCAGCACTTTGGGAGCTAGATTTGGGTGGTAACTGGGAAGTTTTGCTTCTCAAGACATAGATTTTTACCTAGTCCTCTTGTTTTCAGGGTAGAGACTGAACCCCTTCCTCAGGTGTTTCTAAGACTGGAGTATTTCTGGTTCAGCTTCTCCAGTCTTTTTTTTTTTTTTTTTGACTTTATGGATTGTATTTCAATTACAGGTGTACATAAATCATCACAAGTCAATTTTATAGATTTTGCATCCCAAACCCACAGTGCATCCCCCCCACCCCCCAGATTGTCTTATTTGAAAAACCAAGGTTTTCCAAAGTCTGTGAGTCATTCTCTGTTCTGCAAAGAAGTTCATTGTGTCTTTTTAATTACTTTTTGGCCATGCAGCAGCACGTGGAAGTTTCTGGGCCAGGCACTGAACTTGTGCTGCAGCTGTGATCAGAGTCACAGCAGTAACAATGCTGAATCCTTAAACCATTGAGCCACCAGGGAGCTCCTGACTTCACCTTATTTTTAAATTTTTTTCTAGTTTTATTTATTTTTGGACTTCATTTTGGTGACCTGTATTTTCTGGACATTTTGGAGCAATTTGGTGATTTAAAAAAAATCAGTTCCTTGAAAGGCTCGTCTAACTTAATTTTGTATTTCTATTAGGTAGTGATTGAACTTGTGGGATTTTTTTCTTAAATGATGGGATTGTTTTGGACACTTGAAAGTGCCTTTTTCTGTTTGACCTACTTTTGAATAGTTAAGCTCTTTCTAGTCAGTTTATATAAGGCCTTTTATTCAGAATTTAAATTAAATTAAAACTTAATTTAATTTAATGTTTACTTCCAGGACACCTGAACGGATGTAAAAATGCTCCAAAGGAGACTGACGTTACATAAGACTTCCTCTAGCCAGACAAAATGAAGACAAAGAGCTAAGCAATCCACCTGCCATCCTGTCTTTTTCCTTCTTCCTCTCCCTTCACTGCTATCCAAGGAGCAGGCACACTTGGCTCCCTATTTTTGTGATTCTAGGTGTCAGCTGTTATTTCTCCTGTTCTCCTGAGTCAAAGGAAGAAACTCAGGTGCATCACTGAATATATTGAGGGCAGGCAAAACTTCCAACATCTTCTCAAACAAGCTTACCTATGCATCCAAAAACTATGCCCTGAAATATGGGTGGTACATGTGAATGGCTTAAAATAGGAATGACGGAAACAGCCAGAGAAATAGATAACTTTGTAGCACTTGCATAGTTACTTCCTCTTCTTCTTCTTCCTCCCTCCCCTTACATTTTTGGCTGCCCAGCAGCCTATGGAGTTCCCAGGCCAGGGATCAGATCCAAGCTGCAGCTGTGACCTAAGCCACAGCTGTGGCAACACTAGATCCTTAAGCCACTGTGCTGTGGGCCAGGGATCAAACCTGAGTCCCAGCACACCCAAGATGCTGCCGATCCTCTTCTGCCACATTTGGAGCTCTTAGAGTCACTTCTGAATTGTAGAGATGCTTATAGTAATTCAAACAGGTAACAAAGAGGAGGATTTCCATGCTTCCTGCCTGCCTAACACATCCTTGGATCAGAATTTGTGAAATGTGTTGAATGTATTAACTAATTGAATGTGTCCCTATTTTTCTTTTTCTTTTTCAGCTGCACCTATGGCATGTGGAAGTTCCCGGGTCAGGGATCGAATCCAAGCCACAGCTGTGACCTATGCCACAGCTGCGGCAATGCTGGATCCTTAACCCACTGCACTGGGGTAGGGATTAAACCCATGCTGCCTCAGAGACATCACTGATCCTTAACCTTTTTTGTGTACATTTGTGTGTGTGTGTGTGTGTATGTGTCCCCATTTTTAAAAGGAGAAAACGGAGCAATTTGCATGGAAAATTGCTGTGAGCAATTTGAGGGAGCGGTAAGAGCTCAACACTAGGCCTAAGAGTAATGGAATTATTTTAGAATATGGACCTGTCAAACTCAGTCTAGGAAACATAAACACAATGCTCACAAACTATATGTTTTAATACTCTTTTAATAAAAGGTCAGAAATAGATGACTTTTTTAAAAAAGACAGTATGACTGTATCTATTTTCATATCAGGACAGTTATTGGGGTGTCAACATAATTTCAGAAAGAATTTTTTTAGAATCACCTGGATATTATCTGGAATAAAAATGATGTCCTTCTGACACTGTAGTGCCATGGGGGTGGCTAAGACCATCTGACCCTCGCCCCTTGCCTGTCCCCGGAGACTCTGGTCAGTGTCCCTGGGGCTGACTTTCCCTGGAAACTCCCAGTCCAATCAGCTGGCTGGTCTGGGCAAAATGAAAATTCTACCACTCCAACTTTTCAGCGTAAAAATTGTATTTTGATTGTATAGCCATAGGGATGTTCATCAAAGTGGGCTTTATGGCGATATTGACCGTGGCTGCTGAACTGGACCTTTGATTACGCCAAGAGCCACATCAGCTGCTTGCACTTTCTTTTTTTTTTTTTTTTTGGCTTTCTGCCTTTATGTAGAGCCGCACCCGCGGCATATGGAGGTTCCCAGGCTAGGGGTCTAACAGGAGCTGTAGCTGCCGGCCTTCGCCACAGCCACAGCAACGCGGGATCCGAGCCGCGTCTGC
>PVHT020000077.1:10508414-10568366 GCA_004024745.2 Catagonus wagneri
ACCTACACCACAGCTCATGGCAACGCCGGATCCTTAACCCACTGAGCAAGGCCAGGGATCGAACCCGCAACCTCATGGTTCCTAGTCGGATTCGTTAACCACTGAGCCACGACGGGAACTCCTGCTTGCACTTTCTAGTGTGAAGTGTGCCGACTCTGAGTTCAAGCACTGCCTCCCACACAGCCCAGTTACGTGACTAGCTGTGTGTTGTCTTTCCTCATCAGTAAAATAAGGATTTTGTAGACCTACCTACAGGGTTGTTGTGAGGATAAAATGAGTTAATATGTGTAAAGAGCTAAGAACAGCACCTGGCACCTGGTTAAGTGATATATTAAGTGTTAATTAGGAATGTATTACTATCATTATTATTCATGTGACATATTTGAAATTATATAAGGTACTTTTGGTTACAAGTGCACAGGCGCGCATTCACAGATATATGCGTATTAAATCAACAATTATGCCTTCTATAGCTCTGAAATGCAATTTCCCAACAATGCAAGTTCTCTTCTCTTCCTTTCACTTAGTAAACACCTCCATCAAATAGTTTTATCTTCATCGCCTCCCTTTTTATTTTGCAAGTATAATGTTACTTCTTCCTCCACCATAGCTTAATTCTGTTTTGGGAAACTTTTTCCCCACTACTTATTCACAAATCCCCTGAAGTCTCTTCTTTTCTTTCACATCTCCAAGTTTTTTAATTTTAATTTACTTTATTTCACTTTATTTTATTTTTAATCACCCAAGTGACATGGGAAGTGGCTGATAAAAGGTAGAATAATGTTATTTTGACAAGCTGCATCAAAAAGAGGGTGTACATATGACCCAGCAATCCCACTCTTGGGCATATATCCAGACAAAACTTTCCTTGAAAAAGATACATGCACCCGTATGTTCACTGCAGCACTATTCATAACAGCCAAGACATGGAAACAACCTAAACGTCCACTGACAGATGACTGGATTAAGAATATGTGGTATATATACACAATAGAATACTACTCAGCCATAAAAAAGAACAAAATAATGCCATTAGCAGCAACATGGATGGAATTAGAGACTCTCCTACTAAGTGAAGTAAGTCGGAAAGAGAAAGACAAATACCATATGATATCACATATCTGGAATTTAATACATGGCACAAATGAAACTTTCCACAGAAAAGAAAATCATGGACATGGAGAACAGATTTGTGGTTGCCAGGGGGGAGGGGGAGGGAGTGGGATGGACTGAGAATTTGGGGTTAATAGATGCAAACTATTGTCTTTGGAATGGATAAGCAATGAGATCCTGCTGTATAGCACTGGGAACTATATCTAGTCACTTATGATGGAGCATGATAATGTGAGAAAAAAGAATGTATACATGTATGTGTGACTGGGTCACCTTGCTGTCCAGTAGAAAATTGACAGAACACTATAAACCAGCTGTAGTGGAAAGAAAATAAAAATCATTTAAAAAATAAAAAGGTAAATCACCTGAAATGAGACCCCCCCCAAAAGAATGTGTATTCCTTAAGAGTTTGATGTACAGTTCTATTAGATAAAATTGTTCATTGTATTGTGCAAATTTCTACGTCTTTATTAAGTATTTTTCTCTTGAATGTGAGAAAAAAAAAGAGAGAGTGGAACTGCAAAAGGAGAGTGTCCAAGGCTGGAGAGAAGGGGCCCAGATTCCTCCTATACGCCTCCTGGTTTCAAAATTCTATGTCTGCCATTTCTGATTTGGATCTATATTTTACCATCATTTATCTTCTACCTCATATTGTTTAAGCACTAAGCTAGAGCTTTTAGAGGGCTAATAACTTAATGCTTACAGCAACGCTTCAAGGTAGTTATTACTCCATCTTACAGATGGAGAAAGGCAAAAAATAGGGAGGTAAATAACTTATCAAGACCACACAATTGGAAAGTAGCGCTCAGTTAGAACCCATATGTTTCTACTCCAAGCTCTAGTCTCTTCCCACTATTCATAATCGCTCCTTTACATAACTATAGAGGTAAAATAATAAAATAATAATGGTTAAATTTCATCAATATCTTGCTCTTGAAACTAAACATCCCATTCAGAATTCTATAGAAGATTCTATATAGCTCTTCATCCTTCTCTAAATAAACCAACTTTTTATCCAGCACTCCATCCTTTCATCCATCCATCCATCCATCTGTCCATTTATCTATCATCCCTCCATTTGTTCACTATCCATCCAATCACATATTCATCCATCCAGTTATCCATCATCCTACCCATCTATTAATTATTTACTATATTCCGGAGTTGTAATACATCCTGAAGAAATCCCTAGCTTTTAGGAGTTCTCAGTCTAGAGAAGGGGACAATATGTAAATAAGAATTCACAATATAATGTGGTGAATATCAATACACAGTGGTTCTTACAAGGTGTTATAGAAATGCAGGAGAGCTGGGGAGGGGAATTTCTAACTTTTCCTGGGGCAAACTTTAAAAACTGGGATCTCTGGTCCTCTAGAAAGTCAGTGAAGGGACCACTTAAGTTGTGTGCAAAGTGATCTCAGAGGATTTGTGTCTAAGGGAGGAGAAGAGGAACCTCGGAGGAGTTTTAACTGTGTTAATGTTTGGGCTGATGAGGATCTGCCAGGAATCGGACGTGGAGGAAGATTTTCCAGGCCAGAAAACCACAAGTGGAAAAGAACATGCAAATAATCCTCTAGGACTCCAACCTAGGGCACCATTTGAAGGAGTAAAAGGAGACAAAGCACCTAGGAGAGGTGGTTAGGGCTTGGATAAAGAAAAGAATGGTTCCCAAGGTCGAGAATTAATCCTCAAGGATATTTAAAATGCTCTTTATATGGGAAAAGAATCTGAAAAAGAATGGATGTGTGTGTATGTATACCTGAACCACTTTGTTATACAGCAGAAATTATCACAACATTGTAAATCAACTCTACTTCAATACGACTTTTTTTTTTTTGTCTTTTTGCCTTTATGTAGAGCCGCACCCGCGGCATATGGCGGTTCCCAGGCTAGGGGTCTAACAGGAGTTGTAGCCGCCGGCCTTCACCACAGCCACAGCAACGCGGGATCTGAGCCGTGTCTGCAACCTACACCACAGCTCACGGCAACGCAGGATCCTTAACCCACTGAGCGAGGCCAGGGATCGAACCTGCAACCTCATGGTTCTTAGTCGGATTCGTTAACCACTGAGCCACGAAGGGAACTCCTCAATACGACTTTAAAAAATGAAAAAAAAAGCTCTCCTAAAGCATTATTACAGTTCACAGCAAAATTTCATGCTTCAATGTCTTTAAATGGAATGATAGCAGTTCTTTCTGTCCATGTCCAGAAAGTTATTACAAATTCTCTATATTTTGGGGTAAATTTGCATTCAGGAGTTGAGCTGGGAGCCTAACTTTGTTTCTGGGGGATAATGTGTTCTGAATTCCAAACAATGGTTTACAAAACTTTGGGAGAGCAGTGAGGCTGGGACTTGGCATGATGGCTCAGTCTTAGAGATGCCTGATGCTCACATATGGGGCACGGGAGGAGGACATGGCCCCGAAGGAAGACAAATGAAGCCTTGCTTATTTTGTCACTCAAAAAGTCGCAAGAGAGCTTTTTGGGGGTGAATTTCAATTGGTGAAATAGAAGTCAAATTTCTGACATAGGTGATAGAAGTCTATTTTTGTTTTTGCTACTTTTATTTTCTTCCCAAACTTTTGGCGTTGAGATTAATTTTATATATATGTACACATATATATAATAAATATGTATATATGTATATATATATATGATCATCTGCTAAAGAGGAAACTGGTCTGAACTGGAATTGTTTCTAAAGATTTCAAGGCTCATTTGCCAGTCTCCTTAGCTAGGACAGAAGCGATGTTTCTGAGCCTGATAATTCCCCTTTCTGTCTGAGCTGATCAATACATCTTTTTGCATCTTCCAGCACAAAACCCCAAATGTGCTTCCTTTTCTAAAAGAAGCCTCTGTCTTGCTGGGATTAAGAGGGCATAGTCCCATGACACAGTTTGCACTCCACTCTTGGCATCTAAAAACCTTCCCTCTTTCAAGAACTGTGGGCGGCCAGTCAAGAGGGAGCCGTATTTTGGCATTTGCGCTGAAAATCTTACCTGCCAATTGGGCTGCTCTTAAAGTATTGTTTCTGAAACCGGGGCAAACACATGGAACAAGAACAGCCTTTGTACTGTCAGGATATTTTTGATGAGCACATCTGCACGAGGTGCAGGGGAAGCCGGGCAGCTGTTTACTCACTTTCTCCTGTACCAGCTTTCCTCCGACTCCTGAACAGTCTCGCAGGGTAACTGTTAGCTCTTAAGACTCCTATTTCATTTCTTTACTTTTGAAATACCATAACCACCGGCTCATACATTTTAGACACAGTCGCTCTGGCTGACACGCTAGCATTTTTCTCTCAATTACCCTTCACCCTCTACGCGTTACTTGTGCTGTCAATCCTCCCAAGAAGGTGAGTGGAAATTTACCCAACAAAGGCTCACTAGCTCCATGTGTTCACACTGACATTTCTTCCAAGAGTCCCTTCAATAATTCTCTCTTCATTCAACACCTATTTATTGGGTATCAACTCTACCAGGCAGTGTCCTCAGCCTTTCAGAGAAGACGGTGAGCAGAAGAGACTTCTGGAAGTAACCCCAGAGGCCTCTACTCACCAAAGCCCCATCCAGACCCGGAGAAGGAGCCAGAAGGGCCTCGAGAGCCAGACTGGGTGGGGGCTGGGGTGGGGGGGTCTCAGCGTCCATGCCTCAGGCTGGGGGGCCCTCAGACCCTGATTCATAAACACGGTACCCTTCTTTGGGCTTTAATCATTTTTAATGAACAAATCTAATCTCCTTTTTAATTAAGAAGAAAAAGCAGCTCACATTCTACAATACACTGCTTCAACAGAAAAAAAATGAGGAAAAAAGTTGCTCAGCCAGCTGAGGAGACGCCTTCAGTAGGATATTAAATGCTAAATAGTTAATCAGATGGCCCCGGTCCCCTGAGGCTTAGAATATGAAGTGTTGAGTTCCATCCTTCATTCCTAGCATGTGTGGAAATATTTTTAAATAATTTCAGAGATAGGCCGAGAGTGGAAAAATTCTGGGGCTTTCTAACAGTAAAAACTTTTCTTGGCTTACAGAATCATTTTAGAATCTTGAGAGGGACTTTTATGTAACTATCCACATAATTTTTTGAATATAAATCGTTTATAAACGGTAAGTCACCGAAAACAGCAAAACCTGGCAGAGAAATTTCTGGACCAGAGAGGAATTCTGATCAATTCACTGGCGGCACTGGAAGTCCCACAGACTGACAGTTACTTTAAACCTGCTGGCCAGAGAGTGCCCCCCCCAGGCCTGCCCGAAAGTCAGAAGGACATTTCCTTACCGAACACCAGGTCTGCAGTGCAGAAAGGGACAGCTTACGTAGCCCGCCGTCTTGATCCTCCATGAAGGGAGCTGCCGTGCTGCTATCAGGCCATACGTTCGAATGTTCTCCAACTTCCTTTCTGACTCAGATCGAATGAATTTGCAGCGCTGATGTAAGGCTCTTAATGGGAATCTGTTTTCAATTCAGGGCAGATGTGGGACACTGTTGTAGCTCTAGGGATTATCAACTTTAAAACAAATCGCCTTCAGGATGATAAGTCAAGAGGCAGTGACTGCTTCCTGAGGCCTCCCCGGGGTTCCTTCCAAATCCTTAACATATAACACACTAACTATGGCACAAAAGCAGGTTTTTGCTCCTGAGGTTCCCAGGCTTTAGGACGAAGCTTGCAGATACTCCTCAGAACAAAGCTTGTAAATACATCCCAGAGCCATTAAATAGAAATTCAGATATTTTAGTAACATGCAAAAAGGGATCAGAATGTTCCCGCCCCCCATCCCGCTGCAATCTCTCTTAGCACGACGCTGGGTTCACGGAGGATAGTTTTTCCACAAATTGAAATTGAATTGTTCTGGTTCAGAGTCTTCTTGGCTCAAGGAAAGGAAGGGGAGGACTATTCCAAGACTTCCACAGAGAAACATCCAGCCATCAATTTAACATGATAAGTTTAATGTTCTAGAATTAGCGTTCACGCGGCATGAACTGCCTACAACTCAGAGCACCCTCTGTTCTGAGACCGCTCGGGAGGGCTGGCTCACCTGCCAGGATTTTAGACTCAAGAAACCCCATATCGGGCGCTTCGTATAATTTAATCCAACTTAATAACCCCGAAAAGAGGTTTAAAAAAAACCCCACTAACTTGTTAAAAAAAAAATCTGAAGGAAAAATTTGAAAACTTTTTAATCAAAACTTTCCTTTGAATAAAGCAAGTTTTACATAGCACTTTATTAAAATGTTAACATGCATGGCATTTCCCTGTCAAGCACACACAGATAGGTTTAGGTATAAACACACATTAGTGAGGAGTCAGAAAATAGTCACAATAGATTATGTATCGAGATAACACAGTCTATTTTATTTTCTTCTTTTTTTTTTGTCTTTTGAGGACTGCACCCACGGCATATGGAGGTTCCCAGGCTAGGGGTGGAATCAGAGCTGCAGCTGCCGGCCTACAGCACAGCCACAGTGATGAAGGATCCGAGCCAGGTCTGTGCCCTATACCACAACTCACGGCAACGCCAGATCCTTAACCCACGGATCGAGGCCAGGGACTGAACCTGCGTCCTCATGGATGCTGGTCAGATTTGTTTCCCCTGAGCCATGATGGGAACTCCGAGAAAACACAGTCCATTCTTTAAAATTAATCTTGGAGTTCCCATCGTGGCTCAGCAGAAACGAATCCGACTAGGAACCGTGAGGTTGCGGGTTTGATCCCTGGCCTCGCTGAGTGGGTTAAGGATCCGGCGTTGCCGTGAGCTGTGGTGTAGGTCGGAGACGTGGCTCGGATCCCTCATTGCTGTGGCTGTGGCGTAGGCCAGTAGATGTAGCTCCGATTAGACCCCTCGCCTGGGAACCTCCACATGCCGTGGGTGCAGCCCCAAAACGACAAAAGCCAAAAAGTAAAATAAAATTAATCTTATGAGTGTGACATAAAGAAGCTACAAGGTGAAGCGTTAAGTCACTCACCAACCAACACTAGGACTGCTGTTTCTCTTATCTTCACAGAGGAGACAGGTTAACTTTCCACTGGCTTACACATATGGTAAATCACCCTTAAGCAGAATTATAGAACGGTGTTAAGAGTTCTGGATCGGACATAGAAGGACCTGTCCCCAGATCTAAGCGACTCTGGGGACAAGTGACTCTAGGCAAGCTACTGGCCGGCCACAGTTTGATTTACAGAGTGGCTGAATTAGGTAGATATTTGTGAAACCCCAACTTCACATATCGGTCATGATGCTTTAATCAAGACCTGGTAGAAATCAGAGTAAAGGCCTTTTCTTTCTTTTGTTTTTAGGAGTAATCACTGATTGCCACTAGCTGGACATCTCAGACAAAATTTTTTTCCACCTTGAAGCAGGTATTTGTGATGGCTGATAAAGCAAGTGTTAGCTGAGAAGTCAGACCTGAAGGGTAAAGAAAGCTACTATTTTATATTAGTTAAATACCTTGATTTTTTTTTTAAATAAACTCTTGAAGAACCATTATTACCAAGGCATACTCTGGAATTCTTGCTCGTGGGCATCAATCATGAACTCTTTCTTTTCTTCTTCTTCTACATCTACGGCATATAGAAGTTCCTGGGCCAGGGACTGAATCCCAGCCATGTTGGGGCAACACCAGATCCTTAACCCACTGCTTTGGGCTGGGGATCAAACTTGCACTTTCACAGTGAAACGAGCTGCTGAGATCAGATCCTTAACCCACAGTGGAAATTCCTGTACTTGTTTTATTAGGATTAGTTAATTTTTAAAAAATATTTTATGGCTTTTATTTTATTTTATTTTATTTTTGTCTTTTTGCCTTATCTAGGGCCTCACCTGCGGCATATGGAGGTTCCCAGGCTAGGGGTCTAACAGGAGCTGTAGCCGCCGGCCTTCGCCACAGCCACAGCAACGCGGGATCCGAGCCGCGTCTGCGACCTACACCACAGCTCACGGCAGCACCGGATCCTTAACCCACTGAGCGAGGCCAGGGATCGAACCCGCAACCTCATGGCTCCTAGTCGGATTCGTTAACCACTGAGCCATCATGGGAACTCCTTTTATGGCTATTTTAATGAGAATCTTTCTTCCTTCCTTCCTCCCTCTCCCCCCGCCTTCCTTCCTTCCTGTCTTTTTTTAGGGCCGCACCAATGGCAAATGGAGGTTCCTAGCCTATGGGTCAAATTGGAGCTGCAGCTGCTGGCCTACACCACAGCCACAGCAACGAGGGATCCGAGCCACATCTGCGACCTAAACCCAACCTCACTGCAATGCCGAATCCCTGACCCACTGAGGTAGGGTCTTTAGAGGTCATTTAATCAAAATCACTAGTGTGGTCCCAAGTGCAACGTGACTGTGTCCTTATAAAAAGAGGACATTTGGACACAGAGACATGCTTATAGGAAGGATGCCACATTTACAGGAAGGTTCCCGCCTACAAGCCAAGGAAGGTAGCCTGGAACTGACACCTGCCTCCCAGCCCACAGCAGGAACCAAGGCTACCAAAGTCTTGTTTGGACTTCTAGCCTCCAGAGCAGTGAGACGACGAAGTTCTGCTGTTTAAACCCCCCAGTCCCTGGTACTGCTGTTACAGCCGACCAAGCAGACAAACACTGGCCACCTCTGAACAACGACCGTGGGGTACATCTCACACGCTACTGTGTGTCAAGCACTGACAAAAACAAATCCAGGTACTCTAGCGTTTAAGACTGTGAGAGCTAGAAGAAATGAGCACTGGGAATGGGCTGACAGTGGGGAAGGGCCATCAGCAGTACCTTTTTTTTTAGGTTTAAAAATGCTCCTCCACTCCCCCTCCACGCCAACACACACTATAACACAACTGATTCAACAAAGCACACAAAATTGAAAAAAAAAAAGAAAAACATTAAAAAAAAAAAGTAAAACAAAAAAGTAAAGAGTAAAACCCCCCCAAAAAGAAGTAAAAACCTCAAGAAGCCCAGTGATGGAGAGTGTACACAGCTGGAATGCCTGTGGCTCTGTTCTTGTCCAAGGTACCGTGCCCCATGACTCAGTGCAGGCCCTGGGGTCAGCTCAGTTACCCCCCCCCCAGCTCCTCCACGGGACATGTCCATCCAAGCATTTACAATGTACCCTCTTGTTAATGACAAGAACGTTTTCCCAAATAAAAACGAATGCAGCAATAATGTGTTATTATTTCATATCACCCAAAGAGAGGCTACATGGATTCTCTCTATGAAGGCATTTTGTCAAAGACAAAAGGAGACGCTAAGAAATGGGCAGAGTGAATGCACATTAAATCAAGCACCGATTACATAGCAGGTTGAGATAGCTTCCAAAGATAGAGTTCAGAGTGGATCCAGCACCATTATTTTCAAATGCCTTATCTGCCAAAGTTTGGAAATGAAGGGTTTTTTTTTTTTTTTGACTGCATCATGGCATGTGGAAGTCCCCAGGCCAGGGATTGAACCCCAGCCACAGCAGTGACCAGAGCCACTGTAGTGACAATGCTGGATCCTTAACCCACTGCACCACAGGGAAACTCTGGATGTAAGTGTTATAAAACCATTGTGAAGGAAGTGTAAAGTCCTGAAACTATACATTAATTAAAATGAATTCCCATTACCTATCTTTTGTCTTAAGCTCAGAATTAAACACAGTCTCTAAATATTGATGGTATTTAAGGCTCAGACAAAGCTGAGACAAAGGCTGGACCCAAACAGGGCAGGAAATAACATGGGGAAACCTTTCAGCGTTAACTACCTAGGTCAGGAAAGGGGGTATGGCCCCAGAGGAAATGGGATTCTGGAAGATTTAACTTTTCAAAGACAACGTTAGAATGTTCAGTGGGAACCGACAGACCAGCGGTTCCGGCAGAGTCTGATGCTTTCAAAACAGTGAGGAGGAGAGGGATTATCTCTTGCAATGGATAATTGGAACTGAGCTAAATTTTGCAACCTGAATATCAGCAGTTAACTTTTTCCCCTTCAGATTTGCCATAGTAACTTGTCTGTATGTTATTTACATTAAACCTGATCTCCCTAACACTTTCCCATGAGAGCTAAAAGCAATAACTTAGGCTTTATAGAGCTGTACAATGTGCATTTTTTGCAGGGGAAAGATTTTTAGTTATGACAGTCCCATACTCATTGTGCACACCAAAACTTGAGTTTATTCTTTTATTTCATAAAATTCAAAAGTTTACTCCCTTTTTTTTTCTTTTGTCTTTTTAGGGCCCCAGCCATGGCATATGGAGGTTCCCAGGCTAGGGGTAGAATCGGAACTGTGTCTGCCGGCCTAAACCACAGCCACAGCATCGCCAGATCCAAGCCACGTCTGTGACCTACACCACAGCTCATGGCAATGCCTGATCCCTAACCCACTGAGTGAGGCCAGGGATCGAACCCGCATCCTCACGAATACTGGTCGGGTTCATTACCACTGAGCCACGATGGGAACTCCCAAAGGTTTATTCTTAAATGAAAGAATTCTCTGATGTACTCCTTGGCATTCCAAACTGTTTGATAAAGAAAATTTTGAAACATTGAAAATCCTATCAATCCCTCAAGATTTCCTGAACTAGAAAGGGACTGGTGATGACTCCTGCATAGAAAGAAATAACTGACAGTTGTATTATTTACTGCTCACGTAGTTGGTTAACACACATTCACTTCCATTCATGATTCATAAAGTTTCCCATGGTTTAGAGATGAATCAAGTGTGAAGATTTTATTTTATGATAAATTTATGCTTTGGCCCCACTCGTAGCACATGGAAATACCGGGCCAAGGATCAAATCCGAGCTGCAGCTGTGACCTACGCTGGATCCTTAACCCGCTGCTCGGGGCGGGAGATCGAACTCTTATCTCCACAGGAACCCAAGACACCACAGTCAGATCCTTAACTCACCACATCGGGAGCTCCAAGTGCGAAGATTTTAGATGATATCCCTTCCCGATTATGATTTAACATGGTATTTGTCTCCATTTCCTGATGAGAAGAGGCAGCTGAGATGCCTGCTGAAAATGCAGACACCAGCCCTTTCCTCGGAAGGTTGATTCTGTGGCATGGAGGGTCTGTGGGGCTCCTTATCACCGAGCAAGTTTGAGAAAGATTTTATTCTCTGAATTGGGTGGACACTGGAATCACTTGGGGAGGAAAAAAAACCAGTACGAAGCCTGAGTCCTCTCCTAGAATTCTGACTTTATTAGCCTGGGGTGTGCCCTGGGTATTGGGATTTTTTTTTTAAATTTTTTAGTCTTAAAAAAATTTTTATTTTTTGTCTATTTTAGGGCCGCACCCACAGCATATAGAATTTCCCAGGCTAGGGGTCAACTGGAGCTGTAGCCGCGGGCCTACACCACAGACACAGCAATGCGGGATGTGAGCCGAGTCTGTGAACTACACCACAGCTCACAGCAATGCCGGATCCTTAACCCACTGAGTGAGGCCAGGGATGGAACCTGCATCCTCATGGATACTAGTCAGATTCGTTTCCACTGAGCCATGCTGGGAACTCCAGTATCTGGATTTCTTAGAAGCTTCTGCTTGATCTTCTACTGAGAAAGATGGGGTTGAGGATCACTGACTTCATTGAAACGACAGTCAATTTAAGTGAAATGTGTGAAAGCAATGCCTGCCATTCCCATTATGATATTAAAAGTGCTTTTATAGACAAGTGTCTCGTTTGAATCCTTGATAACTGGCTGAGGTGGGAAGAGTGGGTATTATCTTTCTTTTACAGATAAGCAAACCAAAAGCCAAAGAGGTGAAGTGGCTTGGTTGAGGTACCACTAGCAGCAGAATTATAGAATTGGCTATTTGTCTTATGAATTCTACCATCTTGCCTATGTTTCCTTGCCTCTTACTAGCTCACCAGCCTCCCTTTAAAAACAAAACAGAACAAAACAAGACTTTTGGTGACCCAGAGCTTCTCTTACATCAGAATTGTTATTAATAATAATATTAATACCCACCACATCAGCAGCTAACATTGGGTTCTTTCAATACATTATGCCTGGGTTCCGCATAGATTATCTAAATGTCTCAGAGATGCTGTTTTACAGATGAGGAAACTGAGGCTTCGAGAGTAAGTAACTCCCCGAAGGTCAAGTTCCTACACAGCACTCTTCTTCCTCATCTCAATCCCTTCTTCTTTTCCTTGCAGCCAGCTGAATATCAGCCAGTGGCAGAGAGGAAAGAATCTGATAAAGTGAGTAATTCAGAGGAAGCTAGCCCTCCTGGGTTGTACTGCCACTTTTAACGTGGAGACCAGATCTCTTAAGAAACTTTAGAGCCAGTCATTCAAAAAGGCAAGTATCTAGTGCTTGAAGAGTTTAACTGGAGAATAACACGTTAATTCCAACAATCTGCTTTGTCTGTGCCCGGGTTAGAGACGGTCCATAATACGTGAACTTGCCATCTGAAGGCTTGAACCTGAGTCCCAAATGCTTTTTATGAGCTGTGGGGTCTTGAGCCAGTCACATCCAGGATGTGGCTTAATGTTCTGAGAAAATCAGGCCCAGTTGGAAAATTAATCGATATTCTCTCCTTTTCTAAGGTTTTCAGACTACTGAGCTTATTTTTTCCTATGTCTGTTGTCATTCTTGTAACCCTCATTATCGTTACTGTATAAATGAGATATACTATACTTGAGACTGTACAATAAAATATCTACTACATTTTATTTATAAATAAAATGCTTAGTACAGAGCTTGGGACAGAGTAAGCAAATAATTCTAGACATCTGCATCATCATTAAGCTTAATATGTGTCCATCATAACTAATCATTAATAGCACAGGAAAAACACGGAACTATTAATAGGTGATGATTACTGCACGATTCTTTTTTTTTTTTTTTAAAAGCCATACCTGTGGCATATGGAAATTCCCAGGCCAGGAACTGAATCCAAGCTGAACCTGCGACCTACACCACAGCTGCAGCAATGTCGGATCTTTGACCCACTGTGCAGGGCTGGGAATCAAACCCGTGCCCCTGCAGCAACTTGAGGTGCTGCACCTTCATTCTTAACCAACTGTGCCACAGTGGGGACTCCAGACTGCACACCTCTTCACATGTGCAGAATTTATTCTTCTCATTTAAGTATACAGAGATCAAAGCCAATAAGGTCAAGAATCAGTTTCCTGGAGTTCCCATCATGGCGCAGTGGAAGCAAATCCAGCTAGTAACCATGAGGTTGCAGGTAACCCTGGTCTCGCTCAGCGGGTTAAGGATCCGGCGTTGCTGTGAGCTGTGGTGTAAGTCGCAGATGCAGCTCAGATCTGGCATTGCTGTGGCTGTGGCATAGGCCGGCAGCTATAGCTCCCATTCGACCCCTTGCCTGGGAACTTCCAAATGTTGCAGGTGCAGCCCGAAAAAGCAAAAAAAAAAAAAAAAAAAAAATCAGTTTCCTAAAAGTTCAAGAGGCTTGTGTCTTATGTATAGCTACATAAACTTTTATGGAAATTAGGTACTATTTCACGGATACTATGAAGAGGGAAAAAGCTATAAAAGAACAAAATTTCTTTATTCCTTCAGTTCTGAAGACTGTCTGGTGTGGGGATCCTAGCTAACTTCTTGCAAAGTCATGGTTCTGTAAAGATTGTAGAAAAATCTATCTTTTATATATACTACAAAGAGAAGGCCACTGGATCAACTGACAGAAGCTTCAGCTATCCATCATCTTGTATATAAATCTCCACTTACTCAGCAGATATTAACTGGACTGCACTTCCTATGTGGTGCCCACTGTGAATGTGATGATGACAAAGTCCCCACTCTCAAGAAGCATCCTTTTAGGTAGTTCCCAATGTGGCTCTGTGGTAATAAATCCGGCAAATACCCATGAGGATTTGGGTTCAACCTCTGGCTTCACCGAATGGGTTAAGGATCCGGCTTTGGTGTGAGCTGTGGCGTAGGCCAGCAGCTACAGCTCGGATTGGACCCCTGGCCAAGGACCTTCTATATGCTGCAGGTGTGCACCCCCCCAAAAAAAAGAAGCATCCTTTTAAGACGGCACACAAAGGACAAGTACACAAACAGCAGCATCATGACCTGATTCGTGTCTCAATGTAATGTCTATTTTGTGTGGATAAAGGATCTTGAGGACAATGATGACTTTCTCTTCCCAGACAATGCTCGTTAGAGAAGCAGAAATTACCTAGTAATCTGCCTACATTTTTAAAGCAATCTTCCTTCTTAGTTTTGGAGGAACAGTAGTTTTTCTACATTCTAAACAGGACAGAATTATAGAGACCATCAAGCTTTAACCTGCCTAGCTGAGAAGAGGCATGCATTTCGCAATACCTTTTGTCAAAATAAAAGATAACAGAATTCTTTCAAATTACTGTCAGTGATGTACATATCTTTGGATTGCTCCTTCATCAGAGAAAAGTATCGTGTTGAAAATGAGCAAGGTACAGCTGTAAGTGACCTCAGTAAGTGCCAGGTGGAGCACTGGGAATCCTGTTCTTCCGTGTTTTTTGGACAGCTAACGGTAAACAAAACACATAGGTGCATACCTAGAATAAATGATTGACACGTGAGTGTCACTTGCCATCATAACAGAACTCTCAGCATCCCTGATAAATCTAAAAGTTAAGACACCCAGGACTTCCCGCTGTGGCACAGTGGGTTAAGGACCTGGCGTTTTCTCTGAGGCAACTCAGGTTTTATCCCCTGCCTGGTGCAGTGGGTAAGAAGGATCTGGTGTTGCCACAACGGTGGAGCAGGTTGGAGCTGCAGCTCAGATTCGATCCCTGGCCTAGGTACTTTCATATCCCATGGTTGCAGCCATGGGGGAAAAAAAAAACATATATATATATCCCTTAAGTTGTTCCTGGGCCAGCTCATCCTGTTTCCTCCTCTTTCCATTGTCCAGACAGGGGCAGGAAAATGATAACAGTCAAACTCTTATCACCCCATGAAAGTTTTCTGTTCAGGTTTCAGTTCAATGTAAAGCGTATTTCTCCGGTTGAGTTAGGAACTCCAAAAATAGAAGCTTGCCATGGCAATGCAGACAGACACCTCACTGCAGCCGCGCTCCTGGGCACCGCTGTAGTCATCAGTTTTAATGAGAGCTGTTAATATCACCTCCATCAGAATGGTGGCCCTGGGCTGACTTTCCGGGCTGTGCACAGGTGCTCTCGGCCAAAAATGTAATGTAGGTTATTACATTATCAATGAGGCACAGATGTGCTTTCTGTCTGAACTCAAGGTGGTGTTCCCGCCAAGTGCATAAGTCTTTCAGCGGGCCCAGGTCTGTTTGTATCAAAATGCTGTTCTAGCTCAGTGAACCTGAGAAGTGCCTTCTGCTTCTCCAGGACACAAGTTTAGAAAACATGCTTAAGAATGCAAGCAGACTGGGTTCTGAAAAGGCAGCACAGGGTTTCTGAAACTTATCCCAACACCTTCTGCTTTTTCGGTGAAAGCAGTTGCTACTGTGTGTTCATTCATGGACTCAATGGGTTTTTCTTGGGCACCTACCCCGTGCAGGTGTCCTGAAGAAGTCAGAGATGATTTGCCGAGGACTCGGCACCCAGGCACCCTGCAGTGATTTCTACCGTCTCTGATTTCTCTTTAGAACTATCTTTCAAGAGCTGCTCCCGGAGCCTCTAGTCCGAACATCAGGGTGTTTTTCTTTTTTTTTTTCCTTTTTAGGTCTGCACCCAACACATACGGAAGTTCCTGGTCTAAGAGTTCAATTGGAGCTGCAGCTGCCAGTCTACGCCACAGCCACAGCAATGTGGGATCTGAGCCGCATCTGTGACTTAGACTGCACCTTGCAGCAAGGCCAGATCCTTAACCCAGGGTCTAAACCCGAATCCTCATGAATACTAGTCGGGTTCTTAACCCGCTGAGCCACAACAGGAACTCCATCATAGTGTTATTCTACAGAGTCGAATGTTTAACTTAATTTTACACCCCTAGACACGTCTCCTTTTTCCTAAGCTTAAACTGACATTCTTTGAGCTTTTTGTTATTCCACTTGGTCCCTGGGCTCTATCTGATGGGAAGCCAGATTCGTTTTAAAGCTGGCAGCCCCTTGCAGTTAGCCTGGCTTACTACCTTGGCTCTGCCAAATCAATGTAGATGCCTGAGTGCTGGGAACCAGCTTTGAAAGACACCCAGTGGCCCCCACCGATGGGGCACCGCTCCTGCCTATGTGTTTTTTTTTTTTTTTTTTTTGTCTTTTTGCCTTTTCTAGGGCCACATTCGTGGCATAGGCTAGGGGTCTAATCGGAGCTGTGGCCGCCAGCCTATGCCACAGCCACAGCAACACAGGATCCGAGCCGTGTCTGCAACCTACACCACAGCTCACGGCAACACCGGATCCTTTACCCACTGAGCGAGGCCAGGGATCGAACCCGTAACTAGGTTAACCTAGTCGGATTCGTTAACCACTGAGCCACGATGGGAACTCCCTGCCTATGTCTTAATGTCACCCCATCAGGGATGGACTGGTGGCTTGCGGAGAGAGTGGGTTTTGAATCAATCTTGACTTTGAAAGTGACACTGCCTTCCCTGCTGTCCAGGAAAATTGGTCTCTTACACACGCGCTAAATGCTGAGGAAGGAGGTCAGCACACTGGCCACCGTGCCGCCTCCCTGCTGTCATTTCAGTTTAAAGCGCAGGGATGGATACAAGTAAGACAGAGCTTGGAGAAGCGTGCTGTATTTTCCTGGGCATCTGAGAACACCCAGCTGAGGAGAGCAGGAGACCAGCATGGTGAGGGCCTAGCATTCTCTAATCCTCTGACCCTCTGCTTGTCGTGTAACCCTGGACTGTTAACCAAAGATGACAGAGGAACCTGAAGATACATAGGTTCTCTTCCACTCCCACGCCCGACTTCAGACCCCCCCCCCCCCAATCCCCATTCCTCGTTGGCCTGACGGTTTGGCAGTGGCAGCCTGAAGGCATGGCTGGTGGCGTTAACCCTGTTGCCAGGCCCCTCAGCCCCCAGGGATGTGGCTGTTGCCGGGGAGCTCAGGACTGTCATTCCTGCCATCCGGTTCGGAGACGCAAAGATCCAGGCCAGCATGAGGCAGTGGCTGTTCTACATGGCTGGCCTCGTTAGGAAATGAATCTCGTGACAGGCAATTTGCTGCCACCACCTGTATCTAGGAATCTTTTGCTAAGACTGTGAAATGCATGCCACCCCCTCTCTTCTCCCAGGTTTAGTTTTCACAGCATGTTCTGCTTCTACTCAATGTACACTGACTTGTTTGCGTTTCCATTTAGTACCCGGAATAGTCTGATCACCTCCCCTTTCTCCTATGAAGGCACATGCTTAATAATTGGGAGGAAGGGAGGACATAGGGGACCCCACGGGTGACAACAGAAAGTAAATGTCAAAGACACGCTTCCGACTTGGGAAGATCTGGGTGGTGCAGCAAGTCCCTCCAGGGAGAATCTGAGTTTGGGTGAAACACGGGGGAGGGGGCTTCCTGTCTAGGGACTGACATTGACTTTCTCTTGTCAAATGTCAGGTGGAAATCTTCCTGATGATTGTCTCAATGGTAGAAAAATTTGGACAACACCTTAATATTTACAAAGCGCTTCTGAGGAGCTGTGCCAGCTATTATACAGAGTCAAAACAAGGTACATAAGAAGCTGATTAATGTTATCATACTCATATATGAAATGTACAAATTGTATCCTAAGATTTTTCTGGGGGGAGGGGAAAGCAGGCAACTATAAAATGATTAATATGAGTTTAGTGATATTTAAAAATAATTTAGGTTCAGAATAGAAATCCTTTCCAAGGAATGTTCAATGATTTAAAAATTGAGCTTCTTCAAATTTCATGAAAATTGAAAGTCACATTATGGTATCCTCTGATCTCTGTTCTGCTCTCTTTTTTTTCCTTTTCTTTTTAGGGCACCTGTGGCATATGGAAGTGCCCAGGTCAGGGGTCGAATTAGAGCTGTATGTCCTGGCTTATGCCACAGCCACAGCAATGCCAGATCCGAGCTGCATCTGTGACCCACGCTATAGCTTGTGCCAACGCCTGATTCTTAGTCCACTGAGTGAGGCCAGGGATCCAACCTGCATCCTCATGAATACCATGTCGGGTTCTTTTTTTGTTTTTTTTTGGGGGGGGGACTTTTCTAGGGCTGCTCCTGTGGCATATAGAGGTTCCCAGGCTAGGGGTCGAATCGGAGCTGTAGCCGCTGGCCTACACCACAGCCACAGCAATGTGGGATCCGAGCCGCGTCTGTGACCAACAATGCTGAATCCTTAACCCACTGAGTGAGGACAGGAATCGAACCTGTAACCTCATGGTTCCTAGTCGGATTCGTTAACCACTGAGCCACAATGGGAACTCCCATGTGAGGTTCTTAACCCGCTGAGCCACAATGGGAACTCCCTGATTTCTGTTCTTTTAATATTTTCAAAAGATCATATATTCAAATAGATGCACATATTACATTTAATCTCAGACTAAAAAAATGTTGACTCTTACATATACTATTTTGTTCAGCAGTTAAAAATGAGGGAAATTAGAATTTAAAAAGCCCTTGTCTGTGACAGGGAGTCAGTCCCCAGCCATGTTTTCTCCAGGCGTTTCTTTTTCTTCATCAACCTTATAATTCACTTATGCAGTTAATAAAAAGGTATTAAGTCACGTGTGTTCCGGAAGTACAGTGACGTATAAGAACGGCCTTAACCCTGCCCCTCGGAGTGTACACGAGATAAGCAACTGCGAGGGAACCAGGGGCTTGGGGACATTTGGCATGGCTCTGAAAGAAGAATCCAAGAAAGATGTCTGTCACTCTGCTCACACAGTTCATCTGAAATTTGAGGATGGTTTACACAACCGGCGCTGGCAACCCCTAGCCGTTCCCAGAATTTTGTCTTAGTCCAGCCACCAGGAACACCCGGAATATGGTGGATTAAGTCCGGTTCTGTTTAATTTTCCTAATCATGGACATTGGTCTTGAAGGACTCCAAGCTCTCCTGGAACAAGAGCTGCCCCACTTTGGCCATAAACATCCCTCCATCCTTGCAGACAACAATCTGTGAGTGCCATCCAGTCATAACACACAGACAGCCAAGGTAACAGAGTTGAACTGAAAATAAGAAAAATACCAGGCTGTTTGCACTGGGACTCGGTAACCGCGAAATGAGCAAACATTTAATTTTGTTTATTGAGGTCAAGGTGAAAGCTGTTGAATCTCTTTCAACAACTTGAGGACATTTGATGCAGGCCTTTGTGAGGCACCTCGAGCTGAGTGTGTTGTTCTGAAACGTCAGAATGTTCCATCCTGGCAAGCAGTCAGCCGGTACCGAGGTCCCCGTTTGTGCAGCGCTCTGTGAAGTGCAACCGGAATGTATAAGGGGAACGAAAGAGGGTGCAGTGAAAACTGGAGGCAGTGAGTCGGTAGGCAGTGAAAACAATCTGAAAAGGCTTTCTGGCTTTGGTTGATTTCAGACTGAATTCCTGATCAAGCGGGAGAAGCCCACCCACACTTTCCGGGTGCGCCTTGTTTTATGGGTCTCTCCTCAATGCATGGGGCTGATTGGGCAATAATTTTTGCCTGTGGAGTAAGGAAGGAAATCGTAGAACATGGTAGCCTGAATTTCTAGGGAAGCTGTGTGCCATCTTGGACCCGGGCAGGGATTTGCTAATTTTTGAGGCTGGCAAGCCTTCGGACGGGGCCTGGAAGAAGGGCGAGCCAACAATCTCAAGCCTCACTTCTCCTTTCTTTCTTTCTTTCTTTTTTTGTCTTTTTGCCTTATCTAGGGGCGCGCCCGTGGCATATGGAGGTTCCCAGGCTAGGGGTCTAACAGGAGCTGTAGTTGCCGGCCTTCGGCACAGCCACAGAAACGCGGGATCCAAGCTGCGTCTGCAGCCTACACCACAGCTCACGGCAACGCCGGATCCTTAACCCACTGAGCAAGGCCAGGGATTGAACCCGCAACCTCATGGTTCCTAGGCGGATTCATTAACCACTGTGCCATGACGGGAACTCCTCCTTTCTTTTTCCACTGTCCTCTGATGAGGGTACATTGACAAGATAAAATGTAGAGAAGTCATAATTGTCTAGAGGATAAACAAACAGGCTTTGAAGTTCTGAGGTTTAAATCATGGCTCCATTATTTTTACAATTATTAGTATTAATATTATTATTATTTTAGGGCTGCATATGTGGCCTATGGAAATTCCAAGGCTAGGAGTTGAATCAGAAATGCAGCTGCCAGTCTACTCCACAGCCACACAGTATCTGAGCTGCACCTGTGAGCTACACCACAGCTCACGGCAACGTTGGATCCTTAACCCACTGAGCGGTGGCTCCACTATTATTAACTCTGTGACTTTGGGCAGTTCAAACTCTGTGAGCCTCAGTGTCCACATCTGTAAAATGGGTTTATCCTGAGGATTAAATGAGATAGCAAATACATAATTGCCTAGCATTGGACCCAGTCCAGAAATGGTTAATAAATATTAAACATGAGCTCTATGGGAAAAAAAAAAATCAATGTTTTCTTTTCTCTTTTTCTTTTTATGGCCACACCTGCAGCATATGGAAGTTCATGGGCCAGAGGTCGAAACAGAGCTGCAGCCACAGCCACGGCAATGCCAGATTTGTGCTGCATTTGCCATCTATGCCGCAGCTTGCAGCAACGCCAGATCCTTAACACACTGAACAAGGCCAAGGATCTAACACACATCCTCACAGAGACAACGCTGGATAATTATCCTGCTGAGGAACAATGGGAACTCCCCAAAAAATCAATGTGTTGGGATTCTTTAGTTTGCTAGTTCCAAAAATTTCTCAGTCCTACATAAGCAAAAAATTATATGTATTCTAACAAGTTAAACATGGGAAAACCAAGTACTCACTTATTAATTCTTTCAACAATCATCTGTGGAGCATTTTGGATGTGCTCAGCAATGGGTGAGCCAATGAGAGATAAAAGTAACAGTTTCCATTTTCTAGGAACTTGAAGTCCAGTGGAGCAGATCAATAAATACAAGGATAATGACAATATAGCGTGTGTGCTGAATACATGCGGCTCGGCAGACCTAGGCTTTGAAAACACAGAGCTCATGAGAGACGAGCATGTAACACCCAAAGGATCACATGCTGACTAAAGCCTAGCATTCTCACTCGAAAGGAATGGAAGAGGGAAGTCAGAACTCAGGAGAGATGAATGCAGGCCCTGCCTCACCCCCTGTTGAGCTCCGAGCCTTAGAAACTCTCTTCTCCCCAGGCGGGGATGTCATCCTTTGGACTTTAAGAGAAATGCTGGGCTTGGACGGGAGCTTAAGGAGCTCCAGAGACTCCAGGCCAATGCTTTGGAGCCCAGGTTTAAGTCAAGTTTGCAGTCAGGGCAGGCTTGACCCGATATCCCAGACCTGCTACTTGCTCTTGGATGTTTAGGAGCAGAACCGGGCCCTCTCTTCCTCGTACATATTTAAACACTCTGGTTTTGGCTCTGAACTCCATGCTCCTGCGTGGACTCCTGCGATGGTTTGAAGACTTCACCGATGACCCCTCCCACTCCCTCGGGTTTATTTTTTGTGTGTGTTTCTGGTAATAGTTCTGTTGGGATGAACCACACATAGAATACAATTCATTCATTTAAAATATACGCTTTGAGGACTTTTAGCCTATCCACAGTTGTTCCACCACCACCACCACAATCACCTTCAGAACATTCCGTCACTCCCTAAAAAGCCCTTTGCACCCCTTAGCTGTCACCCCAATCTTCTATCCTCTCCCAGCCTCTGGCAACCACTAATCTACCTTTTGCCATTACAGATTTGCCTGTTCTAGACATGTCACAGAAGTGCATGCTATAGAAGAATTATAGCCCCCTAAATCCATATGGCAAGTACCAACCCCTAATGTGACTGTGTATTTGGAGACAGGGCCTTGAAAAAGCTAATTAAGGTTAAATGAAGTCATAAGGGTGGGGACCTGATCCGACAGGATTGATGTCTTCAGAAGAACAGGAGGAGACACCGGGGATGTGTGTGCACAGAGGAAAGGCCACTTAAGGGCGCAGTGAGAAGACAGGGGTCTGCTAGCCAAGCAGAGAGACCTCGGGAGAAACCAAACCTGCCAAAACCTTGACCTTGGACTTCTAGCCTCAGAACCATGAGAAAAAAAACTGTTGCTTAAGCCACCCAGTCTCCGATATTTTGTCACGGCATCCCCGGCTGATTAATGTCGTAGATTCATACAACCTGTGACCGTTTATGTCTGTCTCCTTTCACTTAGCATAATGTTTTCAAGGTTTAATCCATGTCATAAGATGTATCAGTACTTCATTCCTTTTTTGATGACAAATAATATTCCCTTGTATAAATGAACCACATTTTGTTTATCGATTTTGACGAACAACATTTGGGTTCCACCTTTTGCTGCTATGAACATTCATGCACAAATTTTTGTGTGACCATATTTTCATTTATTTTGGGTCTACATATGTAGGAGTAAAATTTATGGGTCATAGGGGAACTCTATGTAATATATAGAAGAACTGTCTCTCTTTTTGAAAGTGGCTACACCATTTTACATTCTTACCAGCAATGAGTGAGGAGCCTTTCAATTTTCCACATGCTTGTCAACATTTGTTATTGTATATGTTTTTGATGACAACCCTCCTAGTGGGGGTAAGGTGGCAATTCATTGTGACTTTGTCTTTTTTTTTTTTTTGCCTTTTTTTTTATGTAGAGCCGCACCCGCGGCATATGGAGGTTCCCAGGCTAGGGGTCTAACAGGAGCTGTAGCCGCTGGCGTTCGCTACAGCCACAGCAACGCGGGATCCGAGCCGCATCTGCGACCTTCACCACAGCTCACGGCAACGCCGGATCCTTAACCCACTGAGCAAGGCCAGGGATCGAACCCGCAACCTCATGGTTCTTAGTCGGATTCGTTAACCACTGAGCCACGAAGGGAACTCCCATTGTGGCTTTGGTTTGTCTTTCCTAAATAACTAACAAAAAATTTTGAGCATCTTTTCATGTGCTTACTGCCCATATGTACATCTTTGTTGGATAAACGCTTATTCAGACCCTTTGCCTATTTTTAATTAGCAATTACTTTTTTTTTCTTTTTGGGGTGCATTCAAAGGAATGTATCTACATGGATTAATTTTGAGGTTAGGCTAAGACTTAACAAGTAGTTTGCCTTTATTTACTTTTTTTCTCTTTTCTTTTTGGGGGCTGCACCTACATCATATGGAAGTTCCCAAGCTAGGGGTCAAATCGGAGCTGCAGCTGCTGGCCTACACCACAGCCACAGCAAGACAGGGTCCAAGATGCGTCTGCAACCTACACCACAGCTCAAGGCAACACCAGATCCTTAATCCACTGAGCGTCCTCATGGATGCTGGTTGGGTTTGTCAATGCTGAGCCACTACGGGAAATTTTTCCTCTCTAAAAGCATACGAGCATTTCCAAATGCATCATCATATCCCTACCACAATTCTTAAGACTGGCTACGGCTGTTGAGGTTAAATGAATTTGGCCTCCTAGTCATCTGAATAAAGCGAGCCACACCATTGATTGGAACCTGGTCTCTGGCAGTCCTGATGCTCAGATTTTCTTCAGGTTGACCAGCGAGGGGCACTAAAGCATAGCATCTCTTCCCTGCTCCCTCCCCACAGCATCAGAGGTTTCAGTAAGTAAGTAACTGGCCATGAATCTGGGAGCTGTGTGCTCTTAGAGTCAGATCAAAACACTGGTGGCAGTCTCTTTGATATTTTTCAAGGGTATTGATATTTTTTAAATGAGAAAAATTCTGATTGGGCAAAAAGACAGTAAAACAATTTCAAATACAGAATCACTCGTTGCTTGCAAGCCATAATTCTCCTGTCTAGTCAATATGATTAGGTAAACCAGCAGAATCCTGTCATTGCTTTTCTGTGAATTACTGCATTTTTTTTTTTTTCCACCCAGAGAACATAATGGTCCAGCCACATAACGAGTTCCTAAAAGGATGAACTACTTGACGTTTCGGTGACAAGCAATTATTACAGAGGCCCACCGGTTGGTCTTTTTTTTTTTTCATTCCCCTTAAATTTTGCCTGCCTATTTATTTCCATCAGCTAGTAAGGATGACTCTTTTATTGTTTCAAATAAAGGATGCAATCTATATGCTAGGCACACATTATGAATAATTCCTTGTCATAACAAGGCACGAATGTCCTTCAGAGATTGGCACGAAGTTACTGGAGCTGTTTAGTATTGGGTAATGGGCTTTTCTTTTTAATTTTAGCTTTGATCCATACTTAATCACCACAAGGTATTGAAACACTAAAAATGACAGTATTCAATAATGAGCTCACCAAGCTGGAAGCTAATACCCATTATTCTTTCATTCTAAATCAAAGCTGTTTCTGGAAGCTCTGTCCACTTATCAATATTCTAGAAAGGAGACATGTAAAGGTAATTAATTCGATGTAAGTGTTCAATTAAAGCTCAATTTATAATGCTTTGAGATAAATTCATTCCTTTTTTCAAACTGGTTTTCTTTTAAGACTTTGGTGTTTCTGGACCTTGCTGTTAGCAGCAGGCGAGAACAGTACTACAATGGACCACATACTTCTTCACCCAGCTCATTACAGCCCTCTTCCCCTCAAATACAATCCTAAGCCTCAAATGGCTGATTACTCAAGAACCCTTAAGATGTCTTAGCTTAATGATGGACGGGTCAGAGTATGCTATCTAATATTTTTCCCTCTAGAAACTGGAGGTTGCAGAGCCAAGATTTTTAGGGCTGAGGCAGATATCTGAGAGTGAAATGAAAAAGAGCAAGAGAAAGCAAAGACTGTGGATTCTGTGTTCTCTGAACAACCCCAAAGATGTTCCGTCTTAGCCACTCCAGATGATCCTGATGTGTCCAGGTGTTGTGCTCTTTCTGCCCCTGGGCCTTTCTTCTCTCTGACGTGGGGAGGTGGAGAGAGAGGTTGGACGTGACTGGCATGCTATGAGCATAGACCCTGGAGTGAGTTTGTAGGCAGAATATTCTGGCTGTTGTGACTTGGGGCAAGTGACTTCCTTATTTTCGTCTCTGTGAATTTTCTGTACAGCGAAGGGTCACTCATTCATTTAGCACATATTTATCAAATGCCTGCTATGTGCCAGGCAGCATCTAAGGATCAAATGAGAGAATGTATACGAAGTGCTCAACACCGTGAAGATACATAGCAGCTATTATCATCTACCGAGAACCTACTGCGTACAGGCCCTTTTCCATACACTTTGGGCAATTACTTAACCTTTGTCTACCTTGGTTTTCCTCATTTGCCAGGGGAGATTCTTGTCTCATACAGCTTTTGTAAGGTTTAAATGAGGGAACGGATGTGAAGTACTAAGAACAGTGCCATCACGTAATAGATGTTATATAAACGTTTGCTATCACCACCTCGGTTGCTAAGTAACAGCCTGGAGTGGTGTTATTAACCCCATTTTTAGGATGAGTTTATTGAGGCTCAGGGAGGTCAAGGTTGCATGGCTGGTTAAGCTACAGCTCGGCAGTCTCACCTGCCTGGATTCAAAGCCTGTCTATGCTTTCCCCTCAGAAACTTGGTGCCTCCTGGAAGCACTGAACTCCTTGCTTGTGGTCACACAGATTGTTTACACGTGAACTTCCTCATAGCTCTGAAACGGTACCTCCCTTGCTCCTCTGAGACTCCGCTTTCAGGGACCTATGGGTGGATGAGTGCGCACGATCACACACACACACACACACACACACACACACACACACACACATACACACTCACATCTATAGTCTTTGCACTTAGCCTTCATTCTGAGCTATGCCTTCTCTCCTCACAGAAATTATACTACCAGTTACGCATTTAGCAGAGCTGCCATGCACTGCTCTAGAAACTACTTTTAGATAGGTGATAAGTTAAAGAAAAAAAAAGGGTAAAGGTAGTGTTTCAATCTGTGTGTCTTAGGGAGAAAGCTGTCTCGCTGGCTTGCTCGCTCATTCATTCATTCATCCAACATTCACTCTGGGCCAAGTCCTGTACCAGGCAAATTCTTAAATCTTTATTAACCACACACGACGTTTCCTCAGCTTGTAAAATACTGGATCCTAATTGTAGATCTTGTAAAGATTAGTTTAAAAGGACAGAGTGCAGGAGAAGACAACGTTTTTTACTGGCTTTTCACATGTCCAGTGGTTGTCACCGACTGTCAGTAGCAGACAGCTCCATTGACACCTCACAGCTTAAATAATAAGCGTATTTTTTCAATGAGTCCTTTGCACACTTCCCCTTGGGAAACACACAGCTACAAACTATATGAAGATACTTTCAAGCCAAACGATTCTCCTTCTGAGAACCGTGAGGGAAAGAGACTGCTTTCACAAACTCTTCTTTTTAACTTTAACTTGACGAAGTTGAAAACGTTGCAAATGTTCTAAAGAGCACGTTTGCGCTTTAGCAAGTTGATGATGAATTTGTGGAAAACGAAGTTCCATAGTCAAATATAGAAACTGCTTCTTTATTAAAAAAAAAAAAAAAATATATATATATATATAGGCACAGTTTTTCCCTCCAAAGTACCTGAAACAGGAGTGAATTGATTTTTGAAGATTTGCACCCATATGGCATGCATTCTCAATTTCATGCCCCTCAAGAACTCTAAGTTTTGAGGAGTTCCTGTTGTGGCTCAGTGGTTAAGGAACCCGACCAGCATCCATGAGGACGTGGGTTTGATCCCTGGCCTTGCTCAGTGGGTTAAGGATTCGGTGTTGCCGTGAGCTGTGGTGTAGGTCGAAGATGCGGCTTGGATCCCCGCGTTGCTGTGGCTGTGGTGTAGGCCAGCGGCTACAGTTCCGATTGGACCCCTAGCCTGGGAACTTCCACATGACCCAGGTGTGGCCCTAAAAAGCAAAGAAAAAGAAAAAAAAAGAGCTCTAAGTTTTGGGAATGCATTTGCTGTATGTTGTTCACTGAGCATCCATTCTTTCTTCTTTTAATAATATTTCAACTCTCCCCTAGGGAAATGTTCGTACTGCTCTTGATTAAAAACAAAACCAAAGAAGACAAAAAACAAACAAGAAAATTCCCTTAGTGCCTTCTCTCCTAGTCTTTTAGGAACATGTGCTGTGGCTACTGCTCATTGCTGTGCACTGGGCTTCTTCCTTTGGGTGTCTTCTAGGGGACATCCTAGGAGGTAGCATGGATTCCACTCAGCTCCTTTATTTGGAAATATATTGAGAATTGGAACAGCAATGCCGGATCCAAGCCATGCCTGCGACCTATACCACAGCTTATGGAAACACTGGATCCTTAACCCACTGACTGAGTCCAGGGACCAAATCCACATCATCGTGGATACTAGTTGGGCTCCTTACCACTGAGCTACTACAAGAACTTCCAAGAATTTGAAATAAGGGGCTAATATTGAGAGTTAAATGGCAAACTCAACATATAATGTATTACAGATCTACACAAAGCTATATACAAAGTGCCTTAAAAAGAGAGACTTGTTAAAAATGTTTGCCTATCACCATGATCAGAACAAATGCTCCCGTCCTGGCTTTTTGTCCTCTTGCTGCTGGAGTGTGGCAAGAGTTAGGGTTTCCCGGGGATGGAGGGGCCATGATGATAAGTGTGACAGGAGGCAGGACAGCGGCCTTTTATCAACTATTATAGAAGTATTCCCATAATTGGTTAATTAATTAATTATTTCATTTATAATGATTTTTATTTTTTCCATTATAGCTGGTTTACAGTGTTCTGTCAATTTTCTACTGCACGGCAAGGTGACCCAGTTACACATATCCAGTTCTCACATTATCAGGCTGTATCCTAAGTGATTAGACATAGTTCCCAGTGCTATACGGCAGGATCTCACTGCTTATCCATTCCAAAGGCAATAGTTTGCATCTATTAATCCCAAATTCCCAGTCCATCCCACTCCCTCTCCCTGGATTCCCATAATTTAACAACTGATTTGAAAAAGTCGATTTTCTAAGTGAAGGGCCCCCTCTTGCATGGGAATCTTCCAAATAAATCTTCACTTTTATATCTAATTTTTACTCATAAAGGGGTAGTGTTTCGTTAAGAGGTCCCACAAGCCTGTATAAGCTTTAGGGCACCATCAAATCAGGTTTTTAAAAATTTTATCAAAGTATAGTTGATTTACAATGTTGTGCCAACTTCTGCTGTATCTCAAAGTGACCCGGCCATACATACGTATACATTCTTTTTCTCATATTACCTTCCATCATGGTGTATCCCAAGAGACTGGACATAGTTCCCTGTGCTGTACAGCAGGACCTCATTGTCCATGCATTCGAAATGTAATAGTTTGCATTTACTAACCCAAACTTCCAGGGCATCCCACTCCCTGCCTCTCCGCCTTAGCAACCACAAGTCTGTTCTCATGTCTGTGAATCTGTTAATTCAGGTAGATTAGCTATTTGGGCCATATTTTAGATTCCACATGATCCAAATCAGGTTTTAGATCCTCAGGATGGCCATGACCGTGCCAGATTACTCTCGACCCAGTCAACAAGGGTGGACGGCAACTATGGAAGAGGTTTGGGAGGGGCTGGCTCTGGCCCTGCCCATGTGGGTGCCCAGCATCCCCTGCAGTGGCTGCTCTTGTCCAAAGCTCTGACTCACCCCATCAGTGTCAGGTGGACCCAGTTAGGAGGCGCATTCATCAGGCTACCATTATAATTACAGCCTGGTGTCATTATAATTTCTTATCATCTTTCATCAAACAAATTTTTTTATTTCATGCTTAGCGAGGGACCCTGTGATTATGACTTAGCTCCTGCTATAGCTGCCTGTGACGTGCTGGCTATTGGACTTAAGGGTGTGGTCCCTCGGGCAGTTCTATTTCTCATAATAAACTGGCAGTCTGTTTTCTTCACCAGTCTAATTACTTGGCCAAAGTGAGTCCGCTTCTGAGAGACAATCTATGCTTAGGTTTCTGCGCCTACGAACTAGACTTTGGACCATGACTAACGGACTAAAATAAACATCCTGCCTCTAGGGACAAATACTCCATTGCACATTGCCCTTGGCCTTCTTCATTTACACACAGCAGTATTTTTATTTTAGCAGAACTGTTTATTTGCCTCCCCCAACTCCACTGGAAAGTCCTCGAGAACAGGTGCATCTGCATTCCGAAGAGTACAGATACGTAACCCAGAGTAAGGACTCAATAAACATTTGGTGAATGAGTGAATGACATGCGAAATAGTGTATATTATATTCTTTGGATATTAGTAGCAATGTACATTTTTAGCTAAATTTACAAAATCACTTTGTTTTTAGCCACACTTTTTCATTACAAAAGTATTCATACTGGGAGTTCCCGTTGTGGCTCAGTGGTTAACGAATCTGACTAAGAACCATGAGGTTGCGGGTTCGATCCCTGGCCTCGCTCAGTGCGTTAAGGATCCGGCGTTGCCATGAGCTGTGGTGTAGGTTGCAGACGCGTCTCGGATCCCGCGTTGCTGTGGTTGTGGCAAAGGCCGGCAGCTATAGCTCCTGTTAGACCCCTAGCTTGGGAACCTCCATATGCCGCGGGTGCGGCCCTAGAAAAGGCAAAAAGACAAAAAAAAAGTATTCATACTGCTTTGGAGGCTGAAGATCTTCTACCTGTTTGTTTACCGGTTATATCAGATATATTACAAACTAACCGTGGTTGATATAAAGTAATCTCTTCCTAAAAACATTTTCTCACAACAGTATAGTCCCTTTATTATTTTATGTCTACCAGATCCTCAAATGTTTAGGGGAATTAAAAATTATTTTCTGCTTGGCATTTAAAGCTAGTGATGAGAAGCTAGTTATATTAAGAATAACCCAGTCCTAAGATGAATTCCATCACTGAAGAAGGTGCAAAATAAACCAAGTGAATGGTATCGATGTCATTACATATTATTTTCGACATACAAAAAAATAACACACACACGCACACACACATACACACACTATCCCATTACATTAAAGTGTTGAGGTGGAAGTCGAGGAAAAGAAAACAGTTCTTATGGGAAGAGCCCTTTTCTAAAGAAGAACATTCAGAGGCAAATGAATGAACTGAATGATAATGAGAGAAATAAAAATGAAAAGACTTCTATTTATCCATGCCTAGGTATTCCTGTTCAGTTTTGCTTCTGAGCCTACTGATCTGTCAGCCCTCAAGGATATGGGTAATTTAAGAAAGAAAGAGAAAGAGAGGGAAAGAGGAAGAAAGAGAGAAGGCAGAATAAAGAATGGTGTGTGTGTGTGCGTGTGTGTGAATTTGGGACAAGTAGATGCTCTACAGCTTAATTCTTGTTTTTCTCAAACTTGAAAACCAAACCAAACCAGAATTCTCCATCCCTCTATCACTAGCATATCTTCTGAGAAAGTCCTTCAGTTATTTATGAACTATATTGCTAGCTCTGTAACCTGCCTTAATTCAGAACCCCAGCAGAGACAACCTACAAGGCATTTAACGATGGGGTAATTAATTACTCTAAGTGGACAATTAATATTTCCAAATCAGTTGTTGCTTCTGTTAGACTGACACTTGGTGCCGCTCAGAGGGGAAACTGGAAACGTTCTGGACTCAAGCAGACGTCATCTGGTCTTCATCTTTGTATCACTTTTCAACCGGAGCATGATGATCACCAGTACCCCTGCTCTAATGGCAAGAACAGAGTTTATTAGCAGCATCCACAGCTTAATTACAGGCTACCTGGTTGCGTCTTGGCTTCCTTGATGGAGCCGAGTTTGGGAAAGAAGCAATCATTTGGGAATTGTGCTTGTACTGAGAAAGAGAGAAGTTAATGTTGTTTGTTTTCATAAGGAGAGAGGAAGTTATCAGCCCTGCGGATTCTAAAATTCTAACCCTCAAGAGCTTTTAACATTTCATCTTTAAGGCATCAAGCAGCTGTTTCTCTTGGGAGGGCTCCTGGAAGCCAGCTGAGTTGAACATGGGGAAATGGAATGCGGGCTTGCAAAAGGCATGCTGAGATCCATTTTGTAATCTCACACACACACACACACACACACACACGCACGCACGCACGCACGCACGCATGCATGCATGCACGCACACGCACACACCTGTCTCCCAGGCCCCCAAACTTGTGAGTAGCTCAACTTAAACTCTTCTTTTGCTACAGTCCGGCAAAGCAAGAATCCATCATACCCTCTGTCAGGTGGAGCGGCCTTCCTCAGGGCCCACGCTCCAAGGAGCCCTGTGGCCAGAAGCACAGCTGTGATCCATCTGCCTTTGAAACAGCAGCCACCAGAGACACAGCCCTAGAAGAAGGGACAGCAACAGAAGAGCTGCACCTCCTTCTTCAAGCTGCCACGTGAATGCGTCAAGCATCCTCCCCCTCACAAAAACCGGAGGCCTCTAGCCTGTACCTTAAAAGTTGCCCTGCTTGCTCCACAGCCCGCCTCCGGGTAGAGCTGAACACGGTTCCTTCGCCACCAGAACACTGGCCCCATCGCTGAGTATATCATCACTGATACGATCATGATAACCGTTAATAATAAAACAACTTCCTGTCCCTGGGTGGGTTCTTCCAGCAATTTTGGGCTGTGGGACTCTGAGACGGTGGTCTTTGCAGAGACCGTGGGAAAGGCCCTGTGACTAAAGCGGGGCTGTCCTGAAGGGCAGGGACATATTTTCCGGGTCAAAGGTGCAGGGAAAATGTGGGCCTGAGGATGGGGAAACCAGAACTTTGTAGATGATTCGGTCTGGGCTTCCAGGAGACTAAGCCTGCTCTGCCTGGGGGGGAGGGAGGAACCGTGACTCTGCTGGGAAGGGAGGCGGTGAGCAAGCTCCATCACCAAGGCCTGGAATTCCATTGTGTGTTATCCTGTTTGTTTTGTAGCAAGATCCACTGTAAATGCGCCAGCCCAGTCTCAGAGTGTTTTGAAAAAGTTGAAGAATGGTGTGGGTCAGCAGTTGAGAGCAGAGTTAGAGGGAGGCTGTGCCCCCCGGGGCTGGGGCAGTAGCCACGTGAAGGCCTCCAAACCAGCCCAGTCAGTCCACTGGCCTCCCAAGTGCCTAAGCGGTGGGGTCCCTCAGTCATTTCCTTCCTTCTTTTTCCTTTCTGTTCTCTCTCTCTTTCTCTGTCTTTCATTTCCTTCTTTCTTTCTTTTTCTGTCTTTCTTTTCTTCCCTTCCTTCCTTCTTTCTTCCTTTCTCCCTTCCTTCTTCCCTCCCTCTTCTTTCTTTCTTTTTTCCCTTTCTTTGTCTTTCTTTTCTTCCCTTCCTTCTTCTTTCTTTCTTCCTTTCTCCCTTACGTCTTTCCTCCCTCTTCTTTCTTTTAGTATTTCTTTCTTTCTCTTTCTTTCTGTCTGCCTGTCTCTTTTCTTCCCTTCCTTCCTTCTTTCTCTCTTCCTTCTTCCCTCCTCCTTCCTTCCTTCCTTTCTTCCTTCCTTCCTTCTTCCCTTCCTTCTTTCTTTTCGCTTTCAAGGGCTAAATATGGAAGTTCTCAAGCTAGGAGTCAAATAGGAGCCACAGCTGCCGGCCTACATCACAGCCACAACAATGCTGGGTCCAGGCTGCATCTGTGACCTACGCCGCAGCTCTTGGCAAAGTTGGATCCTTTAACCCACTGAGTGAGGCCAGGGATCGAACTGGCATCTCCATAAACACCAGTTGGGTTCATTTCTGCTGAGCCACAACGGGAACTCTCCCCTGTATCATTTCGCATCATTCATTTCCACAGCCTTCCTGGTAACCAATACGTCGACAAGCTCAGCAACAGCTATCATGATGGTTAAGACAGCTTAAAGTTAAAATCCAGCTTTAAAGCAGGATTTCAAGTTTCCCCATCACATCCAAGTCTCCAGTATGATCTGCCAGAGGAAATATCTTGTTTTCAGGGGGTGGCCAACATATGGGATTTATCGCATCAGTAAGAGTAAAAATAGCACATACTGGGTGCCAGCAGGGCAGAGAACACAGGTTTGCTCAGCAGATAGTCACCGTCCACGGTCCTTGAGGAAGAAGCTGTTTCCCTCTCTGGGGTTAGGCTAATCCACACAGAAAGAAATATTCCTTTTTTTTTTTTTTCCCAGGGTCGCACCTGTGGCATATGGAGGTTCCCAAGCTAGAGGTCCAGTTGGAGCTGCAGCTCCCAGCCTACACCACAGCCACAGCAACGGCAGATCCTTAACCCACTAACTGGGGCCAGGGATTGAACCGCTCATGGATACTAGCTGGGTTCACAACCGCGAGCCGCAACAGGAACTCCACCCACCCCCCCAATAAAAAATTCTTAAAAAGACTGTGTCTAGCTGTAGATGAACCAATAGCATATGGGATCCTGAGGCACCGACAGTTTATTTCACTAAGAAAAGAGATCAGAATAAACTATAATATGCATTTTTTTTCTTTTTTTAGAGGCAGCTGCCCTTTTCTCAGAGAAATACTAATAGGATAGGGAGATCTTTCCTGAGCCTGTAAATTGTCTTGTTGTGATAAACATTAGGGTGTGAGGGACACGTGAAACAGGACTTGGGATGGATGCAAACACGCACTTCCCTTGGCCTTGAGAAATGAGATTGAACGCTGGAAACTGGAGTCTTTGTTTTAGGGGAGAGATTCTGAAATCACTGGGGCATGAAAGTGTTCTCAGGCTCATTCCAAGCTACCAAAATGCAGGGTCCAAAGACACTCAGAGTCTCATAAAGTGTCTTGCCAAGAAAAAATGGAACATTGCCTTCTTGGCTTCCAAAAAGAGGGTTTTCATCCAGGTTCCCACTGGAATGGAGAAGTCATTCACATATTTTCCCACCCTTTCTGGTCTCTCTGAATCACAACGACTTTATTTTAGTTAGTTATTTACAAAAGGAAAATTTCTGGTCCCTTAAAATCAGGCCAAAGATGAGTCTTCAGGTAAAAAAAAGAAGAAAAAAAAGGAGGTTAATAAAACAGCAGGATATAATATTGCACGCCTACTACTATGGAAGAAAAACTATGCACAGAAAAAATACTGGCAGTATATTACACAAAAAATTCAGGATGGTTGTCTAATGGAATTAAATAAGCATGTTTTCTATAATGAAGGTGCTTTAGTGGATAAATGGATAAAATATACCTTCCCCACTCTTATTTAAAAATAAATCCATGAAGAAAAATTTTCAACTCTCACTTGTCACTACTAGCCAAGGCCTCACCATACCTAGCAAAAGCCTAGATGACTACAGTTAATCATGAATATAGACCTTCATTCCATATTTAGAAACAACTAAGGGACCAAGAAATTAACAAAAGCCACTCTTGATTGTTTTATTAACTCTATCAGATTTTAAGTCATAAGTAACATATGACAGAATAACCCATGGATATGGTTCTCAGGCTAGTCATTTTTGACCCAACTCTCAGTTCATAAAAATAATACCCAACATCTATTGAATGCTTGTAGTGTCAATAACTGGGTTGATTATTATAAATGTATTATCTCCTTGAATCCTTACAACAATCCTATAAGGTAGATACTGGAAATAATCCCATGTACAGATGCGAAGGTGGAGGCTTGAAGAAGTTAAGCCAACTGTCCAAGGTCACGGAGCTAACAAGTGGCAGGGCAGGCATTTGAACCCTGACCCTGTGACTCTAGAACCTACACGCTGCACCATGAAGCTTTACTGCTTTGGGAAGTTGTACAATATTGAGACTTACTCCTTTTCTGACAGCCAGCAGGTATTCAAAATTCTCTGTTTAAGAATGGTCAAGTGAATACAGACAACAGAATGGAGTCTCTGGAAATTAATAAAACACAAATAGAAATGTTCATGATCTAATGCTGCCATTCAATCTATGCAGAAGGATGGACATGTCAACAAACTGTAGTCAGAATGACTAACTAGTGATCTGAAGAAAGGAAGGAATGAACCACTACTTCAACCCTTCACACCAAAATTAACTTCATTTGGACTAGCATTGATATACCTGGACCAAAAAAACCTGGACAAATCTATGATATACAATGTGATGGATTTGGACACATGCATACACCTGTGAAACGATCACCACGATAAAAACAATAAACATACCCACATCCTCTCAAAAAAAACTTCTCTGTTTAAACATTTTAGGAGAATATAAATATGCACCCAGAGACTTTACAACGGGCATATTCCGATGAATGTCTTCGATACAATTCAAGGTGTCCATAAATCTCAAGTTTTAAAAGCAGGAGGAGATGCCATTTGCCTAGAAGTTTTCATCTCAAAACTTGTCTTTTAGGAAAAATCTGGAGGTGTAACGGCACAATGTGTGACTTCAGCACGTGTGTGTGTGTGTGTGCGCGCGTGCACTCAGAAGCATTTGGACAGTTAGGGGTCATCATGTGGATTTAATCCACCTCTTCAGCTACATTCAAAGACTTGCTAAGGGTCTGACAACTGGTTAACGATGTGGCCAGAATGAAGACACAAGTCTCCATTCCCATTTCCAGACTCTTCCAACTGTTTTTTCATCATAAGCTCAACAACAGATAGAAGCAATCTTTAATAGGGCTGCGGAATTTCACTGATTATCCATGCTGTTAGTTCCAGTGGATATTTTCCCCCTATGATGGGCTTTAAATATTTTACAGATTTTTTTTTAGAGTTTGCCAAAAATAGGTCTTTAGAGACCATGATATATTTTGTTCATGAGAGAGGAAGAGAGATAAAAACATAACTTTTAAAAAAAAAAAAGAAGATGACTCTGCAGGCCAAAATAATGATATGGGAAATTCAATCCCATGCCTAGAGATCTGAAGCCGATAACTTTTCCTGACCCTGGTGAAAAGAAAAAAAGAAGTTATTTTTCTTTGATGGGAAACACAGAATCATTGGCTAATGCTGTTTCCCTTCCTTTGAAGAAGATCTCTTCTCCCTCTTCACGTAGATTAAGTGACAATGAATCCAGTGTGGGGCTGAAATTAAACATGTCTTTCTCTTGATCAAGTTGGAAAGGCTTCTGCCCCAAGTTGGAGAGAGCTGTGAGCTGGCCTGGCGGCGGAGGCCTGACACAGAGTCATGCCTGTGGTATGAGGGGCCGTTCCCCACCAGCAGCCTTGGGTGTGGGAAACTATTCCTTCAACTCGGGGAAGGCAGCCCAAACTCTGAAAATTTGATCTGCTTCTTTTGCCAAAGAGCCAGCTACAGGATTCTGCGATCCATCACTATTATTGTAACCGTAGGGGGGGAAAATGACTTAATCGTAAAACAATGACCTCACCCTCGTAACCATGGTCTAATCATTTCTAAAGAAAGCTGCCTTCTTCGTTCCTGCCAACTTGCAAATGAAACAAATTACATCGGCACATGATTATATCCATTAGCGATTATGCCATGAAAACAGCGAGGATTTGAATTTACCCTACGCTCAACCCCGGGCAACTAACATGCCCTGCAAGCCTCAGGCTAAGTGTTGATTGACCCTGTGTTAGGAGAACGTTTGCCCCAGACTGTGGGCCGAGTGTGCACCTCTTCCTCAGAGAGATGCTGGTTCAGGTGAGAACAAGACAGCAAGTCACCAAAATGCTCCTCAGTTCAGACACAGGAATTCCTTAGGTGAGAAACTTTGAATGAGCAGTCTCTGATTTAACTCTATTTTTCTATGGGAAAGAATGACATACGGGACAGGCCTACTCTCTCATTGTCACATGTCAACGTCCTGGGAGACTGGACTGACGCAAGTTCTGCAGGGCCTCCTGATGGTTAAATAATTTGCGGGTGTTTGCGTCCCCTAGAATAAATGATAACATAATAGCATGTGGTCCTTCTGACAGGAAGATAATCCTGACCCATTCTCACCGTTACACCCGGCCTCCCACGTAGGTCATGCCTGAGAGGTCATGGGTGAGGTTGGCTGGATGGCAGGTCACTCCCTTTTAGGAGGGAGGCAGAAGATGAATGAAGGAGAAGAGAGACTAAAGAAGCACTATTGCAGAATGACGACATATCCTAAAGTCATTATTTTATCTTATTTTATTAATTTTCTTTTTGGCTGCCCCATGATATATGGAGTTCCCAGGTCAGGGATCAGATCTGAGACACAGTTGAGATTTAAGCCACAGCTGCAGCAATGCTGGATCCTTAATCCACTGTGCTGGGCCTGGGATCAAACCTGCATCCCAGCACTCCTGAGACATTGCTGATCCCTTTGCGCCACAGCAGGAACTCCCTAAAATCTTTTTTTTTTCCTTTTTTGTCTTATCTGCACCCGCGGCCTATGGAGGTTCCCAGGCTAGGGGTTTAATCGGAGCTGTAGCTGCCAGCCTTCACCACAGCCACAGCAACGCGGGATCCGAGCCACGTCTGCAACCTACACCACAGCTCACGGCAATGCCGGATCCTTAACCCACTGAGCGAGGCCAGGGATCGAACCCGCAACCTCATGGTTCTTAGTCGGATTCATTAACACTGAGCCACGATGGGAACTCCTAAAGTCTTTTTTATTAACCATTTCTGAACTGATCTCTTCTGACAGATTGATTAGCAAGGTCTCACTTTGACAGAGGAAAGAAACCAAATGGAAAAGAACAGAGACGTGGCATAATGACTTGCTGGAGATTGATTAGCAAGTCAGAGCAGGACTTGGAGAGGTCCCATACCTGCTCCTGGAAAGGAAGAAGGTGAGGAAGCTTCCCTCGCATAGTGGTCCCACTGGTCGGACTTCTTTCAGGTACTTGCCCTGGGTCACGGGCGAGCATGTGGGAGGGTCAGTGCTAAGCCAGCAAATCTGTCTCTGGGGAAAGAGCCCAAGGCCATGTCATAGTGAGAATGGGTCAGGATTATCTTCCCATCAGAAAGACCACAGGATGTTATCATTTCTTTTGGGGAAGGCCAGCATCCTCCCCGCATTATTTAGCCATCTGGAGGCCCTACAGAATAACAGCGCTCCCCTTAGACCAAGGTACTCTCACAGTCAAACAAAACACTTGGATTCAGTGAGCAAAAAATGTCTTATCTCACACGAATTGTGAAGCACCTCAAAGCAGGAGGCAGTGGTAGAACTTAAGTAATTCTGATATCCCCGGCTGAGCCAAACATCTGGCCCCACAGACCCACAGGCCTGTAAAGTGCTTGGTACACTGCAGGGACACAGTCGATGTCTCTGTTTCCACCTGACCTTGACCCTATAATCTGCCTGCTAATTTGGTTAGTGAGTGACAATTCCCTGGTGTAATTTTTTGGAGCTATTTTTGAGCTGACCCACATGGGTTTTTCCCCAACTGACCTGATACGGAAATTAAGTCAGTAGGAGAGAAATGTATATAAGAGTGGTAAGAGTGAAGTGGATGTATTCAATAAATATGGATTGAGGACCCTGCGTGGCTGTGGTGTAGGCTGGCAGCTGCAGCTCTAATTTGACCCCTAGCCTGGGAACTTCCATATGCCCCGGGTATAGCCCTAAAAAACAAACAAAACAAAACAAAACCAAAAAAACAAACGAACAACAACAACAAAAACAAAAAAAACCACACAAACCAAAGGCCAAAGCAAAATATTGATTGCGAAGTTGCTATATGCCAGGTAATTTCTAGGCCCGGAAACACAGTAGTGAGCAAAACTCATGAAAATTCCTTCTTTCAAATTTATACTTTGATGTGTGTGTGTGCATATGTGTATGTGTGTGAGCACCGTGTGACTGACATGGGGGCAGGTGGAAAACTGTGTATTGCAGGTTAGGCCATGAGTGCTATCAAGTGAAACTAGGAAAAGAGGATAGGAAGTTTTGAAGTGAGAAGTGATGGATGTAATTTAAATAAAGTGATCCAAGAAAGCTCAGTGTGGAGGTATCACCTGAGCAAAAACTGGAAGAAAGAGTGGCATTCTCTAAGGTCACGGAGGGGAGAGCTTTGCTGCCTCTGAGCATAGAGGCTCTAAGTGGGGTCGACACGATGCCCACTTTGGGTGTGTCATTCTCCTGGTCTGAGATCAGTGAGGTCCCCTGGAATCTTGCCGTGAACAACGCACAGCAGGAAATGTGGCAGACTTGTCACGAGGCTGGAGTGTTCTGGAAAGAGCAAGGAAGCCAGAGAGTGAGTAGGGAAAATCAGAGAGAAAATACAGTGCCACGTATTACCAGGCTCTTTTTGACTAACTCTATGAGGAGGCTGGTTGACTATATAGGGATTTGTTTTTTCATTTTTTAAAGTTTTATTGACATAGGGTTGATTTACAATGTTGAGACCATTTCTGCTGTACTACAAAGTCATTCAGTTACACACATACACACATCTATTCTTTTCCCGTATAGATTATAGGCACGCTGTGGTACATGGAATGACTGACTATGAAGAGCAATTTTTTGTTTGTTGCTATTTTTAGAGTGGTGTAGGTGGTGTTGCCAGCCTACACCACAGCCACAGCAATGCGACATCTGAGCTGCATCTGCGACCCACACCACAGCTCACAGCAATACCGGCTTGCGACCCACTGAGAGAGGCCAGGGATCAAACCCGAATCCTCATGGATGCTAGTCAGATTTGTTTCCGCTGTGCCACAATGGGAACTTCCTGAAGATCAGTTTTTGAAAAATTATGTGTTTTTTCTTTTTTAAAGTTTTATTGAAATGTACTTGGTTTACGATGTTGCTCCATTTTCTGCTGTACAGCAAAGTGACCCGGTCATACATATATATATATATTTATATATCCCTTTCTTATATTATCTTCCATCATAGTCTGTCTTAATAGACTGGATATAGTTCCCTGTGCTGTACAGTAGGACCTCGTTGCTTATCCATTCTAAATGTAATAGTTTGCACCTACTAACCCCAGACTCTCAGTCCATCCCATGCTCTCCCCACTCCCTCTTGGCAACAGCAGATATGTTTTCCATGCCTGTGAGTCTATACAGGACACTTTTTTAAAAATTAAATTTTCTTTTTATTTATAGATGATTTACAATGTCCTGTCAATTTCTGCCGTACAGCAAAGTGTATACAGGGCATTTTGAAACAGCCCATTGCTCATGACTGCTGATACCACAAATCCTAAAAAGGGTTGGGCGTGCCTCAGCCACATCGGTTTGATAGTTCCTAAGTGAGTTCCATGAGATATAAGTGACATGTCTTTGTTTGCATCGTGACTTTTCAATTCTCCAGCTTCCTGCTGAATTTGGGAAAGAAAATTGCCATCAGAATTGACACCAGTTATAACGTGTTTGCTCTTTGTTTGGAATATTCAGTTCTGCTCTGGAAGACAAGAAAACAAGTGGAATGATGAAATCCATAAGAAACTTTAGCCATAGACAGTAAAAAAGCTAGTTCCTTAGGAGATAGAGGCAAAACTCATGGCATGTGCGAAGTTTAGGTAGAAAGTCACCTAGGATATGCTAAGACATACCGAAGATAAACAGAATAATGGATTATGTGATGCAACAAACAAGGATGTCACCTCTAGATAGAAATGGATGGAAATGTCAAGCCATAAGCCTTGGCTGTGTTCTCTCTCTGGGCTGACAGCTACATCATCCCTATCTTATTAGCCACTCATCAGTGACCCTCCACATGGTCCCATTCTGGCCCCATAAGAGTTGTGCTAAAAAAAAGATGCAGATACCATCTATGGCTGTTCAACAATCTAACTGGCAAACTACAGATTGTGGCCAGAGGTCCTTGTCCCTGCATCTCTCCAAAAGAGCAAATGTGTGTCATTGGCCCAGGGGGCCTTCTGACTATGGGCACCCTTGCTCAAACTTCAACTCGGGTCCCATGACCACCTCAGTGTGGAGAAGAGACAGGACATATGGATCTTCACAATCCAGGATTCAGGTAGGGGTGCTGTCATCTGCTTCCACTTCATCCTCATGAATTCAGCCCATCTCTTGCTTTCCTCTGTGTGTGTGTGTGTGTGTGTGTGTGTGTGTGTCTTTTTCCCGTGGCCGCCACCCATGGCATATGGAAGCTCCCAGGTCGGGGACTGGATCCCAGCCAAAGCTGCAACCTACCGCAGCTGCAGCCACGCCAGATCCTTTAACCCACTGCGCCAGGCTGGGGATCAAACCCAAGCCTCTGCAGGGACCTGAGCCACTACAGTCAAATTCTTAAAACCCACTGCACCACAGCGGGAACTCCATTCTCTGTGGCTTTGAAATCAATTGTGTAAATTATGGGATTCTAGCACTTTAATTCTGTCTTATACCTTAATCCTCCCTGAACTTAGAAATAGGTTGGGATAATTTCCCACACACACCACCTCATCATTTTCTTCCCACACCTTTACTACAGAAGTGTGAAGCTCAAGGTGCCGTGAAGGTGTTAACAGTCTCTGTACTGGGTTATTATTTGCTGAATCCTGACACTTGTAATGAGTGAACAAGGTCCTTCAGCAGGGGAGGGTCAAGGCTTTGACTCCTGAGACTTCTCTTACTATTTGCATCTACTATTATTTACTGACTATAATCTCTAGAAACATGTTTGCACTGGTCCTTTTGGCAAAGTGGGCCAAAATCAGGAGTTGTGGGTTTGACTCATCATAACATATGAGAGCCAACCACAGTGCTGGAAATGTCATTACAGCCTGGAAACTGCTGAGTTAGTGTACAGCTTAGACATCTAAAACCAAGCACAAGTGACTCTTTTTAAAATTATACAGTTTCTAACCTGTTCAACATGTTCCTTAGGAAATAATCATGCCAAGAAACAATAGTATTAGTTACCTCTTCATAATGGAGTAGGTCAAAAAGGACAATAAGAGGTTAGAGGAACAGAAACTCTCTTTTTGATTAGAGAGGTTTTATTTTTCTGATTCTTGTCTTCTCTTTCAGTGGTTGATTACAGCTGACCAGATTAAGCGTATGATTATATAAGGTCAGCAATCAGAGTCTGTTCATTTATCTACAACCCCTCCCCTGTCTCCCTACCACTGACCAATTAATTGCCTTTTGAAATTTTTGTTCGGTGTGGAGTTGAATTATGTGATTAAAATTGACATGTCATTAGGACACAAGTGGCCCTGAGGTGTGGCCCATCATTTAGAAGCCTGAGTTTTACGGTGGGGCTGCTGAGTGAGGAAGAGAAGAGTCCATGTGTCGTCAGGAACTGGTTAAAGGATTCTCCAAAATGAATTCTATTCTACTCTGTCTTGGGCAAAAAAAGGGTAATAATTGCATCCATGGACTCATCAAGAGTGAATTTTAGAGCATATTTTCGAAAGACTTGAGAATCAGGATTTTCAGGCTCTGCAAGTTTTCCTTCCTTGGCCTTAGCTCTGACTCCACTTCCATTTCATTCTTGTCCTTATCTCCCCACCCCAAGCGAACTCAGACAAGCACAGACATTCCCAGAGTGAGGTCAAGGGTCATGCAGGCCTTAGCTGCCTCCAAAACTTTACTGACACAAGTCAAATATGGAAATTCAGTATAAACACACACATACACACAGACACATATTCACAAATTCAAACTTAAAAACCACTTGAATCAGTTAAAACTTCTGCTGAGTTTGCTAGTTTGGGGGTTAAGATGTTTCAGAGGCACTGTGATGCAAAAGGCACCTTTCAGTAGAAATAAGGAACATGTGCTGAATCTGGTTTTGCTTTAAAATGAAATTTAGGGCCTTTTGATGAACTTAAATGGTTCTCATTTGACAGCAAATGTGATTAAGCAATTGTCTTCTCTGTGTGAATCCAATCAATGGAGGGGCATTTAGGGAATTTAAATCAATGTGTAATTGGTTGCTGAATATCGGTTCTTTCTCCTGCCTATAAGTACCATGAGGGTAAGAATTGATTCTTGTTCCTTTGTATCATTAATGGTTGGTACATAGAACACACACAGTACATATTTTTAAAAGATATGAATGGATATTTGATGAAAGGAAGAATAAAAGGCAGGAAATAGAAGGAACAAGGGTGGGAGTGGGTTGGGTGGGGGCTCCAGCCTGTATGCAAATTCCCTGTTTCTCTCCAGTAGATCAGAGGGAACTGCAGCCTGCCTCTGCAGCGTGGCACCTTAGAGCACCAAGAAGAGCTTGGACTTTGGTGTCAGACAGATAGTTGGTCTTTACTCTGCTCCTGCCTGTCGCTATTTACCTCCCCGAATCTCAGTTTCCTCATCTATAAAATGCAGAGAATACCACCTGCATTAGAGCTTGTTATAAATATCAAATCATATATTCTCCATAAAAGCTCTTATGTTGGTGCCAGGCTCAGGGTCCTGAATTAGGAGACATGAACTAAATGCTGGTTTTCCAAGGGCACCGACTTCAGGAAATTTGAGGCATTCTTGCCTGTACACTCTGGGTGATGCAGAGTAGGGCTTTTGAAGGATGTAGAAAATAAATGCCAAGTTTGCCCATTTTCTTTGTCTATAGTCTTTGGCTCTTTTGGCCCAGAGTTTTTTTTTGGCCGAACCTGTGGCATATGGAAGTTCCCAGGCTAGGGGATGAATCAGAGCCATGATGGGAACTCAAGTTAAGACTTTCTTGGGTCTCTTCTTGGTTAGCTAGCGTAGTCTCTCTTTCTACCTGCTCTGTATTACAAACAAATCTGAATATTTGCACATCATGCATCTGATATGAGACTTGTGTCTTCAGAAAACTCTTAAAAACTTAATAATAAATAATAAAAAGATAAATAACTCAATTGGAAGTCCGTAAAAGATCCAAGTAGACATTTCTCTAAAGAAGACACACAGGTGGACAACGAGCACATGGAAAAACGCACATCATTTGTCATTAGGGAAATGCAGATAAAAACCACAAAGGATACCACTCTCAATTGCTATAATAAAAAAGACAGCAAAAACAAGTGTTGATGAGATGTGGAGAGAACAAAAACCTCATTCAGTGCAAGTGGGAAAGTAAAATGGTGCAGCAACTTTGGAAAATGGTTTGATAGCTCTTCAAAATGTTGAACATAGATTTACCATATAACCTCACAATCCCACTCCTAAGTATATATCCCAGAAAAATAAAACATATTTTTGCACAAAAACTTAAACATGATCATTATTCAGAATGGACAAAAGGCAGACACAACCCAATGAACATCAACTGATAAATGGATAAATTAAGGCTGGGATAGCCACATAATGGGATATTATTCAACAATAAAAAGAATGAAATACTGAAACACGGTATGAAATACTGACACATGGTACAAAATGAGTGAACCTCCAAACTTTGTTCTAAGTGAAAGAATCCAGTCACAGAAGACCGTGTATTGTATAATTCCATTTTTATAGAATGTTCAGAATAGACAAATCTATAGAGATGGAAAGCATATTAGTGTTTGCTTAGGGCTGTGGGAATGGTGCTGGTGGTTGGGGGGAACAGAGAATGACTGCTAATGGTTACAGGGTCTCTTTTAGGAGTGAAGAAAATGTTCTAAAATTGAATGTGGTGAGGGCTACACAACTTTGTGAATACACACACACACACACACACAAGAAACCACTGAATTGTATACGTTCAATGAATCGATTATAAAGCTGTTTAAAAAATGTGTGTACAAGGAATTCCCGCTGTGGCACAGTGGGTTAAGAATCTGACTGCAGTGGCTTGGGTCACTGCAGAGGCATGGGTTTGATCCCTCGCCTAGGGCAGTAGCTTAAAGGATCCAGTGTTGCCACAGCTGTGGCTCGGATTTAATCCCTGGCCCAGGAACTACCATATGCCGAGGGTGTGGCCATAAAAAAAATGTGGGTACAAATTTAGCACAAAACTCTGCTATAATCTGACCAATATTTGTTCATTGGGATTCTTCATTATTTTTGAGGCTCTATTTTATTTACACATTTACAGCACTATATTTTAATTGCATTTGTTTGTCTCTATCATAAGCAGTATGTATCTAAGGACAGGAATCATTTTTATTGTTATACCTCCATATCGTTGTATAGTATTTTGTGCAGAGTGTTTAATTAAAACATGTTTATTGAAGGGATAAATTTTAGGCTAAATGACTAATAACTTGCATTTACTTTAGGCCAAATTTTTACATGTAATTAGCTAATCCTCCTCAAGTCTCTTTTTATGTGGACTGTTGTTAAGCCAGAGCAATTCCATCTTGTGCTTGGCCTATATATTTTTATACATATAAATTTGGGCTATATATATATTCATCAAATAAGTGTAAAGCTCTTTGCTTTAATGAAGAGATTTACATTTATTTGGTAAATTTTCTCTTCTTAGATACTATCAATCAATCTAGCCAGTTAAGACTTTCTTTTCTTTTCTTTTTTGCTTTTTAGGGCCGTACCTGCGGCATATAGAGGTTCCCAGGCTAGGGGTCAAATCAGAGCTACAGCTGCCGGCTACAGCACAGCCACAGCATTGCAGGTTCCAAGCCGTGTCTGCGACCTACACCACAGCTCACAGCAACGCTGGATCCTTAACCCACTGAACAATGCCAGGGAATCGAACCCACAACCTCATGGTTCCTAGTTGGATTCATTTCTGCTGCGCCGTGATGGGAACTCAAGTTGAGATTTTCTTGGGTCTTTTCTCTGTTAGCTAGTGTAGTCTCTCTTTCTACCTGCTTTGCATTACAAACAAATCTGAATAAGCACATTTATTATTAAAGACTGATAGGGCTTTCTCCGAGATGTTGACAAACACATTGAACAGTACAGAGCTGAGGTCAAAGACTGGTGGAACGCCAAAAACTACCTGAAGTCAGACTTAGTAAATGGCTCTAGCTGACACTACTATGACCTAGTCCGGTAGCTGGAATTTCCCTGGTGCCTTTCTACCCATCTCCCCAAATCCATCTGACAAGCTCAGATTCAGTGCCATCTCTTTCCTGGTCCATGCTCTGATCATTGCAGCCAGAATCTCTCTCTCCTTCTATTTAATTTCCTGTAATATCCTGTTTGTACTACTGTTGAGACATTGATCTCATACTACCTTGAATTATGATCATTCATGTATGTGTCTCGGTATCTGTTCTAAACCATAAGAAACTGAAAAAGAGGAACTGTGGGAGTTCCCACCGTAGTAGGGTGGGTTAAGAATCCAACTGCAGCTGCTCGGGTTGCTGCAGAGGCATGGGTTCGGTTCCCAGTCCTGCACAGTAGCTTCAAAAGATCTGGTGTGGTCATAGCTGCAGCTCATATTCAATCCCTAGCCCAGATACTTCCATATGTCGTGGGTGTGGCCATTTAAAAAAAAAAAAAAGATGCATAGTGATTTCTTTGATGTTTTTGCCTCAGAATTTAGGGGTGTTTCATAGAGAAATAAAATATTCAGTGCTGTTAAAATTGCTATTAAATCTCACACCTTCAGGGGATATATATATGAAAACCTGTGACAAATATTTAAAATAAATTGAAATAGTCCATATCAAAAACCCTGCTAGAATAGCTACCTCTCCCCAGTCTTCTTCAATTATTCCTGACAAAAATTTGCAAAAGCGTCACAAACGGTGTGTTTAAAGTTCAGAGAATGAATCATCTTAGAGCTTTCAAACCAGTCTTACTAGCTTGAAGTTTAATGTTTCTTGCAATTACATTTCCTTGTTTTGATTCTGTCTGTCTTGGTCCAATGCTTGGTAACTGCTCTGCCTTTTTATGTTGCTATGATGCTTCCAGGTGTGTTTTTGTAGCTGTGTTCCTCCATCCCTCCATATGACTGAGTGTAGCCCAATCATACCTCTTCTCTCTGCACCATGTCACAGAATCAATCACCTTAATGAAAGGATGGACAATAACTGTTTTGGTATTCTTACATTTCAGAGGATGGACACACTGAACATGTGTATAAAAATGTAGAGGGCTTTACATTTGGTTTGCAGTATAAAGATACGTAGTTTCTAAATCACCATTTCCATGCTGTGGCTGGAAAGGGATTACAATCTCCTCCTTGTGATTTTCATCATTTACTCAACAAATACTTCCTCCTGAGTGTCCACCATGTGCTGATTACACTGTTCTAGATGTTGAAGATACAGGGAGTCTGCACTCTCAATGAATTTACATTCCAATGGGGGAGAGAGAGGGAAAATAACTTTGTACATAAATTGTTGTTGTTGTTGTTCTTTAGGGTCCCATCTGTGGCATATGGAAGTTCCCTGGCTAGGGGTCGAATTGGAACTGCAGCTGCTGGCGTACACCACAGCTCATGGCAATGCAGGATCTGAGCCATATCTGTGACATAAATCGCAACTCACAGCAACTCCTTAATCCACTGAGCAAGCCTAGGAATCGAACCCAAGTCCTCATGGATACTAGTTGGATTCGTTTCTGCTGTGCCACAAAGGGAATTCCAATATGAGGCTTTTGAGAAAGATTTCCTGGCTTGTAAATAAAGAAGACACAGGAAAAAAATGTCTGTCTCTACCCCCTAGAAACCTGGTGATATTCTGGTTGGTCCTGTACCTGTGACAATCATCTTGCAACTCCAAAGAAGCCAGCTTATGTATAAACCCTACAAGCCAAGAAGTCACAGAAGAAAGAGAGAAAGAAATGATTGATTTTTTTTTTTTTTTTTTTACGTTGCACCTGCAGCACATGGAAGTTCCTGGGCTAGGGGTCAAATTGGAGCTACAGCCACAGGCCTAAACCCTAGCCACAGCAACAAGGGATTGAGCCACACCTGTGACCTGTGGCAACCTGTTGCCACACAGCTTGTGGCAACCCAGATCTTTAACCTATTGAGCCAGGCTAGCGATCAAACCCACATCTTCAAGGGGACTATGTTGGGTTCTTAACCCGCTGACACACAATGGGAACTCCAGAAATGATCTTGTTGATGACAGAGTTGAGCCATGAAATTGTCCAACCCGAGAGGCACCTCATTTTGAGTCCTCTTGTTCTGTGAGATAAATGCCTTTTCTGTTTCCAGCAGCCTAAAGCATTTTCACAGATAAAAGCAGATACATAGTGAGCAGTCTGGCTGACTGATGAAATGTATATGTAGGAATAAATTATCTCCCCCACTCCATTCATGATTGTCACATTTATTTTTACCTCAGGCAAAAGGAACAGGAGAATTAGAAAATTTCAGGATTGCAAATAAATATCTGAATTTGCTACAATTAAAAAAATTAATTCAATACGTAGTGGCATTACAGTAAAATAAAAGAGATGCCTACACATTTGTTAACTGCTGAGGACATAATATGACATGAAATAAACCAATTTTTCTTTAAGTTCTTTAAGGAAAAAAAAATCTGATGTTGAGTCCAATCTTTCATTTTATCACTGGAATAAATAGAGAATAGTCATTGCAATCAATTGCCTGTTTGTTCCCCCAGAAGCTCTCCCACAAGCATATATTATGTATGGAGATGAGAGGGGAAACTGGGTTCCTTTTCATACTGTCTTTTCTTCTAAACTACAGTTTCTCCATTGGGTCTACTTTTAAATAAAATGAAAGCAAAAATGCTAAACTACTGCTGTCAGAAAACAGCTTTTTCTAAAAATGAAATGCCAATTGTCTTGCAAATATTTCCTCTTTCTCATTTGCAATGTTCTATTGGTCACTTTGATGTAGTCAAAGCCTCTGAATATTTATAAAGATTTGTTATTTTTTTTTTTGAGAAAGACAAGAAAGGCAGTAACAACCTTATTGGGTTGTTATTTAGCACTTCAACCTTTATTTGAAAGGACGAATGGAAAGGAGTTATATTTCTAAAAAACCTCCATAGATAGTCTTTATAAAGTTACTTTTGTCAGTGTAACTCAATCCATAACCTTTGCCAGATTGCAATTTGGGAAACAGTTATAACTCGTATCTGAGGCATGGGGGGTGGAGGGAGTAGATGGAAGAGGGTTGAAAATAGCCACTTGTGCCTAAAACAATCACAGGTCTTCTTTCCACCCATAACCAGTGACACATCTTGTGTGGATCATCTCCCTGTTTGTTCCTTTTGTCTCACCAACAAGCAGCCCTAACCACCATAACGTGTGTTTCTTCCTGCTTGCTTCCATTAATCACCAACCCTCAGTGGCCCCTGGGAAGATGAAAACCATCCCCCTTCCTTCCATCTGTCTGCAGGGAAAGGGAGTCTGTGGAGGAACTATGGGTCATCTATGCGCATGCCCGACTTTTTAAAAGGAATCAATTTCAGGATTTCCCTTCATGGCTCAGCAGTTAACGAACCCAGCTAGCATCTATGAGGACTTGGGACTTTGATCTCTGGCCCTGTTCAGTGGGTTAAGGATCCAGTGTTGCTGTGAGCTGTGATGTAAGTTGTAGATGCGGCTCGGATCCCATGTTGCTGTGGCCGTGACCGTGGCCGGCAGTTGTAGCTCAAATTCGATCCCTAGCCTGGGAACCTCCATACGCTGTGCGCTCGGCATTAAAAAGAAAAAAAAAAAAAAAGGTAATCGATTTCAGGATCCTCAGCTTCCATATGTATCAATATCAATATATCTATATCTATCTATATACTGAAGACAATTTACTTGAGTGGAAGCTTGGTTCATTATTGTTTAGAAAAGATTTTAGTAAAATTTTCCTATCGGTTTAGAAAGAAGCAAAGCATATCTATCATCTATCCTAATTCTTACTACAGTGCACCGCCCAGGGCTGCTGATGTTTTCTGGAGAGCTAAACAAAGGCATAAATAGAAACAGTGATTCGAGGAAGACTCTTAGTGATTTATCAAGGCAGCTTAAACACATGGGGCTATCTTTCCCCATCTCATACCCAGTGCTGTAAAAGCCTGGTGCTGGTAAAGTGAAATTTTAGATCATGTAGAGATGGGTGATGTCAACTCCCAACAGCCAAAGCAGCCGAGATTATTGAAGCTCAACAATGCAAATGCAGCTAGAGTATTTTTTGTGTGTCTAACAAAAATTCTGGTAATATATTTGATAATTCCATACCTCAAAATTTTATGTAATTTCTTTTAGATTTGTCATGCTTTATTCAATAAGGTAAGTAAAGTCTGTGTTTTTAAGTCAAATCATGAGACACCATTTGCAATTACATTCAATCCTCATCTTATCTCATTATATATATGTACATATGTATATTTTATATATTATATATGTAAATTCTTTTTTTTTTGGCCCCGCCTGCGGCACACAGAATTTCACAAGCCAGGCAACAAATCCATGCCACAGAGGCAACCTGAGCCACAGCGGTGATAATGCCAGATCCTTAACGTGCTGAGCCACCAGGGAACTCCTTATTTTATATATTCTACCTCCTAATAATGAAAATAAACTTACTTAAAGTTATAATACAGTTTTAGCTATCCATTTTACACTGTGTGAGTTACATGAACCAACATTTTTTTTTAGGAGGCAGAGAAGCAAAATGGTTTACAGACTAGTAGCTGATGGATTGGATGGTCTTCGTCCTACGGTTACTCCTTCTGCCACCAGCGGAACCCCCTTTGTTTGAACTCCACTCTAGCTCATGGATGACAAGGACCAGAACTGTCTCTTTCCAGACAAAGAGGTGCCCCCCCAGCATAGTCAAAAATGCTAAATTTTTATTTACACAGTACTTTGACATTGAAAGCACTGTTCTAAGAACTTTATAAATATTAACTTGTATAATCCTGTTTACATTGCTAAGGGAGTTACTATTATGCCTGCATTTCATATTTGGGGAAACTGAGACAGCTTAGTCAGTAGCAAAACTGGCATTCCAATCAAGTCCACCCACTCTCTCAATCTTTACATTTTTTTTTTTTGTGAACTGTTTTTTATTTTTCAATTTTGTTATAGTTGATTTACCATGTTCTGTCAAGTTCTGCAATATAGCAAAGTGACACAGTTATATATATATATATATATATACGTGTGTGTGTGTGTATATATATGTATGCATATGTGTGTATATATAGAGAGAGAGAGAAAGGGAGAGAGAGAGAGAATATATACATATTCTTTTTTTCATATTATCTTCTATCATATTCTGTCACAAGAGACTGGACATAGTTCCCTGTGCTGTACAGCATGACCTATTGCTTATCTACTCTAAATGTAATGTTTGCATCTAATAACCCCTAACTCCCAGTCCATCCCACTCCCTCCTCCTCCCCCTTGGCGACCGCAAGTCTAAGTCCACAAGTCTGTTTCTGTTCTGCAGATAGGTTCATTAGTGCCCTATTTTAGATTCCACATGTAAGCGATATCATATGGTATTTGTCTTTCTCTGACTTCACTTAGTAGTATAGGAATCTCTAGTTCTATCCATGTCACTGCAAATGGCATTATTTTGTTCATTTTTTATAGTCTCATCTCTACTTTTAACCACTGTGCTACAGTTGCCTCTCCAGAAACATTTTCTTTTTTTGGTCTTTTTAGGGCGGCACCTGCGGCATTTGGAGGTTCCCAGGCTAGGGGTCAAATCAGAGATGAAGCTGCCAGCCTACGCCAGAGTTACAGCAATGCTGGATCCAAGCCATGCCTGCGACCTGCACCACAGCTCACGGCAATACCAGATCTTTAACCAACTGAGTGAGGCCAGGGGCTAGTCGGGTTCGTTAACCACTGAGCCGCAACGGGAACTCCCTTCAGAAACATTTTCAATTCCTGGTTCTTCTTAGGAAGTTTTTTAGGGTCCTTCCCTTCTTGTCTAGGCCACTCTCATAATACTTCCACTGTTTGAAGGCAGAAACTCTTAATAACATGCAGTAACCTTTCATCTGAGAATCGGTTTCCATGCAAAGTGTTATTATCCTCATTATATAGATAAGGAAAGGAGGAACAAAGGGTCAGTTAAGTGTAAATGAGACCAAGTTGAAAACAGAAGCCCCGAACCTGTGATCTAATCAGAAGTTTGCATTCCCAGGAGTCGCTTAGTCAACCCATTTGAACAGAGAGAGAATGAATGTCTCCGAATGGAAAATAAGGAGGAAAAACCTGAAATGCACAACTCCGTGCCTGCAACGATCACTTTTATAAGGTAGTGGAAGCAAAATGATTTCATATGTGCATTTGACACCTTCTGTGTGGAGGATAATGGGTATTGGGTCCATAGTCATAATCGTAAGGCTGTGGGTGTTAGCTCCATAAACCAGGCGCAAATCTTTCGAGAAGTCAGAGGCTGAGGCAGGCGCACCTGGTCCAAGGTCTCAGCAGCACTGCGGGCTGAGCGAGGTGAGGGCCCCTGGTGGCTCTTCCTAAGGTTGTGGCCTCATTTTCCTTTCCAGCTGAGGAGCTTGAAGTGAGACAAGTCACACCCGGCGGCTCTGCGCTGGCACGTCCCCTACCTGAAGAATCACTGGTCTGATTCTCAGTTTTTAATGTAGGTGAGATGAAAATTTATGGAATAGTTTCATGTTGCGAGGCTATTGAAGACAGCGATATCGATTGTGTCTGGGGGGAGAAATCCTCATCATTGATTGATCTGCACAAATTCACTGTTCCTCAGCTACCTAACTGTCCCTTTAGCCTGAGAATCGCTTTGATACCGTGGTCCACTGATGCGGAGGAGGGAGACAAAGTCTAGGTGCCCCATGCCAATATGTACCCTCACAGGTTGGGAGGGGGAGAAAAAAAAAGCAAAAAGCTCAACTTGCTTTGAATTTAAGAAGAGAGAAAATAAAATTTTAAAAGGGGAAAAGATGCCTATTTTTCAGTTAATTTTGTTGGTGGTGTAAAGAAAGAGGAAGATGTGGAGTTCCTTTTGTAGCTCAGTGTTTAACAACCCGACTAGGATCCATGAGGCTCTGGGTTCAATCCCTGGCCTCACTCAATGGGTTAAAGATCTGGCGTTGCTATGAGCTGTAGTGTCGGTTGCAGATGCCGCTTTTATCCTGCCTTGCTGTGGCTGGGGTGTAGGCCGGCAGCTACAGCTCTAATTTGATCCCTAGCCTAGGAACTTCCATATGCTATGAGTGCGGCCCTAAAAAAAAAAAAAGGGAGAGAGAGAAAAAAAAAGAGGAAAAGAGGAAGGTGTAAAGAAAGAGGCTGGGAACATGGGATAAAGTAAGGAAGGTCGATGGAGAGGGTGAGCAAGGGCTAGGCTTAGAGACCAGTGGGCCGAAGAGACTGTACAACAGGGAGAGGGAGATGGAGAGAAAAGCTCGCTATTGCTAAGTGTTTTAATGGACTTGAACTTCTGTCTCTTCCTTCTGTTCACCACTGTTATCACTGCCCTTTGAAATTCTAATTAGCCAATTAATCACTGTTCTCAGCTCACCAAAGGGAAAATTATGCTCTTGGTGGTATGGCGGAAGCAATATCACCCCATGTCTAGATGAACTCACATAAAGCCAGTCTTCAGAGGTTGAAGTTTCCCTCCTCCTGCCTTATGTAGCCACAGTAAATTCTAGGGGGTCCAGGTCATTTTCAAAATGAAGTGTTCCTATAAATTTTTTACCTAAAACATCAGACTTTTAATATGTACCCTAAAGCCTTTAAATAAAGAGAATTTCTCTTTACAGGTTGCAGTTTTAGTTTGACTCTGTTCCTTCAAATCTATTCACCCACTTGTATACAGCTATGCAAAAGATATTTGTGCAAATAAGGGACATAAATTCAGTACTAAGCAAGCTCTGTTGAAGCTTTGTCATGTTAATACCAGCCACAAATGAAAGCAAAATTTTATTTTTAGTTTTAACCTCATAAATTGCCCCAAAGCGATTTTTTATTTCCAGCTGATTTATTTGAAGAAAATAGGCTCAGATTTATTGGGTCTGTTAATAAAAAAAAAAATTAAATGACCTCCTGTAGTTTTGCTGCTATTTATTGATCTCTTTCAAATTTAGTAAGCAATTCAATCTGCAGTAAGGCGTGTTGAATGAAATGGATTGTGAATGTAAAAATGGAATGAACATTTAGAAAGCATTTTCAAGTCCCAGAAAGTAGCTCTAATAAACGAGAATAAATTAAATTCACATCACTGGAGGAAAAAAGATGGATTTTGTTTTAATGGTGAGCTACAGAGAAATACTTTATTGGATATAGGATCTACTGGACATTTTTAAGAAGCTGGCTCGCGGGATGGATTGCTGTAGCTCTGATGACTGAAAGGTCCATTATAATCTGTCTTGTAACCATAACTTCTGAGACTTTGAAAAATTCCTTGTAACACCATTAGGGTACATCAGTCCTGTTTTCCCCATCCAGCCATTGAAACTGCTATGACCATGACCACCACTACTAGCAGTGATGGTGATAGTGATGATGATGATGATGATGATGATGGTGATGATGATGATGGTGATGATGAGGATGATGATGATAACAATCACATGACTTCAAAATGAGAAGAATTATAGGGTGCTTTCCCAGAACCAGATGACGTGACTCCAGGTTGCCAAATCAACATGTATGTTTCAGTACATTTCCCAATTCACCACTGTTATGGCTGCCACTACTGACCATCCTTTTCTTCTTGAAACTCCTTTGGTTTCCCCAATACCAAGCCCCATTCTGTACTATTTCTCTGCAAACTTCTTTCTTCTAGGTCTTCCTTTTAGGATTCCTTTGACCCAGCCCAAGTGTTAATCTTCAACTTTAAGGTAAGCCTTAAATACTGAGGCTTCCCAGGGCTCTGCCCTAGATCTTCCCTTGGTTTATCCTTCTTCCAGGCAACCTCCTTCACATCCTTTGCATCAACTAACTCCTGTATGTTGATTCCTCTCTTTCTCTTGCTCACGACTCATTCCTCACCTCGAACTCAATATGATTAAAATGGAACTCAGTATTTCCCCCCTAAATATGTTTCTACCTCTGTTATTCCCCAATGCTGCTATGATCTACCCAACCTTCAGTGGGAATCCTCACCTTACCTACACAACACAGGAACTGTTTTTTGAATTCTTCCATCGACAGCACATATCTAGAAATATTCTAGATGCTTAGGAGAGAAGGTAATACACTATAATACACAATAGACATTAGAGCTTGATTCTCTCCAGGAATCTGGGCTGAGAAAGGTTGCATCTAATCTGAAACCCAGTAGTCACCAGAGACAGCTCCATCTCTTTCATCCTTGCCATGCAGTTGTCCTCTTTACCCAATTTTCCTCTCTGACTATGCCAGGGGTGGGTGGGGAAGGCTTATGTGTGGATTTGCTGACTAAAGCTGTCTACTTCTTATTTTCCTGATAAGAATCCCCTTCTCTCTTGTAAATAGTAAGATTTTTTTTAATCCAAATTAAATCTCTGCCTCCAGCTTTGCCTTCTCTAGCCTCTTCTCCCACTCCGTCCCAAGTCATTTCTTAGAGGCAAATCTGATCATATGCTTCTGCTCAAACCCTTCAGTGACTCCGCTTGGCTTTCAGATTAAAGTTTAAACTGTTTAGCATGACCAAATGTATTGTCGACTCTGTCTATGTCTCCACATTTCCTTCTATCCCCACCTCCCCAAACCCAAGCCATAGTCAAAACCAACTCTCCCCAGGTAAAATTAGGTTCTTCCTAATGGCTTCTACAGGCCCTGCACAATTCACACTCTATCGCAATCATTCACCCCATTAACAAAAATGTACACAGTGCCACCTATATGCACCAGGGAGGCAGTTGTGGGCAAAACAAAGTCTTTGTTCTCATGGAATCGAGTTCTACATGGAGAAACAGACAGTGCAGAAGTGAACAAATTAAGACAATAGAATAATGGGGTAATAAGGGACTTGGAGGTGCTTTCGTTAGGGAAGTTGAGGTGGGTCCCTCTGAGAAGGTAATATGTAAACTGAAAAATAAGCAATGAGAAAAAGAGGCCAAGTGAAGATCTTGGGGAAGAAGTTTCCTAGTGGAGATAACAGCAAGTTCAAAGGCCCTGAGGTTGGAACAAGGTATTTGAGAGATGGAGAGAAGCCAGGGCAGGCTTGAGAAGTCACTGAAGTAGCGAATGAGAGGGAGAGATCCAGGAGATGGGTGGAGAGTCAGTGGAGACCAGGTTAGGGGGTTGGATTTTATTTTAATTGCAATGGAAAGTCATTGGAGGGTTTAAAGCAGGGCAGATAGACCTAATGGCAGCTGGTAGGGAATGAACCATAAGCAGGCCAAGAGCAGAGGTATAGTCTGGATTCAAAGTCATGGTGCCTTGAACCAAGGTTTTAGCGAGGAAGATTGCAGGATGTGTCATAGTTGGAATACGGTCTGGATGCAAAACCCATAGATGGTGCTGATGGATTTTGCATGGTGAGTGTAACTGCTTTGACTGTTTTTCTAGCCTGTAAGCTTTTGGGGGACAGGACTGTTTCTTCTGTGTTTTTCTAGCCTGTAAGCTTTTGGGGGACAGGACTGTTTCTTCTGTGTTTTTGGTTCCCAGCGTGCTGCCTGGCACCTGGTAGGTCACTAAGACTGGTTTGTGAACCCAGCAAGCTAAGGGGAAATTACATCACAGCTGGGGAGGTCAGTGCAGGCTTTATGGTAAAGGTGAGAGTGGACCTGTGACTAAAAAATGGGTAAAATTTCAACCGGCAGAAATGGAAATAGAGGAAATGTGAGCCCCTAACACTTCTGGATCTTGGGACAGGAATAAAAATGGCACCCACATACTTCTTGACTTAATATTTTTTTTTAAGCCTTAAGTCAAACGAACAGACTGTTAAATAAAATGTGCTCTACCTGAAGTTATAAACGAAGCTAACATACTGTGAAATAATATATGCTCTATCCTTTCACCTTGACAAATTCACTTTATAATCACCAGGTTCTGGGACTTGGCAATGGAACGGGAGGGCCAGCCCCTGGCCCCTGGATGAGGCGCGGCCCCTCCCCTTCCCACCCCAAGTCCCTCATATGCACACATGTAAAGACCCCGCCTGCAAGTCTCAGCTCGGTCCTCTTATCCCCGATGCCCACCCTTGCCCAGGGGGTGAAAAGCTGCCACCAGGTCACGGGAGCAGGGGATTCTGGGTCGCGGTACCCAGAGCATGGACTCTATGGCAGGCCTTGGATTAAGGGTGGGAGCATCTCATCGGCCCTGCCAGCGTTTCACCCCACAAGGAAGGTAAGGCCGGAACAAGGCCCTCTAGCGTGTGAAGCTGGAGTAAAGGCCCTTTGGACCCGGATCTGAGCGTGGTGTTGGTTGGGGGGGTCACAGGGAGAACCATGAGGTAGATAAAGGGAGCAGGCAAAGAACAGTGTGTTTGGAGCAGATAATTCATGCAGCTGATAAGAATTTGGGGATAAAGAACTTTGAACCCGTGGGCAGTGGAGGGCTCTGGACGCTTAAGCAGAGGAAGACACGATCAGACATTTGTGTGCAGGGCGGACGAGGACACCGGCACGGGAGTGAGATGCGCAGAGCGATTTCACTGCAAAGTTTGGAGTATGAAGTAATGAGAACTGAAAGCAGGGAGAAAAGAGTTCGTGTAAGAACTAAGGAGAAGAGACAACCAATTAGGTGGAGGGGGTGAGGGAGACGGAGAAACTGGGCCAAAGTTGGTTTTGCAAGATGAAACGCAGCTGGTTGTGTCACTCCTAGTGCTAGGAGCCGAAAATGTGTGCCCCCTCCAAAGTCGTTCTTTGGAGCTCTAACGTGGGGGTATTTGGCCTTTAGGAAACAATTAAGTTATAGGCTGGGGCCCCTTTGATCTGATTAGTGTCCTTGAAAGGAAGGCAGCTAGCTCTCTCTCTTTATCACGTGAGGATACAAGGAAAAGACAGCTATTAACAAGCTAGGACCTGTCGGCACCTTGATTTTGGACTTCCAGGCCTCGGAACTGTGAGAAATAAATGCCTGTGGTTTAAGCCACTTTGTCTATGGTATTTTTGTTAGAGCAGCCCGAGCTGGCTAGGACAGCTTATGTGAGGCCTTTCCCCTTCTGAGACGTCAGGACCTCTGTGGGTGACCTTGGAGCACCATTCCTGGAGCCAGTGCCAAGCCTGTCCTCTCAGGACCCCTGTGAACTGGTTTCTCTCTTAAGATGTCTTCAAGTAAGCCACCTCCCCACCTCAGCATGCCTCTCCACTCTCAGGCCGAGCACAGGAATGCAATTTCAGGTGTGAGCTTTTCTTTTTTTCTTTTCTTTTTACAGCTGCACTTGAGGCATGTGGAGGTTCCCAGGCTAGGGAATAAATCAGAGCTGCAGGTGCCGGCCTACGCCACAGGTCCTGGCTATACTGGACTCTTAAACCACTGAGCAAAGCCAGGGATTGAACCTGCATTTTGCAAAGACGGTGTCGCATCCTTAGCACACTGACCATAATGGGAGCTCCACAGCTGTGAGTTCTAAGTTATGTTTACTTGTAGGAAGAGGATGTTTTAGAGGTTATAAAAATGTAGGATTCTTTTAGGAAAGGATAAACAAGTTAGTTCCAAGGCAGGCACCCGGGTCAAGGTCAGATAAGGTTAAATGTCACAGAGAAGCTGCAGAGATGGCAGGGTAGCGTGGACTCCAAAGTATGTGGGTTTGGAGTTCCCCTTGTAGCTCACTGGGTTAAGGACCTGATGCTGTCCCTGTGCAGATGTGCGTTCAGATCCCTGGCCTCGCTCAGTGGGCTATGGATTGGGCGTTGCCACAAGTTGCTGCCTAGGTCACAGAAGTGGCTCAGATCTGGCGTTGCTGTGGCTCAGGTGTAGGCCAGCAACTGCAGCTCCAATTTGACCCCTAGCCCGGGAACTTTCATACGCCGAGGGTGCAGCCCTAATAAGAAAAACAGAACAGGAGTTCCTGTCATGGCTCAGTGGTTAACGAATCGACTAGGAACCATGAGGTTGCACGTCCGATCCCTGGCCTTGCTCAGTGGGTTAAGGATCCGGCATTGCCATGAGCTGTGGTGTAGGCTGCAAACGCGGCTTGGATCCTGCATTGCTGTGGCCGTGGTGTAGGCCGGCGGATACAGCTCCGATTAGACCCCTAGCCTGGGAACCTCCATATGCCACGGAGTGCGGCCCTAGAAAAGGCAAAAAGACAAAAAAAAAAGAAAAAAGAAAAGGAAAGGAAAAAAACAAAACAAAACAAAAAAAGTACCTGGGTTTGAGTCTGTCTCTTACCAGCTACATGACCTAGAAAGTCTGGCTTTGACCAAAGTACCATAGCATGAGTGTTTTCTGTCCTGACATGGGTCCTGGGATGGGGAGGGAAGCTGTCCAACCAGGGCGCCAGCCCCAGCCCCAGCCCTCCTCCTGCTGCACCAAAGAGGCAAGAACAAAGGCCAGGGAGCTTTGGCTGCAAAAGTCAGGTGTATCAGGGTTGCTGTGTTGTGACAGAACCAACGAATTAAAGGAATTACCCACTAAAGAAATCTGCTCCATCTGACGGAAAAAAATAACCATTTTTACATATCGGAACATAAAGTAACTTTTGGCAAAGACCTCACTGCTTTTACTTGTGACGTTATTTTTTTTCATGTGGACTCTTACTGTGACCATCTGTGGTGACGTGCTAACTAGTTGTTTGTCACTAGTTCTTTTCTCCTTGTCCTCTTCCCGCTGTTGCTTGGAAGCTGAGTTTGTTTTTCAGTTCAATCAGCGGCACACACAATTTCAAGCAGATGTTTTCAAAAGTGCTTGACTTTTAAGTGCAGCACTTTCTTGATGGTGCCGCTGCCCTTGACCTTGAATCTGGTTTGCAAATGAAAGGGCTGGTGTGCTAGTCGGTCTGATCTTGGATGGATCTCCCCTGGGTTGTCAGTGCCTGGTCCTGCCCTGAAGGCCTGTCAGCACTGTCGATGTGGCCACACAGTTTTGGAAGGAGACACAGGCCCAGCACAGACTGTGGGGCTGGGAAGCACATGCTTTTGATTAGGGCCACCTGAGCTTTTTTTTTTGGCTTTTTAGGGCCTCACCTGCAGTTATATGGAGGTTCCCAGGCTAAGAGTCGAATCGGAGCTACAGCTGCCGGCCTACACCACAGCCACAGCAATGCCAGATCCGAGCCGCGTCTGCAACCTGCACCACAGCTCATGGCAACGCCTGATCCTTAACCCACTGAGAGAGACCGGGGATCGAACCCGCAACCTCATGGTTCCTAGTTGGATTCGTTAACTGCTGCACCACGACAGGAACTCCTATTTTTTCTTTTTTAAAAATTTTTAATTAAAGCTGATTTACAATGTTCTGTCAATTTCTTCTGTACAGTGAAGCAAACCAGTTACACACACACACACACACACACACACACACACACACACA
>PVHT020000077.1:10569366-10585256 GCA_004024745.2 Catagonus wagneri
GTCTGGCTCCAGGGCTCTCGGGCTTGCGTTTTGGGGCTCACAGGGGCTGGGTGGTACATGACAGGCAACACACCACCCCGTTTTAGGCCCTAGGGGTTAGCACTTCACAGCAGAGGATTTCATTTAACTCCCTAACCTCACTCCCTCCCCTGCCATGTTCTGGCGGAGGTTCTACCATGACCTTCGGGGTTGAGATAAGGGGAAGCAGCAGGTCACATGAGGTCAGGACGGACACGCCAATCAGAGAGGCTGACCTCCAGGGCTGGTCCCCTAGCCTCTTTCCCAGCACGCTGCTGGCCGCTGCCCCGGACCCTTGACGAACAGACCTGGGCGGTCATCTCCATCCGGGTCCCCAGTATGCCAGCCGGCTTCCTGGAGGCTCATGAGTTGGGGGCCATTGTTTCATGTTTTTGTTCATGGTATGGTAATAACAACATTGCTTGCCACTGTAAGTCATTCAATACACTTCATGTTTTCTTTTCCTCTGGCCACAAGTCTTAAAATAATAATAAGTTTCTAAAATGAATAAATATTAAAAACCTGATTTGCACAAGCATGAGGAGGTCCAGAAGGCCAAGTAAACAAGAAATCTGGGCACATTTCTTCAGAAAAAAAAAGGAGTAGGGAGAAAAAAAAAGGCGAAAAGAGGTAAAAGTAGACAGCAGAAAGGAATCCTGCAAAATTCCTTCATGTTACCCATATTCTGGAAAATTGTTGGCCACTGTTACATATTAGAAGGTACTGCTGGTATTATGTTTATTATTGCTGGTATTATATTTATTATTGCTGGTATTATAGTTCTGCCAGGAAAAAGGTTTTTTTTTTTTTCCAGGAATAAAGTTTTTTTTTTGCTAACACTGCTTACTCTATACCATAACTAAATTTTGGTGCTGTGGAAAATTCCAGGCATGTTCTGCAAGCTGATCTAACTGATTTACCTTTGACCCTTACATCTGGGGAGACAATGAAATGACACCATAGTTTATCATCAGTAATAAGATAGGCGTTAAAATGTTGCTTTCTACGAGGCCTGGTACACGACTGTTTATCCCTGAGAATCCCAGTTTTAAACGTTTTAACCTATCACAAGTTACCTCGTTACTAGCCATGAGGAAAGGGAGCCCTGCCAAATCTCTGTACGTCCTAAAGAAATCCTCTCTCCTGTCCGGAGCTCACTTTCAAATCATAAGGAACATCTCAGAGCACTAGTTTTTGCCAAGCATGTCACGGAGGCCCTGTTTTCCACTATTTAAACATAGTCTTATAAGCTCTTCCTCTCTTAGGACCTCTGCTTTCGTGTGATCCACACTTTGAAATTTTATCGATTTGCCAAGAAACTTAAGTTCTGCCCACTTTAGCAGAGCCAGGAAATGTATCGACAGAGTCTCCTACCAGTTTCTAAGTGGGGTTATTTTCTTCCATTTATTGGATTTTGGCTGGCATGAGACAGGTAGTTTTAGGCTCAAAGCTGTTCAAGGCTGAAGGAAAAAAAAAAGTCAAGGCCAGCAGCCTGTCTCCCGGAGACCCTGTCCCCCTGCTAGTAGGATGTGTGTGGTCCACCACAGCTGCAGACAGGTGACAGGCGATGCCCACTTGGACTTCAGATGATCCTGGCACCTCTGGACTCCTGGGGGTTTGGGGAGACTGAGATGGGCCTGCCTGCTTCTCTAGAATGTTCTGGTTTGGAACAGATCTGAGTCTATGCACCTGTGCTGACCAGAGGGCCACAGCTGGGATGGATAAGGCACCAGGGTGCAGGCCAGTGGGATAAGTCCAGTCATCGTTTTTGTCTCTTCCACTCAGCCCAGTTCAGCAGACACTCAAGTCCCTACCAGGCTGCCACATAGCACACAGAAAAGCTATTTGTCACAGAGGCTTGCTAGCTCCTCTGGCGCAAAGCACTCTGGGAATATGAGATTCACCTCCTCCCCTCATATGAGGATTAATTCTCTGATAGCTCAGACCTCGGAGAAACAGCAAATTTTATTTTTTATTTATTTATTTATGTATTTATTTATTGAGCTGCAGGTGTGGCTTACGGAAGTTCCTCAGGTTAGGGGTCGAACTGGAGTTGTAGCTGGCGACCTGCTCCACGGCCACAGCCACAGCCATGCAGGATCTAAACTGTGTCTGTGACCTACACCACAGCGCATGGCAACACTGGATCCTTAATGCACTGAACGAGGCCAGGGATCGAATCAGTGTCCTTATGGATATTACTCGTGTTTGCTACCACTGTGCCATGATGGGAAATCCAGAAACAGCAATTAATATACGTCTTGGTACATCGGGGGACCCAGTTGTATTTAAGCCCAAATGATGCCAGAGGAGTTTCTTGGAGGAGAACAGAGTGGAGAAATCATTATTATCCTGAGAGATAATATTAATGATAACTAACATGCATTGAATAAGATGCTGTTCTAAGTGCTTTACGTGCATTATCTCAATCCTTAAAATATCTCTATGGGGAAATATCTTTTTTTTTTTTTTTTAGGGCTGCACCTGCGGCATATGAAAGTTCCCAGGCTAGGGGTTGAATTGGAGCTGCAGCTGCAGGCCTGAGCCACAGCCATAGCAACGATAGATCCAAGCTGCATCTGCCACCTACGCTACAGCTTGCCACAATGCCAGATCCTTAACCCACAAAGCGAGGCCGGGGATTGAATCTGCATCCTCACCGACAGTATGTCAGGTTCTTAACCCTCTGAGTCACAAAGGGAACTCTGGGAAATATCATTTTTAATTCCATTTCACAGAGAATGGGGCATAGAGTGATGAAGGAACTTGTTGACAGTCATTTGATAAATGATGGATTCAAAGCTCATATTTGTGTTGGATTAACCGGAGTCTAAGAACTTAACCATTTTTTGCTAAATTGCATTTATCATTTACTCATACTTAATACCATGTGGGGAATGAGGAGCATACAAGCATCTTACTCATCTGAGCATGCCTATTGTGTAACTTCACATCAAAACGCATGTATCACCAGTTTCTGTCAATTACCAAACACACGAATCAGAAACACAGTTCAGCCCAGTGTCATGAACCAGGGACACTATCATCAGAGAAAAACCAGCCTGAATATATGGCACTTGGTGTGAAGTGACAGAACTGTCATAAAGGTAATCACGTGAAAAAAAAAAAAAAAGCTGCCATTATCAAGTTTCGGGAAGGAGTGGTTTTCTGTACCAGCTAATGATGAGCATCCTTCTTCTAATCATCATTTCCAGTTTTATACTCTTGGGACTAGGTTATCATAACCATCAAACCAGAGATATAAAAGACTAGGAAACATTTAGTGTTCGAAAAGAACCCTAGTAAATCAAAAGAGCAAGAGGGAAGACAAACTATACAGTAACGATGCCAAGCTGGAGATTCTTTATCGTTGGGCCTTGACAGTGGTTTGCAACTTTTAGGATCGAGGATGACAGAAAGTAATCTGCCAGGAGAACCAAAGTCTCCACGCACTTGCAGACAGAAGATAATTACCAGGTCCTGAAACTGAAAGTTACCTCTATCGCATTCCCTGTTTTCGGGACCATTTGGTTGTTTATACGAGCAGAGAGGTCAACAGAACTATAAGGGTTTCATAATACCTCTATGGGCAAGTCTGAGGACTCAACCTTCACCCGGTCTTTTCCCTCAACACCCTGAGACAGACAGACAGACAGACAGACACACGCACATACACCCTTCTTTGGCTGGAGAATTCTAGGCTTCTATAGAAATGATATCTTAACTGAGTCATTGAATTTAGTCATTGAAATGACCTTTACTCTTCTTTTTTTCTTTTTAGAGCCTTATCCGCAGCATATGGAAGTTCACCGGGCTAGGGGTCGAATCGGAGCGGGAGCCACAGTGATGGCAGATCTGAGCCACATCTGCAACCTATGCTGCAGCTTTTGGCAACCCCTGATCCTTAACCCACTGAGTGAGGCCAGGCATCGAACCCGCATCCTCCCAGACACCATGTCAAGTTCTTAACCAGCTGAGCCACAGCGGGAACCCCTGATCTTCACTCTTGAAAGTCTAACTTTGCTATTAAATTTTTCATGGAAAACTTACTCATCCTCTAAAAGCTGGGGACAGAGAGTCTTAATCTGGGGTTGGTGGCCAGGCCTCCTGCAGCAGGATGAAGAATTTACTCTGTGGAGTTGGATGTGTGATCTCCCATGGAGAAAGTTCATAGTTTTCATCAATTCTCAAAGGAATCTGAGACCCCTTAAAGGTTCAAAACGACTGTCCTAGATAGAGGTCCTCTAGCTGAAAGACATTAGAGTTGAAAATGATCCTATTTCACTCTCTCAACACCTTCTAGAAGTTCATGTCAATGGGAGGCTCTAGCCCAGCAGATGCTTCTTTTTAATAAAAACCAAAACAGCTGTGGGAGAGGTCAGGGTCACAGACAGGTGTTACCAGGAGAAGCGGACAGGTCTCTGAGTCCCCTCCCTGGGAGCCCCTGCTGGTCATCCTCAGTCCCTATCAGCACACTGCACGGCACAGGCCTGCGGCAGAACTGGGTTTCTGTGTCAGGTTTAATCCTCAGTCTGTGACTGTCTAGTGGTGGCATGACCTTGGCCAAATAAATGCTTCTTTATCTTAAGTTTTTAATCCATAAAATGGAGAAAATACTGCTTTCCTTCCAAGACCTGTGGGAGGGTTAAATGAGATAACCTGGCAATTAGTGCATGCCACACAGTCACGTAGCCGATCCCTTGGGAACAGAGGTGTTTGGGAATTCAGGTTTTGGACTTCCGGTTTTTAAGGAAGTAATATATTCCTATCCTCTATAGTATTTAACACCATCAGCACAAACCGTAATAAAATAAATTGATGTTTTGACAGCAAAACTGAATATTCACATTAAGAGGGATCAACCACGATTACGGCTGGCCTCACGTCAGTCCAGGACAGGTTTTGCCACCCCAAAATTTCAGTTTTCAGAGCAGTTTGGTTCTGAGGGTGGAGAATAAGCACCTGCAGTCCTGTCGTGAAGGATCGTACTTTTCTTCAGTTCCCAAGGCCCTAATTCTTATCACCATTGAGCTACCAACTCTGACTTGTCCCCATATTTACACACTCCTGGTGTTGGTCTGGGCCTGTGGCCTCACCCACTGTGCTTCTCTTACCTTAATGCTCATTTGAAACATGCTCTGTTGACCCCTGGGGCTCCCCTCCTACTAAGGCTCCAGGTGGAGAAGGCTCCTCTCTCCTCTGGGCTTTGTCTCAACCTCTCCGAGTTCCCGAGACAGCCTGGCCACAGCCCCGCTATTCCCAGGGCTGTCTGCCTCCCATTTAATACTCTCAGGAGCTATCCAAATTGTTCCCAGTGACGTTGGCAGGTGCACTGGCGAGAAGGACACTCTTCTCCCGGAGACAGAAGAGACATTCCTGGGTTGCATTCAGGTGTGCCCGAGAGCTGCTGGAGAATGAATGACGCAGCCAATCATCCTGGACAAGCACTCGGAGCTTCTTCCTCATTCCAGAATGTCCTGAGAGAAGGAAGACGGGCTCCAACATGAACAGAACAGCTGGGGGCCACACTTCCAGGGGCTCAGTGGCAGTCATTGGCACGTAGCAACTGCTGAAGGCCACCCTACGATATGTAGCTTAGTACTGGTGGAGTGCAAAGAGCACAATCACACACAAGGGGGTTTGATTTCTTCTTTCACGTGCTGTGTGACCTTCTATCAGCTCCTTTAAACCCTCTGGGCCTCAGCTGTAAAATGCGGATAACATCACCTACTTGACTAAAGCTGTAGTCAGGAGTATGGAAGATAGATAACCTACATAAATGCCCCAACAAATATGCAGTCCCTTCTTCAGTGCCCTTCCCTAGACTTTCCCTTACTAGCCCGGGAGACCCCTGATAAGGGTGGGAACAGCCTTCTCCTTGTATTTATTCCTAGCATAGGGTCTGGCCCATAGCAGGCGTATAAGAAACTAGTGAATAAATGAATGAATGGATGCAATTGTTTTTGCAGTTGGTATCACACCTTAGTTCCTGCTAAACCTGATATCCACAACCAGAGGAGAGGAAACTAGGGTGAGGATGCCTGAGCCAGAGCTTCACAGTCCAAGTCAGCGTGTTTCCCACCAAAGGGATAAGAGAGTCAGCCTGCACAAGCTCTGCCACTCAGTGGAACTTTTAATTTTATAGAAATGAAATTTTATTTTATAAAAATTTTATTAATTGTATATATTAGTTATAGCATAATAACTAGTATGAAAAGTCTTTTTTTGTATTCAATTGTCTCATTTAATTCTTGAGTTTTTTGTTTTTTGGGTTTTTTTTTGGCTGTGCCTGTGGCATGTGGAAGTTCCCAGGCCAGGGATCGAACCCATGCTACAGCAGTGACCTGAGCCACAGAAGTGACAATGCCTCCTTAACCCACTGAGCCACCAGGGAGCTCTTCATTTAATTATTATGACAATGTACTTGCTAGGTAACATTATTTTTCCATCTTATACCTACAGAAGCAGAGATTTAGATCAGTTAAGAAACTTGAAAAAAAAAAAAAAGAAACTTGATCAAAGGGATTTTGCCAATAAGAGGTGGAACCAGGAACTGAGACCACGCAAGTCTTTCTGACTACTACATAGGAATTCATAGGGGATGGTTATCATTTGAATTGATATAATCCTAACCAATGTATTCTTGCTTTTTCTTCCAGATTTACTGAAATATAATTGACATACAAGCACTATATAAGGTATACAGCATACTGATTTGATCTGCATATCATGAAATGATTACCACAATAAGCTTAGTGAATATCATCTCACATAGTTTTTTTTTTTTTGCTTTTTAGGGCTGCACCGGTGGCATATGGAAGTTCCCAGGTTAGGGGTCAAACTGGAGCTACAGCTGCCAGCCTACACCACAGCTATAGCAACACAGGATTCGAGCTGCATCTGTGACCAACACCACAGCTCACAGCAACACTGGATCCCTAACCCACCAAGCAAGACCAGGGATCAAACCCGCATCCTCATGGGCACTAGTTGGATTCATTTCTGCTGCGCCACAACGGGAACTCCTCACATAGATTTAAGATGAAAGAAATAGAGAAAAATTGTTTTCCTTGGGATGAAAACTCTAAGGATTTACTCTTTAGCAATTTTCATATACAACACATAGCAGTGTTAATTATATATTTTCATCTTTAGTACTTATTCATCTTATAAACAGAAGTTTGTACCTTTTGACCGCTTTCGCTCAATTTCCCCTCCCTCCAAAGTGTCGCATTTTTAAAAGATGTCTCAATTTAGAATAAGACTGGAAGATCCACTACTTCTCGATACCTTTTTCACCAAACCTCAACTACTATTAATTAAACTTAACTTAATCCTAGCATTCCCTTGGGCTCAAGCAGGTTATAATGACCAGACTAATTCTGAAATGTTTTGTGGACCCAGAGATTCACTGAGATTACCCTTGTTTGGGGAATTAAGACACCTTGGATTTAAAGGCCTACTCAAGCAGCTGTGTATTTAATTATTGCCCTATTCTCTTGGAGTAGAGAAGAAACAAAATGATTCCAATTACTCAGTATAGAAATCAATGAGGCTGTTTTTGCGGCACTTTCAATTAGTCTCAGTTCCTTCTCTGTAGAAAGGGCACTAACAGTATTTGCCATGCCCACGAGAGACACCAGTGGAAACACCAGGGCTCTGCCAGCTGTGAACAGCTGCAGCTGCTGGATGCAAGCTTATTGTGATAGACGCCACAGGTCCTTTCCAGTGCTAATTTTCCATCATTCCAAGATTATGTGGTCTAGCAGTAAACATGGTTTTTACTTATGGCACGCATTTTTCTTTCTGATGGATTTTTATTTTTGCTATGTCTGAAAGAAACTTTGGGGAAAAAAATGCTGCATGTGTGTGTTTCTTTTTTTTCTTTGAGTACAGTAGCCCCTCCTTACCCAAGGTTTCACTTTCTGAGGTTTCAGTTACCCGTGGTCAACTGCAGTCTGGAAATATTAAATAGAAAAGTCTGGAAATACATTCATAAATTTCCAATTGTGTGCCGTTGTGAAGAAAGCGATGAAATCTCGAGCCTTCCAGCTCTGTCCTGCCCTGAATGTGAAGCATCCCTTTGTCCAGCATATCTCGTACCCACCAGTCACTCAGAAGCCAACTCGGTTATCCAATGGACTGATGTGGTATTGCAGTGCTTGTGACTGAGTAACTCTTATTTTACTTAATGGCCCCAAAGTGCAAGAGTAGTGACGCTTGCAATTCGGATACGCCAGAGAGTAGCCATAAAATGCTTCCTTTAAGTAAAAGGATGAAAGTTCTCGATAAGAAAGGAATAAAATCATATGCCGAGGTTGCTAAGATTTACAATAAGAATAAATTTTCTGGGAGTTCCCAGGTGGTCTAATGGTTAGGCACTTTCACTGCTGTAGCCCAGGTTCAGTCCTTGGTCTGGGAACTGAGATCCCACATCAAGCAGCTGCATACTGTTGGCCAAAAAAAAAAAAAAAAAAGCGTCTTCTATTTGTAAAATTGTGAAGAAGAAAAAAGAAATGTGGGCTGGTTTTGCTGTTGCACCTCAAACTGCAAAATTACAGCCACAGTGCATGATAAGCTTACTTCAGATGGAAAAGGCATTAAATTTGTACAACAAGGTATTTTAAGAGAGAGAGAAACCACATTCTCATAACTCTTTTTTTTTGGTCTTTTTAGGGCCACACCCACAGCATATGGAGGTTCCCAGGCTAGGGGCCTAATCGGAGCTGTAGCCGCTGGCCTACACCACAGCCACAGCAACGCAGGATCCGAGCAGCATTTGCGACCTACACTACAGCTCACGGCAACATAGGATCCTTAATATACTGAGCAAGGCCAAGGATCAAACCCACAACCTCATGGTTCCTAGTTGGATTCGTTTCCACTGAGACACGATGGGAACTCCATAACTTTTTAACACAGTAAAATTGTTATAATTGTTCTATTTAATTCTTGGTTATTTTTGTTGGTCTCTTACTGTGCCTAATTTATAAACTGAACTTCACCGTGGGTTGTATGTGTAGATAAAAAACACGGTATTACAGTTTTTCCTCAGTATCTGTGAGCAGTTGGTTCCAGGACCCTCGTGGATACTAAAATTCACGTGGACGCTCAAGTCTCATATAAATGGTATAGTATTTGCTTATAACCTTATGCACATTCTCTCTATCCTTTAAATCCTCTCTAGATGACTTATACACCTAATATAATGTAAATGGTATGTAAATAATTGTTAATCAATTTAAATATTATGTAAATAGTTGCCGGTGTGAGGTAAATTCAAGTCGTGCCTGTTGAAACATTCTGGAATTTGTTTTCCGAATATTTAAAATCTGTGGTTCGTTAAATCCAGTGGGTGTGGGATCCGAGGCCACAGAGGTCAACTGCAAAGGGTTTGGTATCACCCTTGATTTCAGATAGCCGCTAGGGGGCTTGGGACGTATTTCCCAAGAATAAGAAGGGACTACTGTATGTAATCCTTTTTTGCCTGTAATAGAGTAGAACAAAAGACAGTCTCCGAGAGCAGGGACCGTGACCAGAATCCCAGGTGAGAGAAGAGGATGATGAAGGAGGAAAGTGAGCTAATTTAGATGAGCCTGTGTGGCCCCATTTTGGACGAGCGAGGGATACTGGTCGGCAAGCACTGCCTCTGATGGGTAATCCCATGAATTTCTCCCCAGACAATGCTGATGGTGTGGGTGAAAAATGTTGCTCTGGAGGCTTGGAGGTAAGACACTTGGTCTAGCTGACAATGGGGAGGACAACGAAGGGAAAAAGATGTGTAAATTCTACACACTCAGCCCACGGGCTCTGGCACTCCATCCAGGATTCCAAAACATCTGCACACTTAATTTAGCCCAGCACATGGCTCCCCATGAAGAGGAAACCCTTATTTTCTGTTTTTGGTCCGTTCCCTTTTTATTTCTTTCCATAGAACCTAAAACTACACCTAGAGAGAGCCACACAGAGGAGTCTACTTCGTCTTTTCTGATGATGAGAGGCAGGTGTACAGAACGAGAGCAGCAGCAGCAGCAGCCTTTGATTAATATTTCAGTCACAGGAGAGGATTTCGACTGCAAGATGAAGGCGTATTAAGAAACAGCTCGCAGACAAATGGACTTTGTGAGTTCATCGCGAATCATCCAACATCAGATTCACACAGCATCAAAATTCAGGTGATTTACACAGTCACATTAGATTCTATTAGTATTAATGGGAAATATGCGATACATGCATTCCTGGAGACAGACTTCCCAAAGGGTTGTTGCTTTGGGGCAAAAGCTGCTATTATTTTCACCTTCTCCACAATGGAAATAGAATTATGCCCATTAAGTAAGTGTTCCATAGTCCACGCTCAGCTGAAAAGGGCTCATTCTTAGAGAAACAATTAAAACTATCTTTTCTATTTATAACGAAAAGCATTAACGCAAATGGCCCTCTCTCATTACTATTATATATTATTTGCAGTTTGGGATTTATTTTTACTATCAACTATGTTCAGTCGTCGATTACGGTGGAAGGGAACAGTTGTCCGGTCCTTCATTCCCACATCAAAGATGAAGAAATAGGCACATTTTGTCACTTTAGACAGAGTCATCCCAGAGGTAAAATAATAAGCTGTCAGAAAAGATAATTTTTCTAACCCACAAAGCAGGAAAAAGCTAAAGCTATGGCTTACTCATTTTTTTTTTTTTTTTGGGCAGGAAGAAGTTTTAAATAAAATTAAAGGCACCAAGACTTCCGCAATATATTATTGTCATATCAGTAATGATGATTTCAGCCGCTAATAAAAGAGGACCCAATTCAAAATGGCTTAACCTACTAGGAGCTTTATCAATTCCCAGAGGAAGTTTGAGCTATTTCAGGGTTACTTTGCCTGTTCCACTGTGTTTTCAAGTACCCCGTCCACCTCTCCCCTCCACCATTTCCCAGGGCATCTTGGTTCTTCATGGGTGAGAAACGCCTGTTATAGTTTCCGGTTTCAGTGATAGACCCAACGAGGCCAATCGAGGAAGAAAGATCGCTTTCCATGCTTCTCTTTTGCACGGTGGGGAAGTTGTTGGTAGGAAGCTTTTTCCTTTTTTTGGAAGTTCTTCAGTGGCCAGCATTGGGTCATGTTCCTTTTTCAAACTCAATAAATGGTAAGAGAAGTGGAGCTTCATGATTGACCTAGATAATCAATTTCACCATCCCAATCCAAGAGTTCCAGAAAGGGTCACGTCTCTAAGCTCATGGTCTCCCAGAAGAGGCTGGACACCACAGGGAATGGGGCTCAAAGGGGGAGGAGGCAGGAATACGGTGGGTAGGGAGGGATTAGAGTCATTGTGTGTGTGTGCTACACAAGTCAGTGCCATTACTGGGATCCTCAAAGCTCTACTGAAATGCAGTCTTGGGTCCCTGGGGCCTCACTGATGTGTAGGAGGGAGTGGCAGATTTTGTCCTCAATCTGATTCAGTGCAGTTTGGCCCAACGATATGACCACTAAAGCCTGGAGTTTGAAGCCAGCTCAAGCTGCAGTTTCTTTTCTTTTTTTTTTTGTCTTTTTGCCTTTATGTAGAGCCGCACCCGCGGCATATGGAGGTTCCCAGACTAGGGGTCTAACAGGAGCTGTAGCTGCCGGCCTTCACCACAGCCACAGCAACGCGGGATCCGAGCCGTGTCTGCAACCTTCACCACAGCTCACGGCAACGCTGGATCCTTAACCCACTGAGCAAGGCCAGGGATTGAACCCGCAACCTCATGGTTCTTAGTCAGATTCGCTAACCACTGAACCATGAAGGGAACTCCCAAGCTGCAGCTTCTAAGTTTAGTGGGTTAATGACAAACTATTGAGCAGACTTTATTCTGAACCTAAATCTTTGACTCCAACTGACAATTGTTTTAAAAGGGACAAAGAGAAGGAAATAAAATGCTATTAATACAGTTCAGATTTGGGGTATAGTTAGCTTTGCAAAACTGAAAAGCAGGGGGCATTACTCTTTGATACCCTGGTCTTTCCATTTTGTTCCCCCTCTCACCCCGCCCCCCATAAAGCTCCCAGCAGCACACTGAGTTCTATTCTGTGCCTGCTTCCTTCTGCCATATCTCCTCCCAGAGCCTTCTTGAACACTAGGGTGTAAATATCTAATAGCACCATTAGTATTTCACTAATAAACGTGGCCATGTGGTATGAAAGTCCTCATGGAAACGGAAAGAATTTTTGAACTGATCAGTTCTGGGCTGGCTATCTAGAAGCCAAGAAGGACGTTCACGGCCAAAATCACACACTCTATTGCTGCGCTGTGCAATATAGTAGTCACTAGCCACATGCAGCTGCAGAGTTTAAATTTAAATTAGTTAAAATTAAGGTAATGGTTTTGTTCCTCAGTCACCCCAGCTGTGTTTCAAATGCTCAGTAGTAACATATATCTAATGGGCATGGTATTGGTGAGTGCAGGCATAGGGCGTCGCCATCATCATAGAACGTTCCACTGGACAATGCTGTTCTAGAGGGAAACGCTAAGTCAGGATTGTGACAGCCAATGATGTTCCCCGGGAAAATCCAGTCTGATGGGCAGGTGTGGCCTATCAATGCCTACACTGAATTGCAGGGGTCTGTCTGGTTCCTCTATTGTGGAGCAAGAACCTGGACAGTGGCGGGGTGTTGGTGGGTGGACAGTGAATAAAGGAAGATTCTGTACCAGGTGGGCACCTCTGAGCCAGAATTGATCCAATCATTAACTCTGCAAGAACAAGTCGAGGATAAAGGATGCCGAGGACCTCAAAACACTGCAGTCAGGAGGAATGCAAACATAGATTTAAAAAACTGCATAATGCATTTGTACTAATATGTGTGAATGTATATTTTCTATTTTTTTGGCAAGTGTCTTAGTCTGCTTAAGCTGCCACACAAAATTCCCATAGACTAAGTGACTTAAAGAACAAACACCTATTTTTCATGGTTCTCGAGACTGGGAAGTCCAAGATCAAGTGCTGGCACAGGCAGCTGCAAGGGCCTGAAACCCATTTTCTAGTTTGCAGACAGCTACCTTCTCGTTGTGTTCTCACTTGATGGAGAGCAGAAAGCAAAGCAAACTCTCTCTTACCTTTTCTCACATGGCACTAACCCCATCTTGAGGGCTCTACTCTCAAGAGCTCCGTACCTCCCAAAGTCCTCACCTTCACATATCCTCCCATTGAGAATTAGAGTTTTTTTTATTTTTTGCTTTTTTGTCTTAGGGCCACACCTTGGGCATATGGAAGTTCCCGGGCCAGGTGTAGAACTGGAACTGTAGCTGAGAGTCTACACCATAGCCACAGCCATGCCAGATCCAAGCCATGTCTGCAACCTCACGGCAACCTCACAGCTCACGGCAACGTCAGATCCTTAACCTACTGAGCAAGTCCAGGGATTGAACCTGCGTCCTCATGGAGCTAATCGGGTTCATTATCTCTGAGCCACGACGGAACTCCTAGGATTAGTGTTTCAACAACTTGAATTTTAGGAGGAACAAACATGCAGTTCCGAAAAGCAAGTTATAACGGCTTTATGCTACTAACATCAACATTCTTTTCAAAATATAGTTACTACCATTTCAAAGGGGGTAAACTTAAAGACAAATATTAGGTGAAAACTAGCACTGCGGGAGAGCAATATGGTACAATTCCTAAATATGGTTTGCAAAGGATGGAATTTGCAAGGTAAAGGGTCTGCTAAGGAAGGTTCATTTCTAGGTAGGACTACCTTCTCCATCAGGGGCACTGGGTACAGTGCCCGGAGTCCAAAATATTTTTAGATATCCATGTCAATATGTTCATTTCTTTTAAAGAAATAAAAGTCAGACGGAAAAAAAAAACATACTTTCAAGTCAAAGATGTTCTAATATACAATATGAATATATTCGTCTTTATCCCAACAGAATTGCTAAACATAAGTTTTAATGTTTTTTAAATGGAGGAAGTGGCCCACAAAGCCTAAAGTGCCTGGGGCCCATGAAAGTCACAACAGTGCCCTTTGCAAGTGTACCTGGGAGGCACCAGGAAGCTACAGGACGAAGAAGGGTAGCACCTGCTCAGCAGCGCCCCCAGTGGGCAGGGGCATGGCAGCTGAATTTCAGCAGGAGAGTGTAATAAGTACTTTATCAGAAAGCAATGGCAGCTAAGCGTCGGGGGAGCTAAGGTGCAGGTCAGCAGACAGGGTGCCCAGGGCTCAGCCCTGGCCCACCAGGAACCAGGCTTAGGACGGCGGGATTAATCCCTGTTCAAGTGATTGCTACGTGCAGGTCAGGATAGATTCTGAGAATAGAGTGGTGAAGTTTTTTTCTGGGGGCAGAGGAAAGGCAAGGATGGTCAAATCATGGGCTTCCAGGCATCATCTACCAGGAAAACCTATTGGACTATTTAGCTCTGAAATCACATTATGGGGCGTAGGAGTGATCACTTGCTCGGCTTGAGTCAGGCCGATGGGGTTTTATAGGAAACACAGAAATGAGAGGCAGATACAGTCACGTGCACAGAGGCAGCAGCTCCTACGCACAAAATGGGGCTTGAGAAGGTTGTCAGATGTTCCTTTGGAAAGAATGAAGTTTATGAAACAACTAGCTAATGCACCCCGAAGGCCAAGTCTGGTGAAGTTACGGCTGACTTCAAGACCTCCTGAAAAAGTCAGCGATGACAGGGGGTATAAACGCCATTTCACGCTGGAGGGCTGTGGTTAAAGGCCAGGTACGCAGACCGACTCTATAATATCTTGTCGTTTCTCTCTCGTTGCTGAGGGAGGAGAACGACATTGATAAATCACCCTATTATAACTTGTGATGAAAGCAGCAGGTACTTAGAGGACTGACCAACGGACACCTGAAAAAGACAAATGGCTGCACGGAGGCGGCCGATCTAAGTTGGAAATTAGTGCTACCCGCTGGGGGAAGAACAGGACAAAGTGGACAAGACAAAGATAATATTCCAATCTTGTGCGTGTCCATCAATTCGGGTCACCTGACAGTCTTCTCAGAAAAAAGTCTCAATGACGAATAATACACATGAGAACACCCCAAAGACTATGACATATCGTGCAGATGTAAGGTATTATTATGTCTTAACCCGCCGAAGTGGAAAATGGAAGCAATTATCTCTATACTTTCATTTTAGGCTCAAGTTTTGGGATCTTTGGTCAAGAGGTTTTTTTTTTTTTCCTTGGTTAAGTGGTCTAGATATTAACCGGTGTGATACGTAGAATCAGCATAAAGAGTGTTTTGATTTTCTAAAACCTCCATCTTTTAGGGGGACCCAGAATGACCCTGTAATGATACCAGAAGTCCCGCAGAGGGGTCCCCTCCGTGGATCTGGGTTAGTTCGTACCGTTGACTGTGTTGGTTTCTGCGGTGGCATCCAGCACCTAGTCCACAAATCACTTCCTTCTTCAACCTCAAGGGTTTCTGCAGACCACATCCCTCTGGTCTGTAGAAAGTGCTGTCTTAACATTTTCCATTATCTCAGACTCCGGCCAAGGCGGCCTGAGGCGGGGGGGAGTCATTAACCGCTTCAGTTGCCTCCTTGTGTCTGATTAACCACAAATATCTCATGCAGCGCAGCCACGTAGGAAGCCATGGGGGAACCAGGGCACAACATTCACAGCAGGGTTCTCTGGCAGTTGTCAGCAGTCAACAAGACCCAAACTGAAACCTTCAGTTGCCAATGGTTCTAAATAATACATGTCCATGTGCCTGAGACAGAAGCCCCCTCGGGGGACCCTGTCAAGTGGGGGTAGCTTGGGTGAGAGGGACAGCATGAGGGTGGGGAGAAAAATGAACTCCTGAAACAGTAATAAAGAAAGGCACGGGAGTTCCCGTTGTGGCACAGTGGTTAACGAATCCGACTAGGAACCATGAGGTTGC
>PVHT020000077.1:10586256-10603580 GCA_004024745.2 Catagonus wagneri
AAAAAAAAAAAAAAAAAAAAAAAAAAAAAAAAAAAAAAAAAAAAAAAAAAAAAAAAAAAAAAAAAAAAAAAAAAAAGAAAGGCACGGCTTAATGGTAGGGATCCATGCGTAGGTGTCTGGTGAGGAGCTGTGATGCTTTTGCAACTACACATGGCATGCAACACTTAGCTCATTTTTCCTTCAAGAAAGCTCACTCTCGCATTCTGCAGCAGCTGCTCCTGTTTGGACTATGAACAGTAATAAGCCATATGGTGCGATAGAAAGGAATCACACATATTTTCACATGGACAAATATTATCATTCCAATACATAAACACGTCAATAGAAGTGGTTTTTTTTTTTTTTTTTCTCCTCCTGGGAGCAATACAGTCCCTGATCTCGGTTATAAGAAAATGACTCACTCCGGAGGCGCAAAAATTACTTGCCCTGGAACCCGCACTGTGGGTCTCCCCAAATTTTTCTTTCCTTGTTTGTAGGAAGACAGGCAGGAAGGGAGGAGGGAAAAGGAAGGAAGGAATGACAGAAAGAAAGGAAGAGAGAAAGAAAAGAGAGAGAATGGAAAGCTGGTCCCAGGAAGAGGGGCTGTGCTGTTCCTGGCTCCCCGCGACCCCAGAACCCTCCTGAGAAAGCAGCGTGCTTGCCTGGGGATTAGAACACCAAATACCTAGCAACCAGGCCCAGCAGGCAAAGGAGGAAAGAGGCAATCGGGTTGCTTAGGGCTGTCAGCGAAGGCGTCTCCTGCTTTTATTTCAAATGTCTCAAGGACGCAGCATCCATCACCGACCACACATTTCTCCTAACAGTTTAAGCTGGACCGTCCGTTTCTTACTTCGGTCATGTTATTTCTCTCCGCTTTTCAAGTTCCTTTTATTCCTTCCTAGATCAACTGTCACTCCTGAGACTGTGCCACTTCCGTTGCTCCTTGTTTTGTGGAACAAACTCCGCTCCCTTACCTCGCTTCCTGCTGAGCCTCGGTCATTGCCAAGATTTCTCAATACCCCGTGTCTCAAGGCTCTCAGAGGCCCACAGGGAGGACCCGCCCATGACTCGGGGAGCGCAGCCGTGGGACAGCGTTGGCGGGGAGGGAGAGAAAGGGCGTGTCTGCTGCTCAGGTCCCTGGCCACCGTGGGTCAGCTCCGATAAGGTGTGTGTGGTTATCACGCACGAGGGAAGCCTCTGGAGGGAGTAGACTGGAGAGAGAAGGAGGTGCCTGAGAAAGCTGTGCCCCGAAAGCATCCTAGGAAGCACTGCCCTGGCCGCGATGCTAGGATCGCTTCCACCGTAGTAGTTTGTGGCGGGTCCTCTCTCCCGCATGCACAGTTCCTATAAGTGACCACACTGGGATCGATTTACCCAGTGACCCTTCTCTCATTCTTTAGAGTCCGGATGACAGACTATTGAAAAAAAAAAAAAGCAAAAAACAAAACGAACCCAGCATTCACCTGCTGCCTGCTTACCCTGTAGCTCAGGGGTCTTTAGCTCCTGGGCCATCTGTGGCCAGGCTGGTGAGTGTAAACGGATGAATCATCCGGACGGAGAGACAGAAGGGGCTTTGTGGAACTAGAGGACGTGTGCATTCAAATTAAAACACACAGCAGCCCCGCACACTCGCAGCAGACCCATCTGCGGCTGCGTTCAGCCTCGGGGCCACCAGGTTGTAATCCTTGCTCAGAAACCCATCGCCCTCCTCCGCGTGGGCACCTCCCAGGTTCCTCAGCTCGCTGTCTCCACAGGCAGCCCACTCCACCTGTCCTCCCTCACTCTCAGCTGTGCTTGTCTCAAGCCACGTCTTTTGACCAGTGACACATCCACTGTCCCAAGGGTATCACTTACACAGTCCGGCTCTTTAACAGGCTGCGGGAGGTGTCTGTGCACCCCAGAGCAGTCTCCTCTCCGGGAGACGCAATTCAGGGTGACCCCACCTGTCCAGCTTGTGAGCCAGTTTTGAGCTCTAGGCCCACAGCTCTCCAAGTTGCTGGGTGATGCTGATGCTGCTGGCCCAGGGTGATGCTGTAATTTACACTTACAGCATCAGCACCATCAAGCAACTAGCTGTAAATGTAAACTGAGGGGCCCTACCCTTAGAGCATTGGATCAGAGACTCTGGGGGACGTGGACCCAGCAATCTGTGTTTAAGCCAGCCTTCCAGCAGAATCTGCTTCAGGCTCAAGTTTGAGCACCACTGTTGCTCTTGCCCTCACTTGGCAACGTGTTTCGGTTTGCCTGCATCTCTCTTAAACTGCGTGCCTACAAATGAACCTATTTACAAAACAGAAAGAGACTCACAGACATAGAGAACAGACTTGTGGTTGCCAAGGGGGAGGGGGAAGAGAGGGGGATGGACAGGGATTTTTGGGGACAGTAGATGCAAACTATTCCATTTAGAATGGATAAGCAATGAGGTCCTGCTCTACAGCACAGGGAACTATATCCAGTCTCTTGGGACAGACCACGATGGAAGAAAATATGAGAAAAAAAATGTATGTATATCTATGAGTGAGTCATGGTGTGGTAAAGCAGAAATTGGTCCAACATTGTAAATCAACTATAACAAACACACACACACACACACACACACACACACACCCAAAAAGAAAACCAAAGGAACTGTGTGCCTAAAACTAAACTTCACCCACACAGACCATTATCTCATTCATTTTAGAGGAATAATGGGGCATTATGAAGATTAAATTAGATAATACCTCGGGATACTTAACATCGTTCCTAGCACTTACTAAACATGTAATTCATGTTAGTTATTACTGTCAGCATTAACCCATTTGTTATATTAACTATATCACATTTATTCAATGTGGTTTAAGTCCATAAAAATGAACTTTTAAATTACTGTAACTTTCTACTGTGGACTCTCAGTGTCAAATTCCTCTAGAATTTTTGTCTCTCATGTATAACTCATGTATTTACATCATGGATAAAAATGTAAACCTGTATTGAAAGCCATAACCTAAACGGTAAGGTGGAAACACCCTCACTGATGTAAGGACCTGATCTTGTTACATCAGCTGAAAGCTCCTTGGGTTTGGGGTGGATGAAGAAAAACCCCTGGAGAAAGGAAGTAGTCTCTGAGGTATAATTCCTTTGAGGAGGGTGAAGTGGTGAAAGGAGAGATCAAACACTAATTTTAAGCTTTCTGATATTTCAAAGAACACAGATCATCTCTTTCTCGTCCAAAAGACCATTTTGAATGTAACGATGCAAAAAGTAGAAATGCCAGCCCATGCTAGGTTGGTATGAAAATTTGCTCAATACAGAATTCTGACTTTCATTAAAATAACAGCTAACGGAGGGCCAAGAGGTTGACCTTCACGTTGTTCAAGAGCGACACCAATCACCTGGCCTTGGCACGCACATGGACCTCTTGCAAGGATTTCAGCAGGTGTTTTCTGAATGGCATCCAGAATCGCACTGGACAGAAACGCAGCCGAGGTCGTCGAAGCCACATCAATAATGATAAGCAGGATGATTGCAGCCCCTTCCCGCCCGCCCTGTGAGCCCTCGGAGATCATAGTGCCACTGAGTCTGCGGGAGGCAGCGTCTGCAGGAGCTTCTAGCCAAGTGCCAATGTCATTTTAACGTACTTGAGACAGAGACTCTAACAGTGCAGCCCAGAGATCTAAGGAAATGAAAAGTGTTTGGGAGAGGAAAGTGGACGAGAATAAACACACAAATATTTTTTTATCAGTAAGTTTCACTTAGAAATTTGGGATATTTTCAAATGCTTACAATGTTATAGCACAACTGCCATTTTCAAATTCACTTTTTTTTTTTAAGTAAAGAAATTGCGATCAAGGGGAAAAGCTAATTATGAAGCATGCTCCTTCTTGGAATTATAAGGAGTAAGCACAATAAAATAAAATCAAATCATGTCAACGGTCATTTTGTTGAGAAATATTGTTGTTCTGAATTTCTCTGATTCCTGCCTTAGGAGCACCTATTCAATAGGCCTTTTGACTGATGAGCAGTATTTCCACACCAGGCCACTGCCTTCCTCCAGATTGCCAACACATATTCAGAAAACATAACTACAGTCCAGACAAGGAGGGAAAGAGGGTCCAGGATTCATAGCAAAGCTCAATTCCTTTTTTTTCTTTTTTTTAATTTAGGGCCAGACGCACGGCATACGGAAATTCCCAGGCTAGGGGTTGAATTGGAGCTGCAACTCCTGGCCTATGCCACAGCCACAGCAATGCCAGATCCAAGCTTTATCCATGACCTACACCATAGCTCGTGGCAGCACCGGATCCTTAACTCACTGAAAGGAACTACGGATTGAACTCACATCCTCATGGATACTATTCGGGTTTGTTATCGCTGAGCCACAATGGGAACTCCAGCAAAGCTCAGTTCTAATCTCTGTATTGCCACCAGTCTCTTGGGTAAGACTGCAAAGGTACTTAACCTCTCTGTGTCTCAGTTTCTCTTTCTGTAAAATGAGAGACAGGTTAGATCAGAATCATGATTGACGAGAAAAAGATGTCAAATGTCCAGAGGTCCTAATAAGTTCTTGAAACTGAACAGCAATACTCAGCTCCAGCCATTTATTGCTATACCTTCTGATTCTTTTTTAGGCAATATATTTCTAGATTGTCATGTCAAATCTTCAGAATGTTAAATCTGGGTTTAAGATGAAAAGAAAAACTATTAAAAAATACTCTGTAGGAGTTCCCTGATGGCCTAGTGGTTAAGGATGCAGCACTGTCACTGCTGTGGTGTGGGTTTGATCTCTGGCTGGGGGACTTATGCCACAGGTGCAGCCAAAAAAAAAAAAAAAAAAGAAATTCTCTGCAGGTGAAACAGAAAACATGTATGGTTCTTTAAAATTCTCCACATTTTATGATTCGAAATTACCCTTGGAACCTATCTAGGGACTTAGTCTAAACCTGCAATCCCTTGATTTTCTTCACTTGCATACTTGTTGTGATAACTTTTTTCCCCTTTCAAACTCTCAGGTGAACTGTGAACCTGTTTTTCCTGCGTATATAAGACAGTTTAAATTAAATACAGTGGTGTGTACGACGGCAAAGTTGATCATCTAAAGCAAAGGATGCTGCCAGGTAACCAAATTTCAGTGGGCAAACTGATGTGAATAATGCCAGAGTCAAAGTCAGAAAGAGAAAGAAAAATACCATATGATATACCTTGTATGTGGAATCTAACATTTTTGTACACCTATAATTGTAATAAAATTCATTAAGTAATTAAAAAAAAGAAATATAAAAATATGGCACAAATGGACTTATTTACAAAACAGAAAAACACTCACCGACATAGAGAACAGACTTGTGGTTGATAAGGAGCGGGGGTGGGGAGAAGCGAGATGGATCGGGAGTGTGGGCTTGGTAGATGCGAAGTATTACATTTAGAAAGGATAAGCAATGAGTCCTGCTGTACAGCACAGGGAACTATGTCCGGTCTCTTGGGATAGACCATAATAGAAGATAACATGAGAAAAAAATGTATATATCTATATGACTGGGTTACTATGCTGTACAGCGGAAATTGACTCAACACTGTAAATCAACAATACCCTAATAAAAAATAAATTAAAAAATGAAAAGGCAACAACAACAACAACAATAAAAGCCAGAGTGGGGGAGATGTGAAGAGCAAACTAACTAGAAATACACTAAGACGGTGAGTGAGAGAGAAATAAAAGTGTTTCATGTTCAGCAACCAGGACCTAAGAAGGAGAACTTGGGAAATTTACCCACAATGCCAACAGCTGTGAGAGAGGAAGACCTTTGAGGGGGCAAAATGTCTAAGATGGCAGGAGTGTTACCTAGAAGAGAAATTTTGGCCTGAGCTCTTAGGATGGGCACTGGTGCCTGGAGAATTTTCTAGAAGAGATTTGGTTAACCCAAGGAACAGGGAAGGAAGTGTCGGAAATGTTTGCTGGCTTTAGGAGTAGATCTAAGCGGACATATTAGATTTCTCTTTTATCCTGAGTAGAAATAGATGGTTATTTACTCAAGAGAGCCACCATTTCTAACCTGATGTCGTTTACACCCTATAGGATCCCATTCATCAAACAGAGTCTCACATTTTCCCTTAGAAACAGGCTTCTTTCTCCCTGTTCAACTTGTACCACCCTGGCCTGGGACCACTATCATCTCCTGTTTTGGTCCTGTAACAACAGCTTTCTAACCAGCCTCCAGAATCTTCAGAACCCAGGCTCCTAGACGGACTAATTTTCTTTTCTTTTCTTAATCAGCACACAACCTTGGGGCTTTGAAGTCGTACTTGGAGGCAAGCTCCTAAATCTGAACTTGGGGCACTGCTTTCATCCTCTTTGAGAGAAGCATAATCTGGTTATGTCCAGCATGGAAGTGAATTTTTAAGCAACACAAGCAGTTTGCAAGACCAAACACATGCAAAAACTCAAATGCACGAAGAACAAAGAATAACCAGGGAGCTACCGATGGAGGAACAAAGTACTCTGGTCCTCCAGGCAGAGGTGGTTGAGAGAGAATGTCCAACACCATGTATGAAATTGCCAGCTTCTGATGGCGGAGGCTTGTATTTCTTACTCCTACACTGCTTACCATCCAGACAGCTCCAAACCCGTCATTAATTCTGTGCCTCACCATCTAGGCAGTTAACTGAGACAGGTTGGATACATTAATTATGATAGAAAGACACTGCAAAAATATACCAGACTCTCCAAACTCCCTTTCTGTGGATGCACACAGGCCCCTGAGCAGCCATTGGATCAAAATGAATTTTAGTCTCTCTTGCTCAGCGCTGTGCCTGTCCCTGGGTGTCTGAGTTGGCAGGTAATCTACCTACTGCATAGCCTGGAAGAAGCTCAGGAGAGACCGCTGAGCTGCTGCCAGCCACCTGAGGCCATCTCGGGGGCCCGCTGGCCTGGCGGAAAGTGGCCACCCACCTGCCAAGGGAACTGGTGACTACACATAGTGGCTGAGATGAAGTCAAGGGCTGAAGAGCTTCCAAAAGAGCAGAGAATTTTCAGAACGGCAGGTTGAGTAATCAAGGTTGAGCAGAACAACAGGCAAGCTTGAATTTGCATGACAGGTGCTTACAGCACTCTTCTGACGTTCTTTCGGGCTACTGTACCTTATTGGGAACCCCCTTGGGCCAGGGACTGGGGGGACCTAAGTGGAGGGGACCGATACCCACGTCTCCCCACTCTGCGTGTTTCCTGAGCTCCAGCCTCTGCCTGGGCCTCTCCAGCTGTTGTAGGGCCTGGAGCCAATCTAAGCCTGCCGCTACATCAGCTCCCAGCCCCTTGGAGCAAATACATCCCTTCCCGTCCTAAGGGCATGCAGGGAAAAGCCCCCTTTCCATGTATGTATGTATTTATTAATATTATTATTTTTATGGCTGCACATGCGGCATGTGGAAGTTCCCAGGCTAGGGGCTGAATCAGAGCTGCAGCCTACTCCACAGCCACAGCAACGCGGGATCATCGACCCACTGAGTGAGGCCAGGGATCGAACCCACATCCTCACGGCCACTATATTGGGTTCTTAAACTATTGCGCTACAATGGGAACTCCATCCTTTTTATTTTTCTACAGTCTTTCAAAATTAACTCCTAACAAAAACTAAGACATTAAAAAAAATCTAATAATAGCACAGAAATGGTTCAGTTTCCAGAATACAACCGATTGATATGCTTGCTAAGTGAATGACTCGCGTAAACATCGCTGGATGCATCAAAGCTTGAATGTTGATCTGAAAGCCGTGCCTTTTTAGCTGTGTCTGAGACCAGTCTGGTGTTTTTACCCTCATTTCTCCAAAAGTACACAACAGGGCTTTCCGGATGATACAGAGCATTAAAACCTAAGACACCGGGCATGGTGTACATTTTTTAATGAACGGAAGAGATTATTCCAGAAATTAATGTTTTCATCTGTCCTTCCAGTCAACTTTACGTCATAAAAGAGGCTACGAGAGGTCATACTGCCAAGGAAAAGACAACGGGTCACACCTCTGCCACCAGAATAACCATGTTAACTCTAACCTAAAAATCACCCAGTTTGGGCCAGAATCTTCTACTTTCCATGATGTTCAACTTCACATGGGAAAGGAGAAAACACAAAGAAAAGTCAGACTATGGAACAGTGAGATATACTGACTGAAAAAGCCCAGCACTGGGGTTGGGGACATCTAGGATCTTATAGCCCAATTCTGGGTTATTCAAGTAGCAGGAGCTTCCATTTATCCAACTGTAAAATGAGATGATCAGCCAGAGTCACCGAGGCCTGGGAACCTGTGTCATTCGGTGAGGCTTTCAGGACTTGACCGGTTCATCTGAAGTAGACTCAATGGTTCTCAGTGACATAAAAGGAAACAGCAAGTCTGAATATGCCCAGTTCAAAAAAATCATAAAAATTAGCTTTAGACCTTAGTATACTCACTATTTTTTTTTTTTTTTTTGGCCACACACTTGGCATATGGAAGTTCCCTGGGTCAGGGATGGCACCCTCACCACAGCAGTGACCTGAGCCACAGAAGGGACCATGCCAGATCCTTAAACTGCTGAGCCACCAGGGAACTCCGGTATGCTCCCTTTTCATGCTCTTTTGATCATAATATACATTATATGCTTATATATAATATATATAATGTATATATATATACACATTATGATCTATCTCTATATATACACACACATTCACATGTTTTTATATTAATCTTAAAAGAGGTACATTTGCAGAAAATCAAAAGTACCAATCCAGCCCAGAGGTACCAGGAACGCTTCATCTGTGTTAAAACCTAGTTCGACATTACAGTCCCTCTCTGCCAGCGAGCGTATTTGCTTCAATAAGGTCGTGTCTTGCATGCCTTCAAGACGTTCAGTGTGGTTCATCAATAAAATTAGAAAAATTTACACCCAAACAATTCAGCCAAAGTCATTTATCACTAATACCATTTGGTAGGTTGAAGGCATGTTTCACTTTAAAATAATGAGCGAGACTACAGTCCTTTGATTATAAATTCCCCTTTCATCTTAATTTTATAAAAAGCCACAAGGAAAATGCCCAGCACGGTGCCCTTGATATTTAAACGCTTCATTCCACTTACCATTAGTTTGCTCCAAAACTCGGCCTCCCTTGCAAAATGCTCCATGTTGAAGGGATAACTTTCTTGCTCTGCCTTGTCCAATGTGTCACTCGGACAGCTCAAGAGACTGAGCACAGAGAAGCAAACATTTCAGCCCAGCCGCTTTCATAATATTGATGGTTTGCGTTCTCTCATAGCTGGGAGTCTTGGGCGAAAGAGAATTTGCATACGTTGGGGTGAGATGGGTGTGGGCATTTTCCCATCATTGTGATTCAAAACCCAGTTATGTTTCATTCAGGGAGATAATAATATAACTCAAAGAAGAAAAGTATCCCCTAGCATTACTGCCACTTAAGTCACGACAACTCCTACTGCCTCATGCCAAGGCACCGCGCCCCAGTCTCTGTGCCAAGAACAACCCTACAGCAGGTGGGGTCATCTCCTTCTGACATTTCTTTTTTTTTTTTCTCACGGCAGACTCTAGTACCTATCAGCCTCTCAGCACACTAGAAGGTGTGCACAGTAATGCAAGAAGAGACATCTGGAATGCAAGTATAATGTTGCGAGGTCAGAGAGACAACTCTGGGCAATCTCGCAGGCGAAGTGAACCAGTGTCGACTGCTACATGATTCATCCTGTGTGTGTTCTGTTAGAACAGGTAAAATATCATTTTCAAACAGCTGCGTGGAGATGTACGTGCTTCTCAGAGTCTCCCTCTTTGTTTACTAGACCCCGGAGAAGAACTGACTTCCCCCAAATAACCCAGAGAATTGGATCTGCGGTTATCATCTCAGGCATAACTCAGACAAGCGACATTCCTCTTTTCATTAGTTCTGACAATGCTGATGGTCCGTCAAAAGAAACATACATGTAGACAGAGAGGCTGAACAGCCCCTACCCACCATTCTGAAAAAAAAAGAAGGAAAAGCAGAGTCTAGATGAAGCCTGACGTTATTGACCTGGAAGAACTGAGGTTCTTTCTGTGCCTGTACAACCTCTGCACGCTCAGTGAATGTTTCTTGGATACGGAGATCTAATGAAGTTGTCAAAGCTTATGATGAAAAGCAAAACTCAAATGCACAAACTGCATATCCTTTGATAAACCTTCCCCTGAGTGTTCTAACATTTCCTTCCTTTGCCAGGTTCTAATTACACAGGACTTAATGAGCAGTGGCCCTTTACTGTGAAACCGAACTGTGGTCAACCGCTGAGCTTCCAAAGCCTGGGGTGGAAAATCAGAAGCCAGCATCACGCTGTTCCAACACCAAACGGACCACTTTGATAGTTATTCTCTTGCAGGGAGGTTCCCCCTCCTCATTTTAACGTGGGTCGGCCTTTCTGAAATGCTTAGTTTTACAGCGTTTTACCCTGGAAAGCGGCTATTTATGTCCGGCACATTCTCTCCATTTCCTTCGTCCCCCAAATTAGTATCGACCTTGTCAGATTAACTGCTTAAATATAAGAAACCAAATATTGACCCACCAAGAGACCTGGGGAGTGGAAAGTTGGCCAAAGACTAGCAGATTTCAAGAGAAGAAAGATGGTTTTGTTGGAGGAACATGTAAAAGTACAGGTTTACTTTTCTTCCCTGGAAGCCTGAGGACGGCTGCACTTGGTATAACTATCCATGAACCACCACATCTGCCAAAACCTGTTTTTCAGGTCCTGCCTCACAGTCTAAATGCTGGGTGAGTCATTTGAACACTGAGCACTTTTCTAAACAAGTGAAGCAACTATTTCTCTCTGGCAGGCTTTCTTCTTTCTCATTGGTGAAATCTGAGGTTCCATCTACTCACTATTCATTTCACTGAGTATGGGTACGCGTACTTTATAAAGAGATACACTTGTGAAAAACTACACATCATGATTCTAAACTGTTCTATATGTGAAATCCAGGGGCACCTTGATATTTAAAGGAAGCCCTGGCACATTCACTTATAAGAGAGAAAACAACCTTTGCTTTAAAACCAACACCCACATTGTTTTACAAGTGTGAGCTCTTGTAACCTGTGTTTTCTTCAACTGGGGGACACACAAGTTCAGCCCATTTGGCTTGTGTCTGACTCAGCTAATGTCACTGGACACACAACTGACTCTCCAGGCCTGTTTCGTCATCTTTTTCACAGGGAGTGGTTATGAGAGCTTTCTTGAGTATTAATGAATTTGACACATTTGCAAACAATTTGCAAGAAAAAGAGGATGCAAAACTGGTTAACATTTTCCAGCATTTAAACTGATATAAAGGGCAGTCCATACAGGATGAACCAGTGGTGCTTTGAAAGTAATCCTTCAATCTCCCCACTCCCCTGCATAAACACGGAGGGTGGAGGACCCAAAACCTCCTCCTCTTTGTAAAATGTTCGCTCCACTTCGCCTCGAAAAGGTTAGAGCCCCACATGCAGTGCAGTGCTCTGCTTAGTACTACCACACACATTCATAACAACGTTTGGAGGTTTAATTTTAAGGTTATCTCCCCCGCTCACTCTTTCTCTCTCTCTCTCCTTTTTTTTTTTTTTTTTGGTTCTTTAGGGCCAAACCTGTGGCATATGGAAGTTCCCAGGCTAGGGGTTGAATCTGAGCTGCAGCTGCTGGCCTACACCACAATCACAGCAATGCCAGATCTGAGCTACATCTGAGACCAACACCATAGCTCACGCAACGCTGATCCTTAATCCACTGAGCAAGGCCAGGGATCGAACTGGCATCCTCATGGATATTAGTCAGGTTTGAAATCCGCTGAGCCACAATGGGAACTCCTTTCTTTCTTTCTTCCTTCCTTCCTTTCTTCCTTCCTTCCTTCCTTCCTTCCTTCCTTCCTTCCTTCCTTCCTTTCTTTCTTCTTTCTTTCTTTCTTTCCTTCCTTCCTCCCTCCCCCCCTTTCTCCTCTTCTTCCTTTTTTTTCCTTTTTTGGCTTTTTAGGGCTGCACCTGCAGCACATGGACGTTCCTGGGTGAGCGGTGGAACTGGAGCTCCAGCCTATACCAGCCTATACCACAGCCACAGAAGCACCGGATCTGAGCCACATCTTCAACCTATGCTGCAGCTTGCGGTAATGCCAGATCCCTAACCCACAGAGCGAGGCCAGGTATCAAACCTGCATCCTGGTGGATACTAGCCGGGTTCTTAACCTGCTGAGGCACAGCGGGAAATCCCTCCCTCTCACTCTCTATCCTTCCTCTTTTCCTGTCTCTGGACCTCATTGCCTTAGTGCCAGACCAGCTGCAGTATTTCCTGGCTTTTATTTTCTAAGAGTCTGGCTCCCCCGGGGAAGAGTGAATTTGGAGAAAGGAGCACAGTATCTTTGAGAAAGAGGTCTCGGGTTGGTGACAGGTTCCAAGGTCCCAGGGGAGGGAGACTCCCTGGCTTTGTCCTGGGGAAGCAGAATGCCCAGGACATTCTGGGGACCAAGAGTCGTGGTGTGTCTACAGAGGGAACTGTAGGAATGGGGCTGCCAGCCTCCACAACCATCCTCACGCCTCGAGAGGGCGTGGGGGTGGCAGAGGACACTGGATGGCCAGTGGCCCTGGGGGCCTGGGCGCTGGCATGTCAACAAGACCCTGAGCGACCCCACAGCCGAGGGCCCTCGCCTTTCTGGGCACCACGGACCCCTTCCTGAACTCCTGCAATCCTGGGAAGGACAGGAGAGCCCAGCAGTGACAAAGATGACGCCTCCAGGGGCCCAAATTTGCTTTAAAGGAAATATCAGTGGAGTCACATTTAGTCCTCACCTGAGTTTGAGGACAAGGGTTTGTATCAACTTCTCATTCTGATGCCAGGCACCGAGGTGAGGACGCGGAAAGCCCGCCGGTTTTTTCCGTGTAAGGGCAGGTGGAGTCCCATCTCTGGTGTTACAAGCACAGACTGAGACAGCGCCACGTACAGCCTGACTCCCGGCCTCAAGGTCGCCCGGGAGCCGGCGCCCTCAGGTGTCACCTTGACCTGCAGCGTCAGGCCCCAAGGCAGCACATTTACTGCTGTTGTTTCCCGGCTCTGCAGAGGTAAGCGGCACGGGTTGAAGCGACAGACGGCGCGATTTCTGACTTACAGGTGGTTATTGTGTTCACCGTGATTTTAGCTTTTGGGCCGTGGTAGACAGAAAAGCACATCCTGACCAGGTAAAATTCTATGGCAGCGTAAAAGATCCATGCAGGATCAATCATCAGGCCGCCTCGGATTCCGAGCATGGCACACTCGCCCCGGAATTCCATCTGGCCTTGCTCTTCCAATGTGAGGTGAGGCAGTTTGGGAAATGGATGTAAATCCTGCCTGTGTCTGTCACCAAATACTTTCTGGGACCTTCGACAGATGCAACTAAAAAATAAAAACGGAAAAACGCCCTGCCGTGTGGGCTGGAGCCTCTCTGACAACATAAAACAAGACATTTCTCAGTCTTTCCTGAATGACTCAGAGAAGATAAGGTAAACGTACCGAAACTTAAGGGGATACCATACGTGATAGAAAATACTAACTGCCCCCCACCCTCCATTCTAGGAAGCTGCACATGGACCTGGGAGTCTTCTGTGTCCTGAGAAGGAAGGTGCCCAGAATACAAGGCCAGGAGAGGAGGGGTAGTGAATGGCCCGTATTGTGGGTGGATAGTGAACCATTCGCTGGGACTGTGTCCTCATTTAATGGGCTATTTTCGCAAGCAGCATAAGGACACGGCAATTGTCGGATCGCTGTGGCTGGCTGCCTCTTGTCCTCCACCAGGCTGCCTTTGGGGGACACTGTGGGGTCCCCGTATGCATGGAAAGGTGGCCTGTTTCCTTATCTGTCAATAGGAGATAGAAAAGCACATCCTGACCAAATAAAATTCTATGGAAACAGCGAGCGGTGGGAGGCAAGGCCCTGTCACTGCCGAGCAAAGAGCGGAAGCCCAGGCAGAGGAAGAGTGTGGAGGCATTTTCTGCCTGCACGACCCAGGCTGGGCCCCGGACATGAAGGGGTCGCCGAAGGAAAAGGAGGAAGGAGAGGAAAATTTACGTTCTGGACACATGTCTTGCTTCTTCTCCAGCCTAGAGACTGATTTAGACCGAGCAAGCCTGGGAGGGGGAGGGTTTGACTCTTTCTTTTCTAGACACAAATCCAGACATCAGGTCCAATACAGAGCACATTTAAGGCAGCTCTGCAGACTCGAACCTAGCCTCAGGATCAGAGCTATCTACTAGCCTGGGAATCATGAGGGCTCGAAGAGATCCTTGCTATCGCTAAGAAGAGGGAAAGAGACGGAAAAATTCCTAATGGAATTTATTGACTGTCCATGCCACGTGCCAGCACCTTACAGATGCTGGCGTCTCATTGTACTTGTTTTGCTGAAGAGGACACTGAGGTTCCGAGGGTTGCCTGGACTCCCCCTGGTCACGCAGTGGGCAGTTGTAAAGAGTGAAATTCGTGCAAACAGTTGAAGCGGCAGTAAGAAAGCCACAGCCTCTCTGTGCGCTAGGAGCTGTACATATTTAATTGTCCAACAACCAAGCAAGGTCTCCCTTCACTTGTGAAAATTAAGGATCTCAGAATGTTTCAAACAGAAAGAGACTCACAGACCTAGAGAACAGACTCATAGTTGCCAAGGAGGAGGGGAGAGGGTGTGGGATGGACGGGGAGTTTGGGGTTAGTAGACGCAAACTGTTATATTTAGAATGGATAAACAGTGACATCCTGCTGTACAGCACAGCAGGATGTATTTCAGTCTCTTGGGATAGACCATGATGGAAGATGATATGAGAAAAAGGATGTAAAAGTTCCTGTTGTGGCTCAGCGGAAACGAACCTGACTAGTATCCATGAGGATGTGGGTTCAATCCCTGGCCCAGCTCAGTGGGTTAAGGATCTGGTGTTGCCGTGAGCTGCAGAGTAGGTTAAAGATGTGGCTCCGATCTGGCGTTGCTGTAGCTGTGGTGCAGGCTGCCAGCTGTAGCTCAGATTTTCGACCCCTAGCCTGGGAACTTCCGTATGAAACACCCGTGGCCCTATCAATCAATCGATCAGTCAATCAATAAATGGATGTATTTGTATGTATGAGCAGGTCACTTTGCTGTAAGTAGAAACTGGTATAATATCGTAAATCAACTAAACTTTAATAATAATAAAAAAAGACTCAGAATGTTTCAATACCATGATCATGGTCATTCGGATATCAAATCAGAATTTAAACTATTTGCTTCAACGTTCATGCTCTTTCTATTACATCATGCTGCTCTTTTCTCTTTAAGCGGTAAACAGTCACATTGTTTTCATAAAGAGAAGGTAAAAAAAGTTTAAACAGAGAATACCTAAGAGGGCCTTGGATAGAATGTTGGTAAAAGTTGCTGGGTGCTACAGCCACTGAGAAGATACAGGAAAGGCCTACTTCTAGGTCAGAAAGTCTAATCGAATTATTTTATATAAACACAGAAACCGTGGGCTATGATTAAATAAACAGCGATTGGCCGTAGTTGAAAGCCAGAAAAGGATAGCCTATACTATTCTGGCTGATACTTCTTTACTTATTAATTCATATTTCTTTATACCTTGCTCTCAACGATATCTCATTGTTTAAAATATAAAAATCAGTGACAGATTCATTTAAAACATTGGAAAAGGATAATTGAGAAGAGAATTTCTCTCATGTCAATTCGAGCCTAGCCCGAGTCTCAGGATGTGGGATCCTGGTCGCCACAGCCCGTTCGTGGCAGGTTACCTAAACCATCGTGCCGAAAGCAGGGTAAGCCTCTGGAAGTTCACAACCAGACCTGCTACAGGTGGATGATGCCTCCTTACAGACACAGCAGCCCCGAGCCCGCCTCCTGGGCCACTCCTGCCGGGACCTGCCAGGACTGCCCTGGTCACGGTCCTTTGGGCACAGCTCTCTGACATCTCCTTCCCTCTCCTCATGCCTCCCTTGAAGGAAAAGAGTTGAAAGTGCTATAAAAAGTCACCTCTTGGGAGCTGCCGTTGTGGCTCAGCAGTAACCAACCCAACTAGTATCCATGAAGATGCGGGTTTGATTCCTGGCCTTGCTTGGTGGGTTAGAGGTCTGGCGTTGCCGTGAGCTGTGGTGGAGGTCGCAGATGTGGCTTGGGTCCCTTGTTGCTGTGGCTGCGATGTAGGCTGGCCACTGCGGCTCTGATTCGACCTCTAGCCTGGGAACTTCCATTTGTCACAGGTATGGCCATTAAAAAAAAAAAGTGTGGTTGCTGTATCAAATGGTAATTCTATTTTTAGTTTTCTGAGGAATCTCCATACTGTTTTCCACAGTGGTTGCACCAACCAACAGTGTAGTAGGGTTCCCTTTTCTCTACACCCTCTCCATCATTTATTGTTTGTAGATTTTTGATGATGGCCATTCTGGCTGGTATAAGGTGGTACCTCATAGTGGTTTTGATTTGCATTTCTCTAATAATTAGTGATGCTGAACATCTTGTCATGTGTTTTTTGGCCATCTGTATGTCTTCTTTGGAGAATTGTCTGTTTAGATTTTTCTGCCCATTTTTTGATGGGATTTTTTGTTTGTTTTTGGTATTGAGCTACAGAAGGTGTTTGTAAATCTTGGAGATTACAGCACTTTGTCAGCACTTCATTTGCAAATATTTTCTCCCATTCTGTGGGTTGTCCTTTCATTTTGTTTAGGGTTTCTTTTGCTGTGCAGAAACTTAAGTTTAATTAAGTCTGATTTGTTTATTTTTGTTTTTGTTGTCATTACTCTAGGAGGTGGATCTTTGATACAGCAATCCTACTCCTGGGCATCTATCCAGAGAAAATCTAAAAGATACATGCATGACAATGTTCATTGCAGCACTATATACAATAGCCAAGACATGGATACAATCTAAATGACCATCAACAGATGAGTGGATACAGAAGATGTGGTACATATACACAATGGAATATTATTGAGCCATTAAAAGGAAAGAAATAATGGCATTTGCAGCAACATGGATGGACCTAGAAATAAGCATGCTAAGTGAAGTCAATCAGACAGCAAGACACCAACATCATGTGCTATCACTTACATGTGGAATCTAAAAAAAGGACACAATGAACTTTGCAGAACAGATATTGACTTGCAGACTTTGAAAGACTTGTTTCCAAAGGAGACAGGTTGGGGAGTTCCCGTCGTGGCGCAGTGGTTAACGAATCCGACTAGGAACCATGAGGTTGCGGGTTCGATCCCTGCCCTTGCTCAGTGGGTTAACGATCCGGCGTTGCCGTGAGCTGTGGTGTAGGTTGCAGACACGGCTCGGATCCTGCGTTGCTGTGGCTGCGGCGCAGGCCAGTGGCCACAGCTCCGATTAGACCC
>PVHT020000077.1:10604580-10643715 GCA_004024745.2 Catagonus wagneri
AAACACAAAGGAGACAGGTTGGGGGGCGGGGTGTGTGTGTCCTGGGGGTTTGGGATGGAAATTCTATAAAATTTGGTTGTGATGATCGTTGTACAGTTATAAAAGTAAAAAAAAAAAAAAATCTCTGAATGCCTCCCCCCCAAAAAAGGGTCACTTCTTGTTTCGAAAGCCTTTTTGTTCTGATGATCTCAATATATTTTTCTGGAATCATATCTACTCGTATGAAAGCCAAACAAAAGGCAGCATTTTGCATGTAGGGACAGGATATAAATTTCTTGGCAATAGTTGCATAATAGACTAACACCAAATTTATGACCCACGCTTAGCAATTAGAATTCTACCGTATACAATTTGATCTCATTTTGTGTTGCCACAATCCTCTTGTTTTTGCATTACACGCTAATCCTGTTTCTGATGGACAAATGTAGGGATGGCTAGGATTTGGAATTTCCAATTCCCTCCTAACTCTTGGCAATGTAGGTATCTTGTCTTTCATGTAAACTTCTCATAGCATGCTTATGGCAAAAGAATAGTCCACTGGTTTCACCCTAATTCCCAGTGTATTTTCTTAGGCCATTACTTAAAGTTTCAACATACTTGAGGCCTAAAGACATTATTTACCTCTCTGGCTACGTCTACACCAAAATCAGGCTCTGATGTGTGCTAAAATAATTCTGACATGTGCTTCCCTTCCTCTGAGCTCCACTCTGTTTCCTGTTTGGCCTTTTACTATTTAGTTGTGTGAAGTACATATTGCGGAGGCAATTAAAATGGAGCGGAGATGAGGAATTAAACCATAAAACGTAGAACCTCTTCAACTGGTCAGCTTGTCACTGCCAAAAGTCATGCACTAGGGGATATGTCTTACTTTTATCAGATGTTAGTGTTTACTATTGGGAAGTTCTAATTAGCAGTACAAATCTCTTGAATATGTTGATTTAAAACCAACACCTGGTACTCTTCCAAGGAAGACTGTTTTGTTTTTGCAGTTAAAAGTCAAGCAAGCCAGTTAGAGAATCTAACTTTGTTAGATCCAAATCAACCTCCAACTTTATTAAGTACAGTTTAGTAAACCCAGCTGCTGTCTTTGGAAGATTAGTTTGTGGATGTGAAACCCGAGCTATCTTAAAGAGATCCACGTTCCTTTTCCATATCGGGTGCAAGGGGCTATTTAAAAGGACAGGTTGAATCTAGTCTTATTTGGAGGTAGGAGAAGGAAGGGAATGGCTTAACTGAGGACTATCAAAGGCCAGTGGAGCTCCAAGATCATGGAGCAAATGCTGCTTTCAGTTGCTCCCTCTGCCTCTTGGGAGAGGCTGGGGCTGATCTGGAAACATCAGTGCAGCAGCAGCAGCCACTGACGAGGGAGGTGACAGGAATTCCTCAGCCTGCTCAACAACAGCAGACCAACAGTTCTGCCTCTAACATCTCAGCTTTCCTGAGGCGGCCCCACCGTCTTCTTTCAAACTCGATAACCAGCATTCACTAAGGCATATCCCCTGTCTCCCTAACAGTGACCCCCCCAATTTAGAGAACACCAAAAAACTCAATTATATTTTTTTCTTGAACACTAGAAAATAACATAAGCCATTTCTATGTGTTGAGCCTAAAATATGTCTATACTGACCTCCAGAAAACCAGGGCTTCGAGGAATCTGAATGTTGACAAAATCATGTTCTTTTTTTTTTTATTACTTTATTGAAGTATAGTTGACTTACAGTTATACTTGGGTTAATTTCTACTGTACAGCAATTTTATATATATATATAAAGAATTCTTCTTCGTATTCTTTCCCATTATGGTTTGTCACATGGTATTGAATGTAGTTCCCTGTGCTATATAGTACGATCTTGTGTTTATCCATTTTTCCTCTTCCTTTTTTTTTTTTTGGCTGCACCTGAGAGATGCTGAAGTTTCCAGTCTCAGGACTGAACCTGTGTCACAGCAGCAACCAGAGCCACAGTAGTGACAAAACAGGATTTTTTAACCCACCAAACCACTAGAGAATTCCAACGTCCACTCTCTGTAAAATAGCTTACATCTGTTAATTCCAAATTCCCAATCCATCCCTTCTCCACACCCTTTGGTAACCATATATCTGTTCTCTATATCTGTGAATCTGTTTCTGCTTCATGGATCATTTCATTTGTGTCATATTTTAGATTCCACATATAGGTGATAGCATTGGTATATATTTTTCTCTTTCTTATTTACTTCACTTAATATGATAATCTCTAGGTCCAACCACTGCTATAGGCATTATTTCATTCTTTTTTAGAATTCGTGTTCTTTTAAGCATAACCTGAGCAAATAGTCGATAACGTTCCTAGGTCTTCTAAGTTTTGGTTTACACAAGTGTTACATAAAAATGTCATGTCAAGTGTTGGCTGTGCTCTTACTTTCTGAAATTGTGGAAACACAATGAAACCACACTGAATTAGTTACACAGCACAGAAACAATCTGATGTGTAGGAACCAAGCCATTTCTACTATGCACAAAATATTTATGAAGGGAAGTGAACTGAATAATTTTTCCTAACAGAAGTACATACACGAAGCCATACTTGAGAAAAAAAGAGAAAATACAGATTACCTTCATAGGATATATTTTTCTTCTACACCATCTAAATATGCAGCTACAAATGTTTACAATTAATTTAAATGATTGTGTTTAAGTCCTTTTCCGGGTAAGCATCACGGTAGACCTTCTCAGGTGGTCCTTTAGATTTCAAAATAAAGACTTCTATAAACGTCAACTCTTTGTCTTTCAGCAGATGACTGGCAGCGAAACACATAGTTAATCCTTTCAGATCTTTTTTTTTTGTCTTTTTAGGGCCACACCCTGGGCATATGAGGGTTCTCAGGTGAGGGATCGATTGGAGTTGCAGCTGCTGGCCTACACCACAGCTCACGGTTACACCAGATCCTTAACCTACTGTGTGAGGCCAGGGATTGAACCCGCATTCTCATGGATACTAGCTGAGTTCGTTACCACTGAGCCACAATGGGAACGTCTCTTTTCAGATCTTTAAATCATGTGCAGTGAATGGTTTTCTAGCCGATGGAGCCAAGCATCAAGGTCCCAGTGAACATGCGCAGATGCTTTCTGCCTTCTCTCGGTTTGCACACCGGCTCTCCGGCCATCTGTGCTGCAGCAGGCCCTTGACCTTTACCACCAACAGCCTCGTCAAGGTGTTTCTCTAGGGTTTGGGCTGAAGGGAGACTTGTTTGATTTGTACCCACAGCCATCAGCTTCTTGCCCGCCAAGCAGCCTTTACAGATTAATAACATTCGACGTGGGCGAATGGCTTCATAACCAGGCCCATGGCCTCCCAGCCTCCCTCAGCCTCCCGCTCCTGGACAACCACAGCGGGGGCTGGCCTGGCTCTCAGAGCACACACGGGGGTGCGGGTCCTTCCTTGTCTAAGGCAGAAAGATGCCCCAGGAGTCTGGATGTTTACATCACGAGGCACCAGCACAGGGCAATTTATAAGAAATGCAGTTTCAGGTGGAGGGGAAAAGAGGACATATTTGTAATTGATGATGGGAGGTAAAATGCGCCCTTCTTGTTCTTTCATAGTCAGTGTGAGGAGATGAATACAGGACCAGGGCGCCAAAGGGGTGCCAGTTGCAGATTCGTTTTCCTGACTTACAACACCCCCCGCCCCCCGCAAATAATTTCGTAATGAAGACCTCTTCTGTGAACTGTCAACCTTATTTATCCGTTCTTCCTCCATTCGGAATCAGAGCCACTTATATACTCTCTGCGGAGGAGTCCCATTCAGCAGAGAATACAGCCCGCTGTATGGATTTACGGAGGGGGGGGTGTCCTTTCAAGTCAACCCAAATGACAGTTTTTATCACACAGAATGTGACCCCCAAAAATGGCTTTTTGAGTTATGTCAGTGATAGACAGATTCTATTCTGGTCTAGCAATCGGTATCATTATTTCTAACAGAGTAATATGCCATTTCTCAAAACATCTTTCAAAAGCAGCCTTATGGTGTATTTTGTGCTGTAAACAAGGTCATGGGAAGACATTGGTGGGTCCCAGACAAGATAAAAATCTGGAGAGGACAGAGTGGGGTGGTATGAACCTGACTGGTAGGTGGAAAACTTGGGTCTGGGCTGTCCACCAGCAATCAGGTGACCTTGGACGGCCAGACCGACATGGCAGTTTTCTATTCAACCTGCTGCCCTGGATTTAATGAGATTACAGTAAAAATGCAGGTCCTCTGAAAATGCTCATGGCAACACATACAGACGGTGGTACCCCCTCACCACACTGTGAGATACCCTTTTAGCACGAACGGATACCCCCTCGCCCACCCTCTGGCCTCGTTCCAGTTCCCTCGTGGGTAGTTTTCAGGTCAAGGGAACAAACGTGCATCACCCCACACACCTTCCAGCCCAAGAGACTGAGGCTTCTAGCCAATACCCCAGCTTGCTCCCTGACCGTTTTCCTCTTTACAGTTTCCAACTAAGGAACCTCATGTCCCCTTAGGATCCTGACATGCTCTGATCATGCAGGACTCTGTGCCTCTTACTGTTCCTTCTGTACATTGGGTACCAGCTCATGTGCAAGGTTTTAATTAAGTCTTTAGTCCTTACGCATTGTACTTATTCCCGCCTCTCACCCTGACTTCCAAACCACTTCCCACTCCGAATGGCCTTTCTGTTTTCAGCCCAACTTTTAGGACACAGTGTGGGCTCCATATCAGGGGAAAAAGACCTTTCCATGCTCTACCAACCCAAGAGCATTTCCCCAGCTCTAACCTATGTTCTGTCACGGCCACAGAACAAGTTTGCACATTGTCACTCTTTCTAATGTTCATTTATTTGATATTTATAATACTTGCTTAGAATAGGGCTTATATCCCCCAAATGGCTTAGAAATAATAGATTCTTAATGAACCTTCTAGATTGATTGCTGGTCATTAGATGCTTTCTCCTAGATGACTTCTATAATAGGAAACATTTATTCACTCATTCCCTTTTTTTATCATCCAGCATTTCTCAAATCCCCTCATGTCCCTTTGAAATCGAATTGAACTTTTCCGGCAGTTTTGAAACAATGCCTCGAGAAACAAAATTAGGAATTATAGAGAAATGTTTACAGTGAGAGCCCCTCCCCCCTCAGCTGTTTCTCTGGGCTTTGACTAGTGGCTCTTCAAAACAGAAATTCACCCTGTAGCTTTGTTCCAGTTGTCTATGATTGCGTGCATAACAAACCAGACCACAATTTAGTGGCTTGAAATAAGAAGATATGATTATCCCTCATAGTCCAGTGGATTTGCTGGGCTCAGCTGGGTAGTTCTTGGCCAGGATCTGTCACACGGCTACGGTCAGATGGGGCGCAGGTGCTGGGGGTGTCTAAAAGCCCACATGCCCTAGACATTCAAGATGGCTCACTTGTGTGGCTGCAGTTGATGTTGGGTGTTGACTGGGAGCCCAGCTATACTGTCAACCAGAATGTCTACATGTGGCCTCTCCATGTGGTTTGGGCTTCTCCGAGCCCACTGGTTGGGTTTCAAGAAGGAACACCACAAGGTCAAGCCTACACGAGGCTTGGAGTCTTGGAAGCAGCAAGACTTAAGACCTCGCCTTGGGAGTCCCAGACTGTCACTTCCACTGTACCCTTTGGTCAAACAGTCACTAAGAGCAGCTCGGATTCAGAGAAGGAGAGTCAGACTCTGCCTCTTGATGTAAGGCGCAGCATGTGGATACAAGGAGGGAGCTGTTGGCAGACATCTTGGAGACTTTATATCCCAGGTTTCCCGGGAGAAATCCCCCAGCTACCGTTATTGAGTGGTTTACTTTATGCTTTTTACAGCTTTACATGTTTTCTCAATCAATTCTCACACAACCTGATTAAGAGAGGTATTATTAATTTCCCTATGTTAGAGAAGACAAAATAGTCTCAGAGTAGTTACATGACTTGTTCAAAGTCAAATAGAGTATAAGTGGCAGAGCTGATTTTTTTTTTTTTTTTTTTTTTTTGGTCTTTCTGGGCTGCATATGGAGGTTCCCAGGCCAGGGGTCCAATTGGAGATGTAGCCGTCAGCCTACACCACAGCCACACCAATACCACATCTGAGCCGAGTCTGCGACCTACCCCACAGCTCAAGGCAACGCTCACGGTAACACACACAGCAGGTGGATCCTTTACCCACTGAGCGAGGCCAGGGATCGAACCTGCGTCCTCATGGTTACTAGTCAGATTCATTTCTGCTGACCACGTTGGGAATTCCACAGAGTTGATTTTTAAATCCTGGTCTGTCTGGCTCAAAATACAGGTTTTTTTCACATCATGCAACCCTGCTTTCAATGATTACTGTATCTGAATAATGCCCAAGGAAAGAGAAAGAGAAAAGAAAGAAACGGATAGAAGTGTTTTCATATAAGTGATAATAGTTCTATGATGACAGCAAGCTCTAGACCACAGCCTTTGTTGCTTTTTAGGTAACAGTTTTAGATGTTCAAGCCCCAAAATACGCTTGCTTTATGGAAAATGGTCTCTAATTTTAGATGAAGCATTTCGAGGTTACAACTTCAGCAAGATGAAAGCCCAACATATAATTAGAATTAAAATTTACTGTAGAGTAACATATTTTTATTAAATGGAACAAATGTTTTCTAGCAATTTTTCAATTATCATGAAAATAAGGCTAACATTAATCCTACTATCAAATCAGGGCCTTAAAAGTTAATTAGAAGATGTAACTTAGTATTATGCTATAAGCAAGTTGGATTTTAAAGTAAACATTAAAATAAAATAGTTCATGGAACAAGACATTCACTTGCTTTGGCCTCATTTCCTTTCAGCCGCAGGGGGCAGCACTGGTCAATAGCTTCTTTTTTTCTCTTTCTGGTGTGTGTGTCCTTTTCTAACAAAAGGGAGTCATGTCCTTTCATGAAATGTCTTCATCTTCTTGAAGAGTTCCTATCTCAAACTCCACTACAAATGGGGGACTTCATTTTTGGGAGAGAAAAATTGATGAAATGTTCCAATGTTTCTTAAATCTTAAAATTCCTTATAAATTATTCTAAAATTCCTTATAAAATTATTCTTCCTGCTAGTGAGAATCAAATAGGACATAAAGAGAAGAAAAAGGTAAAAAGGAAAAGCAGGAACTCGACCATAAGCAATACCATCAGTGAAAATATCCATGGGAAATATAGGTTGTGGGCACACCTGATGGATGGGTGTTGGTGCCTTGAAATGCAAGATATTCTTTGGGTCCGGTCCACTGGTATGTTTCTGAAAGGCAAAGAGCTAAAGGGATAAGTCCCCTTTCCCCACAGGCTTTCCTAAATAAGGAAGGGCAAAAATACAGCGATTATCTAAGCAGTGCTGCCCCCTGCTGGTAGCAGTTACATAACCCTGCAAACGGAAGTTTTCCTCTGTCCCAGTTTCTAGGACCTGCCAGGAAATGTTTTTTTTTTTTTTTGAGCTCTAAAGCTCTTAGAGACCATCCAGGTCACACTGCCTTGCCCACCCCACACCCTGTGCACGGGGACTCTTCAGCCAGCCTTTAGGGGGAAGTGACTTGTTCATTATCACAGCTTTCGTTCGTGTCTCCTACAGCATCTTACCACGGGGAACACCCAACGCCCAGAATTCACAGTTCCAAAATAGACAGTGCTTAGCGTCACTGTGCTGTTTGCACCTTCTTTTAAAAATATAGTCCGGTGCTCTGCGGTGCATTTATCTTCAGATCTGAGCCATGTAACTAGAAGTGCCAGACTTTTCCTTAAGCACTGAAATCTGATTCCTAGGATGTGCGTGATATTTATGATTCTCTACATCTCCTTCATGAAACAAATATAATAGAAAAAGTTAGTTACTATTCTATAGTTCCGTTTCTGGGGAAAGCATTCTTTCATAACTACAGCTGGAGATTTAGGATGGAATTAAAGTTGATATTTACAGAGGCAGGAGGTTCCAACCATCTTTCTAAATATTCATGTATTTGGCTAAATTTGGAATCTCACAGCAGCCTTGTGGGGTAATTAAGCTAAAATTTCAACTGGCTAGTTTATTCTTTTGGTACCCACACACATACTTGGGTTAACTCCTTTGGTTACTAGTTTTAGGATTGTGTCCATGTTATATTCATGGAGATGTTACACATACATGGAGAGCTTTGATGCTTGCATACCCAGTAACATTTTTTTAATCACTATGATATCATGACAACTTGGTGGCTTCTGTGGTGGATCTTCTTAACGTTCTTTACCAAGAGCTGGATCTCCCACCTTGAGATGCCTTTATCCTCTCTTTGGTCAAAGTCTCATCCCAAATATGGTACTTATAAGAGGCTTTCTGTGATGTTTTCCGTCTGACTTTGGTCCCTCTCCTCTTGATAGCACCTTGGTATCTATGTTCTCAGTTCCTGACATGTGTTTACAGTGAAAATGACTTTCTCTGTGTGTGTGTGTGCGTGCCTTTGCATACATGCGTTGCATGCTGTTGTAGACTGAACAAAGCTGTATGCTTCCTGAAGGCAGGTGCTGAGTCTTTCATTTCTTTGATATTGTTCAGAAGTGCCTGCTTTAGGATGTGAAGAAAATTGAACCCTCCTACACTGTTTGTGGGAATATAAATTAGTACAACCAATATGGAGAGTTCTATGAAGGTCTCTTAAAAAACTGAAAATAGAACTACCATATGATCCAGCAATTCCACTTCTGGGCATATACCCAGAGAAGACCATAATTCAAAAAGATACATGTACCCCAAGGATCATTGCAGTACTACTGACAATAGCCAAGACATGAAGCAACCTAAATTTCCGGCAACAGAGGAATGGATAAAGCCATGAAAAAGAACAAAACAATGCCATTTGCAGCAACATGGATGGGCCTAGAGATGATCATACTAAGTGAAGTAAGTCAGAGAAAGACAAATACCACGATATCACTTATATGTGGAATCTGAAAAATGATACAAATGAACATATTTAAAAAGCAGGAACAGACTCACAGACTTTGAAAGCAAACTTATGGCTATCAAAGGGGAAATTGGGAGTTTGGGATTGACATGTACACAGTATTATATATAAAACAGATAACCAACAAGGACCTACTGCAGGGCACAGGAAACTCTACTCAATATTCTATAATAACCTATACGGGGAAAGAATATATATATATATATATATATATATATATATATATATATAATCACTTTGCTGTACACTTGAAATTAACAAAACATTGTAAACCAACTATACTCTGATACAAAATAAAAATTAAATTTAAAAAGGAGTGCCTGCTAAAAGTTTCTTCCGAGCTAAGAACTCAAATGATGTTGACCAATGTATTTGGCATTTCTTAGAAAACTGATTATAGGAAAAACCTCAGTAAGGGTACCACATCTTGCTCTTCTTAACAGATGTGTCTGTTTCTCCCGAGATGCTGTCTGCTTATCCTGCAGCCTGCCTGTTTTCTAGTCACTACCAATTAGCATAATTACCAATCTTCAGGCCTTGCCCTTTATTGATCCTGGTAGTTAAGGCAGTTTACAGTCAGGAGCTGTGCTGACAGAAGGTACAAATATATTCACCAGGACCTCTAATAGAGTTTTGTCCCTTTTCTTCCTCTTCAGGATTGCTTTTGTCCACCTTTGTTTTAGATTGTACTTTCCTTTGTCTCATTTCGCCCAAATTTGCTGTGGCAGAAATTCAGTAGATCACTTAACCCGGTGACAGAGCGCTGTGGGAAGATGCTTATGACAAAAGTTTGGTTGCAAGACAGACTAATATGGTCAACCTGTCAAAATAAGCATAAAGCTGTATAAATAATCAGCGAGGTATTTATCAAACGTCATGGCAGCACCATATGGAGTGTTATTCAGGGTTTTTTAGTTAATAGAAAGGGTTGAGGCTGGAGTCCCTGGATTCTGAAAAGCCTCTCCCCATGATGCTATTAAAGAAATGAACTAACAGCAAGAAAACTGGCAAAAGACCAGCCTGTATCCTAAGATACAGTCAGAAAAATGCATAGAAACTAGAAGTATGTGGTGGCATCGCCTGACATAAAGAAGACTGTTTCTAATTTATATAAGAGGCGCACTGAGCCAAAGAATTTATTATAGGTTATTACATTATCTAATAGTGAATACATAGCTCATGCATATTTGTATGTGTAGAAATTAGCATCCAGGACAAAGATGGTCAGTCAGAGAGGGTGGTTGGGTAATTAGCATAAGGAGCTAAGGTAAGGATACTGTCTTGGGAGGAAATGAGACTGGAGCTTCCGGGGTGCTAAGGAGACAGATCCTGTCTGAGACTGAAGCCAGCACACGTGGGCAGAGCTGGAGATCCTGAGGGAGGAAGGTGGTCTGATGCCATTGTTTGAGCTACAGGATTAAAACATCTTGAAGTAACTTTATTAGCCACTTTTCAGTTACAGTAAATCACCCCCCCCTTTTTTTTTTTTTTTTTGCTTAATCCAGGTTGACCTGGATGTTCTCTTACTCTCGCTCAGCTGGTCCCAACCAAGTAACTTGGCATCTGAGATTCTGGGTCTGATGGAGCGACTTTTGGGATGAGCGCTACAGCAAGCTGGTTCCTCTTATTGCATGAATATGGCTCAAAATAGTACAAAGAAATATGGGGAAAAAAAACCCCTCATCACTATGTTCTGCAATACAATATGTCACAACTATAAAATGTTGTAGTCACATGGACTGTGGACTCTGTCAGAGTGGTCGTCCTGTGGCATACACAGTGACTTGAAAAGAATACGTGTTCAATAGGGAAGTGTGAAATTGAATTGGATCATTTAAATATTACTGATGGAGGCCAAATCTGTTTTTGCAAATATCAACCATTCTTTCTTCATGATATTCCCAAAGGATACTCTATGCTACTCTATGTGACAAATACTTTTAAGAAAGGATGGCTCAGCAGGTTAAGAACATATCATAGTGTCCGAGAGGATGCATGTTCCATCTCTGGCCTTACTCAGTGGGTTAAGAATCCGGGTTTGTGGCAAGCTGCGGCAGAGTCTGCAGATGCTGCTCGTTCTGGCGTTGCTGTGGCTGTGGCGTAGGCTGGCAGCTGTAGCTCTGGTTCTGTCCCTAGCCTGGGAACCTCCATATGCTGCAGGTGCAGACACAAAAAGAGAAAAAGAAAAAAAATGAAATGAAAGCTTTAGAAACATCACTTAACACTAAGAAAAACACAGGATATATTAAGCTCACTGTTGGTGAAAATATTTCTATAATTTCCACATTGGGACTCTTGTGCAGGTGCACACAGGAAATATTTTTCTCCTTTAAGGAGAACAGGTATGGACCTTCCCAGTGGGATGGTTCTGGGTGGAAGGAGTTACTACTGGGTTAGGTTGGAGCTTATATTGAAAGCCACTGGTGAAAAACCCAGCCCAGGACAGTCATGACCCTGAGTGATTGCCATCTGTTGATTTCTGGTTTCAATCCAAATTTTCAGTCTGGTATTCACATTAAAAAAGATATGCACATATATTAGCATCAAAATAATTAACCACCACAGCATCTGTGCCAAAGGCAGAATGAATGGGCCATTTTAAATGCATTGTCCATTCACGCCTAAAGGTGACCCTCTGCAGTAATTCTGAAGCTCGCTCCTGGATGATCTGGCTGGCTTGGAGCAAGAGTCTGACTTGCTGATTTCTGGGATAAATAATGGATTATTCAAAACCAGAACCCCAAGGGGAAAATATATATATGGCTGTCTGTTATTTATTTTTGATTAAGGGATATCCTTTATCCAAAAGGATGACTTAAAGCAGCTACATAGTTGCACATAATAATACAGCTCCCTAAAGAGGTTTCAAAATAAGAACCACAACAAAAAAATAAGGCAAAGAGAAAAGAAAGTACACGAAAATGAGAAGGTGCCAGGTGGGAGACTGGTCTTAAAAAAGCATGTCCTGTAGTCCTAGATAGTTTCTTGCATAAAATGCGAAGAGGAAAACATGGTTAGTTATAAAAGTCAGCTTTTATATAGCAAACGCAAACAAAGGGGGGGGTGGGAAAACCCTAGTTCAGGTGAAGAACTGCCTTATAGGGGGACGTGAGAGGGGTTTCCCCTTGAAGCGGTGGCACTTGAGGGATGGAAGCGAATGATATGTCTCTGCTCCTTCCTCTTGCAGGCGGACATGCCACCTCGCCTCTCTTTCGTCTTCCCTCAGCAAGAGTCTCTCCCTCACGTTAATGAAAACAACGCTAGTGCGTGTTTACCAAGCCCTGACTGCCAGGCAGGCGCTGTGCTGATCTCCCAGTCGCTGTATTTCAGTACATACGGACAACAAACTTCTGACCGGCTGGCGGAAACCAGTGCCGCTTCCCACATGAAGGTTGGCTTGGGGCAGGAGTGGCAGAGCCGGTGGATTCGTGAATCTGTGGGATGCCAGCGTCCCTGTCCTTATCTGCTGCAATACACAGCTTGTAAAGAAGGAGCTGAAAGATAACTACGAAAACATCTCTAGGTAGTTTCCATTAGGGGTGTACTTCCTTACAGCCTTTCCCCAAACGTCCAGATTGTTTCCGCTGATTCCTTCGGGAAAGCGAGATGATAATCTGGCTAGCAGATCATGGGTGGGATCATGAAAGTTTATTGCGTGTAGTGGGTTTTTTTTTTTTCCTTCATGAAATGAAAGCCCTAAAGTAGACTTTGGGAGTCTTTGGTTTCGACCTATTCAAAAGCAAGAGGCTCCATTTTGCTCTGCTTTGTACTCCTCAAGTTCAGGTTCAATAGAACCGAAACATTCAGGGGATGGTTCTTGAGACGGTTTAGGAGGAAGCCAGGCTGGCCCTCCATCCACAGGTCCCAAATCCATCCTGCCTATGAGACTGATATTGCACGTGGTGTGTCGGGTAGAGGAGCCTCGCTGGGTAGAAACGCAAAAGGGACAGAGGAGCACATCCTCTTTTACGAGGACAGTGCGGAGACAGCCTGAAGAAAGAAAACTTTCTAGGCAATATTATCAGCCAACGCATCAGAAGGTAGTGCCTTCAAAGGAACTAGAGGTGGCCTGTCTGGCAAAACTGACATGGGACAAAATGCAGAAGCAGATACAGTGCTGGCCTCTGCAAAAACACACACACATACGCACACGCACATGAACACACACACACACACACACACCCCTAAAGGGACTGAGCTCATCTGCAAAAACACACACACATATGCACACGCACATGAATGCACACACACACCCCTAAAGGGACTGAGCTCATCATCGGCCAGTATTGTCTGGTGTTTGATGTTTTCCCTCTCCATCTATGATGACTATTCTCTATCAAGTCGCAGAGGTACAGAGGACAAAATCTGGGTCCTCCGGAAACCTCACGTGGCCACACACTCACGAAAGTTTCTATTAATGAAGGTGCTGAAGGAGACGAAATGGTAACGGCTGTAGAAAGAGAACACGACCTACCTCTACGAATTCTGCTCTGCGTCGAGAAGGGTTTACCATGGGGGGCAGGGTGAGAATTAGGAAAATACAGATGAAGCAAAAACTAGAACGATTCCATACACCACTCTTGCTCCCTTCCACCCCCCACCCCCCCAGCCTCCCTGCTATGAGTCCCCTGAAATGTTTTCTTAAAAGGTTTGTTTATTCACAGCAGGAGACATTTCAAACGGATCTGTTTGAGGATGCATTTAATTACTGTCATGTTGATAATGAAGAGTCTTCTCACCCTTCCACCTACAGATTTAATTGTATGTACACCCATCTTTTCTTGCTGACTTCACTTCCAGATAGCTTTCCTTCTGGCCAGAGCTCATCCTAAATATCAGCTTGTTCTTCTCAGTTATTCTCACTTCCTTTTAGAGCCTTCACCACCTACTATTCCTTTTCATCTTTCTTTTTCTCCGACTCAGCTAGTATTTGCCCCCTTAGTTTATTCTCAAACATCTCTCATCTTCAAAACCACTTTCCACAGTACTCTTTAATCGCTCTTGTTTCTTTTCTATTACAGCTTCTACAAAGAAGAGCCTACACCACTGTCACCTTAGCTGCACGTCATAATCACCTAGGAAACTTTAATAAGTCTGGGGTGCAGCCTGGCCACTGGTGGCTCTCAAAGATCCTCAGGTGATTCTAATATGCAGCCAAAGTAGAGACCTATTGGTTTAACTTCGTTTCTATTAATTCCTCAAATCCTTTCCCATCTGGTCTGTGCCACAGTCTCATGGCAAAATTCCACTAGTATTTTTCAGGTCTCCTCTTTGGTGACCTTCCTGAAACTATCCTATCTCTGGCTTCTGGACACATGATCTGCATGTGTCCCTCACACGCCTCAGCCTCACATCTGTTTTCTCAAAAGTTCTGTTGCCTCGCTCATCGAAATGGCACCGGACTTGACCTAGTCACCCAAGCTGGAAACCAAGAAATCACGGCCACCGCTGTGCCTTCAGATTCTATCCTCTGTCACCAAATTTAGCTCTACCTCTTAAGGAGCTCAGTATCTGTCCCCTCTTGTCACCCCCGGCGCTTAGCTCAGGGTTTGATCACTGTAGGACGATTCATGGAAGGCTTTCATGATTAGTTGGAGTCTGTTCTTGACCAAAGTTCCTCTACCCTATGGCTTCTCTTCTTTTCCATGATCCTCACCCTTATTCCCCACCCCTCCCCGGGGGAGGGCACCTTGCATCTGGCAACTGCGAGCTCCTCCTCTTAACTGCATCTGTATGCCTCTGGCACTGCACCTCTCAGGCGGTTTTGTAAGTTTCCTATTTCACTCCTCTCAGACTGAGCTGATGGAGGGGAGCTAATTTGCACCTTTATAACCTGATGGCCACCAGAGCATCCAGTACATAGAAAGTGGTCCATATATTTTGGTTCAGTGAATTAATAAGTAAATAGACACCCTCTTTTGCTGGCTGGGCATGGCCTTATCAGACAGCTAATTTCCCAACAACTTTTCTAGAGTGATTCATAGAGGCAGGCGAGGATGAAGGAAAGAAATGCAAACTGCAAATGATCCTGATTCCCCAGAAGCGGGAGCAGGGATGGGGGATAAAGAGATGCAGCACGTGGAGGGGGAAGGCACCACCCAGATGAGTCAGCTTTGCTGAAGGGGTCCCGCTCTCTTTCAGGTCTAACTTTATGCATATAAGAAATCATTTCTTCAAGACAAGTTCAATGCCACATACGAGTTTCATTACAGGCCAAACAGAAGGCAATAAAGCACCCTGGAGGCACAATAATAGCATGAACACACTAGATACAGCCTGGCTCAGTATTTGAATAAGGGCTATATTTAATACGGAAGAAAATATTTCAAGCACCTATGCCATTTGAAATAGGAGATCATTGATTTACCAGTAAAAATCAAAGGAATGAAAGGTCGGTAGGAGTGGGGTCCCCTCCTTCCACGGGAAATGAAACGACTCCTGTTTAATGTTTTATTTCATTCTCCCTATTTCATGCCCACTTCACGTGAATTAATCTGAGTTCCAATATATGAGTGACCAATAATGTGGGCTTCTGGTTGTCCCTTCTATGAAATACCAATTTTATAGTCATGTGGGGAAAAATGCACTTCTTCAGCTTCGACATCAACTTGTTTGGGAGAAATCTGGCAAGGAGATTTTTGAACCCTCAACAAGTGAATTGTCTCTTTGGGGATGCAGACTGCTCACGCTTAATGCATTAATTACTACAACTCCTGGACTTTTTTTTGCTTCAAGAAGCAAAGCCTATAAAATCACCCAGTCATCTCTTCCTGACATTCCACACCCCCTCCCCCGCTTCTTTGTGGATATTAGGAATGAGAAAATTAAGATAATTTCTATGCACATTTCTGACAACCGTTTTAAGGTTCCGTAATGATAAAGAACAATTAACAAAGGCTTCTCTGGCTTTTGACTAACCACTTTCTGGGCAAACGTTTTAATTAATGAAGAGGCTAATTCCTTTGGTTTAATCATGCAGCGTTTAAGCAGGGCTGTTAAGGAAAGCAAGCGACCGTTCCATTTCAGTGTGTCTCTGTCCACAAGGTGGCAGTAAGTGTTTGATGAGTTTCTAGGATAATTTTAGTCTTTTGTGTGCGAATGGGGTGCTGGGTGTGTGTGTGGGGGGTGTGTGCAAAGGGGAGTGGGATTTGGTCTAGAAGAAAATTTTTATTTATTTGATGGTTTATATTGTTTTACATTATTGTGTCAAATAAATCCGGCAGTGTATAATTAATTTAAAATGCTTTCAAGTGAGCGACAGTTACATTGTTTAGCCTGATAGTTAAGCCACGCATCATCACAAAAATAATATCACTGGTATCCACCTCGACTACATATAACAAAAAAGATGAATAAAAAATTAACGTTCGGCTTGGAGAAATTAGAGCATTTTACGTGTATTGGCTAATAGGGAAATTATACGGACACACTGGTTTATTTCTGAATAAATAGGTGAGCAGCGAATGCTACCTGCAAGAGTTTTGGGTGACGCAAAAGCCCAGGGCACGAGGGTCTTATCAAGAAGCTTGAGACCAGCAGACTATAACAACATGTATTCACCTAATTGTTAGACAAGGTCATGGGAGGCAAAGGGGGTTTTGGATGAAGAGCTATGTCACTATAGTGGTGGAGAGATTACTTTTAACTGGGTGGCAGGGAGGGGGAAGGGCTTTTGGAAAAGCAGAACATTCAACATTTGCCCTGAAGGGTGGGTGGGATCCAGATTTGCAAACTGCATGCAGATAAGTGTGGGAGTCAAAACAAAAACAAAAACAAAACCTCACCTGGCATCTGGGGATGGACAGGACAGTTGTCTGTTTGCAAAGTGTATATCAAAGGTAGGGCTGGGAATCAAGTTAGCCTGATGTTGAATGTTGGTTCAGAAGTTTGGATTCTGGCACCGAGGGGGTTTTGAGCTGAGGCGGGGTCTAGCAGCAGTGAATCACAAAGAACAGCCTGGAATCTGCAAAGGACGGTGGAAATGGAGAGAAACTGGCTGTGCAACGGTGCAGCATGCTGGGGAGAGGCAGCCGGGCCGTCCTTGCCAAGCTATCGTCCTAAAGCCCGGACCATTAACTTCATTTCTTTAGGTCATTTTCCTTCTATAAAAAAGCAAAAGGGTGAGCCAGGTGGTTCTTTTCAGCTCCAAAAACCACAGGCCTGGCCAGGATAACAGCAGGGGTGTAGAGACAGGGGAATAACTGTGAGAGAGACTAGCAAGGCAGGCAAAAAGCACCTGGTGTCTCTGAGTGGAAAGGGAATGAGGGATGCGGGGATGGGGTGTTGGCGGGAGGGGAGCAGAGAAAGAGGGAGAACCGCGTTTCACGCAGCTGGTTGCCGAGAAAGACAGTGGGGGCAGAAGGAGGGAACAGCAACACCGGCTTTGTGAAAAATGCAGTTTTCAGCTTCAGACACGCTGCTGTACCAGCATTATTTGTAGTATGGAGATCCTGGATAAAAGGATTGTTTACATGAACCCGAATATTGGGACAAATGATCGGAACAGAGAGCAGAATGACCATCATAAATGTCCCCCCCCCTTTTTTTGCCCCCTCCCTCTTAACGGCCTTCAGCACGTGTGACATTGTTTTCAATGGACTGTGGGAACGGAAGCAAACAGGCTGTTCTTCATCCACAGAGATGGCGCCATGGACCTGCCTTGTGGGATCTGGGCTGGGAGCTGCTCTCACTTGTGGTGCAGCCAGAGGCGCCAGCCACCCAGGAGCTCACAGGGTGACCAGCAAGTGAAGGAGAGGGTGGCGGAAACAGCCACCGAGCCCTCAGGGAAGTCCGATGCAATCACCACGGTGGAAACAGCCTACTGGTGGGGCCACTCTCCACCCAATTCTGACCGGATATTTGCGGGAAAAGGGCAAATGTGAAGTCACCAGTTATTGGGGAGTCACTCCAAAAGTGCCATTTCCAGGGCTGTCACAGGGTGAGATCAGAGAGTTTCAGGCTAATCTCTTGGACCGCAACACTGTACCATGAAGACTGAAGCCCAGAAGGGCGGGGTTGGCGGAAGAAAAGGACTGGGATGCGCCTCTAGATCAGTAGAGATTAAAGTCTGTTTGACGCCGCTCAGTGCTGTGAGCTGAATGTGAAACGGACATTTTCACATAGTGTGCTGAAAATTCATTTCCAGAATGTTCACTGAATCAGCATATCCCTTCCTTGACCTTTCTTGAATAAATAGACATCTGCTATAGAATGAAACAAAGGCTATAGAATTTGCTATATCATTTTTCTTTTTTTAGGGCCCCACCTGCAGCATATGGAAGTTCCCAGGCTAGGGGTTGAATCAGAGCTGCAGCTGCCAGCCTACGCCACAGCCACAGCAACGCAGGATCCGAACTGCATCTGCGACCTACACCACAGCTCATGGTAACGCTGGATACTTAACCTGCAGAGCAAGGCCAGGGATCAAACCTGAGTCCTCATGGATACTAGTTGGCTTCATTATGGCTGAGCCACAGCGGGAACTCCCGCTATATAAATTTTAAGATAGGAATGTATGCTCTTTAAAAAATGACGTTAAAAATTCCTCACCAGGTAGATTTTAAACAACTAAAACAATTATTACTGGCACTTTGTCTCTAAATACAGTTTGTATTTGGAATTGTAGATGAATCTGCACTTGATTTCCAAACTTTCTAAAAATCTAAAGTGCTTTTCTCCGTGAGTCTAAAGTGGCTCAAACATCCAGGGCTGGGGAGGTAACTTTAGGACAACTTACAGCTTTTGGAGACCACTAGTTAATTCCCTCAAGTTGTAATGAAATATTTCACTCCTTTAATACTATCAATACCAATGATTCTCTTTCTCTGCCTTTATTTTATTTTATTTTTTTAAATGGCTGCATTGCGGCATATGGAAATTCCCAGGCCAGGGACTGAATCTGAGCCGCAGCTGCAGCAATGCTGGATCCACAGTACAGGGCGGAGGATGAACCCTCGAGCTGCTGCAGCGGAATTCTTAACCCACTACACCACAGCAGAAACTCCTTTCCTTCCTTTTTAAACCAGCCTTTCCATCTTTTTATTTTATTTTACTTATTTTTGCTTTTGAGGGCTGTAGCATATGGGAGTTCCTGGACTAGGGGTCCAACTGGAGCTGCAGCTGCTGGTCTACACCACAGCTGCAGCAACGCCAGATCTGAGCTGTGTCTGCGACCTACACCACAGCTCATGGCAGCGCCAAATCCTCAACCCACTGACTGAGGCAGGGATTGGACCCACTTCCTTATGGATACTAGTTGGGTTCGTAACCCGCTGAGTCACAAGGGGAACTCCTTCTTATTTTAAAAACATGAATTTCATGGTTAAAAGCAGTATTTTCTATAGTGTGATAGCAATTAATGATTCTGTTTAGTGAGTGAATTTAATATTCTGCCTTGAGATGAACCACTGAATCTTTCTCAACCCAGCCCCCCTCTTAGTTCCCATTCAGGTAGGGCCTCTCTTTTTAGGGATCTGTCCACCTGCCTGGGTCCCAGCCCAGCCTAAGAACCTCAGCCTGAAAACCACAGCTTAACTCTGTTGTATCCTTGCCATCTGCTTTGCTGTGTCTGGTGGGTGCACGGGGCACATTTGCACATTATGCTGTAGAGATCAATGAATCACCCCTTTGCTTCTCCCAGTCTTTTTCTACACAAGCTCACAGATGCATATGAACTATAAGAAGTAACACCATAACAACAAAACACAGAGTGGGAAGGTGAACTTGATGTTACCCTTGTAACATCAAATATAACGTCATGTGATAATCAACCACAATATCAAGATATAAATCATTTCGGGGTCATTCCCACTATTCCTTCTTCCCTCTCTCCTTTCCTTCCTTCCTATGTGTGTTAGTATCTATTATCTGAAGGCTCTGAAATCGCAGAATATCAGGAGAAACTTTAAGGTGACCCAGGGCAAGCCTTGCCTTATCAGGAAACAGTTCTAACATAGCCTTGACCTCTGAGGTCCTATGGCCTCTGCCGGAACATGACCAACGATGATGAACCATTATACCTATGGGCAGCCCATTCTTATGTACCCATGATTATGTACCAGGATGTTCTTTATCATTTGGCACTCATCTGGGTCCCTGTAATGTCTATTTGTTGGTCCTGCTTGTAACCTATAACTAAAGAATCAGTTTAAGTCCTCTACATCATGGCTCTTAAGACAACTGAAGTCATGCATCATGTCCATCCTCAATCTCCTTTTTTAGGCTAAACTTCTTTGTTTCTTTTCCCCTCATTATTCTTCAAGTATCTGGACATTCCTCCCAGACACGTGGGAGCTTAGGGCTCTGATGCTGGTGATGGTGTCACCATATTCCAGGAAACTGAACCAAGCCCGGGCTGTGGGTGCTGCTTGCAGCTGTTTGCAGGCTACAGTCTGTGGGGATGCTCGAGCAGGTGGGAGGCAGAAACTCCAGGAGATTCACATCCAGGAACTGGACAAACTGTCCAAATAAACAATCAACACCCACCTCTCCCATCTCCAGAGTTGTGATTCTCAAACTCAAGCTTGTATCAGAATCACCTGGAGGGGACACAGATGGCTGGTCTCCACCCCCAGTGTTTCCAGCAGGTCTGAACCCAAGATACTGAATTTCCAACTCGTTTCCAGGCAGTGCTGACTCTGCGGGTCTGGGACCACCCTTGGAGAATGGCTGCTGGAGACAATGCAAAGATGCTGAGATGCAGAACCTGATGAGGCTAGAAGGCTCAACATGGATCGTAAATTAACACGGGTCAGGGCTGAGACTCAGACAGCGGTGGGGGGGGGGGAGGGGACGACGTACAAGTGAGATCCTGCTAGGGGTGTGAAATGTAAGAAAAACAGTCACTATCAGGGCACATAAGTACAGGGCTGTGCCCACAGAGAGCCAGCTGCAAGCAAGCCGGTCTCAAGCAAGCTGCGGGCTGGGATAGTTTTCCTGCTGCAGTGTGGCCTCCGTGTCAGTGGGATGTTGGCTCTCAAGGATGTGAACTTAGTGTGAACATAGTCACTAGGTCCTCTAACATCCTAGTGACTATTCCTTCCAGCAATATATTGTACAAACCCTCCTGCAAAAAAAAAAAAAATTACATGAAATTTTGGGCATGGTGATAGCAGGGCTGCATTCTAAGAAATATTTAAAATCTAACTGTACAAGAGTACATTTTCAAATTCCATTCAAATCCTGAAAATATTTGCACTGGATTTCTTTTTTTCCAGAAGTGAAATCACACAAAGGACGGCAGGTTGTATTAAGTAAAGGTTGTGATCCATGAACTATTACCACATCATTTCTATCCTCAAAGTCTTTCCTGTCTCCTAGGAGACAGGCATGTAAATAAGTGATTCTACATCACAGAAATGAGCAGAGGTCCAATCACGGGGCTACCAACTGACTGCCACGGGGGTACAGAGGATAGAGGGGGCCTAAGGATGTGTGTGTATGTTACTGATTGTGGGCTTCAGGTCAGTTTATTTAAGAATTGTTGCCCCCACCTCTGGGAAACCTGAAATCAGCAGCCTGAAGTTCCAGACTGAGATGATAGGCAGAGCTGGCAGTGTCCTTCACTAGCCCCAGTGCCCTGACTGTGTGCCTTCCTCCACAGCTGCTGGTGGCCACCAGGGGCTCCTGCGTCCCCAGCCACCCACTCTTTATTTTTTTCAGCAATGCAGAAGCTCCTGGGCCAGGGACTGAACCCAGGCCACAAGAGTGATCAGAGCTGCAGCAGTGGCAATGCTGGATCCTTAACTGGCTGAGCCACCAAGGAACTTCCTATCTACTCTTCAACATGAAAGAAATTCATTCTCAGGTTTCGCAGGAAATTAAGGGTGTGATCTGTTCCATCCTCCAACCCCAGGCAGAGTTTTATTTCATAATTGAGACAGAGAAGTATCAGAAACTAACGTTTTTTTTTTTGCTTTTTAGGGCCATACCTTCATCATATGGAAATTCCAGGCTAGGGGTTGATTCAAAGCCACAGCTGCTGGCCTAAGCCACAGCCACAACAACTCGGGATCCCAGCCACAATAACTCAGGATCCCAGTCACATCTGTGACCTACACCACAGCTCATGGCAATGCCGGATCCTTAACCCAATGAGCAACACCAGGGATTGAACCTGCGTCCTTAGGGATCCTAGTTGGGTTCGTTACCGCTGAGCCACAACAGGAACGCCCAGCCATCAACTATTTTTGAAGATCCGGCAGGTCGATGCTGCCTGTAAGCTACTGCTCTGGACTGCAGGTCTGGGTCCCCTCGGATTGCACGTGTTGGAACCACAACCCCCAACAGGATGGTGTTTGAAGGTGGGGATTTGGAAGGTGATTGAGTTAAGCTGAGGTCATGAGGGCAGAGTGCCCGTGCTGGGATTAGCGTCCATAGAAGAAGAGGAAGAGACATGAGAGTTTCTTTTCTCTCCAGCCCCGGAGGACACGATGAGAAGGTGGCACCTGGAAACTGGGAGGAGGAGGGTCCTCACGCAGAGCGCACCCATGATGACACCTTGATCTTAAACTTTCGGGCCCCAGAAACGTGAGAAACCAGTGTCTGCTATTGCAGCTCCCCCGGTTCACGGCACTGTGTTAGAGCCGCCAAGCCAAGACAGCTGCTTAACACGGGGGCACTTCCTTTGCCTCGGAGGACTCTTTGTCACTGCAGTCTCCTCTCTCTTGGCCGCTTTCAATGACCACTTGCTATTCAGCGAGAGAAACGACCGTCTGGTTTTCTGTGAGTGGAAAATGCTCCCTTCCAGGTGTGCGAGGAGCTGGCAGCTCAGATTTCAGCAGGTGAAGACAGAGCCCGAGTTCCCGTTTAGGGGGAGCAAGAACTCCGAAGCGCTTTGCTACCGAGCAGGTGCCTTGTTCCAGAAGTAAAGCAGAGGCTGAGGCAGACCCCTGTGCCGGTCCGTGAAGTCTGTACCTCCTCTCACACTGGGCGAGTGGATGGGTAACTTATTTGCAAGGCAGCGTGAGAATCTAGGCATGCTTCGATTTCTTTTTTCTTTTTCCTGCAGTGTGCAGTGGCTTGATGTGGGATCTCAATTTCCAGACCAGGGATGGAACCTGGGCCGCAGCTGTGTAAATGTGAGTCCTAACCACAAGACCACCAGGGGACTCCTAGACACACTTTAAATGATCTGTTTCCTGCACTGCTAGCCTGGACCGATTTCCTAAGTTAGGAAGGAGACGAGCTGGGTTTTAGTTCTGTGTGACTTCATACACGGCCGCTTTCCCAGTGTGGCTTTCAGTTTCAACATCTATAACATGAGGAGCTTGGGATAGATAGGCCTAAGGTCCCTCCCTTCTAGCTCTTAACTTGTCTTTGGTCTTGAAGGGCTAAATGCAAAAGCTCTCCAAACTATGCTTTATCTATTAGTGAAGAAGCTGCTCAGATTTCATTTCATCCGATAAAGACAAATGGTCATCTCTCCCCTCGACAGCTCTGCTGTAGCCCTTTTGCTAAAGGATGTTTTTCCACCCTCCAAATTGTGCATTCCGGGCTTGCCACAGGACCTGCACCTGTCACTACACGTCACCAGGCTAATTTGTCCTAATCCCATCAAGTTCATAGCCCTGTGGATGAGTTTTCCTATTGGCAAACGAAAGGCTGATTAATGAGCAATTACTACCGGGAACACGGAGGGAGGGGAGGAGGGTGGATCGGCAGAAGGGGAAGGATGAATATTACCTGGATTAATCCACTAAATTAGGATCAGAAAACATGAACCTCTTTTTTAGGAAAACACGTGGCAATTGCCAAACTTATGGAGTTTAAGTACCAAGGGGAGTGAAACCCCGGAGCATTGTGGGGACAAGAGGGCATGTCACAGAAGCTACCCTGCACGACCCTCCAGTAAGTGGTGTCTTGACGTCCCATGAGTAGCTTGGTTGGTTTCTTCTCCACAAAACTGGTAGTTTAAACCCCCAAATGACCAGGAATAATTTCCAGCTTGCTGACCGGAGATGAAAATGGAGCATAAGGATTTCCGGTGCAGAAAAATGTTGCCCAGGGATGCAGTGGAGGTGGTCTGGAAATACGCTTTGCTCCCTGAGGCCATGTCCCTGTTTTGTATTTCATTGTCTCACTGCCCACCTCCTTCAGGGACTACACACAAAGGCTACACTAATTGGAATCAAGTTTAAAAGCATCACCAAAACCTCCTTGAACTTAAGGAGAGCCTGCTGGGCAGTCTCAGTTTTCCAAAACCTTATCTCCTAATCACCTTTCCTTTAATACAGAGTTGATTTTAATTTGTTCTTGAGCATGGAAAGTTTTTTTTTTTTTTTTGATTGAGGATTCACCTGGATTAGCTTTAATCAGGGCTTATTCAACCCCCTGTGTAGGCTATGCCAGTGTACTCTAGGGCTTCAGCTCCCAATCTGGGTATTCTCAGTGGTTAAGAAAAGAAGGAGGAAAAGAAAAGGGAAGAGCTGTTAGCAGCAACTTCAGGGATACTGTTAGGCTTCCCCAGGGTCATTACTATTCAGACTTCAATAAATGGGCTGCCTAGTCCAGGACTGCCAAAATGACTTGTGTCTGACTGAAGAACTGTCACATCCACTAATAGCAAGGATGGATGTGAAATTTGCAGCTACTATATATACATATTTTTGTCTTCTATCTTTTTAGGGCCACACTCTGGGCACATGGAGGTTCCCAGGCTAGGGGTTGAAGTGGAGCTGTAGCCCTCAGCCTATACCACAGCCACAGCAATGCAGGATCTGAGCTGCATCTGCAACCTACACCTGCAAGGCCGGATCCCCAACCCACTGAGGGAGGCCAGAGATCGAACCCAAGTCCTCATGGATACCTGTCAGGTTCACCAACTGCTGAGCCATGACGGGAACTCCTGCAGCTACTATTTATTGAACATTATCGTTAAGCATATGACCAGGCAGCATGCTGGTCACTGTACCAGCATTCTCTCACTTGAGCATCAGCTCAGTTCTTTGGGGAGATGTTATTATCCCCATTGTCCAGGTTAGGAAACAGAGTCATAGAGGGTTAAATGACTTGCTGGGAAGTAGAACTGGGACCAGAGTCTAGCTCTCTCTGACTCTGAAACTCATGGTCTTTCCATTCCCTCCCATGAGCCTCCGGAATAGAGAGAGTATTCTATTGTCAATTTCCCCTCCCAGTAGTATTGATATTTCACATTCACTTGTGATCATAGTTATGTGGAAGCAAAATACTTGTTCATGCATCTCCTCTTTACTAATAGAAAATTTACTCTATGAGTATTTGTGCACATTTATCTTTAGTGCCTTTATAACACATGCATCAGTTTAATATCAAAGCAGAAGCTTTATGTATTGGGCCCTGGGCACCAATATGTTTAGATTATGTATAACTCTGAGCCTGTTTTACTATAACATGGCCTCATTCTCTCAAATATATCCATCAACCATCCATCAGTGTAATATACATCACTCACTTAAGAACACATTTCCATCAGACCTTTTCTCACTCCACTTTCTATTACCACATATGGCAATTACAAGAATCAGAAGGCTATGAAGTGAATAATCTCAAAATGATTAATTTTGCTCTGTTAGAAAGCTGTCATTTCTGTTCTTATGAACCGATAATAATAACCTTGTCATTCTCCTACTTTTCTAGGATAGAGGCTATGTATTAATTATCTAGGGCTGCCGTAACAAAGAACTACAAACTGGGTGGCTTAAATAACAGAAATGTATTGTCTCACAGTCCTGGAAGCTAGAAGGCTAAGATCAAGGTCAGCAGGAATAGTTTCGTCTGGGAACACAGGGAGAATCTGTTTGGTGCCCTTCTTCGAGCTTCTGGTGATTTGCTGGCAACTTCTGGCTTTCTTGGCTGGTTGACACATCACCCTGACCTCTGCCTTTGTGTTCTCATGGCATTCTCCCTGCCTGTGTGTCTGTGCCCAAATTTCTCTTTGGAATAAGATAAGGGCACCAGTCACATGGGATTAGGGCCCCATCCTCCTACATCAGTATGACTTCATCCTACCTACTTAATTCATTGTATCTGAATGAACTTAATGTTCAAATAAGGTCACATTCTAATGTCCTGGAGGTAAGAACTTCTACATGCATTTTTGGGAGGGGGGACACAAACAACCCACAACCGGCAAGTTGGGCAGCAGGTGAATCAGCATGTGGGAGGCTCAGGATCAGGCACACTCTCTGAGATTCTCACTGTGGAGCAGGGACCAGCCCCAGCGCTGAGGAAGCACTGATGCAGGAGCCTTACTTCAGCCACCATGGTGCACACACTCGAGGATGGAGGTGTGTGTTAACATAGACAATGTAATGCCAGGCAGGAGGCGCTATTTTGGAGATAGGAGCAGTGAGCCCAGCACTCAGTTCCTCAATGCCAGGAATTGCTGGGGAAAGACTTTTTCAAACCACCTACTGCTGCTGATCAACTGCTTATCAAACTCAAAAAATACAGTCAAAGTTTAAATATGGCGGAATGCTGTTTGCGATCAGAGCATTCCTGTACTTCTTAGCAGCCAAGCTTGGAGAAAAACTCCTGTTTCAAGCATCAATCAAGATTTCCTTTTTCTTGAAGTCAATCAAGATTTTTAAAGAGTAGGTTTCCTGGTCTCTTGGCATAGTATTTGCCCTTTTGGTGATTTGATTAGGAATAAATCTAAAGTAAAGTATGGTGGATAGAAACATGTTTAGCCTACAAATATGTCTTCATGTTTTCTGGCTTCATCTCTCTTGGTGATATAAGGCAAATCACAATGGAACCAGTGCACCCCAGTGTAAATAATGGCAGAGAAAAGGATTTATAATGCTTAGCTGGTGGGTTGTTTATACCAAACAATATAGAAACTTTTAAACTCCCACACCATAGGGCAACAGACATACCCTGAGTATTTGTCACAGTGGGATTTGACCTGGATTTGTAGTAACCACCCCACCTATTACAGTGTAGAGTTTGTTGTATCCACGGCACAGCACTGATGACTTGCAAGCCTGAAATGTGGATGATGTTCACCCATTATGTCTGAAGTTTGTATCTAAGGCAAGGGCAATGACTGTTTAATTAATTTCTGTGCAATGTTAGTGCACTTTCCAAATTTAATATTAATGGCCATCATTAGAAAAGTACCACTGATGTTTCATGAACTAAAGAAAACATTATATATTTAAGTGTTTTAGAATTAGCTAGAACTCAGCCTCTTTTACTTTTAATTATTCTACTTTATTCTGGAAATGTAATTTTTATTACACTCTAATCACAGCATAAGGCATATAGACACATTTATTAATAGCCTATGATTTAAATACACAAATGCCTTCAACTTCCTGCAAAAAGCGCTCTTTGTCATGGCAATATTATTCTCTCCATGATTTATTCTAGGCCCCCAAAGTCCTCTAAAGGATGCTGGCAGGACCTTTGTAGCAGATCAAGTGTAAGGGGCAGGATTAAATGACACTTCCGCTCCTGTTACCCTGGTAGAGATTCTGTAAGAGTTGAGCAAGTGGATGTCCCCATCAGGGAGTCTGTTTCACAGGGCAGCACCTCTTTAAAATTACTAAGTCCCTGGAGAGTCATTGAGCGACCCTCCCTGCCCTCACCCATGAAAAGCAGAGTGAGTCATTGCTCTTTGTCTTAAGGCTAAAAATGCATAGAGGACAAATACTCTGAAGCTCTGGGTATAATCACTTGGAAAAAATCTGTCTTTAAGGACAGTGGGATGGGGAAAAAGGATTTAGTGTATTTGAGGATTCGGGTTATTCAAGGAATGAGAGGACATTGGGAATGTTTAAGGTTTGGGGTGGCGGAGGGCTCTTAGGCTCTAAACCTGTGCCAACAACTGCCAACCCATCTCTCCACCCAGATGTCCCGAGGACCCTTACACTGGACGTGATCAAATTTAAAGTCATGGATTATCCCTGTCCTCTGCCAGACACCCTGTCATATTCTTCCAGCACAACAACTTTCGTTTCCAAAAGTCGGTGAGTGATGTCCTTGTCCACTCAGTTACCCAAGCTCCAACGTTTGCCATCAGTTACCCCACCCTTCCCCTTAGGTTGACAACCACTCTCACAGGGCTCTGTTCTTTCTCCTTTTTAATGTCTCTTGATCTGTCCTTGCCTTTTCACCACTTCCTTCATTCCTGCCTGAGTTCAGACGTCAGAATCTCTCCCATGGACAATGCAATTGGAACTGGCCTTTTCATACACAGGGCTCTCCCCACCCTCCACTAAGCTCTAGTTTTTAATGCAGCCAAACACACAACAAAAGTGATATTACCTTCCTCCTTCAAATCCTCTGAGGTTACCCATGTCCACAGGGTAAAGTTCAAACATCTCAGCTGGGCAGACAATGTCTTTCCCCATCTGACATTAACCCCCTTTCTAACCTGATCTCCTTTGCTTGACTCCTCATTTTAAAACAGATCATGCACTTTCATGTCTCCATGGAGGTTCCTTTGTCTGTAATTCCTTCCCCTTCTCTCCTATTGAATGCCAGTTTATCTTTTGGGAACGGGTTGATTCTATCTTTTATTGGTCAAACTTGTCCTGACCATTCCTGGGCTTAGTTACTTCTTTTTCTTGGTACACGCAGCATCTTATGAATCCTTTATTCTTTCCTTTATTCTAGCTAATAATAGAATTAAAGTGTAATTCTTTTTTTTTTGGCCGTGCCTACGGATTGGACCCATGTCACAGCAGCGATCTGAGCCACGGCAATGACAGCGGTGGATCCTTAACTCATGTGCCACTCGGGAATTCCTAAAGTGTGATTGCTTATCAGTCTCCCCTCCTAGGTTGCTCATTGTTCTAGAGCAGGGATTGTGTTTCATTTCTTTTCCAATTTCTAGAGCTTGTCTGAAACATAGCAGGTACTTAACACCTTCTTGTTGAATGAATGGATAACTAAAGTCAAACACATCATTTCTTTCACATTAGAAGTTGCTTTTTTCCTTTTATTTTCAGTTTTCTATTCTAGATAAGGAATAAGATAAGAAATCTTGTCCTATCAAGTCTTATTGTAGAACTGTATAGGACTGACCAAAAAAACCTGACAATTAGAACAATGGAAGAGACTAGCAATCTCCCAAATGGACACAACCACAAGCCTGAGTTACGATACTTTTGCCATTGTTATCAATGAGGAAAAGATGGAATTTTCAATAAATGGTTCTGGGGCAATTGGTTATCCATATGGGAAAAGAATGAAATTGTATGCCTGTCTTTTACCATACAACTTATTTATTTATTTATTTATTTATTTATTTATTTATTTGCTTTTTAGGGCTGCACTCATGGTATATGGAAGTTCCCAGGCTAGGGGGTCAAATAGGAGCTTCAGCTGTCAGCCTATAACACAGCCACAGCAATGTGGGATCCAAACAGCACTTGAGACCTACACCACACATCACGGCAATGCCTGATCCCTAACCCACTGAGCGAGGCCAGGGATGGAACCCGCGTCCTCATGGATACTAGTCGGATTCATTTCTGTTTTGCCACAATGGGAACTCCATACACAATGTTTAACTCTAAATGAGTTAAAGATTTAAATGTGGAAAGAATACCTATTAGTATAAGCCTTTTAAAAGACAATATAGGAAAATACCTTTATGATCAAGAGGTACGTATTAAACAAGAAATAAAAACCCAAAGGAAAACAACTGAATCATGCTATAATAAAATTAGGAAAGTCTGTTTATGGAATTATAGAATAAAGAAAGTGAAAAGACAGACCATGCACTTGGGAAAGTTATTTTTAAACACACAGAACTAGGATTCCAAAATGCTACTTAACACACCACTTTCAAACATGAACAGGCAGAAAAAGATCCCCAGGCTTTGAGGAGAGCATAAAATGTGAAAAACAAAGATTACTACAACAAAGAGGGAAACGGAACAACTTAGAGCATGTAGGGAATATGTCAGAAAAGAAAACTTTGAAATTCTTGAGTGTGCAAAGACTTGTATCTATTAAATAACAGGATGTTATAAAAAAGAAAAATTCTCTGAAAAAAGGAGCTCTTGAAAAATGTAAAAGCTTGATGGCAAAAATGAAAAACTAAATCGAAGGATCAGAAGATAAAGTTGAAGAAAACTCCGAGGAAATAGAAAAAATGACAAACAGATGGAAGATGAGAGAAAAAAATAAGGAAACATAAAGATTAGACCAGGAGATCCAACATCTGAATAACAATCATTCCACAAGAAAGATCAGAGAAATTAAATAGAAAAAAAACTATTTATTATATAGTTAAAAGAAAATTCTTCAGAATGGAATATGATTTTCCACATTGAAAAATTCAGTAAGTACCCAGCAGAAGGGATGAAAATAGTCTCTATCTTGGCATGGCACACTGTCATGAAATTTCGGACCATTTGCAACAAAAAACCAGATTTTATAGTCTTACAGGAAGAAAAATATAACTTTCAAACAAAGGATCAAGACACACACAAAAAAGGCTTTGGTCTTTTCAATAGCTAGACTGGAAGTTGATGTTTTCAAAATTCCAAAGGAAGATGATTTCCAGTGTAGATCTATCACTAGTGAATAAAGACACTATTAGATATTCAAGTTGCAAAAATTTATCATTCATGCATCCTTTCTCACAAAGCTACTGACACATGTGCTCCATCAAAACAAGGGTGTAAAACCAAGACAAAGGAAACAGGGGATGGGAATGAATTCCCTAGAATGACAGTCCTAACAATGAGCTCCCCTATGACAGCTGCCGACCATCCTGATTATAACAGGTCAGAAGATTTTTTCAAGAAGGTAAAAGGAATAGACTAATAAATCTGGACATTTTTAAAGAAGATTTATATAATTGGGGGAAATTTGGGGGTTGAATTCCTAATGGGCTCATAAAAAACTAAATAAGTAAAAAAAAGTATTATTTTTTTGGGTCATGCCTGTGGCATATGGATTTTCAGGTCCAGGGATCAAACCTGTGCCACTGTAGCGACCCCAGCCACTGCAGTGACCAGGCTGGGTCCTTAACCTGCTGTGCCACAAGGGAACTCCAAAAATAAGTTGATTCAAGGAAAACCTAACATTGCACAGAAGACAAAGAGTCATCACAGGAACCACATGGCTAGGCTATGAATAGTATTCACGTAGTCATAATTATGTAAAGTCTAATGATATAAGCAAAATATGATAGAAGAGTCCTGGGACGATGGGGGAGATGAGATGTATGAGTGTATGTGGGGAGACAGATACGTATGAAAGAGCTAAGTTCTCATATTCCTACAGCCACTGTGGAGAACATTATGGAACTCACGTAAAAAAGCTAAAACTAGAACTACCCTATGATCCAGCAATCTCACTCCCAGGCATATATCTGGAGAAAAAGTAATTCGAAAAGATACATGTACCCCAGTGGTCAGTGCAACACTACTTACAACAGCCAAGACACGGAAGCAACCTAAATGTCCATCAACAGGTGAATGGATAAAGAAGATGTGGTATATATATTCAAAGGAAAATTACTCCTAAATATGAGTGAAATTATGCCATTTGCAGCAACAGGGATGCAACTAGAGATTCTCCTACTAAGTGATGTAAGTCAGAAAGAGAAAGACAAATATCACATGATATCCCTTATATGTGGGATCTAAAATATGGCACAAATGTGCCTACCTATAAAACAGAAACAGACTCAGACAAAGAAAACAAAGTTATGATTACCGGAAGAGAAACACGGGGCAGGGGGAAGGGATAAATTAGGAGTTTAGGATTAGCATATATACCCATTAACACTTTATAAAATAGGTAACCAACAAGGGCCTACTCCATAGCACAGGGAGCTCTACTCAATATTCTGTCGTAACCTATATGGGAAAAGAATATGAAAAAGAATGAATATATGTATGCATATAACTAAATCACTTTGCTGTACACCTGAAACTAATACAACAATGTAAAGTAATTATCTCCAAAAAAATTCTAATATTCCAAAATGGGAAGAAAATAGGTATTTTTCTAAAACTGAAAAAACAATATAAGCATGTTCTACAAAGATATATAGGTAAGTCTAAAAATCTATTTAAAAAGTTGAAACTGGAAGTAGATGCTAGAGTGGGAACTGATTTTTCTATATATCAGAACTTGTGGTACTATTTGCCTCCATTTGTGTAATTTGGATAAAAATAGCAAATAAATTAAAAAAATAAGTAACAAAAGAATATATATATATACATATATATATGTATATATATATATAACATTTTATAAAGCATGAAAGCAAATAATGTTATCTTTTTTTTTTTAGGGCTGCATCCGCGGCATATGGAGGTTCCCAGGCTAGGTGTCGAATCGGAACTACAGCTGCCGGCCTACACCACAGCCACGCCAGATACGAGCTGCATCTGTGATCTACACCATAGCTCAAGGCAATGCCAGATCGTTAACTCACTGAACAAGGCCAGGGATCGAACCTACAGCCTCACGGTTCCTAGTTGGATTCGTTAACTGCTGCGCCACAATGGGAACTCCAAATAATGTTATCTCTTAGGGATTCACACATATTTGGAAAAACCACAAAGAAAAAGATAAAATGTGACAAAGGAGATAAAAGTTAAAAAAAAAAAAAAACCCAAACATCAGGATAGCAATTAGCTGTAGTGCAGAGAAAAGAATGGGGATGAATTTTCAAAAAAGCTCAACAATAGTAGTAATGTTCTAGTTCTTTTTTGTCTTTTTTTTTTTTAAGGTTTGCACCAGTGGCATATGGCACTTCCCAGGTTCGGGGCTGAATCAGAGCTGCCGCTGCCATCTGCAGCTGCACAGCCCCAGCAATGCAATGCCAGATCCGAGCCACATCTGTGACCTACATCGTAGCTCATGGCAACACTGGATCCTTAACCCACTGAACGAGGCCAGGGATAGAACCCACATCCTCATGGATACTAGTCAGATTCTCAACCCACTGAGCCACAACAGGAACTCCCGGTTCTACTTCTTGAGTAATGGGTTAGTTCGAGCTTACATAAATTACAAATAGATTAATTCATATGTGCCAAACATCACATTAAAATAAAAGATGCTGCCTTTGCATAACACATTCATAAAAACATACAGGATATTGATTTCCTTTTTTATCTATAGTTTGATATCGGCTTTGAGTGGTAAATTTAGAAAGTTCACAGAGTTGACCATCAGATGCAGACAGTGTTATGAAATAGATCTAGTTATCAGCCAACTTACATCAAGAACTTAACTGTATGGGGATTTTCCGTGCTGCGGTTGAAAGAATTTAACACAAATAATTCTCCACTTGTCTCTCTTTGAACTAACTAGAGGATGCCATTATTTATGCTTAGGTTTTTTGTCTTTATTTGGGTTCTACCTGAGATTAATTGTGGCTGGTCCCACAGCTTTCTTAACTGCTTTTTATGTTCACCTAAGCTACTCCACTACCCATTAGCACCAAGTGCCATTAGCAGTTATGTTCCCTCCTTGACTACTCATGATGAACTTGTCTGTAATAACAATGAGATAGACTGTTAGGAGAAATTCATCTTACACAGCACTGCTGAAAAACACCTCTAAGATTTCCCCAAGTGATAGAAAACGCTCCAAAAGTTATAACAAGAGAACATCCAATCTTCCCAAATGGCCCTAGTTGTCAGTAGCTTTATTTTCAATACCAATTGTTGGAAAGGAATGTACTTTTATCCAAGTTTCAAACTGTACTTACTGGTGCTCGTTTGTACAGCCTGAGAGATATTAATGTGGGACGGCATTGAATTGATCTTTCAATATTCCTGATTTACATCTTTTCTGTGGGTAGGACATCTCTGACATAGCAAAACCATGTATTTGAAATCTTCTGGTTATCACTGGGTGGGTGGCAGTCCTTTACTGGCACAGGGCAAAGCTCCTGCTAGAGTGAATTAGACTGCATCTCTACCTTTAATATTTTGGGATTTTTTTTAAATATTAGAAAATAAAGTAATCTGAAGCAATATTCAGTACTGATAGCCCAACAGATATTTATTGACTGTATCTCTGACATGACTGGCTCCAAGTTATTTTCCTCTTAGCTGACACAAAGGGAAGGTACCACCAAAACAGCTGTCAGACTATGAATGCTATTGTCACCATCAATTATACCCCTTTGCTAGACAGCTCTGGCTATGCACCTGTTTTCTTTACTTTTCTTCTCCTTCTTAAAAATAGAGAGCTACTCTACTTTCTTCTCTCTTATACTGATAGAAAGGCAGGAGGGGAAAGGAACAATAATTTAGCAGAAGGTCAACTGGGTCAGCCTCCTAATGGCTCTCTCTCCTCCATCACTGATTGCCTGAGAATAGGAAATGAGCCCAAATCCATTGTTGTGATCCGGGAGCACAAGCAATAATGTTGGTGAGTGAGCACGTGCTACTTGACTGCCTTCTTCCCTTCCAAGAGAAATAATTACTACGTTTAACTGACATGCTTCAGAGCAAATACCTGCCTCTGAGCTCATCAGTGTGAAGGATGTAGCACAGTAGAGCTGGTCAGCCTTGCTGAGAATGTGCTGCTGTCAGAGCCTCTGCGTACCGCCCAGAGCCTCTTTCCCCCTTGTTTCTCTCTGGTCCACCGTGGTTCAAGGCAACACTCAAAACTACGAATGAAGTATGAGTCTGAGTGTGTCAGTGTTTAAAGGTGGACACACGGAAGTACCCTGGATCTTCCTGTGCATGTAAGAACCATTAGAGGCAACTCAGTTCTAAGAACAGGTGGGACCAGGGACGGGGGAAGAAAAAGCAGCCCGAGTCTGGCATCCTGTATGACCCATGTTTGTCCTTCCATGCAGGTGTGAGCAAGGTTATGCGGCAGCACCCCAGAAACTAAGCCAGTGACAAAGCCCCTGGAATATTAGGCTTCCACAGGTGCCAGTCACCTTCAGGGACACAACAGGAAATGAGTCAGGGGAGTAATAATGATGAGAAGGAAAAAACAAGTGTCCTGTGCTTTACAAAATGTTTACACACAGGTAATCTCACCTTTTAATTGGCCCTTACCTTTGGGGCAGAGCATACTGAGTTCCTCATCTTAAGAATGAAGGACCAGATTTGGAGGAGTTAAGGGTTGTGTACAAGGTCACATGAAGGTCAGAGCTAGGTGCTGACTCAGCTCCCGTCTCCTCTTGGAAAATGGGGACATTTCCAGCTCAAATTTTTGTACATCATACCAAAAATGTTAGTTCCTGATGAAACTGGATTTTGGGGGGGTATTCTTTATTTTTTTTCCTTTACTAACAAACACAATTACTATGGTAGATAATATGTTCTTAGAACTGCCAAGAAAAAATTCTTTATCTGATCATCACCATCTATAAACCACTGTGAGTTTCTGTGCTTCCACGGGGTACTGAGGGTCAAGGTTAGTTTATATTTTTAAACCTGTCATTTCCTTTTTAGGATGTATTTAGTTAGTAATTTAGTAGTCTTTTACGCTTTCCTCTTCAGTTATGAAATGAAATGAAGTTCATTTGACTTGAAAATTTGACAGTAATAAACTGCTAAGTGTATTTGTACTTTGGTATAAAAGGTAAAAGATCATAAAATCTCCTTCAACTAAAAAAGAAGACACAATACAAACATTTAAAAAAAAACCTAACGTATGAGGCTTATTTAGGAAACAATATATTCTAACAATGATAGAGATACTTAATTTGAAAGAATCACTCAATATTTTGTAGCCCAACAGTAAGAGATTATGAAACTGTGTTATTAAACCCTGTAATTCAAAGTTAATCTGAAATTTGTACCTAGTTCGGTCTAGGGCCCCAATAAAGCACTTAGTATCTGTTCTCGGAATGATATCTGAATAGCTTGTTTTTGGTAGAACCTATTCATTATCTTTTAATATATATTATTATCTATTAATGTATATTATCTATAATGTAAGTGTATACTATATATTTTGCTAGAATCTTTAAAAATTCATAAATGAATTTTACACTATATATTTTGTTAAAAATTATACTATATAATTTGCTAAAAATTCATAAATTTTGTACTATATATTTTGCTAAAACCTTTAAAAATTCATAAATGAATTCATAAGTGAATTTTTAAAGGTTTTAGCAAAATATATAATATACATTCAGTATATATGTTTGAACCTATGCATATAAAGAGCAAAGGATTTAGGCTACCATAATGATAAATAATTTGACATATATTGGCAGTCTTAGGAGAAATTAGTCTCAAACTTTATTCTTATGGAACATTCCCTCATTTCATTGTTCCTCGGTTGCTACTACCAACTGCTTTTGCAATGCAATATTCTTTTAGGAAACTAATAATACTCTTGTTGGTGTGAAAAAGCAATGGCTCCACTGAGCCCCCTGGTGTTGTGTTTGTTCCATCACAAAATTCTGAATGTTCCAAATTGTACATTTTGCTTTGAAACACTGAGTTGACTATGAATATGGCCATTTTGCTTTGAAACACTGAGTTGACTATGAATATGGCCATTTTATTACAATATAAATAAAAAAGCAACAGTAACACATTCAGAAAGAACCTTAACCTCTGAGATCCTTTCTTCCATTACCAAGCTAATCCCAATCCACTCCTAAGGCTCCAAAGATTTTAAAAAATGTATTGAGTAATTGTTCGGACCACAGTAAAGGTGGTATATGCCATGGTGCCCATTCATCCATTTTTCCAGACTCAGAATTAAGTTCTGTTATCTCAGGGACCAAGACAGAATCAAACATAACTTTATTAGACTCCTGCAGACAATTTTATAAGATATTCCTTTCTGTGGACACCAAACCTGCCCACAATATCACAAACTGTATAAAATATGTTCATTTTTATTCTGATATGGTATTCCACATTATAGGCTGTGCTGTAACTTTAGATTTGCTGTTCCCAGTGGTGGTCTTATCCAGTTGCTAATTTGATTGTCCTTTTGTTCTCATGGTCCCAAATGGACTACAAACACAATGTAATCAGTCCCTAGCATATGAGTGAGCAGTGTTCCAAAAGTTTATGTATGCAGTTGGAACTCAAATTGCATTTCTCCACTGTATCAGTTTTTAAAAAATGATCGTTAGTTTTTAAGGGGAATCCGTAAAACCAGTTGAACACATACTGAATTGGAAATATTCTACTAACAGTATCATTTCTACTCTAGCTGGTCACTATTTATGAAATATTTCTTTGGGAAAGTCAATTTGGAGGTCTGCCAGAAACACATCTTCTCTCCTTCAAAGCAGGAGACTCGCCCTGCTGCAGAGGGACGGCAAAGGGTTTGCATGGATGACTAGACAGGTCCTCCTTGGGGTCAGGTCCTCCTTGGGGGCAAGCATGTGCATGGTGGAGGGTCCTTTCTCCAAACCCCGACCCCTATCCCTGTCCTATCCTATGTGAAGAATTCCCAGTACTACCTGGCTTTTCATTTAGGAGCACATATAAAGACTTCAGCTGAAAGATACCATGGCATTTACTGTGCTTTCAGGGACTCTCTTGGGGAGCAAGGGATTATGTGATGTATACAAAAGCAGGTCCCTCACCCACTCACTCATCAGCAGGCATTTATGGATCCCTGTGAGGTTCTAGGGACTCTGCTAGGTGCTGGGTATACAGAGATGAAGAGGACATTCTCCTGGAGTTCCCATTGTGGCTCAGAGAGTTAAGAACCCGACTTGTATCCGTGAGGATGCAGGTTCCATCCCTGGCCTTACACAGTAGGTTAAGGATCCAGCATTGCCGTGGGCTCTGGTGTAGGTCGCAGATGTGACTTGGATCCCAAGTTGCTATTTCTGTGGTGTAGGTCTGTGGCTGAAGCCTGGGAACTTCCATATGCTTCAGGTACGACAGTAAAAAGGAAAAAACAAAACAAAACAAAAACATGCTCCTCACCAAAGGGCTTACAGTCCAGTCAAGAGCAAGAGGTATCTAAAAAGATGTTATTATATACTACAGTGAACATAATATATTATACAAGGAAGCATAGTATATAACTTCAAAGAGTCTTAGAGTATCAATGGGGACACATAACAAAAAGAACCAGAAATTAAATCAGAACAGAGCATACTATTCACGAAGGTTACAAGAAGAACTAGAAGCAAAGGCCAAAGGAAGGGTGTACACCATTCCTGCACCATGGAATTCTTCTTTTCCACGGAAGAGCCCCTCACATCTTTCAGAACACAACTGTGATGTGGAACAAAATTCAAGGATATTCTGGTGTGGAAAACAAGTGTATAAATTCCAGAGAGGGAGAAATTTTAGTTAAGCTGTGTTAAGTTGGCACATACGCTTATCTTTACTCTCTGACTAAATATCTCTAAAGAGATAATAAAGGTAATAAAAATGCTATAAACACATACAGCTTAAAATAGCAGACAAGAGAGGTTGATTAAATTCGGGGTGGCAGACTTAGCTGAGAGAAGGGACTCAATGCCAGGCTGTGAGCGGAGCGCCAACAGGAAACCCTATGTTTTTCACCGCAGAACCAGAGAAAGCCTGAGAAGTTGGAGGCAACAGGTAGGCAGAGCTGAAACTGAAGAACTAGTGGTAAAAGGTGTTGCTGGGTTTCTGGATCCCCTCCCCAAGCCTAGGAAGCCAGGCACCTGCCCCTTCACCTGGCTGAAGATGGCCAGGAGACCTGATGGTGAAAACACAGGAGTCAGGGGAAAGAGTGAATTCTACCAGCTTCTCCTCCCGTGCCCCCTCTACACCTCAGGACATGTTACCTGGGTTTGTCACCTCCAGGAAGGAGAGGTTAGGTGATTCTTCTCTGAGGAAACTGGTCAACAAAAGGGGGTTTGCTTAATAGTGGGGGTTTGCCAAAGCAATGTCCAGGCCCTCTGGTGAAACACAAGCTTTATTTATATACAAAAAGCTTCTGAGTGGAAGCTGTAGCAGTTCACTCTTAGAAATGAAAGAGCCATCGATGATCATGGGACTGTGAGAAAACTGCCAAAGATGAAGGATGGAATGCCAAGGAAATAGATTAATTTAGGGAGCAGAGAACTATTCCTAAAAGACAGTCATTAATACATTTTTAAGTTGAGAAGCCTCCACTGGAAAAAGAAAAGAAGGCAAAAGAAAGAAGAAAAAGGGATATTTAGAGAATAAGAAAGAGCTCTCAGAAATTCAAAAGGAAATGAAAGCAGTATTAATAACACAACAAAATTTCAATAGATAAAATGTGGAAGATAAAATGTGGCACATCTTCCAGATAGTAAAGCAAACAAATAAAT
>PVHT020000077.1:10643815-10669296 GCA_004024745.2 Catagonus wagneri
AAAACTTTTTTTTTTTTTTTTTTTTGCCTTTTGGCCTTTTATGTAGAGCCGCACCCACGGCATATGGAGGTTCCCAGGCTAGGGGTCTAACAGGAGCTGTAGCCGCCAGCCTTCACCACAGCCACAGCAACGCGGGATCCGAGCTGCGTCTGCAACCTACGCCACAGCTCACAGCAACGCCGGATCCTTAACCCACTGAGCAAGGCCAGGGATCGAACCTGCAACCTCATAGTTCTTAGTCGGATTCGTTAACCACTGAGCCACGAAGGGAACTCCCAATGAGCCACGAAGGGAACTCCCAGAAAACTTAAAACACAGAGCAAATACTTTAGTAATTCTTAGAGACAATCATTTGCCATCTAGAATACAATGCCATTCCAAACTATCAAGTGTGATAATACAAAATATGCATAGTTCGACAGAAAAAAAGTCACGGATAGTTTTGCCCTTTGTAAGCATTTTCAGGAAGCCACTGAATAATGCTCTCCATCCAAATGAGAGAGTAAATCAAGTAAGAGTGAGATATGAGGTCTGGGAAATAGGAGATCTGACACAGAAGGGAAATGAAGGGAGTTCCCAGAATGAGAGTGACAGTAACTTCTAAAGAAAACGTGCAGAGTTAGAACAGAAGAGCAAGAGGTCCAGGAGGAATGCTTCCAAAAGAAAAAAAAAAAGGAAGTAATTTTATTATTTGGCAACCTCAGGAAGAATTTTAATAGTTCTTTTGGAAAACTTAGGGTTCAATTAGTGGTAAGTACAAGGAAAACTAAGTAAAGAAACAAGCAAAGTTAAGAGATCAAGACAATTATTAACTCCAGAGAAAACAAAAATACTGAAGGAGACTGGTGATAATATTATAGTAAACTATAGGGTTCAGCTGTCCATAGTACTTATGTGATTATTATTATGATAACACTGATAGAAATAAAAGCTGTAATTGAAACTTCACTGGAAGTATGATGGAAAGAAACGTGTGTGTAAGAGGAAGGCAAGAAGGCTAAGACTGAGAAAAAGGAAGTCAATAAATAAGGTCTGTAATTTAAAAATAGAGATATTTCCAGAAAATCTTGTTGTGTACCCAGGTGGGGGTAAATACTTAAAAGGAGTTGAATGTGGTTGTCTTTAGAGTGGGAAATTAGGAGTGAGGAAGGATTAATCAGGGAACATTTCCTTCCTTCCTTCCTTCCTTCCTTCCTTCCATCCACCCATCCTTCCATCCATCCATCCATCCTTCCTATGTCAGCAATGTGGAACATGCTTATGGTATAAAATGTAGACAATAAAATTGTATCAATTCTTTGAATACTAACTATGTAAAAGGAACATTTGAACATAAAAATAGTTGTTTTTCAACAGTAGTAGCATTTAAAATGGGCAATCTAGTGCCATCATCAAGGAGCTGTCACTTTGAAACTAAGCCAAGTGAATAAGAGCCACTCTAAAGAACAGTTTAACACACTGCATTCTGATTATCAAAGGTTGGCAGGAGAATCACATGGTGTTTGTATTTTAATTCACTTATAATACACAAGTTCAATGTTATGAATTTTAAAAGAAGGATAATATGATCTTTGCCTTATTGTTAATTTTGACTAAAGTAAAAAAAAAGTCCAAAAGTTCTTCACTACACTTTTTTAGTAGAAGAAAGTAGTTAAGATGATTAAAATAAATATAGATGCTTTTATTTTCATTTTCAAATGTTTTGATGTTATTGCTTTTTTTTTAATTTTATTTTCAGAACAGCAATTTGCTCCATTTAACACCTAGCTGACCTATCCACCTCAGATATTTCCATTTTAAAGAGTGGATAAAGAGACATAGAAAGTTGACAGCCAAAGGTCTCCTGGTGACATGGATGAGATGTAAAACAACACGGCTTGCTAGATGAAGACAGAACAATATTTCCAAACTTTAAAACTCAAGGAGAAAAGCACAGTCATCTCTGTTGTTCAAATAAAGATTAACTGCAATTTCAGAAAAATCTCAGAAGTTCAGCCTCTTCAATTAATCTGACAAAAGACAATTTTCCAAAAATGAAAAGAAATATAGATACTTTTCATTCTGAAACTACAACTTTCAGAACGCAGAAAAAAAAGGTTTTTTGGAAGAGAAAGAAAACAGGAAGAAAACCTATGAAATTTCTAGGAAGGTGAGAAACGTCAGAGCCCACAGTTCTCAAATAATTGCAATTGGAAACCACTTTGCATTTGAAAAATATGTTTATGCAGGAGACTAAAGCATTGCACAATGGTAAAGTCCCTTAACTTCTTCCATATTGATATTTTGTGCTACATCTATATGCTAAATTTAGAGATTAACCTTTGTTATGTTAAAAATTATCTCTGCTAATAGCACTGCACAGGCTGATTCTTGAATTTTTGAAAAATATAGAAAGTATAGAAGAGAAAATGTTATCCACAATCCTAGCGTTCAAAGACAATCACTGTTGACATATTGATCTGTATCACCTCAGTCTTTACTCCTATGTACGTGAAAAAATATATTTGTTTCTAAGTTGGAATCATACTATGCCTCCTCTAAATCTGTTTTTTTTAATTTAACATGTAACAAACTCTCTCCATATCACCAAATAATTGTCTAAAACATTAAATTTTATCTAAAAATTTGGAAGACAGTTTGACTTTGCCAAATGCTATGGCTCACCATGAAAATAGTCTCTCCTTTTGATTTTTCTGATTGGCTATTAAAAAATACAGAAAACATCAAATAATTATGCATGCTAGATAGTTCTGATCTTGACAGAAGGGCTTCTGTCTACGTGAAATGCCATTTTTATAAGCAGAAACCAGGCGTTAAGGGATCTATGTGGTTCATTATCCATTCTTTGCTTTATTTAAAAAAGCAAAAAAAAAAAAATCAAGCAAACTTTTATTTTCATTGCTTGAAAAAAGAAGACAAATTAGTGATCCACAGCAGCGGTGTTCTGGATGTGTCTTGACCACTAGCAGAGGGTCCTTTTTAGGAAGGAATTTGCCAATATATTTTCTACCACCAAAGTAGCATAATTTTCAACTTTGTTCTCTATCTGTGATATGCCTATTCTTTGAGTGTTGCTGGTTGGATTCCCCAGGAAGCAGGCCCTGCGATGGAAATTAGCATGCTAGAATTTTCCTAGGGTTTCACTGTGATCAGCACCCACAGAAAAGGAGAGGCGAGAAAGACCAGAATGGGGCAGACCAAGACGATGAGCTGTGATGGAAGCTATTTTAGCCAGAGATCCAAAAACGGGATGACTCCCCAAAGCTGAGGTTAGTTGGGGGACAGGCAAGCTTAATCTTCACCACCTCCTCGTCAATCACTGGACAAAGCTGACAGGAAGCGGGTGCCAGCTTGTGCAAGGGTTTCTCCTCTGCTCAGACAAGGCCCAGGGACACCTAAGCCTTGAAGGCTGCTTGCTGCTGCTGCTATTGCTGCTGATGGAGGTGGAGCAGCAAGGCCTCCATGCCTGACCAGGGTTCAGTACCCTGTCTTCCTCCTTGTGCCTCCTTGGCTGGAAAACTGGGAGACGGCTGAATCATGCCTTTTCTTGGTCAACTATTGACACTTCAAAAAATGTTTCAAACACATTTTTTCCCCTCTCTAAACCTATGGCCATCTCCCTTCCCTCTGTGCCCCGTGCAGAATCCCACACCCAAATTACTCTAGCAGCTTCCTAGATGGGCTCTGTGTCTCATGTTTCCCCCTATTAATACGTTTCACATATCACTACGATTCACTGATGCTCTTGAACCATGACTTTATTTATTTATTTACTTACTTACTTACTTATTTACTTACTTACTCACTCACTCACTTACTTACTCCCTTACTTACTTATTATTTAGTCATTTTAGGGCCACACCCATAGCACATGGAAGTTCCCAGGCTAGAGGCTGAATCGGAACTACATTTGCTGGACTGCACCACAGTCAGAGCAAGGCGAGGTCCGCTCACGATGCTGGATCCTTAGCCCACTGAGTGAGGCCAGGGATGGAACCCTGGATTGGATTTGTTTCCACTGAGCCACAATGGGAACTGGAACCATGACTTTTAATATGGTATTTCTATTTGAAGAATGCGTATTTGTTCACTCTTTCATGCAGTTTTCTTTTTCAAGGTCATTAAAGTAATAATTCTCAGCCGGGTTCACGTAGCTCTGTAACTCTCTAGGGACTCAGGGTGGTCCCTGCTCCTGCCCAAGCCAGCTCACGAGCAGGCAGAGCCTCTTCTGGAACACCCTCCATCCCCAGCCATGCCTGTCTATTCTGCTTGCCCTTTAAAGCTCAGTCCTACCCTTTTTATTAAATCTTCTTTACCCTTTGCACCCTTATCTATTCTCATTTTTCTAGTTCCTGTTTTACTCACTGCATACACAAAGACAGCACTTAATTTTTCAACAGTAGTTTCCTGTGTGCTAGTCTGGCTTCCCTGCCAGACAACTTTGGAGGTAAGAATTATTTCTTACACCTCTTCGTATCCTTAGAGCACTGGCCCCACAGGAAACTCGACTTCAGAGGGAATCCACGCCTTCCTTTACTTTTTATTCAAGCACTGTTGGATGAGAGTCTCCTTCTCAGATGCTCAGCACGTAAAAACACACACTTTGGAGTTTGTGCTGTGGCACAAGGGGCTCGGCAGCATCTTAGAAGCCCTGGGATGCAGGTTCGATCCCTGGCCTGGCACAGTGGGTTAAGGATCCAGCACTGCTACAGCTGCGGCTTAGGTCGAGACGGTGGCTCAGATCTGATCCCTGGCCAGGGAGCTCAATATACCTCAGGGTGCCCCCCCCCCCAAAAAAAGGTACCCTTTGCCCATTCTTGCTTCCACAATAGCTCAATGGCTCAAGGTGGAGTAAAGCCACTTTGGTTCAAATTCTTGCGCCATCATTTCCTAAGTCATCTGGCCACCGACAATCTCTTTAATCTCTCCCAGCCTCCGTTTTACCATCTGAACACCGAGGATGACAACAGTAGTATCTACCTACTGCATAGTTTTACTGTGAGACAATGTACTTCAATATATTCATCACGATGCATGTAATAGCATTCAATATTTGAAACCTACTGTAACTTTATGCCACTCATATCTAAGATAGTTACACCTGGAGCACAGTGGATGGCGCCCAGTGCCAGACAGAGCAGCAAGGCAGCAGCTCTGCTCACACGTGATGGAACCCCTTGCTTTGGCATGGAGGTGCTCTTAGTGGGACTGGCCATGCAGAACCTGCTCCTGGCCAGCGGAAAGGCTCAAAGTACAAAGCGGATGGACATGCTCTTCAGAATGGTAGGTGAGCATATGTGAATGCAGTTGGATGATGAGAAACTCAATATCCAGACAACGGCCAGACCATGTATACAAGCAGAGCTCTGACCCACAGGCTACAGCAACCAGCCCGCCACCTGTGCCAACCAGCCCGGGAGGCCAGCCTGCTCTACTGCAGACTTGGAGGAAGCCAGACCATCAGCTCTAGCAACAATCCAGGATGTCAAACAGTCACCCCAGAACAATGGACTTAAGATGGCAGGGGCTTGATTATTGTAATAACTGATGGCTTCCCTGATTTTTGTCCCCACTTCCGGCTTAGGACCAGCCAGAGAAAGCCAAATATGTACTTCTAACCCATCCCACAGGATCCTAGTTAGTCACCTGCAGTTTCCCCAAGCCAGAGCCTCGATCAGGGCACAGCTGAAGCCCTCCCTGTCTGCCACTGGGCAGCTTTCCTGCTCCCCTGGGTGCTTTGGGGCATGTGCAAACGCAAGTGATGGCAGCTGACCTCCTGACTATAGCAAGTCCTGAATAAATAACCCTTGCTTTTCTCATGTGGTTGGTCTTTGTTGGTTTCCACGTAGGCTTATGTAAAACAAGGACCCAAATGTCGCTCTGTCACCAGGTCTGGAAATTTGAACCAATTTCCAGATTAGAGAGGAACACGGCCTGCCCTGTGCTACCTACTCTGAACACACCCATGCAGGTTCGGTCCCGTTTTTTGAGCTGGTCGTTCAGCAATTTTCCCTAGACAAGTAGCTCTATACGTCTGCACTGTAAGACCTCAAAGGTGCTGTGTCTGTGGGATCATCCACTAACTTTTTCACATTTCTGAATCAGAAAATGTGAAACTGATTGTTAATTTCTCCATGCAATTCTCCCTCGGGCTTAAATAACAATTTCTTGACAAAGGCACTTCGGATCTTAGAACTGATGACAAATTGTTTTTGCTTTTTTAACATTTGCCAAGAGTCATTTTTTTTCCTGCAGTAAAAATAATCCAGGTAGCTCAGGCCTCTTTCCTTGTGGTTTCTAACCTATTGGCAAAATTCATTCAGGTCTCCCGCAATATGCTTCTTTGTTACATGTCAGAGAACCTTGCAAGCAAACAAAACAAAAACCCCAATAATGGAAATCAGAGGTACAGAGGGAGTAATCTCAGATCCAAAAAAAGCCTGTGAGAGATGGGGTTCCCACTAGGCATTTGCAGAAGGGGTGGTCGAATGAGCCAGCTATAGACGTAAGGACATGTGGGCCAGGCATTTGTGCTTCAAAGGGAAAGACCAGATCAAATGACGCAAGCGTCCTCTTTAGCCTCCTTCTCCACACAGGCCTCCACTCTCAGCCACTGTGTTTAGAGGGGAAGGTCTTTGGTGAGGAAATCTGAAGACCAGACAGGAGGCAGCGGACCTGAAGAGTGAAGCATAGTTGCAGTTGGGCTGAAGGTGGAACGGTCAATTCTCAGCACTCGTCCTCAATCTTCCTGAAGTCAGCTGTAAATGTTTTCCTCAGACGCAATTTTTTTTTTCCTTTTTAGGGCCGCACCCGCGGCATATGGAGGTTCCCAGGCTAGGGGTTGAATCGGAGCTATAGCTGCCGGCCTACCCCACAGCCACAGCAACGCGGGATTTGAGCTGCCTCTGCCACCTACACCACAGCTCATGGCAACACAGGATCCTTGATCCACTGAGCGAGGCCAGGGATCAAACCCGAGTCCTCACAGATACTAGTTGGGTTCATTTCTGCTGAGCCACAGCAGGGACTCAGACACGATTTTTTTAAAATTTCTAATCTCATTTAAAGTTTAATACCTTTAAAGTAACTTTGTTACTTTTAAACTTTTAATTAAATTTTTTAAAATTACATTTTTATAAAAAGGACTAGGAAGCAATGAAAACTAGTCTAGTTTGAGCTGGGGGTGCCCGGCACTCTGTCCCATACACCCTTGGGACACCAAGGTCGGCTGCCTGGAATCCCTATTGCCTGACCCAGGTGAGGTCTTTGAAAAAAATCTGGATTAAGTCTCTTTTGCAAATAAATGGGGGCGTTCCCGCTGTGGGGCAATAGTATCTGCGGCATCTCTGCAGCGCCAGGGTGCAGGTTTGACCCCGGCCCGGCACAGTGGGTTTAAGGATCTGGTGTTGCTGCAGCTGTGGCATAGGTTGCAGCTCTGGCTTGATCTGATCCGTGGCCTGGGAACTCCATGATGCAACTAGTATAAAATTACATCAACTACATCTAAGTTTATACAAGTGGGAGCAATGACTGTCCCAAATGCTGTGAAGGCCCAGGACACCCAAAGGGCTTTCCTCGAAGAGACTTATCTGGGGTCCTCCTACTGCCCTGACTGGCTACTGGGTGGGGGCTGAGGGTACGACTGGGGAGGTTCTGATGATTCGGCTTCAGGGACCACTCAGTTCCTCCTGAGATGGGGCCGTGAGGACAAAGATGAATAGGGCTATAGAGGCTGTGGGAAGGGAGGGCTGAGGGTCCTTCCCCACTCAGGTGAGAGCAGCAGCCAAGTTGGGGCAATTCCATGGCTGTTTTAATAGCTGCCAAGGGGAGCCCTGGGCCACCAGTAACCCAAGCTGGACAGCATGATGCTCCTGAATGGGGCCGCAGTTTTAAAGCTCCTGTGTCAGTCTCTGAAACTGGACTGATATTCTGCCAAGGACAGGTAGACCCCATGTTTGACTGTCAAATTATATACAAGATTCTAAAAGCCTGTTTAGAAAAACTGCTGAAAGCTTCTTGAATTAAAGGCCCTGAGATGATTAATACGTTTTGGAACTAAACAGAAGGGCTGGCTGTAAGCCACGGTGAAGGTACAAGATGCCAATGAATCACCCACTTTAAAACGGTTAACTTCATTTTATGTGAATTTCTCCTCAATTGAAAAAAAAGGGGATGAGGGAGAGAGAAAAAGGAAACTACATGAAAAAACAGGACAAAGCAACTTCTTAGTAGCTGTTGGCAAAGAGAGACCTGTAATTTCTTCAGCCATTCATTCTTTCAGGAAATATTCGTCTAGTTAAAAATTTTTTTTGAACATTGTAAATCAACTATAATAAAAAATAAAAAACATTAAAAAAATACACAAAGAAGGAAGCAACTTTATTAGGGGGTCCCAAAGAATTGCTTTAAATCCCTCCAGACTTCAGCTTCTCTCTTGGACAATAGAGATATTTAAATGAAGACATTTATTTATTTAAATAGATTTAAATTTATTAAAACTTTTTTTTTTTGTTTATTTTCTCCACACTCAGCAAACTATCGTCACGGAGTCTTTAACTGTACTTTAGAGTAACTTAGGTAAACGTGTGACTTAACCTGCCTGCTGTTCTCACTCTCCCTTCCCCTGTAACCCTGCTCTCTCCCACCACTCACCCCAAAGGTACAAATCCCTCAGATGCGCACAAAAATTCACTCCGTCCCCATTGTTTGAAAAGGGACCAAGTGTTGAGACCTCTAGTTGCAACTCTGCTCTTTCTGGAAGCATCCTCAATACCTGTCCTGTAAGAGCTGGTGCAGCACCAACAAGGTCCAGCCCCCCTGCCCCTCCCGCAGAGCCTGGAGCTCTGGACAGCACATCCAAGGCCCTGGAGCCCAAAACTGCATCCTTCCCAAGAGCACCATGTCTCATTGGCTTTAGGAAAAGAGGAACTGCCAGGTCGTCATTTCTTATAACCTCCTTGAAAGCAAAGTTCTTCCAAAACACCACATTCCGTTATCCTGAAACTCACCATTAAAGGTAATCGGATATTAATAGACACCAACTGTACAAAAAAGACAAATAAGCATCTCTAAAGAGCAGACTAGATACATGTAAGCCATTCTTTGCTGCATCAAATGAAAATTACGTATGAGCAAAAAGTGAGATTTTCATATCGTCAGATTCAGTAATGAAGTGACAGGACTGTAAAAACCTCACTTCCTTTATTTCTATTGTACTTACATGGAGATAAACGTCTGTGAGTTCTATTTTATTTGTAGTTCCCATTCTGAGGCCTCATAAATTATTTATTTTTATTTGGGTTGTGTCGTCTCCCAGGATTTTACTTCAATGTGTTTGCCATGGATCTGCTAATTTTTATTTTAAAGGGGAAACATGTACAGAATCTCATTTGCTTCTAAAACAGGAGCTAACTGCAATATTATCACTTCTCTTCTGAACTGGTTTTAAAAGAGCAGGTTGGGTTCTTACTTCAAGCCCGATTCTCTTTTTCCCATCTCAGCTTTATGTCTGTGCGATTTGTGAATTGTAAACAACAATCATTTTTTAATGTTCTTAGGGAAATGCCTTGGCTGCATTTCAAGGCTTTTATGTATTCTCCTCATGATGTTATCTGTAATTAAGCTTTAGATAATTAACATTTCTCTCAAAATCGGTATCTCTATATCTTTTCCCCTTGTTTGTTACAGAACATTAAATTAAACTCAGCACTGATTCTCCTGTGTCCTCTTCCTGATCCTGAAGGTCAACCAAGTTTTAATTTTTTTTGCGTGTAAATAATAAATAAGTGGTGCATGGCCTGAAAAGTAGCATTTAATTTCGTGGTTAATACTTGGGTTTGAGGCTAGGAAAGAATTGTTCTTACAGAACTACACAATTCCTTTTGCAGGCAAACCATTCTCAGAAGCCTTCTCCACCAAGCAATGGTCTAAGGTGGCAGGTGATACAATGGCTGAAGGCAAGGAGGTGATTCAACCAAACCTCTTAAGGAAGCCCAGCTCCTTTTGAGAGTGACCTGGCTGGTGAGCAGTTTCCCTGGGTTGGAAAGGAGGCATTTGCCTTTCAAGGGTAACGATAATATGCTGGGAAAGAGCTTACAGAAACCATTTCACTATTATTTTGTTATTACAGCTATTAGAAAAGTAGAAGCTATGCTTTCTATCTAGGTGGCACTGTAGGAATTCCAATTCTTACAGAAGCCTTGATTTTTCACATAGATGGGGAGAAGAGCAGCATGCATGAGACTTGTCTACAGTGTGCGGGAGATGAGGAGAAACCCAAAGCCCTTGACAGTGGAGCTGTGGGACAAATCTTCTGTGCCCTTTCCTTGAGAATTATGTACCATGATGGGAATAAAAATAAAATATCAGGCTCTTAATTAACTTCCACTTAGAAATAACTAAAGACACAATCGCCACGTTGAATGGTATGATCTTGGAGACAACACTCTGGCCTCTTACTAAACATGGATGACCAAACCAAGCCTTTGAAGACAAAGATGCTGCTGCTGGGATGGATCATTTTTTTTTTTAATTGTAAAAACTCAATTCAGGAGTTCCTATTGTGGCTCAGTGGTAATGAACCCAACTTGTATCCATGAAGATCCCTGACTTCACTCATTGGGTTAGGGATCCAGCATTGCCATGAGCTGTGGTGTAGGCTGGCAGCTGCAGCTCCAATTTGACCCCTAGCCCGGGAACTTCCACATGCCGCAGGCCCTAAAAAGCAAAAGGCAAAACAAAAAACAACTCCCCCCAAACCAAAAAAACCCCGAAAACCAAACAGTAAAAAATTCAATTCACATCTTCCCAAGGGAAAAGGTGATCCTCCCAAGAGGGTTTGAATGTAATTAGTAAAAGGTAACAGGTAAGCTTAGTACAACAGGAAATGATCTAGCACTGGTCTAGTCACACCAAGTAAATAACAAATCATACAGCCTCGGTACTGAAGATGGGGTGGAGTTTACAAAATGCCTCCCTATAATCATAAACGGCTAATGCTGCAAACTCATTCTTCTGAAGAGGGTTAAGACTCTACCTCTCTGGACACGGATAATCAAGAAGAAGGCTATAAAGGTCATTATTTTCTGAAAGACAGCAAAGCCAAAGAGTATCAATACTGATGCTTTTTAGTAGCTCCGATCTTCCATACGTAATCACCAACTGCTGATGGTGACAGGATGATCCGTACAATACAGGAAGTAGGGTCTCCATCTGAACAAGAGTTGTATTCAGAGTAGGATTCAGGTGTGCCTAGAGGCAGCTCTGTGACAAAGGGTCTCTACTGTGAGAGACTGAGAAGCTCCTTGCACAAGAATTAATATTTATTTATTTATTTTTAATTTTCATTTATTTGTCTTTTTAGGCCCGCACCCACAGTATATGGAAGTTCCCAAGCTAGGGGTTGAATCAGAGCTGCAGCTGCCAGCCTACACCACAGCCAGAGAAATGCCAGATCTGATCTGCATCTGAGATCTACACCACAGCTCACGGCAGTGCTGAATCCTTAATCCACTGAACGAGGCCAGGGATCGAACCTGTGTCCTCATGGATCCTACTTGGGTTTGTTAGTGCTGAGCTTCAGTGCGAACTCCAAGAACTAATCTTGAGAGAAGGAGATGTACAAGGACAGGGCCACGGCAAGGGGCACTGCTTCTGCGTATAGGGAGGTGCCTATTATTTGGACTTAACAAAAATACATATCATACCTGATGAGACTGGTCAAAAGACACAACTATTTCTATAATATTTCTATATTTTATATTGAATTTATTAATGGCAACTTACACAACACTGTCTCCTTCCCAGGGGATTGTAGGTCTCTATCAAAATAACTCAAAAATCTTTTGTTTTCAAGCAGGCAAAATGTATATTTATAAGTCCATGAAATTTATTTCTTAGACACCCATTTTAGCCATAAATTCAGAAGTTACCCATGAAACAAAAAAAAATCTTCTACCCAGGCATTTTGTGCTGAAGTTGAAACAATATGAAAACAAATATAACAAATTTAGACCCAAGATTTTTTTTTTTTCTTGAAAAAGCCTTTCCACTTCTGAAGAAATGTCCTCTCAAGGGACCTGAACATGTCCAGGCCACTGACTTTCTCATAAACAGGATTTGGAGGGAGCTGGGCTTTCCATGGTGAAAACATCCAGATTCATCACAAGAAGAAAATTTCTCACAACCAGCTAAACACAAATCTTTAAGGAAACAACATGTTACATTTCTGAAATGTTTACATCCACTGTCTCAAAGGCAGAGACATCCTCCCCATGATTGGGTAAATATTTCTTGTAGAAAGTAAACATAACTTTTATTCTGAAAAATCTGAATGACAGAGTTTTTCTCAAGGAAATTTGGAATTAAAAAATACTTAAGGCAGGCAGCTTTTTGATGACATTGCCAAGTAGTCCTTAACTTGAAAGCTTACCAAGGATATTAGGGAAAGGTGGAAAAAGGACAATAATTAGCCCCATTTGAATTGTGCATGTATGCCGTAAAATACTTCCCATTCCTCATAGTTGCAGACTGGCTGGTTCGTGTGTAAAATCAATGTGGATCCGGCGCTGGGCTGAAGGGCTTGCTTGTAGGGAGGTGCTGGGCCACCCAGAACCGAGCTCTCCATGACACGCCAGCAAGGCCCACACTCTTGTCCCTGGGTAAGTAAGAGCTATGGTGTCCAGCACACAGACTCGGGAAGATGATAAGGCAATGAAAGCAAAGGATGTATTTCCAAGAATGATATGGTCTGTATTTATTTATTTATTTAGTCTATTTAGGGCCACACCCATGGCTATGGGGTTTCCCAGGCTAGAGGTCAAATCGGAGCTGTGGTCGCTGGCCTGCACCACAGACAAAGCAATGCCAACTCCGAGCCGTGTCTGTGACCTACACCACAGCTCAAGGCAGCTCCGGATCCTTTAACCTACTGAGCGAGGCCAGGGATCGAACCTGGGTCCTCATGGATGCTAGTCAGATTCGTTTCCGCTGAGCCACAAAGGGAACTCCTGGTCTCAATTTAAATTTCAAGTAAAGGACAATACCAGACTGTCCAGTTCAAATTGGATACCGAAAACTGTGGGTTTAGCTCCACAGGGACTCAAGCATGAATCTCAAGGTGATGGAGCTAAAGTACAACAGTAAGTAAAAATTAAATTGTTGTTTTACACAAACTTTGGTAAGCTATGGGGAGCTTTGAAGCCTCTCCATTACGGAAGGTACTCTTGTTTTTTGTGTTTTTGTCTTTTGTTGTTGGGGGGGAGATGTAGAGTGTTTTAGGATGACTGTTGAATTGGATTTGGGCAACATGTAGTTGGACCGAGGGACAGACAGGTCCCTCTGCTGCTGGGAACACAGTGCCCAGAGAGCCCAGGAAGCAGCCCCTATGGCTTCAGCAGAGGCTGAGCTGGTCTCCCGGGTCTGAGCCCAGCTCAGACACACCTTCAGGGAATGAGGGGCCCAGCAGCAGCAGAGAGAGGAAGAAAGCAGAGGGGACCAGTGGGCTGAAGAGAAGTCTACGTATAAGCACATGTGTGCATCACAGGGGGTCTCCAGACATTGCATGTGTGTGTGTGTGTGTGTGTGTAAACTCAATAGACCTGAGGTTGCTGCAGGTTCTGGTGAAGCCAAAGTCACAGGCAGAGGCCTGGTTACTAAATTTGTGATCCAGTGTTTACTTCTCTGCTGGAAGGCTTAAGCAGAGAGAGGCTGTGGTACCAGTTCTTGCTGAAATATTACCCCCCTTATCACAAATTCTTTTAATTAAACAGTTGGAATCACATGTTAAAAATACTCTATGGCACTGTAGAAATTTATATAAAGATACATTAAAACCAAATAATCACATAATGGTTAGCCTTTTTTAACATGTATTTCTCAAATAAAATTCCTATAGATGTATGCATATCTGTATGTATATGTGCATATATGTATGGATATGTACATATATGTGAGTACGTGCACGTATGTATATATATCTAGTTATATATGAATTAAATCCTTAAGTAAACAGCAAAGAGAGTATTTCTCTTTTTTTCTCTCTCTTTTTTAGGGCTGCACCTGCGGCACATGGAAGTTCCCAAGCTAGGGGTCGAATCAGAGCCACAGTCACAGAAATGCCAGATCTTTAACCCACTGAGCAAAGCTAGCAGTTGAACCCATGTCCTCATGGATACTAGTCATTACCACTGAGCCACGATGTGAACTCCAAGAGTATTTCTCTTTAAAGTTTTCTATTATTAGTGATTTCTAGGGAAGAAAGGTAGCAGTGCCCTTTTTTGAGGGGAGAAGGGGTAGTCGGAACTAGCCTCACCATAAGCATCACAGACACTATTTTCATCTGGAGTAAGCGTTTGATATCTGTGTGTGAAATAGATTCCAGAAAAGGAGAATATTAAATAAGCCAAAAATATTTCACTTTCACTAATAGTCTAAATATTCACAAGGCATTTATCACTATGAAATACATGACTGTGAGACTCTAATTAAATTGCTATTTCTAGCCCTTGAGCTACGGTGAGAATTCTATAAAGGAGGCCATAAACCAGTTATCAACCTATTTTAATCACAGTTTGAATTAACACAAGAAAACAGTATCCAAGGAGAGGGTATAATTTTGACTCAAACTCGGCAGGCTTAAAATTCCCAACCAGACGGCAAGCCTCCACAGACAAGGCCTGTTTCTCTTATTTCTCTGTTTACGCTCAGAGCACTGAATAGGGCTCTGCATAGTCTGTATTTCATAAATCTTACAGACTGACTTGCACGAGTCTCTTAAAAAAATCACGAAAATGTCGCTTAACTCAAATTCCAGGTTAGAACATGCTGTGAGGCTCTCTGCCCAGTAATAATAAACTCATCACGGAATGATGTCAACAACTGCACATGCTCACAAACCTCATGCAAAGAAAGGCATTAGTTTTGCTAAATTTGCACAGAGGAAGTCTCTGGCTTGCTGTCAAAAATCAGACATGTGGCCATTTGTGATTCACCATTGTCCTCGCAGCAGTTCAAGAACCAGAAAGGAAAAAGAAATGATGAGCAAAAAAATGAATTTGTAGATTAGATGCAAAGGATGCCATACCCTGATAATCCCTGCGTCTTATTCTCTTTGGGTCCCTGCAAGCCCGCCCTGGCCATATGGGTTTCCAGAAACAAACATACAGATGTTGATGGGGTCACAACTCAGGCTGCTCTCCAGAAAAATGAGAACCTCTAAACAGGGACATTAAAAACATCTGTTCAACAATTATTGGTAAGTATCTAGTACGTGCCACTTATTGCTCTAATTAGTTGGGCTCAAATAGTGAGCAAAATTGGTCCTCTGATTTTTAGGAGATTCAAAAAAGCCTGGAAAGCAAAGAAGTATCAAATGCTTTGAAGAGAATGAACTATAAATTATGGAGCAGTTATCTTACTCATAAATATGCACTTAGCGCTAGAAGTGACACATTACCAAAACTTTAGTCTGGTTCTGCTTTAAGCCACCAGCTTCATATCACCATGTGAGCTGGAAAGCACTAGCAGGGGTGCTCTGATGTCTGTTTGGGCTCTAATTTGTAATTATTTTTTCCTCTTTTTTGGGGTGGTGGTGGCAGTGCCTGCTATATGCAGAAGTTCTTCTGGGCCAGGGATCGAATCCACACCACAGCAGTAATCCAAGCCACAGCAGTGACAATGCCAGGTCTTCAACCTGCTGGGCCACCAGGGAACTCCTTCCCCTTTTTAAAATTATTCTGCTTTGACTCTTTCCTCTTAAGTCTCATTGCTGCTTTTGTCTTCCGGTCTTGGACTTACCAAGATTTCACCAACTAAATACGTGTTTAATTTTTTTTTTTTTTAGGAAGTTTCCAAATGGGCACAAAGTTGACTGCATTATGATTCAATAGATGATTCATTTTTACTATACAATTACTCTCCATGGACTTATCCCGGAGCTTCGGCCATCATCATCATTTTGCCAGTCTTGTGGCAGGTATCTTTGCTGTCTTTTTTACAATGTCAGTTTTACCTTCATCACTTGAGATATTTCAGTTTTGAATTATCACTGATACATCAAACAGGATTTCTAGTCAAGGGTCTTAATGCCTAGCAAAGAGCAGATCTCAGAGTATTTGCTATGTGAATGACTCTTCAATGAAGCATTTACAATGCTTTTATGGTGGGAGGAGTTTTCAAGTTGTCTAGGGCAGGAAACAAAGATGGACATTCTGAGTTGAGCGTTAAAGGCGAGGCTTAGGAGAACTCCTCTTTAGGACATGCCAAGCTTGTCCAGCTGTCTCTGTCCTGTTTCCCACCCACAGCCCAGTTAAAGGAGGTATTCGAATAGCAAAGGAGGGGAGCAAGTGTGGCATGGTGGCAGAACCAAAGGTAAAAGCCCATCTGTCTTGAAGCCTTTTATTGTAAAATTTGTAGCTCCTTTCCAGGGTTATAAGTGGTACCAGTTTCCTGGAAATACATTTCCTCAAGCATATTTAATTCATTATATAGGTTTAACTGTATCCCTCATGCACCGATATCAAAAATACCAGATCTAGGGAGTTCCTGTCATGGTTCAGCGGTAACGAACCCGACTAGTATCCACGAGGAAGCAGGTTCGATCCCCGGGCTCACTCAGTGGGTTAAGGATCTGGCGTTGCCGTGAACTGTGGTGTAGGCTGCAGACACGGCTTGGATCCTGCATTGTTGTGGCTGTGGTGTAGGCCGGCAGCTGCAGCTCTGATTCGATCCCTAGCCTGGGAATCCTGATATTCCCAGCCCCCCAAAAAAGGCAAAAGTACCATTTCTAGGTCTAGAGAATAAAGCAATACAAGTTTTAAAAAATGCTGAACAAACCAGACATGCACTCTGGTGAGGTGCAGAAAGAACTGTCATCAGAGCAGCTGCCTGAATCTGAGTTCAGTCTAAATCTACTTGAAAAACTGCCAATGGAAAGGAAACAAGATTTCACTTGTGGATAATAGAGAACTAAGAAAAGCACTGAAGATGATGTTCATCGAAACATAAGGTGACAGTGTCACCCAGGGATGACAAATCAGGAGACCTACTCCTATCCTGGCTTTCATCAATATTCCCAGTGACCATAATCTCAACCTTTACTTTCACCTGTCAAGCAAAACCACAGTGAAATCCCATTTGTATGGATGGCCCGAGAATTTATCAAACAGTATTTGAGTAACTGGCATAGTTACAAGAAGATTGATCTAAGAATCAGAAAACCTGACTGTGTGACCCTGGGCAGGTCACTTAATCTGTCTGGGCCTCAGTTTCCCGACTGTACAGTCGGAACTGACTACCATGTCGGGGGTTTTCTTGAACGTTTCAAAGAAGATAGGAGAGAGTGGAACTGCTCTTGTTTTAGCAAAGGCAAGAGAGGAACTCAGAGCCCCATCTGTACCACATGCCTCTCACACCCAGATTCTCTCAGGGAAAAACAGGGGTTCAGAATCCTTAACCTAGGAGTTCCCATTGTGGCTCAGTGGGTTAAGAACCCAGTATTGTGTTGGTGAGGTTGTAGGTTCTATCCTTGGCCTTGCTCAGTGTGTTAAGGAGCCAGCATTGCCACAAGTTGCAGCATAGGTTGCAGATGCAATTCAGATCCGGCGTTCCTGTGGCTGTGGTGTAGGCTGGCAGCTGCAGCTCCAATTCAACCCCCAGCCTGGGAACTTCCACATGTTGCGGGTATGGCCATTAAAAAAAAAAATCCTTATCCTAGAATTCCTCAGATTTATCAGCTCTAGAACCCTATGATTGTATCATAGCTAAGTCTGAAGTAAAAAAATATTTCTAAGATTATTAAGAAATGTAAATGTGATTTTTTGGGGATGAAAAAATTATTAATATTTCTATGTGATATTTTAGTTTCTTGAAAAGATCCACCAGAAAAGGAAAGGCTACAATGCTTGTTCCAAGGCCAAATCAATACGCTTATTAGAATTACTGTCCCATCTCAAGGTAACATTTTCTTTTCAAATTATATTTATGTTTTTGATCTCCATTTACAGATTAACTCTGTTTTGGTGGTAAATTATTTCACAATGTTTTAACAAGAAGAATACAAAAGGTTCTCTGAAACCCTGATTTTCATCTACTGCTGAGCAGGCAGGTTTTCTTGTGGACTAGTGGTAGCCGTTTAATTTTAGGAGGAAAATTACTGTTTCAATTTTAGGACACATTTACTGTTTCTTCCACCGGCATCTCACTTGAGCAGCAGGAGTGATGGCACCGACACAGAGGCAGAGTTCAGGAAAAATATAAACACTGGTGACAGTAAACAGAAGTCCCTTTCCCAGTTATGTGTTTCTATATATTCTATGTGTTATGGGCTGAACTGTGTCCCCCAGTTTTCATTTTTAAGCCCTAACCCCCAGTACTTCAGGATGTGTTGGTTTTTGGAGATAGGGCCTGTAAAATGTGATTAAGTTAAATTAAGACTATGAGGGGGGAGTTCCCTGGTGGCTCAGCTGGTTAAGGACCTGGCGTAGTCGTTGCTGTGGCGTGGGTTTAATCCCGGGCCAGGAAACTTCAGCATGACTTGGGCATGACCAGAAGAGAAACAGACAAACAAAAGACTAGTAGGACGGGCCCTAATCCAATCCGACAGGTGTCCTTTTAAGAAGAGAAAACTTGGATAGAAAAAGAGACACCAAGGATTCAGGTGCCGTGTGAGGTCACAGTGAAAAGATGGGCAGCGGCTAGCCCATCCTCTCACTAGGAGAGGGGCCTCAGAAGAAACCAAACCTGCTGACTCCTTGATCTTAGACTTCAGGCCTCCGGAACTGGGAGGAAATAAGTTTCTGTTATTTAAGCCACCCAGTCTGTGGTCTGTTGTCAATGCAGCCCTAGTAAAGTAATGTGTTTACAGGGACATATACACACATACATGCGCTATAGAAAAGGACAGGCCTAGCTCTGCATTCACACACACACACATACACAAACACACACACACACACACACACACACCCAACCATCCCTCAGAGATGATTACCTTCTTCAATTTAAGGCTTCTTAACATATCATCCCTAAACACCGGAAACTGCTACCTCGTGAAATTTATTTAGGAATTTAGCGCATTATGATGTAGGAATGGATGTTTTCATCTCATAGTAAAATGTGTAAGTTGAACTGGGAAAATATCCCATTTTTTTTTAAGTCACATCATGAGAGACAAGCCCCTTCATGTCTATCTAGTGCGCTAAAGAAAATTCAAATACTATTTCCTGCTACGTAGGATTATATACAAATGATGAGATGGGCTGACGACTGAATGGAAAAAATTGGGGGGGGGGGTTGCAAATTTAATTCTATGATTAGATAATTTTTCTTTTCAGATCAGTGTTGCTGGATTGTTCTTATGTTCAAGAGAATCACTGAAATAAGATTAAGATCTCTTTTTTTTTGTCAAGGATTTTGGAAGCTCTGCTTTGTATTATGTGATGACAGTAATAAATAATTCCTCTGGTATTAATGATATTAACATTTCATGTTACTCATTCATTAAGTTCTCAAGTGGAAACCCACAGCTATTATAATTCAGTACAGAGTCACTTAGGATGAAACATACGCCTTCTCAAGCACCATATCCATTTTAAAATTGATAGTCCCATCAGGTCTACAAGGTCTTGAGAAGAATTTCATTTTCCCACTAGTCTAAAGTGATTGTGCCATGTTCCCTGACCTTCAAAAGCTTTTTGTCATTTTTCTGTCACGTAGCTTAGAGGTTCTTGGCTCCATCCATTTCATTTAAATATGGGCTGTGGGTAAATCCAATAAACTAAGTAGCCATTTGGTTAAAACCCTCATGGGGTCAGAACTCTAGGGAACATTTCCAGGCACCAATGTCCCTTCTTCAACTCTGATTTCCTAGGTCATTGATCACCTGCCACCAGTTCTTTGAAATAGACCCTTTTGTCACATGGCCCTAAGTTCCCGCGTTGAAAGCAATGCTAGGTCTGATACCCAGCAGGTGGTGCTCCCCTTGGGGATGGATGGAAGGAGAGGAAAGTCCTTCTCTTCACGATTAGCAATCTAAAACTCGTCCAAAGAGTGGGAAATTCTGGACCTCACCAGACAAGAGTGCCTGAAGGTGAGTGGGCAGGATTTCATTTATAGCCTCGCTCCCCAGGGTACTGCCAACAGGGAGGGGTTGCCTCTCGACCCTTTTCTCCTCTCTTTTTCAATGATAAATCACCTGGTCAAAGGTGCCTGTAGGGTTGTCACACCATTTTTCTTACTATTAGTGCTTCCCGGACTGGAGAATACAGCGAGGGTGAGGTTGTCAAGAATGGTCAAGGGACACCTAGGGGCTTGTAAACAGTAGGTGCTTAAGATTGTGGAATATAAAGGAAGCAATGAAGATTAGGGGGTCACTTAAAAAATATGTCAACTCCAAATATGGCATTGCATGATGGCCATATTCTCTACTACAGGTTTGAAGTACCCTGGTTCTACAATGAAGGAAATGATAGGTTTCAACATGAAAACAGAATTCTGCAGTGAAATAAAGATGGAAATACTGGGTTAAACTGAATGAGCTTTTTTTTTTTTTTAACAGCAAGACCCCTTATAATTCAAATCTCTAAGAGATGACTGCTAAATTCAGTGACTCTCAAATTTGTTTTTAGCAGTCTGTTTCTTCCCTAAGGTATTTGAGAAAGGTTGCACTAGAAAGCTTTTGACTCCCAGAAGGAATGAACTGTCTGTGGCCTTAAACTGACTGGCACAGAATTGTAGATCCTCTCCCTCACGTTGGTGGGACCAGGCCAGCAGCATCTCCCCAGGAAGAACATCCAGCTACCTTACTGGCATAGGCTCCACTTTTAATTTTCCACAAGAGCAAAGCATAGATGTAAGGCTGAAAAATCGATGCCAAGTTTACTTCCACGTTTTCACATTAAAAAATATTTTTTGGACCATAAGTATGCATTACGCTGTTTCATGGTGGAGAAAGATTACGTAAAGGGGGGGGGGGCGCTAAGAAAATAGGGCACAGTAGTGGAGTTTTAAAAAGGGAGGAGAGACAAAAATCCATTTTGAGATAGAAGAAGCCCTCTTCTTTACTCCTCAGCTGATAACACAGCCTGGCAGCAGAAAATGCAGTTCAAATCAATCTAGTAAGAATAATACATGCCGTGGGAATGTGAAGCAACATGCTTGCTTGCGCTAAACCCCCTGACAGGAAGAATGCTTCTTGTGGTATCTCAGCTGCAGGATATTCATTTTGTTATTTAGGAAACACAGTACATTTTCCAATGATTATTGATTCTTATTTAAATATGCATCTTAGGAGGTTTGGTCATGTCCACCTATAAATTCAACAACAAAGCAATGATTAATGCATTAATCCACTCAGGGTAGCCACTAAACAAATGGTTTCAAATATGAGTTGCAACCCAGAAACACTTAAGTTACTGTGTTAGCGGAAAATATGAGATAAGTGAATATACTTGCATTATATCTATCAAAAACTATAAAAATGCTGAAAGAAATTAAAAGGTGAATAGTGATTATTTTAAAGAGAATGACTGATAATTATTTTTTCTGGTCCTTTCAAAAATGTTTAATGTGGTTCCACAACACACACACACACACACACACACACACACACAGATATATTGGCCATGCCCCACTGCATGCAGAAGTGCCTGGGCCAGGGATCGAACCCACACCACGGTAGTCCCCCCAGCCACTGCAGTGACAACATTGAATCCTTAACCCAATGAGCCACCAGGGAACTCCAAAGTGTATATATTTTTAATTATCTAGCTTCATTTTTATGTGTTACTTTGTTACAGAGGGGCCATGTTTTTTTTTCTTCTGCTAAGACAGAAGAGATGATCTATTGTACATGTGTTACGTTCAGCCACAGGGTAAAACAGAACTAGCCCAGAATGTCGAAGGTCCAAGACAAAGGACCAAAAGGGACCATTGTGATACGAAAAAGGTGGGTCTTCCCAACATGGTGGTGATGGATGCTCTAGTTCCAGCGAGACAAGTTCTAGACCATAGGCCTGGAATCCAACCACTGGTACCACTAGCCCTGGCCTCTGGCTTTTCTTGTTTCTGCTCCTGTGGCTTCCATGGGTGCACAAGTGGCAGTGTCCTTGGACCTCTGCCTCATCTTTATTTTTTTGTGTTTTAGTCTGTGCATTTACTTCTTCGTTTATTTGGCTCTCATGGTGCAGGGGTTTCTCAGAACATGGCACTAAGGTTGAGAGCTAGGGGCAATTTTTTTTAACTTGAGCTACTCATTTCAAGTTTTATTTATTTATTTATTCATTTGTCTGTTTTTTTTTTTTTTTTAAGGACTGCACCCATGGCATATGGAGGTTCCCAGGCTAGGGGTCAAATCGAAGCTATAGCTGCTGGCCTACACCAAGCCACAGAAAGGCGGGATCCAGGCAGTGTTGGTGACCTACACCACAGCTCATGGCAATGCCAGATCCTTAACACACTGAGCAAGGCCAGAGACTGAACCTGCATCCTCTTGGATGCTAGTCAGATTCCTTTCTGCTGAGCGACGACGGAAACTCCCTCAAGTTTTATAACAGAGAAAAGTTGAAAAGAAATAGAGGTTGCTGTATGCACTTTTAAAAAATTACATTCAAATTTTTAAGAAATTTCTCTTCTGTTGATTGCTGGATGAATGAAAAGACAATAAAGGCTGCTCATGCTGAGTTATGGCAGATGGCTTAGTTATAAAAGTATCCACATTAAATTGACTTCCAGTAACAATTTTCCCTTCTCTTCAAATGGGATGAAAACCCTTCACTTTCTGAAATTAGTATCAGTTCTGCACAAGATTGCTTCCTTTTCTTTTCCATGAAGGCTGGCATTCAAGTTTTCACCAGCCCTGGAAGAAATCTCAAAGAATATTTTCTTACATCTATATGCAATAGTACATGTAACAAAACAACCTGCTGCCACACAATAAAGATATTTCCCCTTTTTTAGTCAATGATAGAAATTATGTGCAGTATCAGAACACAAATATACTACAAAGTATCTCCTAAAACACTGACCTAGGACTAACACTATTCACTAGAGTCACAGTCAAGTGTATCAGTGATGACACATGTGGCTACACCCTCTATTCCAAATAGAAGCTCCAGGTTTTATCCTTAAGACACATCTCAAGAAATAAATGATCAGTTTTTAAACAATCCCAAACTCGACACTTTGACTTTCAAAATTGTACCTTTAACATAGAACCTATTCTGCCAGACTTAAAAGTTGTACCCTTAATGTGTTATTATACTGTGAGAAAATGATGAAAAATTAATCATGTCTTTAAGCTCATAGCTTAGTATGATGGTCATTTATTTCCAGATGACTCTGTGTTATTCTCAGCCTGACCTGCTCACATAGTGCATCCTATGTCTTAGGGGTATGACCCGAAGTGACTTCATACATTTTTTGTGTGATATGGCCCCTCAAGCTGTAAGATAGGCATCATTTCTTTCTTTAAAAAAAAATTCAAAAAAGAGACCTCTGTAATATCAGAACCAATATTACTGATTTTCCTATTTATGTCATTAGAAAAGGAGAAATCTGTAGCAAATCCAAGAGGAATTGAGGAATTTCAAATTCCATTACTTACTTTCTTTGCTTTATCCTATTACTGGCATGTGAGATTCACTTCTTGGTATTTGTGATGGTTCATTTTATTTATCTTATTTATTCATTTTGTCTTCTTAGGGCTGCACCCGCGGCATATGGATGCTCCCAGGCTAGGGGTCAAATCAGAGCTATAGCTGCTGGCCTACACCACAGCCACAGCAACACGGGATCCGAGCTGCGTCTGAGCTACCTCACAGCTCACAGCAACGCCGGATCCTTAACCCACTGAGCGAGGCCGGGAATAGAACCCGCATCCTTATGGATACTAGTTGGGTTTTTTTTTGTTTTTTTTTTTTTTACTGCTGAGCCACGACAGGAATTCCTGACGGTTCATTTTATGTGTCAGCTTGACTGGCCACAGGATGCCCAGATTAAACGTTCTTTCTGGGTTTGTCTGTGAGGCTGTTTCTAGACAAGATGAGCGTTTGAGTCAGCGGCTCCATAAAGCAGATTACCCTTCGCAATGTGAGTGAACGGCGTTCAGCGTGTTGAAGGCCTGCACAGGACCAAAGGCAGAGGAAAGACGACATCTAGTCCTTTTTTTTTTTTTCCCTGCCTCGCTGCCTGAGCTGGGACCTCTCACTCCCTCCTCTCCTGCTCCTGGACTGGAATGCACACCCTGGGCTCTCCCGGTTTTTAGGCCTTCAGACTGGAACTGAACCGCACCATCGGTCTCCAGCTTGCAGACAGGAGACTGTGGGGCTTCGTGGCTTGCACAGTCATGTTAGCCAATTCCCCCTAACAAAGCTCCGTATATATCCCATCGGTTCTGTTTTGCTGGAGAACCCTAATACGTGTTCATTTCTCCTTTCACACCCCCTGGACAATCCTGCTGCTGAAGTTTTGAAAGATCTCTTGCTGAAAACTCCGTAAACACAACATATTTTCTTAATTCATTTCAGATCGCTAATTCATGTAGTTTATCTGCTAGTTTCCTCTTGGTAATATCTCTTCTTTATCCAAAGAAGCAAATAGTATTAGTGCCAGGTGCTCTTGTGCTCACAAGCACAGCAGAATGCATTTATGTTGGTAAATATCCATCCCTGGAATATCATTGCTCATTCTTTCTTTTTCTTTCCTTTTTTTTGGTCTTTTTCCCTTTCCCAGGGCTGCACTCGCAGCATATAGAGGTTCCCAGGCTAGAGGTCTAATTGGAGCTGTAGCCTCCGGCCTACCCCACAGCCACAGCAACGCCAGATCTGAGCCGCGTCTGCAACCTACACCACAGCTCATGGCAACGCCAGATCTTTAACCCACTGAGCAAGGCCAGGAATCGAACCCACAACCTCATCGTTCCTAGTCGGATTCGTTAACCACTGAGCCACGACGGGAACAACTCCTCCTCTTCCTCCCCCTCCCCCTCCCCTCCTCCTTCCTCTTCTTCCTCTCCTTCTCCTTCTTTTTTTTTTAAATCAGTGTTTGCAGAGCTATCAACCATCCCAGAGCAATCTGTCTTGCTTGTCTGTGCTCAACTGTGAAAATACATCTTGATCTCCTCCTTATTCCCCAAAGTCACGACTCTAGCATAAAAACAGACCTTTAGTACTAATTGCCCTGGTATCCTCTTGTCCCTAAAGCACATGATACCCAGACCACAGTCTCAAAAAAAGAAAAACAGTACTGAATATTTCAGTTAAATGCAAAATTATGCTTTCCATTCTTCCTCCCAGCAAAGGTAGGATGAGGATTTTTTTCCTTTTCTTTCTTTCTTTCATTTTCCTTCCTTCCTTTTTCTCTTTCTTTTTTCTTTCTTTCCTTCTTTCCTTCCCTTCCCCTTCCTTCCTTCCTTCCCCTTCCTTCCTTCCTTCCTTCCTTCCTTCCCTTCCCCTTCCTTCCTTCCTTCCCTTCCCTTCCCCTTCCTT
>PVHT020000077.1:10673340-10702551 GCA_004024745.2 Catagonus wagneri
TTTTTTTTTTGCTTTTTAGGCCTGCACCTGAGGCATATGGACATTCCCAGGGCAGGGGTCTAATTGGAGCTACAGCTGTCGGCCTACACCACAGCCACAGCAACGCGGGATCCGAGCCGCGTCTGCGACCTACACCACAGCTCATGGCAACGCCGGATCCTTAACCCACTAAGTGAGGCCAGAGATCGAACTTGCAACCTCATGGTTCCTAGTCGGATTTGCTTCCACTACTCCACGATGGGAACTCCAAGAAAAAGACTTTTTAATATATATGTGCAGAGAAAATTTTATTTGCATAAAGCAGTTACTTTAATAACTACTACTCACATGTCCTAAATCACCTAACATGCTGTCTTGCATTCAGTTGGTGCTCAATAATTGCATGGGGATTTGAATCTGCAAACTTTAGCTCTGTCTGAATTCCTCTAACATACTCCTTCTGTACCTTACACAGGTTTCTCTGTGGTCTTGCAATGATTTGCCCCCAAAGACTATTCCCAAAAGGAGTAAGTTTTAGTAAATCTTTGAATTCTTGCCATTCGGGGAAGAATACATGGTTTTATTTTTACTCAGTGTTACCCCTTTTAGACACTGTCTCTAGCTCAGCAAGGACTTAGGGTGGGAGCATGATTTAAAAGAGCAGAGTTAAGTCCTCATTCCTTTTGAGCTTCCAGACAATATTTCCTCTAAAGACCACTTTGGGTGATGGAGGGGATGGACATAGGTGGAGTTGGTAAGGGATCTATTTCTTGAAAGGGTGACGGTCACACTGGTATGTGCTTTAAAATTATTTGACAAATGTATTTTATGCATTCTCATAAAAGTATATTTTATGATTTAGAAAGAGAAAAGGAAACACCATCAAACTATATGCCTAATGATATCCTTCCCTAACCAACCAAAGGTGAGAGTGAAGCCACTGGTCATGTTTACACGGTTGAAAGTCAACACTACCATCTGGGCCTTCTCTACCAGACATGGGAGCAAAGGGGCAGGAGCTGGATGCTGTGCACTTATTCCAGTTCTAAGTTAATTCTTTTTTTTTTTTTAATGAAGTACAGTTGATTTACAATATTGTGTTAGTTTTAGGTACACAGCAAAATGATTTGGTTATACATACATATGTATAAATCCATATTCTTTTTTGATTCTTTTCCTTTATAGTATAAGATATTGAATATAGTTCCCTTTGCCATACAGTACATAATCTGTAGGTACACCTATGCTGCTGCAAATGGCATTATTTCATTCTTGTTTGTAGCAGAGTAATATTCCACTATGTACATGTACTCCACATCTTGTTTATCCTTTCATCTGTGGATGGGCACTTAGGTTGATTCCATGTCCTGGCTATGGTAAATAGTGCTGCAATGAACATTGGGGTGCAGGTGTCTTTTTGAATTAGAGCTTTTGTCTTTTCTGTATATGTGCCCAGGAGTGGGATTGCTGGATCATTTGGTAACTCTAGTTTTTTACGGAACCTCCATACTGTTCTCCATAGTGGCTGTACCAATTTACAGTCCCATCAACAGTGTACGGGGGTTTCCTTTTCTGCAATACTCTCTCCAGCATTTATTATTTATAGAATTTTTGATAATGGCCATTCTGGCCAGTGTGAAGTGAATACCTCATTGTAGTTTTGAGTTGCATTTCTCTAATAATTAGCGATGTTGAGCATCTTTTCACCTGCCTGTTGGCTATTTTTATGTCTGGGAAAATATATGCAAATGATATGACCCACAAGAGTTTAATTCCAAAAATATACAAACAGCTCAAACATCTCAATAACAAAAAAACAAACAGCTCAATCAAAAAAAAAAAAAAAATGGGCAGAAGACCTAAATAGACATTTCCCTAAGTTAGTTCTTCAGAGCATGACATCATTACTTTATATTATTACTTTACCTGGAAGTGGTGGTGAATTTTAGTCACACTCTGGCTTAAATTTAAGCCTTAAAATACATTTCTAAAGCCATCTTGCAGAAATTTGGGAATTCAGTTGCATTAACTAAACTTCTGTTTCCTGCTCTGGAAATGGCTGGGTATATGAGAGTATTTTCATGTTTACTCCCAAAGGGATTCTGTATTTCAGCTCCTATTTATTAGTGACCATATGGTATCAGCCTGTTTGTCAGGAAACTTTTACTGTTCAAAACTTGGTCTATAACATTTTCTTAGAAATAAACTATGGCTTTTAGTTTTCATATTTTAGCCTTCCTGAATAGAGTTCTCCTTGTTCTTATCAAAGACGTAGTTAAAGCAGTAATCTTCTGAAACATTTTAACGAACCAATGTAGAAAACGACTGAATATTTCCAAGTTCCTTTATCAGCCCACAGGCTCAGGAATATGAATTAGGTGCACTGATATAAATGTTGAATCTTTAATATTTCACACCAAAAGAAATGCCTCCAGGTAGCTTTTAGCATACTGCTGTAATCTTGGGTAATGAATTAATCATACTCATCCTTAACACAGAATGTTAAGGTGGAATTCACATGGAAGAGTATGGATCAGATAAGCAAGCACTTTTGCTCCGGAAAACTATTTCAGCAGAACATTAGAGTTCATAGAACTGACTAATCTCCACAGACTAGGATCTAAAATTAATATAGGCCCCAAAGTCCCAGTCTCAGAACAGTGCCAGATAAAAATCCCAAATCAGACTGCCAGAAGTGCTTCCAAGGCAGGGAAGTGGTTCCCAGGGAACCAGTAATATTAATTCAGTAAATAGGAATTTATCCCACTTAGCTTTGTCCTGAGGCCGTTCTGATTAGAACAGCTACCGTCGCTCGCTGAGGGCTGGTTCCCTCAACTAAAGAGGGGGTGTCTGCACGTATGCTGACATCTCTTAGACCAAATTCCTGTCCGGTTGGGTGACACATAATTAATATCGAGGCGGACTGGAAATTTACATGCCCAAGGCACCTGAAATGAAGCACAGGCGGACACCGTGGTCATTCTGACACACAGTGGGGGAGGTTTTGATTTACATGATCTTGATTATACAGAATGATTTGACCCTTTATAGGTGAAAACTGGTTTATGCTTTGCTATGCGCACCTCCAGGGAGCTCCCCTTCCTCCTTGTTATTTTCCCGCTCCAGTCATTTTGTACGAGCAATATTTTGGTACCTGGGATAAGAGCATGAGATTCACTAGCAATCTGGTTACATGCATGGAGCTAGACTTGGGAAGAAGGGGAGCTAGGCTGATAGTTTCTTTGCTCATAACCTTGGCCAGCTGAGGGGCAGGCCAGGGGTGAGCACGCCACCTCACTGAAAATCGGTAGGAGGCATCTTCCGAGAGAGGCTGGACACATACCAATGTGTGTTTCATGGTCCTACATCAATACCTCTCATGTGAGTTTTAGAGGACCATTGCTTCCATCCATCCATCCATCCATCCATCCATCCATCAATCCATCCATCCGATCTTTAATTCTTCTAACAAATTTGTGTTCAGGATCAATGACATTTAAGGTGCTCTCCTGGCACTGCAGATGAGACAAAATGTGATGTGGCTTTCGTCCTTCAGTTCATGAATGGAAAGAGGAGAGAGGGATGGGAGTGGGCCGTGGAAGGAGTGCATGCCCTGATCGAAAGGCTGATCATAAACCTTTCCTGAATTATTCCCAGTTTTATTAATTCTATAAAATGAATTAATCTAATCCTCATTATGTAGGTTTCCTAATTTTAAACATAAGCTTAATTAAGAAAGGATCACCCCTTCTTGTATAGTGTTACTTGGGAGCATAGAAATTCTACCCACCAGATACTTAAAATATAGGATACATTGACCTATTTAAATATCTTTGATACAAGGTCAAGTGAGATAAGCGCTATCAGAAAAGTACAAAGCTCTGTGAGGATTTGGATAAATCAGAGATCGCTTTGATTTGGAAGGTGCATGAAGGGAAGTTTCCAAAAAGGGACTATTTTTCAATGGATCGCCAAAGAATATGAAAGATTTCAAGGGACCAAAGAGTCTGAGTTCACATACCACATAAGAAGGATCCTGAGGGCTTGGAAACTGGCCAGAAAGTGGCAGGAAGAGGTCCAGGAGGCCTGGGAAGTGTCGATGGGAGTGGGAGGTCTGGAGTCTGAGGAATGAGGGGCTGGTGACCCCCTTACAGACACGAGGAAGGTGGGTGGGGGAGGGGCAGGGGGCAGTTTGGGGTTTGGAAACTTGAGGGTAGGATCTATTAAGTCAGAGAATTGGGGCAAGAACCTAGTGAAAAAGTCCAGTAGGGAGATTGAAACACAGCCTTTTGAAGAGTTTTTAGCCCCTACCTACAGGAGACGGCTGATATTGAAAGTGGATGTGTGATGTCGAAGGAATGAGGGTTGAGAAAAAAAGGGGAAGGGATAGAGACCTAGATAATGTCTATATTTAGGAGCAGAGAAAAAGAATAATCAAAATACTGGAAAACTGCAGCAGGTGAAATCAAGAAAGAGAATACATTAAGAGTTGTGAGAAAATTGACTGTTAAAAAATAAAACTAACTTGGACCTTTAAAAATTTACAACATTTACATGATACACCTTATACAGACTAAAGACTTTTTTGTCTGTGCCCATGGCATGTGGAAGCTCCTGGCCCAGGGCTCAAACCCAGGTCATAGCAGTGACAATGCCAGATCCCTGACCCTCTGAGCCACCAGGGAACTCCCTAGACTAAAGGCTTTTTAAAAAAATAAACACATCTTTAAAACTAAAAGAGGGAATTCCCATTGTGGCACAGCGGAAATGAATCTGACTAGTCTTCATGAGGATTTGGGTTCTATCCCTGGCCTCACTCAGTGGGTTAAGGATCCGGTGTTGCTGTGACCTGTGGTGTAGGTTGCAGAAGTGGCTTGGATGCCGCGTTGCTGTGGCTGTGATGAAGCTGGCAGCTACAGTTCCGATTTGACCCCTAGCCTGGGAGCTTCCATATACCTAAAACAAAACAAAACGAAACAAAACACTCCCCCCCCAACTGAAGAAACAAACAAACAAACAAAAAGCAAAACACAAAACTAAAAGAAACTACAGACGACAATTTACCTGGAACTACAGATGACAATTTACCTGGTACTTGAATGGGAAAGAACTCACCAAGAGCAAAAGCAATGTGAGATGCGATGTCATAAAAATTGAAAATTTACGTAACCAGGGTGATATTTTGCCAGGATCAAACAGATGCATCCTAATTGTTCTCCTTAATCATGTCCCATCTGCATCCTGCTCTAGGTTGCCTTGCCCAGAGCAGGGGAAAAAGAGACTGCTGTCAGAGCCAGGCTGGAAAGTCAGGAGTGAGGATCACTAACTGTCTCGATCTCTTTGGCCATAATTTTACACATCACGGGGTGAGCACGGCTGATCAGCTCCTGCAGCTCTCCCAGAGTATGGTAAAGACCACTTCTGCCCCTGAAGCTGAGGCCAGGAGGCTTGTTGCTCTGTGCTAGTAGGATGTTTGACACCAGAAAAGTGAGAAATAAAAAGCCAGAGGGGTGGTGCAAGGAAAAGGGAAGTGAGGAGATAGAAGAAAAGAATTGGTCCAAAGTGCATGTCCTGGCTGAGGCCCCTGGATCTGGCAGACTCAGTGGAAAGAAGGATCTCTGTCCCCATTTCCACTTAGTCCTTTAGAAAGAGAGGCTGACCTTTACCAACCCGGGTGCAGCCACATCACGGGAAACCGCTGGTGCTTTAGACTCAGAGGGGCTGGAAGTGTGGCTTTTCTGGATACTTCCTGGTTCCCAGGTGGTGTGTTTGGGACCTGCCCCTTGAGGGTCTTGGACCTGATCTAGGAGCCTGCAAGCCTGGCACCAGGTCGAGGGTAAGGAATGTGACCAACAGAGGGCGCTAGGACAACCAGCCTCGTTGAGCCCAGGCAGAGGAGAGAGAAACACACACACACACACACACACACACGCACACGCACACGCACACGCACACGCTCGCGCGCGCGCACACACATACACAGATTAGGTGGTATCATGTGGGTCCCAACTGCTCTTTAGTTCCCCACAAAGAGTTTGGCTGTACAATTACTCGACTCCATCTTGAAACAGAGCTGGGGAAGCAGATTGGGAATAAGAGAGATTAAGCATTTATCTCAACACACCAAGCCCTGCTAAAAAGGGCTGTTTCAACAATCAGCTCAGGCACAATTTAAAAATTGAAAAAAGCCCTAAAAGTTACATTCCACCTGCCTACCCTATGGATGAGATTTGGCAGGGAAGACCCACAGAGCTACAGACAAAATAAGCACATCATACTTATCTGCCCATTGAAGCATTGTATTGAGTGAATTTGTAATTCGGGCACATTCCCAAATGTCAAAAACAACATGAATAAAATTAAATGTCAAATAATAAATAAAGGAAAAAATACCAGAGATGAACAAAGGGTTGATATCATTCACTGACACAGAACGCTTTCAAATAAATAAGAAAAATGCTTAAATCTCAGGAGAGGAATAGGCAAAAACAATGACCAGAAAAACCCCCAAATAACCAGTCAATTTATAAACTGAGGAATATGAATAGCTAATACACACATAAATACTTGACAAGCTAAGCAAGAAATAAAAATAAAGTGAGTGCCATTTTCATTTACCAGAAGAGGAAACACTGATACGAATTTTCTGAAAATCAGTTTAGCAATATACATCAAGGACATTCAAAATGCATATATCTTAATCTATCAATTCTTCTTTTGGGAAATTATCCTAAAGGAATCATTGGAAGTAAGCACGCACTTAACAATGAAATTCAACACTGTTCAAGTCATATGTAAAGAATTGAGAATTTAAATTAAATCTTCCCCAAGCTCGTGGCTCACAAACAAACTTCTACTGGTTCTCATTTTAAAGATAACCTAGAAGAGACTCCAAGTTCGTCACTTTTCTTACTATTCTATTTCGGTCTTTCATCAACTTTGCAGTAAAAACATTCTTCCTTATGTCCAACTAAAATATACTCTGCTTTATTTTAAGCCTATGTTTGGTCTCATGTGGCCACAATGCATAAAGTCCATGACATTAAATTAACAAAATTAAATCTATTAAACTGAAAAAAAAAATCCTTCCTTGGCCCCAATTTTTCTGCCTTCTTTCAATAAGCACTAACTCCTGGAAATCACCACGCAGAGAGACAAGCACACAGCTACAATATGGTTATGAAAAGAGCTCAGATTGAGGAGCGTGCAGGGAGCACGGGTACCTGGGGGAGGTACCCATGGGGGTGTGCACGGCAGCCTGGGGCAGTCACATGTCAAGGAGAAGGAAACCTGGATGCGAGAGCTGAAGAAAACAGGATGCGAGGATTCTTGTTCAGCTCTCGCATCCGGGTTTCCTCAAGTGGATCAGGGCAAGGGTGAGGTGGGGGACGGGGGGTTAGTGTGGTTATTTCAGGCTGTAGAAACACAGCCAAAGGTTCATCGGGAGAGTGTGTGTCTTCACAGAGTAAAAGCTCTTCTGTGTGGTTATGAGTGGAGGATGTCAGGTGGGATACATGAGGAGGAGTGAGAGCCTGGGGGCTCACCTTGCAAGCTGTGTCAAAGACTTTGGATTTCAACCTATAAACATTATGGAATTAGAGAATAGTTTAAGTAGATGGAACAGAACCAGATTTCAGTGCTAATCAAGGACACAGGGACACAGTGGATGGTAGTTTGGAGGCACAGGTACCTCATACAAAGAATGATGGACCCCAAAGAGCAAAAGAGGGAAGGGAATGGAGTAGAAGGATACAGAGAGACCATACAGAATCACCATTACTCAGGGAGACTGGATATGGCCAGGGCGAGGCAAAATGAAGAGCGAACTCCTGAGTTTCTGGTTCCTTAAAAATATTGCCATATAAAAAATTCACTTATGAATAGTTCTCATACTTGAATGGGCAAGGAATCACTGGGATCCTTGCTTAAAATATAGATTACTGAGACTCACCACCACATTGGTAAAGTGGATGAGGATCAAAAATGCATTTTTAAGAAGTCCCCTTGCCCCCAATAATTATCATATAGGTCCCCTTTGAAAAATACCGCAAAGTGTTTTTCTTTTAATTTTTGCTTTTAAATAATTTGCAAATTACTACTCCCAACCAATAACTATGAAATAATCATGCACAGTGAGGAGAATAAAAAAGTGGCCCAGTATAAATGGTATAGGATGGTGACACTATATACCTGCAAACGTGGAATATGGGAGGTTGGGGTAGGAAGGAGGGGAGCGTGATGCTTATAAAAGAGCAAGGGCACTTAAAGCATTGTGAAATAATAAACTATATATACATGAATGTCCATCAAAATATGATTGGATTAAGAAGATGTGGTACAGTTATATAGTGGAAGACTACTCAGCCATAAAAAAGAATGAAATAATGCCATTTGCAGCAACATGGATGCAACTAGAGATTATCACACTAAATGAAGTAACTCAGAAAGAGAAAGACAAATTACATATGATATTGCTTATATGTGGGATCTAAACTATGACACAAATGAACCTATTTACAAAACAGACTCACAGACGGAAACAACAGACTTGTGGTTGTCAAGGGGGAGGGGGGAGGGAGGAGGATGGACTGGGAGTTTGGGGTTAGTAGTTGCAAACTATTCCATTTAGAATGGATAAGCAATGAAGTCCTTCTGCATAGACAGGGAACTATATTCAGTCTCCTGTGATAGAACATGATGGAAGGTAGAGAAAAAGAATATATCTATATATCTATATCTATCTATATCTATCTATCTATCTATCTATCTATATATATATATATATTCATATGACTGGGTCACTATGCGGTACAGCAGAAATTGACATAACAGTGTAAATCAAATATACTTTAATTAAAAAATGGAAAAAATTAAAAACAAAAAGGCAAAAAACCTCCATCCTATATGTATGTATTGGTCTTTGACCTTGGTTGTGACAGAGATCCTAAATACCTTGGAATTTCCTGGGTGATAGAAAAGACAGTGTCTTTTGTTCAAAGGAGGTGACTTAGCAGGCTTCTGGATCCGTGTTGATCACCAGGAAGGCCAAGCATGATTAGAAGCTTGGAACTTTCAACCCCACCTCCATCCTCCAGGGTGGGGAGGGGGCTGATGACTGAGTTAATGATCCATCATGCTGACGATTAAACCTTCCCAAAAACCCCTGAACCTTAAGTCTGGGGAACTGCCTGCTTGGTGAACACAGCTACGTGCCAGGAGATGAGGCACTCCAATTCTATCAGGATAGAAGCTTCTGTGCTTGTTATCTGTGTCTTTTATAATATCCTTTGCAGGAGTTCCCTCGTGGCTCAGTGGGTTAAGGATATGGTGCTGTCACTGCTGTGGCTCTGGTTACAGCTTTAATACAGATTTGATCCTTCGCCCAGGAACTTCTGCATGCTGCAGGTACAGATTAAAAAAAAAAATCCTTTGTAATAAATTAACAGAGGGTTCTGTGAGTCACTCTAGCAAATGATCAAACCCGAGGAGGGGGTGGTCCCAGGAACTTTCTCTCTGCTGCCAAGTTATACATAAGTTGTGGGTAACCCTGGGACACACAACTCAAAGCTGACATATGAAGTTTTATGGGATTCAGCCCTTAACCACTGGGGTCTCTGCTAACTCTGACTAGTGTCAGAACTGAATTGAATTGCAGGTCACCTTGCTGATGTTGCAGAATTTTTCAGGGTGGGAAAATACCCACACATCTGGAAAGTATCATGAGTATGAGAATAAAGGAAAACACAGTGGATTTTTCCTAGGCAAGTCAACATCGGAAGAGAGACGAATGAGGATGGAAACAGAGACAGCAACAGAGATGAGGGAACCATGGCCAGATGGATGCATCTCGAGGAGAATGGTCCAGAGGTGCAAGTGTAGCAGTGAGGACAAGAAAGAAAAGCAGAGACAGGCATTCCTGGATTTGGTCATTAGGACGTCTCTGGAAAGCGGAGCACTAGAAGAATGGAAGCAAACTGTGGAGGGAACAGAAAGGAGAGGAAGCAGGGAGTGTAACCATAGGAATTAACTCTAGAAGCTCTGCTAGCAAGACAGAAAGGGTGGGGACAGGGCGCAATCATTAAAAGAATGACAGAGCCATTGAGGAAATACAAGTACTGGTTAGAACCAAGATGGCGGAAGTCTTCCAGCAGACCTTGAACCTCATTATACGGTCACTATAATACATTAGCATATGCTAAATGACACACCTCCAAGCACCATGACAGTTCTGAGGCTAACCATTAAAGGCCAAAAAGAGGGCATTGGCCTAATTCCTAAAAATTCCCATCCCTTCACTAACATAGAATATTCTACCCATGTGTTAGTGTATAAATCACCCAGCCTATAAAAACTAACCAACCCCACAGCCTGGGGCAGCTCTTGCCTTCAAAGGCAGACCACATTCTGTCTATGGAATGTGCATCTCTCTAAATAAACCTGCTTTCACTTATTATGGCTCGCTCTTGAATTTTTCCCTGGGTGAAGCCAAGGACCCTCACTTGGTGGCCTGTTCAAGACACCACCATCTCGTGCCCCATTCTCCTGAAGTACTTGGAAGGGCAGCATTGAACTGGAATAGCAAGAGTGATAAGTAATAGGGTCTGTCCTTTCCAACTGTAACATTCTCTTCATGTGTTTAACTACTTAAAACACATCACTCCTGATGTGTTTTAAATAGTTAAACACATGAAGAGATACAAGAAAGCAAAATCTAAATTCCCTGACGCCATGACATCTTCACAGTTTTCACAATTAAGTCTAATTGGTACAGATATAAAGGTGTGAAGTGGGGGGGTAATGCTACTGGTAAATGTATTGAAATATTGTTACCACTGTTAGTTTAAACCACCAATATTCTGAAGAGGTCTCCAGATATACTTTTATGAAAAGTATAGACGCCTATGTTTATAAAGTAACATCTTAAAAAAAAGATTAAAACCTTTATCCAAGGGGCATTAATGAATCTGTCACAGTTACATAAATCTTAGGAGGTTGGCAAGTTGGATGCAGCTCACAGATTTGTTTCTTGAACAAGTTCTCATTAGCAAAAGTCTAAAGGGAGCTAGGGTATCAACCTGCAAAAGCATCTGGAAGTTTGTGTTCCTATTCAGTGAAGTCAAATGCATTATTTGGAGGAAACCTGGTGAGAAAACCAATGAGGTCGAAGGGGGCTGAGAAAACTTTGGAGAGATCAAAGCTTCTCTAAAGTTTTTTTTTGGAAAATTTTGGTACCATCTATATGTGAAAAAAACTAGAGTTAAAAATAATTCCACCCCTAATCCCTATTGGTTACCCATTAAAATTTACTTCAAAGTTCTATTCAGTGAGTTCCCAAATGAATGTGGGTGGATACAGAGAATGACATCTCTTTATGGATCACAAGGTGAAAAACAGTTCTTAGATTTCAGAGTTTTAGTAAAGTGTAGTCTAAATTACAATGGTCCAAGGTCCGTGTTTCCTGTGGAAGCTGGCTTCACTCTCCCTGTATGAAGAATAGGTTTGAAATTCACTGTAAATAGATCACATCTAAAACCAGTCTCTGTTTACAAAATCCCATTAGGGGAAGGTAAATCAGTTTTTTTTTTTTTTTTGCTTTTTAGGGCTGCATGGGCAGCATATGGAAGTTCCCAGGCTAGGGGGTGATCTGGAGCTGCAACTACTGACCTACACCACAGCTCACGGCAACGCTGGATCCTGGACCCAGTGAGTGAGGCCAGGGATCAAGCCTGCATCCTCATGGACACTAGTTGGGTTCATTACCACTGAGCCACGACAGGAACTCCCAGTAAGTCAAATTTGGAAACTGGAATGTGGTTAGTGATGTTTGGGCCTGGCTGGAAGGAGGTCCCTGTGTTTTACCTGTCTGCCCTCTTTTTCCAGACCTGTTATCTTGATGTTTTTCTCTTCTTTCCTTCTTCTCCTCCACCTCTTTCACTTTGTCCTCCATAGATCCCATCTTGGCATTGTAACCTGACCCAGCTCTCTGCCTTCCAGCCAGGGCACAAACTCCAAGACCTTGACTATGAGTTATATTTCTGAGCCTGCTGTACCCACTAGTACTGACAGATAGGACTTTGGATAGAGTTTCATATGTATTTGCAATTACTTATCATAACTACTTATATTTACTAATACATTTGTTTTATATATAAAAAGTATCATATATTAGAGTTAAAAATCATGTAATCCCATTAAAATATTTGGCCTGTCAGTGGCTCTCATACTTGAATGTGTATGACAATTGCTTATTAAAAACATAGATTCCTCGGCTCCACTTTCAAATTTGTGACGTTGGGGAGGGGAACCAAGAAAACATTTTTTTTTTTTTAAATGGCTGAACCGGTGGCATATGGAAGTTCCTGGGCCAGGGATTAAATTCGAGCTGCAGCTGCAGCCTACAGTGCAGCTGCAGCCTACAGTGCAGCTGCAGCAACACCAAATCCTTTAACCCACTGCATTGGGCCGGGAATTGAACCTTCCCTCCACAGTTGGATTCTTAACCCACTGCACCTAAGTGGGAACTCCAAGAAAACGTTTTTAATGAGCACTCCTGGCAATTGTTATTTAAGTATACTTTGAAAAATACAGTTAAGAGTTTTCCTTTTCCTTTTAAGTAACATATAAATCAATTTCCCCAATGAAATGCGAATAGATACCATGAACAGGTGAAGAGAGTAAAAATACAACACAGTATAAGTGATTATCGATATTTTTCTCTGTGCCTCTGTAAATGACCTTCTTTAGGTACTACATTAGCACAAGAGATGGACAAAGCTTTTTAGGGCAACTGAGAAAAATTAGGAGTTTTCCAATGGAAACCATTATAGCACTGAAAAGAGAAAACAAATTATTTTTTCTGCCCTGGCACTTGTGATTGACTAGGTATTGCTAAAATAAGCAGGGATTTGGTATTTTGTATGAAATACCGTTTTCTGATTATCTAGAATTTGTTTTCTTAGAGATAGAGTACGAGGGAGGCAAGGTCTTATCTGTGGTGAAGAATGTATTTTGACTACAAAGAGCAACATGAAATTGAAAGTTGTCTCCTAGTTACTGATCTTAGCTGGCATCTGAGAAAGTCTGTAAACGACACTGATCCCCATGAGCTGACCTTGAGATCTTGGCTTGCAGGACATCAAACGGATCCATGCACACAGACTAAAGGGAAAAAAACTATCCCCCCCCCCACACACACCCAAACCCCACCAAACCCTAGGGGGATAAGTTCTGCTCTGGAAAAAACAGCTTTGATAAAAAGTCTATAACATTATGTGAAACCAGGGCCATAGAAAAATTGGGAAAAAGCATCCCAGATTTTCTTAATTTCAAAGAATGACTTTATTCATCCTAAACATATAGCCTATGGGTTCCGGCTTCTGTCACTTTCCAAATAAAGTGAGAAACAGATTTTCTTAGATTTTTTTTTTTTTTGTTCTTGGCTTCTAAAGCTCAGCTTGTTAAGTAGATCTCTGAGCGCAGGAGAAAGATAAAAAGGCTTTTTCATGTGGAGTGCAGGGGAAAGTGGTGGGGAAGGACTGAGAAACGTTATTGCTAATAACCCACCAAGTGAGGTAGGCATCGAGGGTGAACCAAAAGATCTGATAATTATGTCTTTTTTTTTTTTTTTAGTAAAAATTTAGTGGCTGAGAAGGGAAAGGGCGATGAATTGAATGGGCCCTGAGTCTAGCTCCTAAGTCTAGACATTTAAGAAATGTCTCATAGTGATGTTGGTTGCCCGGGTGCTTGCCAGCCCAGCGCTGGAATGAAAGTGAACGATGTCCCTTAGAAGACCTCTGATCAGGCACCACCCCCTGACAGGAGTCAGCTTGTGCCGAGAAGACAGTGCTCCATCCTGCCACGGGTGAGGGATCACCGCCACCACTCAATTAGATGAAAGTTGACCCCCTGGGGCTTATAAATCTTGAGAAGCCCCAATTAATTTATGCACCTGCTAGTGTCTGCCAAACTGAGTTAAGGTTTTTTGTTTTTTTACATTTTTATATACTCTCAAAAAAATTCATATTTATTAAGGCTGGCTTAGTAATGTTATTCCCCTGCAGAGAAAAGGAAACGTGTTCATCTCTGCATTCTTACCTACTTCCTCTCCCTTTCCTCCTTGTTTTAATTAACAATTGCTCTGTGCCCTGAGGGCTGTCATTAATTAAAAGATTTTTTTTTTAAATCCTTCAGGAATAAGTAGAACTGATATTTTCCTCTTTTTAAACCCAAATGTGGTTTTAAGATTTATTTTGTGGTGGGTTTTTTTTTTAATGGTCCTCTCCTTATGATTAGATTTATTTCTGAAAGATTCAGTTGATTTTATGCAAATGCAAGATTTTTCAACATGGGAAATAAAATCTCTTGATGTTTTATTAATCCCTGCTCTCCTTAGAGTTTGGAAAAAGAGCTTTCACAACATGGGAGTTAGGCTTTCATGGACCAAAAATACAAGCATTAGTAACTCTTGTAGTTGGAAAAATGCACCTTTTGGTAATTTCTTCTTTTCATTGTTTAAGAAGAAAGTAAAAATGTGTTTGGGAGTTAAAAGAATTCACTGATGAAGGCAGATGGAAGAGATGACTAGTAAGTACATGTGCCTTTGGGCCATTAGGCTGTGACTTACACTATCTAATTACTATTTTGACCACTGATAGAATTTTTTCTCCCTCTAGTCTATGAAAAAACAGATTAAATAAGAGACTATAAAGGGACCAAAATGATTCCAAAGGTGGCTTAATGAAAAAAGAATAAAATGTTCTGCAGTTTTATGGAAGGTTATAAACCTTATGAAGTGAACCGTTTTCCGATGATAAAATGCTGCTGGAAAGGCGGTCCAGAACCTTCTCTGACACAGAAGAGCAGTGTCTCCTCCAAGGTCATCGGAGAGGATTACAAATATTTTATCATGGCTCCAATCCCTTTTGTTGCAGTTTCTAAACTCCATGTTCCATGTTAAAATATCACAATGCAAACCATGAGAATTTAAAAAGTCACGTGTGTTTGTGTTGAGTTGTAAAAGCCAGCTTGTCTTTACTGAGGACCGTATGGTGGGAGATGCTTAGTGAGCAAAGAGCTAAGTCCTCAGTGCCCCTTGGCCTCTTTAGGAGGCGATGTTCTGAAGCTCCATCCCCTCTCAGCAGCACCACCACACACAGACTTTTTCAGTGCTTTCTTCTCTAGTCAATCCTCCATCAACTCTCCTCACCACCCCCCCTCTCCTCCAAATGCAGGAACACTCTATGGTTCCCTCTTGGCCAACTCTGATCTCTTAATTCTATACTCACTTTCTCTAGAACTGTGGCCACTATAGTTAAAACTGGGGCAAATCATTGGTCCCGAGTGTGTTCACATCTAACCACTTCTTGACCTTTTCATTTAAAATAACTTCAAAATCATGAAAGCAATATAGACACATTATAAGAAATTGAGCGATTAGAAAATGGAAAAAAATCACCAAAAAACTCCATTATTTTGCTGTATTTTATATCTACATTTAACATCTCAGATTATATTCTATTTTTTCATTTAACATTAACCCAAAGACATTTGCACGATGCTATCCAGTTATGTATCAAATTAGAATAGAGCTGAGGAGTGTTTAGCAAGTGGGCAGACTGGAACTTATTTTATCATTCCTCTGCATTCTTTAGAATGTTTGATAGTTCCTTCCTTCCTTATTTCCTTCCTTCCTTCCTTCCTTCCTTCCTTCCTTCCTTCCTTCCTTTCTCTCTCTCTCTTTCTTTCTTCTTTGCCTTTTTCAGGCTGCACCTGTGGCATAAGGAGTTTCCCAGGCTAGGGGTCGAATCACTGGCCTACACTACAGCAATACCAGATCTGAGTGGCATCTGCAACCTATACCACAGCTTAGGGCAACATTGGATCCTTAACCCACTGAGGGAGGCCAGGGATGGACCTATGTCCTCCTGGATACTAGTCAGATTCATTTTCGCTGAGCCATGATGGGAACTCTCTTTGATAGTTTCTAATATTGCAATTATGAACAATGCTGTCTATGTCTAATACACAGTAATATTTCTTGAGGAGAGATATTCAGAGCAGCATCATTGGGTTCAAGTTTATGAATACTTATATGTCTCAAGGTACATATACCTTATATATCGTAATTCATACAGATGTAGTGATAGTGTCCACTTTGGGTCTCCAAAGATGATGTTATGTGTTTATTTTATGCTTTTTATCTTGAAACAAATCTGAATTTACAGAATATTACATGAATTTCTGTATACATTTTGTCCAAAGACCTCAATCAAATTTTGCCGATTATCCCAGTCATGTCCTTTATAGCAAAAGCACCACTCCAGGATCCTGGGTTGCCCCTGACTGCCATGTCTCTAACCTCTTTCACTCTGGAGCAGTTCTTCAATCTCTCCTTCACCGTCATTCTGAAGATCACATAAACAACGTCAATCTTAATGTCTTATCCTCATCTGAATCGCAACACATCTAAAACAGGTCTCGTCATCTTTCTCTCAAACTCCGCTCTTTCACTGAACTCCTCCTTCCTGTCATTTTTCTTCCAACAACCTAGGCTTAAAACTTATCCTCTCCCTTAGTCCCTGTGTGATTACCAAATTGTTGAACATTATTCTCCAACTGTCACTCAATACCTTTACGTGCATTTTCCATGAGCACCTCAAACCTGACACATCCATCACTCAACTCATCACCTTCTTTTCCAAATCTCCTCTTCAGCTTCCTGTCTCTGACTGGTACCAACTTTGGCCACGTGGGCCAAGCCAGCATAAGGCAAGACAGCAGCAGGAGAGCACGGGTGTATCCAGTGACAGCATGGTCTTCTGCGGTAAAAGAGTAAGGAGGGATGGAAGGAGGGCGTAAGCTTTAAATGCTGTGCTAAATAATTCAATTTTATTCACGCCTTCTTTCTGGATTATAAGTGTTTTAAGGCTCTAGCTATTTTTAAAATTGACTTATAAACTTAGCACCAGCTAACTCTTTCCATACAGAGAGAATCAAATAAAAGTTTGTCTATAAAGTTGGTAAATTATATTGGAACTTAAGAGACTTTGAGAGTGTGTCCTCTGCTATAATTTGCTTTCCTCTCTAAATGTAACAAGATTATTTCTAACTATAATCATCTGATTTGGAAAACATGGCCAATCATCTTAACTTTCCTCTAAATAGTAGTGGCAGAACTGGGAATACTAATTTAGTGAATATAATTTTAAAAAGTACTTAGCAAGGAGTTCCTTGGTGGCCTCACAGGTACGGATCTAGCATTATCATTGCTGTGGCTTGGGTCACTCCTGTGGTACAGGTTTGATCACTGGCCTGGGAACTTCTGCATATGTGGGCATGCCCCCCCCTAAAAAAGATCAAATACTTATTGAGGCTCTACTTTATTTAAATATCTTAAATTGGTTCCTTAATTTGAGAAGTATGAAAACTTAAATATTGTGGTCTATCTTTAAAAAAAATAAGCATATTGACTTAATTTTCAAAGAATCTTTTTAAATTAGACTTCCAGTTTTCACAAGTAAATAAAGAAAGGCTAATGGCCTGTGCTTGCAGAGAGAAAAAGTATATATTATGCTGTGTATTTAAGAGACAAGGTTATAGCACTAAATGCATATTTAAAAAAGAACATCTCAAGGAACTCAAAAAAGAAATACAAACCAGGTCAAAACTAGCAGAATGAAAGAATAAATATTACAGTAGAAATAAATAAAAGAAACAAATAGAAAAATAAACAAAATTAAGAGTTGTTTTTTTTTTAAAAGACAAAATTGACAAACTCTTAGCTACAGTAATGAAGGAGAAAAGAGAGAAAACTTAAAATCAGAAATGAAAAAGAGACGTTCAACTGATGCCTCTGGGAGGAACAGGACCTAAGGGAAGTATTATGAACGATTATATAAAAACAAATTGGATTAACTGGAAGAATAAGTTCTTAGAAACATACAAACTACCAAGACTAAATCAAGAAGAAAATGAAAGCTTGAAGAGGCAGGTAAGTAATAAGGAGATTGAATCAGTAATCAAAAACCTCCCAACAAAGAAAAGCCCAGGGCCAAGTGGCTGCATGGGTAAACTCTACTAAACATTCAAAGAGGAGTTCCCGTTGTGGCTCAGTGGTTAACGAATCTGACTAGGAACCATGAGGTTGCGGGTTTGATCCCTGGCCTTGCTCAGTGGGTTAAGGATCCGGCGTTGCCGTGAGCTGTGGTGAAGGTTGCAGACGCGGCTCAGATCCCGTGTTGCTCTGGCTGTGGCGAAGGCCGGCAGCTACAGCTCCTGTTAGATCCCTAGCCTGGGAACTTCCATATGCCACAGGTGCGGCCCTAGATAGGGCAAAAAGACAAAAAACAAAAAACAAAAAAAATCCCCAAAAAACATTCAAAGAAAACACCAATTCTTCTAAATCCTTTAAAAAAATATAAGGGAACATTTCTAAATTCATTTTCTGAGGCTAGCATCAGCCTAATACCAAAGCCAGCCAAAGACACTACAAGAAAACTACAAGCCAACATTCCCTTTTTTTTTTTTGTCTTATCTAGGGCCGCACTCGGGGCATATGGAGGTTCCCAGACTAGGGGTCGAATTGGAGCTGTAGCCTCCAGCCTACGCCACAGCCACAGCAACGCAGGATCCGAGCCGCTTCTGCGACCTACACCACAGCTCACGGCAATGCCGGACTTAACCCATTGAGCAAGGCCAGGGATCAAACCCGCAACCTTATGGTTCCTAGTCGGATTCGTTAACCACTGAGCCATGACGGGAACTCCTGTGGTCAGTATTACTGCCCAGAAATACAATGCACCTTTGGGCTCAGTTCAGTCTCGTGTTAGACAGGTGAGGACCCCCAAGATTCTCAGGTTATCTTTCTCTCCACTGCCCTTGGTCTTTCTTTTCCCCTCTCACTGGACAAGCGAGAGTATTCGCATCTGTATCCAACTCCTGACACGAGCGTGCACTTCCAAGGTCTAACCTGTGGATGGGACATAAAAATCTCCATTCAGTCTTTGGATTTCCCTTGGATTTTTGGGAAATATCCCAACTATTAATGAAATTAACATTCAACTTATGACTTGCTTACTGATCTTTTCATGGATGTTCTTTGGCAGAGAATCCGAAGGTAAAGGGAACAATTGCCAAGATCTGGACATCCTGAGCTAGGTATCTAAAAATGCATTACTTTAAATTTTTGTACAAGATATTTTATCTCATAAAAACAAAATTCTCAATTATTCTCTTACAGTCTTTGCTCTGTTTTTCTTTAGTCATCTTTGTTTTGGAGGAAATCTGCATAAACTATCTCAATTATTTCTTCTTTTCCTTCTCCTTTCTGTATTTTAGTTTGCAAAGCAGATCTCTGAGACAACCTAATCAGTCTCTCACATTTTATAGCTGAAGAACCAGGAACAAAGAGGTTAAATACTTTTTTAAGTAAGTTTACAGTTAAGCTGAGATTTAGGTCTAGGTTTGCAGACTTCATGTAATGTTCTTTCCATCACACCACATTGTGTTCTAATTTCTGACTCCATCTCATACACACACCTCAGTTTTCTTGCCAGCTACATCAACAAACAGTTTCAACTTCACCCCTCCTTCTCGAGCCCCTCTGCCACTGCTTTAGCTCAGGCCCTCATCATCTCCTGTCCCCATTCTTTTCCTTCAATCTATTCTTCACAAGGCTGCCAGGGTCCTTGCACGGAAACCAAATAGGAACTAGTCTGTTTATAGACATGTAATACTCTTCATTGCCTCCAGGGATTAATTTAAAATTCCTTAGTTTGGTGTTCTAGCCTCAAGCTATCTTTTCAGACTATTTCTTGCCACTGTTTCTACTTTCCAACTTCCCTGCCTTCATTCCTCCCATGCTGTAGCAGACCGGTTCTTAATTGTGCTATGCTGTGCTCATGTTTCACAGTCCATCGCTGTTCTCCAGAAAATCGCTGCTCATGTCCTTTTTTCATCTTTTTAAAGACAGAACGCAGTTTCTAAGATCCAATGAAAATGCCATGCTCTGTAATCATCTGAGGTAGAACCAATCACTCTCTGAACAGTAATTTCACCATATCCTGTTATGCTGCTGATGGCATCTCTCTCATTGTATGGTTTCTATTTTCATCTGTGCTTCCCCTTCCCTGGACTATGAGCATCTGGAAAGCAGAGGCCAGTGCTTTCTTCATCTTTATGTTTCCAGGGCATAGCACTATGACTGGTGGGATCCTCAACGAATTTTTGTTGTTTGAACTATATAAGCCTAAACATCTCCTCTTTGTAAAGAGCCACACTATTTTTGGCTATTAATTTTTTTTTCTAGGTTTCTCTTCATAACAAGTTTTCCACTACAATTTCCTGCTGATTTTCACTGTGGATTTGTAACTGTTCCTAAGGAGAATATCATAGCTTTATCTTTCACACTGGGTCAAAAGATTTAAATTACTCTTGTATCAAGTACTTCTACTATTTAATGCTTCTAATTTTTGTGAATTTCAAAATATTCTCTAGTTGCAGATGACATCGTCTTTGTATATAAAAAATCCCATGGAATTCACTAAAAAACTATTAAACTAATGAATTAGTTCAGCAAGGTTGCAGGACATAAGATCAATGTACAAAAACTAATTGTTTTTCTATACACTAGCAATAAATACTTAGGAAATGACATTGATAAAATAATTTGCAATATTATTAAGAAGAGTAAAATGCTAAAAATAAATTTAACAAAAGAAGGGTAAGACTTGTATACCAAAAACAAAATATTGTTGAAAGAAATTAAAGAATATCTAAATACAGGGGAAGACATCCCATGTTCATGGATTGGAAGATTTAATATTTTGAAGATGACAAAAATCTCTAAATTCCCCTACAGATTCAACAAATCTATATAAAAATATCAACTGACTGCCTTTTTTTTTTTTGCATGAAAATATAAGGTCATCCCAGATTTTATATGGAAATGCAAGGGACTCAAATAGCCAAAACAATTTTGAAAAAAGAAAAAAGGATGAAGTTGGAGCATTTATATTTCCCATTTTTAAAATAAATTACATAACTATAATAATCAAAACACTGTGTGTAATAATGGCATAAGGACAGAAATATAGATCAATGGAATGCAACTAAGAATCCAGAAGTAGACCCATACATTTATAGCCAATTTATTTCAATAGAGGCCATAATAGCCAAAAATGGAAACAATCAAATGTTGATCAACTGATGAGTGAATAAACAAAATATTATATATTCACATTTCATGGTAATGAAAGGAAGGAGGTACTGATATATAATATAGATGAATTTCAAAAATATAATACCAAAAGAAAGAAGTCACACACAAGTTATATGATCTCACATGAGTATGGTCTTACTTATATGACATGTCCAGAAAAGGCAAATTTATAGTGCAAAGTAGATTAACGGTTACTTAGGATTTAGGAAGTGAATGAAAGGGGTTTGGAGAGTAATTTATTTTGGATTTAATGAAATTGTTATGGAATTAAATTATAGCTATGGTTACACAATTCAATAAATAAAAGAAAAACCACTGAAGAGTTCACTTTAAATGGGTGAAATTTATGGAATGTAAATTTTATGTCAATAAAGCTATTAAAAATGAGAAAATAAACATTCCTTATTATCCATGTGACACACTCTCCTAGGTATACATGGTTACTTCGCCATTATTTCAGGTAAAATATGGAAAATCAGATATTATTTTTTGTTCGTACTTAATGGCCTATAACTGTAACAAAAGCATGACTAAGGATGGACACTTTACATTCCACTGGATTGCTTACTTAGCCCACTCACACAATTCAAGCTGCTCTTCCTTTATATTATCTTTACGTTCTATGATAGATCACTTGTTGCTGTTGAGTCTAAGGTATTCCTAGGCCCTCATAACTTTCTTCTCCTCAACTGCCTCCTCTTCCCTTCTCTCTCTCTCCAACTTGTAACATCCATTTTCTGGTTTTAAAATTTTGTCTTTAAAAAAGGAAGTAAAGTCTTGTCACTGTGACCCTACTTGATTCAGAAATACTGAACGTTTATTGTATGCTGGGCTCTGTGATTACTACTGAGGATCCAAAGATGAATGACCTAATTTCTGTCTTGAAGCTTTCAATAAGGCAAGTGAATGATACATGTACATGTGTACAAGTAGCTCTATGACAACATAAAACAGTGCAACATGTGCAGTGTGGGAGTATAATTAATTTTAATCAGAAGACGCGAAAAGGTCTCCAAATTCAGACAGATCTTTATAAATCTGTCATAGTATCAGTCAATTTCAAAATTTTTTAGGGTATCATAAGCCAAATTCCAAAGTGAATGTGCAAAGTGTAGAACTTTGATTTCTACAGAAATTGGTTTCTTTCCATAAAAAAAAAGCCCACTAGCTGATTTTATATTCATGTGGAGGAGTTCCCTTCGTGGCTCAGTGGTTAACGAATCCGACCAAGAACCGTGAGGTTGCGGGTTCAATCCCTGGCCTTGCTCAGTGGGTTAAGGATCCGGCATTGCCGTGAGCTGTGGTGTAGGTTGCAGACGCGGCTCGGATCCCGCGTTGCTGTGGCTGTGGCGAAGGCCTGCGGCTACAGCTCCTGTTAGACCCCTAGCCTGGGAACCTCCATATGCCGCGGGTGCGGCTCTACATAAAAGGCAAAAAAGACAAAAAAAATATGTATTCATGTGGAATCTATAAATGTTAACACGATTAGATTGTAAGCTGAAATTTTAATACAAGGAAACAAAAGAATGTGAGAATACTAAAAAATGAAACTACCTTTTAAAAGAATCATAACACAAAACTCTTTTATAGAATATATTAAACAACAACAATAACAACAACACTCCAAACCAAAACAAAACAGCATTCCCTAACTCCAAGTAAGGAAATATGGTACTTCTTCCTTTTTTTTTAAAGATTTAATTTAATTAGAGTATAGCTGGCTTACAGTGCTGTATTAGTTCCAGGTGCACAGCAAAGTGAATAAGTCATATATAAAAATATCCATTCTTTTTTTCCCACATAGTTTCTACAAACTATTGAGTAGATTTTCTTCTTAAGTCTTGATCCTCACACCTGTCTGTAAGATCCATGTACAATTCATATTCATTCTGCTGGAACTAGCCTCTAAGATACTTAGAACCAAGAGGCAAGCTTGGCTCTATAGCATCAAGTACAGAGGAACTCTGACAGGTCTGTAAGTCCATGAAATGTTTTCTGTTGCACATTCCTTTCTTTCCTTCCTTCTTTCCTTCCTCCCCGCCCCCTTTCCTTCCTTTCTTCCTTCCTTGCTTTGGCTGTGCCTTTGGCATGTGGATGTTCTGGGGCCAGGGATGGAACCTGGGCCACAGCAGTGACCCAAGCCACTGTAGTGACAATGCTGGATCCTCAATCCACTGCACCACAAGAGTACACCCTATTGTGCATTCTGATTTGTACATTGGCGTTATATAAATGAATCTCTCCCCAAACACAGTCAATCCTGGAGTTTTTTAATATGCAAGGTACCATCCAGGGTCACCCTAACCAAGCAAGAAAAATAAAATAAAATGGAAAGCAAAGAGGTTCTTCTGTAGGGTCTGAGGCCATGAACCCTGCTTCCTTATGTGACCCGTGATGATTCGGCTTTCAGACTTTGGGTTCCAGTTGCCTTGATATCAATTAATCTTCTGGCCCTTCACAGTTAACTGATTTTCCTAAGTCACCCATCACTTGTTTCCACGAGTAGCCTGTTCAGCCATTGCATCCACACAAAGTGCTATCATCATCTTAATTCTCAGCCAGACTTGGTCTTGCCGCTTCTTGCACAGGCTTATTCAACCCAGAATGGCATCTCCTTTTTAGGAATCTCTTTTCAATTTTCTATTATACGCTCAGTTCATGTTTGTTTAATGAATGAGTAAACCTATCCTATCATCTTTCAGAATTGATGTAAAGGCGAACAGAATAGTTGTTCTACAGTTCATTTACTACTCAGTTATCTGTAAGCTATATTACTGTTCCTGGGACCCAAATAGAATGGATAAAATTCCAACTTTAAAAAAATCTGAAGGATCAGAGGAAATAAAATTTGCTGCTATCTTTTCATGTCTTTAAAGTGCTAGGCAATAAGAAAGCTGCCAAATCAGAATCAATCTAAAAAAATATTTTTTTTTCTGGGAGTGATTGAAAGAGAGCATAAAAACATGTCAGGCTGACAGATGGATTACTGCTATTTCAGATTTGCAGCCAGAAAACAAGGCCAGGCTGTGGATCTTGGTGTGAAATAGCAAGTCTTCTATCTATTTCAGGAGCTCACACTGGAACAACTTGTTTTATTTCCCAGTCCTTCCCCCACTTCTCTTACATGCACAGAAGCTGTTATACCTGATGAGAGCTGGTCAAGGACAGTGCCAGAGACATACTCTTCCAGACTTGCCTTTTCCCTACCCTTTTTTTTTTTTTTTTGGTGTGGAACGTTTATAAAGGCTGAAAAGCTTATCAATATATGTTGCTCTGTGGTAAAGAGGCAATCCGGGGTACTATCTGATGATGTAATTGAAAGCTAAAATAGTGACTGTCTTTAGCACTGCCCAGCATCTCTTTCTAAGGGTCATTTTCCTCTGGGTCGCATCACTTCCCTGATCCCCCACATTCCTTACACACTGTTCCTCCTTTTTGCTGCTTTTATTCATAAAGTGCCTGCCGCGGGCAGTTTTTTTTCTTTTCATTTTCTGACCATTTCCGTGAGTCTCCTCCCATCAAAATTTATCTTTTTTATATCCCGACACCAATAAAAAGAGACAGGCCAAGTCCAGGCTTAGAACGCGTTTAATATTCGAGAGCCTAGTCTATGTATTTCTATTCCAGTGATTTTCATTTAAACAAATGGCTCTGAAACACATCACCTTAATCTAATTTAATACATGTGGAAGACTAGAAATTTGGACAGTGAATCAAGATGGTATGTCTCAAATTACACTACAGAGACGACTATTACCCTTGTATATATAGCCTGGCTTATGCTATGGTCTTCAAAAATAGAAGTCTAACTTCTACTTTAGTTGGAATCATTTATTATTCAAATGCCATAGTTTGACATTTTCTCCTGGATATTATATTTTCTTACTCACCTTGACACTTAGCTAATTTTAAATATTTTAAATATCCTTGTATTAATTGTCTGGCTCTTGGATATGAAACATTCTCAGTGTTTCATCATGAAGCAATGAGCTTAATACCAAATTCCCATAATCTGCTAACAAAGGGCTCCAATTTTTTAACAGTGGTATTATCTCCCTTCATTTTCTGAAATCAACTAATTTAAAAGCCATCAATGATGAGATGGCATCTTATATTCCCTTAGCATCAAAAGGATGTCAAGAGAGCATGGTTCTACTTCCTATTTTTTCACCAACTCATGGTATGTCTTTGAGAAAATAACATTATTGCTGTGGGTCTTGAGAGCTGGATTCAGTGATTCTTGACATTTTTTTGGATGGCTGGTCTTTTAGGAGTAAGATGAAAACTGGTCCATCTCTCTATCACACACACAGACATGTGCAATCTTCTGCACGTTGTTACTATAGTTGTCCTATATGGTGGTTAATGGCCAGTTCTGGCCCAAGTTCGAACTCCAACTTCACCACTTACTAGTTCTGTAACCTTGGGAAGGTCACTACCTCTCTCTAAATTTCAGTTCCTTATCCATTAAATGGGGAAAATAATACCTACTTCATAGGGCTACTGCTGCCTTAAATATATGTAACAGGCCTTAACTCAATGTCTGGCCCATAGCAGGTCCTCAAAAAATGATAGGTGAAAAAACCGACAAAGCTAAAAAAACCCAATTCGAACAACTCATTGGATTAAATTATCTCTAAAATTTTACTCCATGTATTTTTGTTTTTTAATAACTTTGGTTTTTAGAGCAGTTTTAGATTTGCAGCAAAACTGAGTGAATGCACAGGCCGTTCCCATAAACGTCAGTCCCCACACATGCCTTGCTTCCCCCACTATCGGCATTCTCCACCAGTATATTTGTTGCAATTAATCAACATACATTGACACATCATTATCATTCAAGTCCATAGTTTACATTATGGTTCACTCTTGGTGTTGTACATTCTATGAATCGGGACAAATGTAAAAAGGCATGCGTCCCATTATAGCATCACAGAGGGTAGTTTCACTGCCCTAAAATTCCTCTGTACTCTGCCTGTTCATCACTTCCTACCTCCAACCCTGGTAACCATTCCCTTTTTTTCTGTCTCCACAGTTTTGCCTTTTCCAGTGTCAGATGGTTGAAATCACATATATATAGTGTGTAGTCTTTTCAGATTGGCTTCTTTCACTTGGTAACTGGCATTTTTCTTCCATATCTTGACATGGCTTGATAGCTCATTTCTTTCTAGTGCTGGATAATATTCCATCATCTTAATGTACCCTAGTTTATTTACCTATTCACCCACTAAAGGACATCTAGTTGCTTCTATGTTTTGGCAATAGTGAATAAAACTATTATAAACATCCATGTGTAGGGTTTTGGTGTGGGCATGTTTTCACCTCATTGGGGTAAAGATCAAGAAGAGCAATGGCTGGATTGTATGATAAGAATATGTTAAGTCCTGTAAGAAAACGACAAACTTTTGAAGCAGCTGTGCCACTTTTTTGGTAGATTCTTTTTTTTTAATGATTTTTATTATTTTCCATTATAGTTGGTTTACAGGGTTCTCTCAATTTTCTAATGTACAACAAAGCAACCCAGTCATACACACACACACATATATATACACACACAAACATTCTTTGTGCTGTTTTGAATTCTCACCAGCAATGAATGAGAGCTCTTATTGTGCCACAAGCTCGCCAGAATTTGGTGTTTTCAGTGTTCTGGATTTTGGCCATTCCAAGTACGTAGGGATATTTCATTGTTGTTTTAATTTGTGTTCTTTGGTGACATGATGTGGGGCCTCTTTTCATGTGCTTATTTGCTATCTGTGTATCTTCTTTGGTGAGATATCTGTTAAGGTTTTTGGCCTTGTTTTAACTGAAATCTCTGTTTTCTTAATATTGGGTTTTAAGCTTTCTTTTTAATTTTGGATAACAGCCCTCTGTCAGGTGTGTCTTTTGCCAATACTGCCTCCGAGTCTGCGGCTTGTCTTTTCATTCACTTGACATCACCTTTCACAGAGTACAAAGTTTTTATTTTAGTGAAGTCCAGCCGATCACCTCTTTTTTTCATGGATTGTATCTTTGGTGTTCTACCTCACAAGTCATTGCCAAACCCAAGATCATCTAGATTTTCTCCTCTGTTGCCTTCTAGGAGTGTTATAGGTTTGCATTTTATGTTTACATTTGTCATTCGTTTTGAGTTAATTTTTGTGAAGAGCAATCTGTGTCTGGATTAATTTTTTTTTGCATTTGGATGTTCAGTTGTTTCAGTTGGTGTTTAATTTAATTTATAAATAAATAACATTTATTTGGAGTTCCTGCTGTAGTGCAACAGGATTGGCAGCATCTCAGGAGTACTAGGACACAGGTTCAATCCCCAGCCTGGCACAGTGGGTTAAGGATCCAGCATTGCTGCAGCTGTGGCTTAGGTTGCAATTAGAGCTCGGATCTGATCCCTGGCCTGGGAGCTCCATGTGCCGCAGGATGGCCAAAAAAGAAAACAAACAAAAAACCATTTACTTATTACTACAGCATAGTATTTAAGCTTGGACGTACCAAGCAAGCATCATTGAATGTTGTGTTTCACAATATTCTTTAGGGACAAGTTAGAGGGTTAGATCCAGGGCAGGTGTTTCATTAAACAAGCTGGAGAGGCCCTGCCTACTAGTTCTCCCTCTTTGAGATTTACGATGTTCAGAGCATATTAAAAGTTCTGAAGAGTCCTAAAATAAGGACCCTCTACTCACGGCTTATCTCTGTGTTTCCCAAACTTATTTCATTGGGCTACTCATTTTTTTGCCCCCAATCCTACTAATTTCCCTCAAGAACTAGTGCTCCTGAACACACTTCAGGAAGTTTTTTTCTGGTCTGGTATTCTTTTGCCTCCTTTCAATCCTACTGTCATCAAGGAATTGCTTTCTTATTTACAGGCATTTATGTACAATGGACATTAGTATTACTGGAATATTAAGTACATGTAAAAATAGCTAGACAGGATGGATAAACTCAGTGATATATTTTGTCTATGTCCACAATGCCTAAAACACAGCCCATTCAATCTAAAGTCTTCACACGCTGAACACCAACTGCTAATTAAGCTTGCAGTCTAATGTGGCTTCCTTGTTGAAGCCATAGTCACAACACTCACACCCTACAAATATTGAATACGATAGTACTTCACATAGCTCTTCATCCACAGAGACACATGGCTGACATCCATTTAGTTATTTCATCAAAGTATTCAATTGAGGGCAATGAAAACAATTTGGAAGCTGTAAATAGTCACTGAACTGATGTATGTGAGATTATCACACTGGTTTTGGATGCTTTGAAGGTTTGATGTGGAAATTTGGGTTATCACATCAGATTTGGGATACTGACAATACTAAATATCCACTAACCAGACTAAAATCTATCATGTAGTCAGAAAATTTCATTCTCTTTTTTTTAGTCAATCTATATCTTCCAAATATCTTCCTAGCTTCCTCTCTACCTCCCTATCTAGGTATACATGGTATTTCTGCACTAGTGACCCTAATTTTTACCAGAAACTTGGATGACAGAGGCAGGAAATGAAATATTGAAAAAAAAAGTGAGAAATAAGCCTCATGAAAAAATTAAAAAAACATTAAAAAAAGATAAAACCTCCCAGAAAAAAAGAAAAACAAGAAAAAAACAAAACAAAACTAAGTAAGTGGATAGAAGTTTCACTTCTGGGTTTAAAAGGATTGAAGTCGAATCCTCAGAAATATGTTTTTAACATTCATAGGAATTATTATACATATTTTATGGGGGAAAGGAAACTTTAAACAGAGAAGAGACTCCAAAATTCTGTCATATGCCAACAACATGCACCGGAAATAAATAACTCCATCCTGCCACTTAGCAAAATAACTGGATGAAAGTTCTTGTTTTCCAAGAATGCTGAATAACCCACAGGGATGATGGTGATGATGATGATGATGATGATGGTGATAATGATGATGATCATGGTGATAATGATGATGATGGTGATGGTGATAATGATGATGATGGTGATGATGATGGTGATGGTGATAATGATGATGATGGTGATGGTGATGATG
>PVHT020000077.1:10703551-10769635 GCA_004024745.2 Catagonus wagneri
AAAAAAAAAAAAATTTGAAGTGACACACTACATCATAGCTGGAAACAACAAAACATTTAAAAGGTCTTTTGTATAACATATTGCGAGTCGCCAGCTGTTTTTCTGATCCATAGAGCAAATCCTGCTCTGAAAGACTGCTGCCCAGAAGGCACGCGCTGACATTGATTTGAATCCACCAGCTCTCCCGGTGGATCAGATGGCATCTCAGTGCTGGAATCAGTATTGCTATCACATACTCATCTGTCGCCTCATGGGACAAGAGCTGCAAGAAATATGAAGGGAAATTGCTCCCGTTAGGGGACAGCTACATTTATTCCCGTTAAAAAAAAAAAAGCCACCACCTAGAGTGTGCATGTTTAAAGGCTGCCTAACTAAAAAAAAAAAAAAAGAGTCCACCCTTTTTTGCCCAAATATTAATACACTCAGCATAATAATCCATTATGTCTGCCTCCCAGCCCTATTCTTAGCCTTCCTTGGGGTTGAGCTAACTAACCAAGTTCTTTTCAAGGCCATGTGAAAAGGATTTGTCATCTCAGAAACTCACACCCAAAGACATTTCGGAAAAATGTCTGAAGGGGCTGCCATTTCTGCCTTTGTGTCCGTGTCCATCCTGGGAAGTGAACCCACCTTCCCAGAAAGAGGAAGGACTCTTTCAGTCTGTGGATTGGGTTCAGGGACATTTCTACATTTTTATTTATTCTTCAATTTCCAGGATGGCCCTTTAGTTTGAAGGACAGCAACATTTGGGGGAAAGCAATTTCAAATTTTAACTGATTTTCTAAGCCACAAATAAAGTGTCTTCACTTGATGGAAAGCTGTGTCATGCACGGAAGAGTTCATTAGCCCCCTCTACTTTTGCTTCTTCACACGAACAGCAGGACACTGACTCCCAGTGAGTGTCTGTGAAGCTCAGTTATTCCAAACAGCTTGGTTTAAGCCTAGGCTCAAAGAAAAACACAGTTCCCAACCCCAAACCACACACTTATATCCATCCATCCATCTATCCATCCCTCCATCCAACAGATTACTTATTGAATACCCACTATACACCTAAAAATACAGGCATGGATATACAGACAAGGACTCTGCTCTCACAAAACTTACCATGCAGGAAGGAGGTATGATTATTCATAGCATGTGTTACCCTAAAAACCCTATGAGTCAATCACAGCTGTTGTTTTCAAAAGGTTTACCTTAATTCTATGCTTTTCTGTGCCAGGAAAATATTTGGGACAACATCTTCGGTTTAAGAAGATAAAATATATTTAGAAAAAGATGACACTTCCCTCTAAGATATAGCCTGTCAGATATTCTTAAACAGATAAGAACCTTAATGGAAAAACTCAGAAATACATTTAATATATAATACTAAGCACAGTGATGGAAGCATAAATGACATCTGCATGATAAATTGTCCACTAAGTATTTCATTCAGAAAAAAGTGAAATAAATACGTGTGAGTTTCAGATCATAAAGGAAGACAGCATTAAATGCAAAGCTTGTTTAGAAAAAAATAAATTCAATAGTCACAGTAGCAAGAGCCTCATGGGAATAACAGGTCATTAGAAGCTTTTAAGAGTCTCATCACAGATGACATTCCCTTAGGTCTTTTTCAATCCCAACTTGGCCCTAGTCATTCTCTTTCTTGGGCTGTTTTTTAAGTCAGTAGGCTGCAGTATAATATATCTTGACATCATAACCTAAAATATCAGATCAGCTCAATTGTTATGCAAGTAATGTTGCCTTGCAAATGACTGCTGGGAGATGGGCTGCCACCAAGTGAAGAGGAAAATGCGTGCCACGTCCACTCCCCGCTGCCTGTGGCTTAATCTGAAATAACATCTGTGAAGGAACATGTGACACTTCGATCCAACAATGCATTTGATGGGCAAAAGTATCTGTAATAAAATTTCGAGTACAAGGGAATCAGGACACTGCAGCTTTCACCTCTGCCTGTCCCTATATCACCACTCCACCTCTGCCCAGCTGCCCCAGGAAAGGGGCCAGAGGGAATCAGCTCACTATGGAGATCAGTGTTCACCCAGACGAGGATTCCAACAGCAGCGATAGTTTTCTCCTTTGCGAGCACAGTGTAACCCTCTTAGAATCTCAAGGAGGCTGCTAACACAGTGTTCTCTGTGCAACCCTAATTCAAAAAGTGCTGAATTCAGAAAACTATATTTTATAATTAGTATCTATGAGTATTGATTGATACTCATGACATATCTTTTTTTTTTTTAACTTTATTTTTTAGGAATTATTTTGGGATCTCAACTAACATATTTAATGAGCTTACAGATAATCTCAGGGGTTGTTGGGCAATTGATTCATGCTGAGACTTAAAAGGTAGATAAAAGGATGGCAGAGGAATAGATTCTCCTGTATAGACATACTCAGGGCATGCCTGTGTCTGCTTTTAAGGATCTTCTTAGGATAAAAACATTGGAAAAAAAAACCCATATATGCATATGGATGCAAAAATATCAGAATTCCTTGGAAGTTTCTCATATTTCCCCTATTCCTCAGCAGGCATTGCCGAGATGCCTTTGGGCTTGATTACGTGTCTATTATCAGCAGCCACTCCCTGTATATTAATAAGAGGATTTGGGCTGGACTGCCTAACTGCTGAAGGAGGCTTAAAGTAGCTACTTAGAAGTCAACATTTCTGTACTTGTCACAGCATAAGGTTTCAGAAGCATCTGGTGCAGGGTGGGAACTCAGTCAAAATGATCATCACTTTTAAAACGAAAAGGGTTGAAGACAGGGCCAAGGGCACAGCGCTTCATGTGCAGTCATTGCAGGAAGTACAAGTGAGGTACCAGGGGAACGCCGCCTAGCATCCTTCTGGGTGTGGTAGTGATGCACCGTGTCCCCCCTCATAATCATTTTAATACACGGGCATGTGAGCGAGCTTCCTGAGTGGTTGTCCCTCCAGGTCTTGTCTCAGGGAATGAAGGGATGGATGATCAATATCATTGTGGCAGGTACCCCCTCTTAACTTCAGCTGGCAAAAGTGGAGGATGGTGAGAAAGGTTTTTGGGGTTAGTACATTCCTTCTGACCACATGCCTTTGGCTAGACCTCAGGCACATGGGATCAAAGTCTATGTGCTCAGCAGGAAGTAAAAATGGATTCAGCAAACAGTCAGTCTTTGCCACAAGGGGTAAGGACTCAAACATCCAGTCAGTCTGTCTACGTGATTTATGCCTACAGCTCTGTAGGGGCTCCGTGACCTCCTGAGCATCTGCCACTTTCCTTGCATCACCAACCCAGAGCATCTGTAAAAAGTCTTGTTCCCTGGAGCACCAGAGATCTCAACCAGCAGAGCCCTGGCTGGTCAGTCTCAGGGAAGATTTTTTCCCAGTCTATTGCATTCTTGTCCCCCGCTCTTCTAGGGCATGCTCAGCACTGTCTTTCTGGTTCTAGGTCCTTGTTCTAATTTCAGTTCCAGTAGCAGGGTCCCTGTTCTGCTCAGGTGCCTAAAACCAGGCATTAGTTCCTGCCTGGGATGCAGTCCCTCTGGGTCAGGTCTTATCTGTCAGGGCCCATCAGGATCAGAAAGCACAGTCAGATGGGGCAATGTGAGGAGTCCAACACGGGATCATTTATATAGGTACAGGAAAGGCACAGAGAAAACGTAAGAAGTAGTGAAACTCCTAGGGCTAGGCTGGAGGGACAAGAGGAAGGAGTGGTGAAAGGAGCCAGTAGGGAAGGCTATCTTACGGAGGCCGAGAGCTGCAGTCAGCTCAGGGCAACCTCATAGGAAGAGACCTGGGAGAATAAACACTCCCCACTTCACTCTCTTTCCACCTTCTGATCTCCTGCTGGTGCTTCCCATTGGCAAAAGGGGACAGCAAACAAGAAGGCATTGGGGGTCCTTTAATCCTGTCCATGCCAGTCAGCTTCCCGGAGCCCAGGGCAGAGTGAGAAAGGGTGGACAGCAGATCTGGAGGAGCAAGTGGAAGCCTCACATCATGGCAACCCTGAGTTGAAGCATTGAGGTCCTCCTCCTGCAGCCCGGTCTCCATGGCTGAGGTCTCGTTAGCAGAGGCCAGACCCTGGACAGAGCACTGCCAACCATCCAGGGCTCCCAAAAGTTACTTTCAGACATCCCTCCCTAAGACCACCTCCATTTTACTTGGGACTCTTCCTATGCCCTTTTAGAAAAAGAACACACAGTTTGTGCAAGACGGGTTCATGCAATTTCTAAGGAAGCATGATTGATGTATTGCAAAGATCATGGACAGAGACCTGGATTCAAAATTCCCACCTGTCATTTAAAAATGAGCTTGAGGAGTTCCCTCTGTGGCTCAGCAGTTAACGACCCCGACTAGCATCCATGAAGATGCTAGTTCTATCCCTGGCCTCGCTCACTGGGTCAAGGATCTGGCGTTGTCTTGAGCTGTGGTGTAGCTCGCAGAAGCAGCTTCGATCCTGCATTGCTGTGGCTGTGGTGTAGGCTGGCAGTTGTAACTACGATTAGGCCCCTAGCCTGGGAACTTCCATATGCCCCAGGTGTGGCCCTAAAAAAGGCAATAAAAATAAAAATAAAAAAACCCAGTATTTGCAACTGATCATTCCCATAGTGTCATTCTGAGAATCAGAAAGCCTGGGTGAAAGCAATTTATAAATTTTATGATATTATTAAGCCAGAAGGAATTATCATGTAAATACTGAGGATGTAGCAGCAGCCACTCAAATCAAATCATGCATAGATACAACATACTTTTAAAGAACATATTGCTTTTTTAGGGGAGATTTACTAATTTCTTTCCATTATTACACTAGCATCCATATTCATAGAAACCATGACTGACTGCACAGTGTATTTTGAGGATTTTGTTAGTTGGTCATCCCTAGATTTCCTATCTGGTTATGTTAAATCTGTTGTTCCAAATAGCACAATCAGAGTGTTAGGAAGACAAGTCTTTCAAGGAAATATCCTGAACAATCAATGGCAACATACATCACAATTGTTAATTGGGACCCTAAGCTTAAACCATTGTGTGACTTTTCCTCAGTCCACGGGTCTATGGACAGCTCTGGGAAGTAGCCAGAAGCTACTTAGAGAATCCAGGGTTCTAAACACTATACTGTTTGTCTCCAGGAAGGACAGCTGTCTTCTGTTAATTTCCTTGAGACCCCCTCACAATCTGCCAGGAGGGAAGGGGAGAGGTACAGTGGCATCTCCCCCTCAAACCAGAAGGACACTCAACTGTAAAAGCTGAGCTAGGAGACTTGACAACAAAGAAAGAGGGAGATGAGAAACTCCTACTGAGGGCACTTTTCACTGCATTCAGCGTGTGTTCAGACATAATGAAAGTGTTAAGGTTTTCAATTTAAATTCTTTCTGAAATGAAAGAACATTATTATGAAGAGATGCTTTTTAGGAAGCCAAGTGTCTTCAACCTGTTACCTTGCTGTGTTTCAAAGTGGTCCCTCTCAGGCATTTCTGCATCCCAGGAACTGAGCAGAATTATTCTGCCAATCCAGGACTAGAATATTCTTAAATTCTCACCCAATCTGGCTTTACTGAGATGACTGATTTTTTTTTTTGTTTTTTAGCAGTTCTTTTTAGAATATGTAACTGCTAAGGACCTACCTGCTCCACAGTCTGTCAGTTGTCTTAGTTCCTTTATACTTCATTCTCTTCAATTTTACACACTATTGTCTGATCTCTAAGGAAGACTCCCTTCTCCTAAGCCTCCCTGGGGACCTCAAACCCTCAGTCCTCGTCACGCCTGACCACTCCTCTTTGGTCTCTAATACAAATGCCTTCTCTCTTCTCCCTTTGGGTATCACTGTCATTCTCTTTCCTACTCTTCATTTTCTAGTGCATTGTTCTCAAAATGCTCTTGCCTTCCTCCTCCTACGTGGGCTGAATCTCAAGAGGAGATTCTGAGGAGTTCTGGTCCCTGGCACCTTCATTTTCCATCCCCTGTTTCTATCTCCACCGCTCGCTGATCACCTGCCTTCCAGTGGCCCTGGCAGCCCCCACGGAGGGTTCTGCCTTTCTCTAAATTGGAGAAGTGCAGGGCCATCCTCTAGGATGCCTGTACAGATAGTACTTTATCTAGATTGGGAAGAATTGAAAACTTATTATATTTAATGTATGACTTGATAGTACTGCATGTCTGTAATGGTTTATAAGTATATAAAACTCACCTACTAAAATAAGATGGACTAGATATAGATGAAACTAAACAAGAACTGCATTTTTTTTTTTTTTTTTTTACACCACTGTCCCCTGGCAAGCTCTTTGCATGATTCTTCTTTGCACCCCGGGTGAAATCATACTTGGTCTGATACTTTTATATTTCAATTTGATGGGGCTAAGGGATGCCCAGACATCTGGGAGAACATTATTTCTGGTGTTGTCTCTGAAGGTGTTTCTGGAAGAGGTTAGCATTTAATTCAGGAAACTGAGTAAAGAAGATCCACCCTCCCCTGTATGGGCAGGCATCACCCTTGTGGGGCCTGAATGGGACAAAAAGGCTGAGGACGGGCAAATTCTCTTTCTCTTCTTGAGCTGGGTGGCCATCTTCTCCTGTCCTTGGGCATTAGAGATATTGGGTCTCAGGCCATTGGACTCTAGGACATAAACTAGTGGCCCCCTGGGTTCTCAGGACTTTGACGTTGGACTGAATTATGCCACCGGACTTCCTGGTTTTCCAGCTAGCTGATGGAAGATCATGGGACTTCTCAGCCTCCATGTGAGCCAACTTCTAAAATATATCTCCTCCTATATATCTACGACTCTGTCTCTGTCTATATCTTTATGCACAAACATATGTATCCTATTGGTTCCATTTCTATGGAGAACCCTGACGAATACACCAGATCCCTTACCTTTCCTCTTCTCTAGTCCTTTTCTCATACTGTTTTCCTCTCCTAAAATGTCTTTCCTCTTTCTCTTGGCCTATCCAAAGATTACTTCATTTTTTGGTAGGTCTTCTCAAGACTTTTGTCCTCTATGCAACAAGGAAAGTGAACAAATATTCATAAAGCACATACTACATACCGACAAAAATAGTGACACATTGTTTTGTTTAATTCTCTTGACACCCTCTGATTAAGTGCTACTAGTCTATCAAGTGCTCATTGCACTCAAGTAACTTGCTCGGGGCCCTATGACTCTCAGGGCTGGGGTCCAATGCAATCTGAAAACCCCAAATGCCATACGTAGTCTGTGTTGCCCAAGATGCTTCTACAAATACTGAAGCCCCAACTCTTATTCTTCTTCTGAAACATTTGTCATACTACACACGATTTGTCTGCCTCACAATGGTTTGATTTGTGATTTTTTTGACTTTATGATGGTATGAAAGTGATATACATTCAGTAGAAACAGTACTTTGAATTCTGAACTATGATCTTTTTCCCGAGCAGCCACACCATCATGAGTGTAAAGGACCAATACTCTTACAATGATTCTGGATCCAGACAACCATTCCGGTTTTCACTTTCAGAGCAGTGTTCAATAAATTACATGAGATATTCAGTGTTTGACTATAAAAGAGGATTTGTGTTAGATTGTTTTGCCCACCTGTAGGCTGATGGAAGTGTTCTGAGCACGTTGAAGGTAAGTGAGGCTTAGCTACAATGTTTCATAGGTTAAATGTATTTGATGCATTCCTCATACATTGAGGAAGATCTGTATTCTCTTGAGCTTGTCCCTCTCAGTGCTGTTTAACTTTGTATGTGCACCTGTCTTGCAGAGCTCATCACTGTGATGCTTCCTGTTTCCACAGAACTAGCACGAAGCTCCTCTTTAACATGGATAGGATGGCCAGAGACCATGAAGGAAGCAGACAAAGAGTGGTTAGTGAGCTGTTAAGGAGAACTTTAAAGCACTGAACTTTGAAAAAATAGGCAGGTTCACAATGGAGGTAAAAATCCCTAAGCCCAAAAGAGGCAGAGAAGAACAATAAGAGAAGAAATCAAAACTGTTAACTGGATTTCTGGATTCAAAATAACATCATTTGTGCTTTTAGTGAAAGAGACTTTAGTAGGCTGTTGGAGAGAGAAACAAGATCTCCTCAGTACTGTGTTATAAGCTATATGGAAGAAGAATCTGAAAAGGGATGGATTGTGTATATGTAGAACGGATTCACTTTCCTGTATTCCTGAAACTAACACAACTTTGTAAGTCAATTATACTCCAAAAAATTTATATAAAAAACATAAATTACTTGAAAAAAAAAGAGTGAATAAGAGACGATGAAATGGAAACAGCAAGAATAAAATATTCTGTCCACAGTATTTATCTTTGAGAAATGGAAATTGCATAACATCTGAAGGGAGAAATCTTTAAGGATATGGGGACATAAGAAGAGGGAAGGCAGGAAAGAAAGGAATAAAAAAGTGAAGAATAAGGGAGGAGTTCCCTTCGTGGCTCAGTGGTTAACGAATCCGACTAAGAACCATGAGGTTGCGGGTTCGATCCCTGGCCTTGCTCAGTGGGTTAAGGATCCGGCGTTGCCGTGAGCTGTGGTGTAGGTTGCAGACGCAGCTCCGATCCCGCGTTGCTGTGGCTGTGGCAAAGGCCGGCAGCTACAGCTCCTGTTAGACCCCTAGCCTGGGAACCTCCATAAAAAGAGCGGGTGCGGCTCTACATAAAAAGGCAAAAAGACAAAAAAAAAAAAAGAAAAAGAATAAGGGAAATAAAAAAGGAAAGATGGAAGGGAATGAAGAGTTTGCAATAACAATAGGACAATAGGATGTTTTGCTTATGTTTTTAGAATTCCATGAGAAGTTTGTGAAGCTGTTATGATTTAGAGTAGTGCTAAACATATGACCTTTCAGTAGTTAATATGCTCCCAAATCTCTTTGCCCAACTTCTCCAATTAAAACGACTTGAATTATTTAAAATTTCCTAAAAACATTGTATATAATAGGGCTTTCTTTGTTTTTTTTTTTTCTTTTTTGGCCACCCCATGGCGTGTGGAGTTCCCGGGCCAGGGATCAGATCTGGAACCCACTGTGCCTGGCCAGGGATTGAACCTGCATCCTGGTGCTGCAGAGACACCACTGGTCCCATTGCACCACAGCAGGAACTCCTGTATGTTTAGTTTTTTTTTTTGCTCTTGGCCTTCATAAACCTGGAAAAGGGGAATTCTGGCATAGTGAAGCATTTGCCTTTGGTACTCAGTGCTTCCTGGGAACTCAGGAAAATAGGTCACTGGCCCACAGAACATCACAGAAAGCAGGTTCAATATCTGGGACCATTCTGAGTAGTGCCAAGGAGTGGGTGACCATCTCCCCCCCCCCCTTTTTTAAGGGCCACACTTGTGGCATATGGAGGTTTCCAGGCTAGGGGTCAAATCAGAGCTACAGCTGTTGGCCTACACCATAGCCATGGCAACATGGGATCTGAGCAGCGTCTGTGACCTATACCACAGCTCACGGCAATGCCAGATCCTTAACTCACTGAGCAAGGCCAGGGATTGAACCTGCGTCCTCATGGATACTAGTCAGTTTTGTGATTGCCGAGCCATGATGGGAGCTCCCAGTCATCTTTTGCTTTGAATACCAAACACTCTTAGAAGAAGAAGAAGAAGTGAGGTGTAGGAGCAGATCATCCCTGATGGTTGTGATTTACCAGTTGCCTTCTTTTTAAAGTAATGGAGGCAAGAAACCAGGAGTATATATTGTAAGCCTGTGATCTATAACCTGGCATCCACACAGTGTATTTATGGGCCCGTGAGGGATGGAAGCCAAATTCTGATATCATTACCTCTTCAACACGGCAAAGGTTAAAGTGCTACACCTAATGTAACTTCGCAGTTTTATATGGCAAAGATGTTTGGGGTATGTTACTTAACGATCATGCTTTGATTTAAAGATACAGGCAGTATGCTGAGGGCCCTGCCTTGGTCTCCAGCAGCATGAGCTGCAGCAGTAAAACACGGGCAGTGACAGATGGTTATTAGCTCAAGGAAACCTCCTAAAGGGCTCAAACAAGCTCAGAAGGTCCACAAATGGAACCGGAATGAGTGAATTTCCCAAGTTTAGAGGGAACACCAGAGGGCAAGGGGATTAATGGGAGACAATGAGAGAACAAAGGTCAAAAAGCTGCAGGCAGCACAGCCAAATTTATTAAACAACCTCTAATTAGGACTGGTCTTGTGCAAGTGTGCACGGGCATAGCTCAGTCAATAGCTCGGCCTGGAATTTTGTTTTAAAAAAGTAGATGTAGGAGTTCCTGTTGTGGCTCAGTGGAAATGAATCCAACTAGTAACCATGAGGATGTGGGTTCAATCCCTGGCCTCACTTAGTGGGTTAAGGATCTGGCGCTGCCGTAAGCCGTGGTGTAGATCGAAGACGCGGGTCAGATCCCGCATTGCTGTGGCTGTGACTGTGACATAGGCCGGCAGCTACAGCTCTGATTCGACCCCTAGCCTGGGAACTTCCATATGCCAAAGAAAAAAAAAATTAACTCTGAGAACTAAAAAAGGCCATGGTGGGGTCCCAACGTTGCTCTACTGGTTATTATTCTAAAGCAAGAGAGGCCAGAGCAACAGGGAATATAACGTAATCTTACTCTAAGTGCTCCTAAAGGCAGTCTGTTTAACATGTATGTACTCATATTATTTATATATGAACACACACACATACACAATTTCCTCTAATTGCAACTTAAGAAGAGTAGGTCCTAAGTGGAAAACTACAACAGACATCAGAAAGGGATAGAAATTATTCTTGAACCAAAATGCTCACACAAAAATCAAAGGAGTACCTAGAAAAGCCAGCCTTTCCCCATTAATCTACTTTCTCATCACAGGAAGGCAAGGAGTATCTTTTAATACCAGGGTAGGTGTCAGGTGATTAATTAGAAAGGGCCTTGGAGAAACTGTAGAATAAAGCAGAATAATAAAAACACTTTTCATCTGCAAAGAAGTAAAAGTTGAGAATGGTTCATGCTTTGAACACCAGAGCTGGGCAGCTAGTGGAGAGAAACAGAAGATGTTACTCAGAGTCAGGCATCCCAGGTAAGAAGGCACCTGGGGAGTTTATTATTGCTACTTCATTCATATCCAGGGGGATGGGAAGGAGGCTGGGGTTGAATCACAAATGAAAACACAGTAACACAAAGCAGTGTCTTCAAACTTTAAACAGGTACAGTATCAATGGCAATGGAACAGGAGAAAATCACAAGAAAAACCTAGAACAAAAATTGCTGTTAAACAATTGAGGCCAGACTACATAGAGAGCTGTCTATTTAAGGGCCTCAAATAATCTGAAATTTTGGAGATCTAGAGCTTTCTGGGTCCATGTCCAAAGCATTTTGGTGGTGGCAGATAAACAAACTGCTCTGACCTTTGTGGATTTGGAAGCTGCACCCGAGTCAAACCTCTGTGCTCTTATATCTTCTGTCCTCCTGAAGTGACAAAAAAGGAGAGGTCCCGAGAGGCCCTGCACTCCAAGAACAACCAGCAACACAACACGACTTCCAATACAATGAATGAACCTGGTCACGGGTGGCAGTTAGCGGTATGCTTCAGAGCATGTCAGAAAACTTGGCTGGTCAGTATTGAAAAGGAACTTTCTGGAGAACTGCCTATATGTATAAAAATGTGATGGTGCTTCTGTTCTTTGCTATATTTGTCTTTAAAAATAAGTCTAGGAGTTCCTGTTGTGGCTCAGCGGCAATGGACCTGACTAGTATCCATGAGGAAGAGGGTTCAATTCCTGGCCTCACTCAGTGGGTTAAGGATCCTGTGTTAACGTGAGCTGTGGTGTAGGTCACAGACATGGCTCGGATCCTTCTTTGTGGCAGCTGTGGTGTAGACTGGCAGCTACAGCTCCGATTTGACCCCTGGCCCGGGAACTTCCATATGGTACAGGTGCAACAGGTGCAGCCCTGTAAAGACCAAAAAAAAAAAAAAAAAAAAAAAAAAAAAAAAAAAAGCCAAGAAGAACAACAAACACCTTTAGGTGAGAATTTGAGCACTAGGCATAAAGCAGACATCCAATATAGGGCCTTTTTTTTTTGTTTTAATTCAGAAAATGAATCTCTTCTTTGAAAAAGACTAATTTAGGTCTTTGAAGTCTAAGGGAAACTCACTTTAGCACAAAGGGCTACACAAAAGTAGGTGGAGCTTTATTGAACTCCAACTGCAGAGTGAAATTACTAAAGTATCACACTGGCAGATAGAAAAAAAAAATCCATATAAGAGATTTGAAGAATTGGAGACAGGGAAACATAATTTAGGTCTCCCCTGAGTTAGCTTTCCTAAAAAGAGTCCATCTGCTGGGTCTCAGGTCTGAACACTGGCTATTGCAGAATCTTAGAGAACTTGGAGATGGTAGTGACCCACATTTCTGTTAAAACGGTTCACTATAGGATTTGTCCATGACGTTGTTTTAGCTCACATGGCAGACAGGCTAGCCCTTAAGGACAGGCAACTAGGAGGGGCCACAAGGTTAGGAAGAACCACAGAAGAAACAGCTGCTATTGGAAAAAATCAGTAAGTGGATGCATAATCCTTGTCTTATTTTACTCTCCTTTTGGGGACTGGTCAGGAAATACAATCCTAAAATCACTTTTTGGCTTAATCAAATTATATACTTTATTGCCCAGTGACTTAAGTAATAAATGTTACTGAAAGGACTAATTTAAGATCTGAATTTATTTTAATTAGTCTTTGCCATATTGCAGCAGGTGTGGGTCTACGTATATGCCTGCCACTTGCACTGGCTAAGAATCTCAATGAAGTCCCAAACATTTTACATTGCCGGAGAAGACCATTTTAAATAATTTGAAGAGAAAGAAGAAATCCAAGGCAGGGGGGAAGACGGAAGGAGACACATTTGTTTTTGGACGTGCTCTCTGTGCACTTGCAGCTGGTTATGGTGGGGTCGTGGCGAGGTATTAATAACCGACAGCTGTTGTTAACTCCAACAGAAGAGTAGATAACCTTACACAGAATCCATACCCAGATCCCGGGCTGCGGAGTAATGAGTCCCCCTGGAATGAGAGCTTCGGCCTTCTTTGTTGTAACTATCGATCTACTGTAGAGTCCTGATGTGATTTAGATGAGGGAGGAAGAGATAATGGCATTGATTATTCTATTTAGGAAGCAGACTGAGACAGAACTCAGGTACAATACACGGACAGAAAAAAAAAAAAAAAACCCCAACAAAAAACCCACTCAATCACTCTTTGTCTTTTCTTGGCAGTCCAAGGCAACACAGGTAATCACGGTGACAGGGGAATACATCTTGATAAACAAGTAGCTTTGAATTTCAGGGACACTTCAGCATAACAAAACCATAACATTGCTTTTGCTGCTCTGGCTTTTTAATGACCATGTATCACAGTTCTGACAAAGCCCTGATGGTGGCTTAGCAGCCAGGGGTGGGGCTGAGGGGCCAGGAGCTCACCCAGGGAGGTCTTCCTCCATTGACATCATACTCTCTAACCTCATTGGGTAAAAAGTTTTTTGATACAAAGCTGGACTGCACGGTGTAAGAACTGAGGTTAAGGTCACTCAGACCATTTGGTCTGGTTTAAAGGTGGGGAGGGGGGTGAGCAGTTTTACCCCCAGGGGACATTTGGCCATTCCTGGAGACATTCTGGGTTGTCATGACTAAGAGTGGCATCCAGAGGGTAAAGACCAGGGATGGTGCCAGACACCCTACGACGTCCGGGATGACCTGCCACGGCCAAGCCCAAAGTGGTCTTTACCCAGCCCAAAGTGGCAAGAGCGCCGAGGTTGAGAAACTTTGGTCTAGTTTATTTCATAACAGGATTATCTAGAATTTATTTAAAACTGTTCACCAAAAAAGATGCTCAAATGCTTAACAGATTGCCTTGGGACAAGAGTCCAAGTGGAAAAAAAAAAAAACATTTTCTATTGTATTTTTTGCATAGGTCTTATCCGACTCCTATGGCTTGGCTTTCATCCACTTGAAACCTGTTTAAAGTGCAGTAAATCACTGCTGAGCACTCCTGTTAGGCCCTGCAACTGCATTTGGGGGAGAAAATTAGGAGGTAATGGTCTTGACTTCTACTAGGTTGACAGTCTGGGCTTGAATACCACGAAGTAACAGAATGGGCTAGATTTAGAATGCCTTTCCTGTGACAAGCAGAGAACAGAAAGGTGACAAGAGGAATTGTGTCATGACATTCTGGAGTTCAGAGCCAGAAGGAACCAAGATCCTATCTGTTCCAATAAACCACCATGCAGTATAGCAGCTGTGCCCTTGGACTGTTCAGGTGGACAGACTTGGCTATAATACATATAGGCTGTGTGATTCTGAAGCTTTCTGAGTAGATTTCCTGAAAAGTGGGGTTAATAATATCTTCCTTATAGAGTTATGAAGACTTTGTAGCAATTATTTTTGGCTATCCAAAGCTACTTTGCAAATGAGAAAACCACGGTGCAGCAGAGTAGATTAAAGGTCATTTGCCCAAAGTCAAATGGCAAGTTTGGAAAAGCCGGAGCTAAAACTGCAATCTGGTCCAAGGCCAGGGCTCCGTCCATAATGCATGCCACATATACTGATTGTGAGATGATGATCAACATTTGATTTCAGGGACTTGCATCAGTATTTAAATGCAAGAAGTTGGAGTATTTGGTATAGATTGGGTTCATCATGGTTGCTTTGAGTAAGACAGAGAGAACAGAGTTGTGAGAAGGAAATGTCTCCAAAGCATGACTTCCCAAACCATCTACATAAGATTTCCTTGGATTTACCCACTGCAACATGTCTTTCCTTAAAACCAAAAAGGAGTAAATTCCTTAGTTCCATCCATTGCTCTCTGCTAATCTGATATTTGGACACAAATAATCTAGAGTTTGGCTGAGATCTGGGAAAAATATGAATTTTATTTTGGTTTCCAATGATAGATTGCTAAGTGATTACAGATAAAGATCAACTTTATTTTATTTTATTTTTTTAAGTCTGCACCTGGGGCATATGGAAGTTCCCAGGATGGGGTTCAAATTAGATCCGTAGCTGCTGGCCTATGCCACAGCCACAGCAATGTGGGATCTGAGTCTCACCTGTGACCTACACCACAGCTCACAGCAATGCCGGATCCTTACCCCACTGAGCAAGGCCACGGATGCCACATCCTCATGGATAGTAGTCAGGTTCTTAACCTTTTGAGCCCCAACAGGAACTCCAAAGACCAGCTTCTTAGAGTGAGACTTGGTAGTCCAAACCCAAGAATTACGATAGCCAGTTTTTATGGATACCATCAGTATAACAAATTGAATTTTTCAAGATGGCTGCAACAAGATCTGCCATCCCACATGCTTTTCTTACAAAGTGACACTGTTATTTCTGTCATTGAGAAGTGGGTTCTATGTTCCCACTCCTTGAATACAGGTGGGCGTGTGACTACAAAAGAAGAGATGCTATGTAACCCTTAGAGTAGGTTATAAAAGGTGATGCAGCTTCCATGTGGTCTTAACTAGGATAACATGCTCTTGGAACCCAGCTCCCATGCTATGAGGAAGCCCAGGCCACATGCAGGGACCCCATGTAGGTGTCCGAGGCAACAGCCTCAGCTGAGTTTCCAGCAGACAGCAGGCATCAACGGTCAGACATCTGAGTAAGAAGATTCTCAGGTAAAATACTGAAATTGACACATGGCTTCTTCTTATGGTCTCTGATAAAATGTGAAAGGCAAGAGATGAGCTAAAGAAAGCCCAGCCAGATTTAAAGGAGATAGGATTTTCTGGGTTTGAAATAATACTTTTTCTCACTCATCTCTAGATGACAAATGATTCCCAAATTAAGAAATGCCTTCTTAGAGATCAAATCTAGGGTAGAAAGTCATAAAAAGTATCAGGAAAAAGGGTCTAAAGGAGAAGCCAATGGTGTGATTATAAAATGCTTTGTTGAGACCTTAAAAACATCTAAGGCAGACAGATAAAAGGTTCCTGAGTATGCCAAGGGCACTGTCTCACAAGAGTCCCACCAAGATGGAGAAAGGCTTACAAATCTGCAAGAGATTCATAGATACAGGCTTTTCTATGGAGCAGGTCATCAAGGCATACACAAAACCCCCACTGTTTTAAAGAAAACTGTTCTGGCAGAAGCACCATCAGGTTGCACCAAAAGGGAGAGAGACTTTATAAAATGAAAAGGTACTTTTGTACACCCAGTCTTTTGTGGACCAGAAGTACGGTAAGAAGGATGCCTAGCTATAAACTCAGTTCTCTTTTGGAAAAAAAATGACTTAGCAGGCAGAAGTGAGTGCTTAGAGAGAGGCACCGAGAACCGCCGCAGAAAAACAGCAAGGCAGTAGGAATGAGCCTCTATTGAGGACTTGGCAGATGTGCTCAGCTGGATTTAGGGACAGCTGTAAAACAGTGACTGCTCTGTGCCTCCAGTTTTCCACCTTTTTGAACAAGAGTCAGTGTATTAATGATCTGAGTCCATTTCACTATTGCATGTTGGGTATATGGGGAGGAGGGAGGGCAGATAGCTTGTCATGGGCTGTTAGAGAGAGTGGTACCTGGGGAGCTGTACCCAAAAGACCACACTCAGAAAGCTTCATCTGCATGCAACATGATTTGAGTGGTGATTCCTACCTATATGTGCAATCTAAAATATGATCTAAACAAACTCATTTACAAAACATAAAGAGACTCGCAGACAGAAAACAGAGGGGAAAGCAGGGCGGGGGGGGGGAATAAATTAGGAGTTTGGGATTAGCAGATAAAAACTGCTATATATAAAAGAGATAAACAACAAGGTTCTACTGGGGAACAGTATTTAATATCTAGTAACATAATGAAAAAGAATATGAAAAAGAATATACATGTATGACTGAATCACTTCGCTATACACCAGAAACTAACACAACAATGTAAATCAGCTATACCTCAGTTAAGAAAATAAATTTTTAAAAAGATGGTGACTTAGTGCCATAGTTTGTGGAGTCTTGAAAGGAGAGTTTGAGGTACTTGCATGTGGAAAGGATGAGAATTACTGGGATCAGAGAGAGAAGTGAAACAGATCACAACTTCCAAGATGACCATAATAGCTTTCCATCCTACATATTTTTCTTATGATTTGATAGCCACATTCCTCCCATTAAGAGGTGGGGTTTATGTTCCCTTCGAATTTTGGCAGCCATGGGGCTAGAGAGGAAGTCAGGCAAATTTCTGAGGCAAGATCGTGAAAGAAGATAAAGCTTCAATTTGATCTCGCTTGGGATGCCTGCACTGGGAAGTGGGTGCTATGCTATGAGAAAGCAGAGGCCACTGATAAGTGGTCTGGCTGAAAGTCCCAACTAAGAGCTCAGGGGACAGCCAGTGTCAACTCCCAGACTTGTGAGTGAGAAGTCCTTTGAGGTGACTCCAGTTCTGGCCACTGTCTGGCCACAACTGAATGACAGACCCCAAAAGAGAACCCTATCAATCCCAGGACCATAAGAGAGAATATTTGTTTTATCCACTTAGTTCTGGGATAATGTCTAAACTTTCAATAGATAGATGATAGATAGATAGATGACAGATAGATAGATGATAGATAGATGATAGATAGATAGATAGGAGATTTGTATCATTCCATCTAAATAACCCAATCAGCAGAAGTTTAAGGGAAAGCAGACAATGGGGTTTGTTTTGGAAGATGAGCCACAAATAACCCTGGTCTTGTGCTTGTTCTAACAAAATGTCCTTAATGATAAAACAAAGGAAGTTTCTGTGTGGCACTGCGGGTTAGGATCCAGCATTGCTGCAGGTGCAAGCTGCAACTGCCTCTCGGGTTTGATCCTTGGCTTGGGAACTTCCACAAGCCAATAGTGGACCCCCCCGCCAAAGAAGATGTATTTCCTGAATCTAGCTGACATTGTTATCTATCAAAGGAAAGTTATAATATGAATCTCTTTAAGTTGATTAATTTAAGTTGGAAGCTGAGCAACTCTGGTATAATTCTTTTCCCCTGGCTCCACTTTTCAGCTAGAGCTAAGCTGATAAAAAGACAGTGATAAGAAGGAAGGCAAGGAACTTCAGAAATGCCATTGCTTCACTTTCCAGAAGCTTCCAAAACATCAAACCCTGACCTTAAACTACCCTTCCTCTCAGAAAAAGTGGGTGGTGAGTCAGGGAGCTTCACTGAGTCTCCGGTCCTGGCTGTGCCTCTGCTCTTTGGTTTAATGTGCTAGAGGTTTCTCAGAAAGTGGGGATTTACATTTTCTTTAGGTTTTAGGGAAGAGTGATCTATCAATCTATCATCAGTCTATCATCTCTATATATAGGGAAATGGTGTTTGAATGTACACTTCAGCTAGTTTCAAATCCTGCGCTATAATTCCTCAGGTTTAATTTAAAACTTTACATTTCTGCTGACATTCTTGTTTCTGTTTTTTTTTTTTTTTCCTGAAGTTGGATTTTAATGAGACTCTTACTGCTGGTGGACATTTAAACTATGAATTCTGAGATTACCAGTGGAATTGGAGTTGGAGAGACCTCATCATATTTAGATAGCGGGAGAGCCAGTCAAATCACACTGTGAACTGTCACCCTTACCGCTGATAAATAGCTTTAATCCCATTCAAACATATTCGACTTCCAAAGCTATTCATAACATAGTTTGTCCTCTATCATCAATTCTACCCATACAGGTTGCTAAAGTCCCCCAAATTATTCTTTCTCCTTTCAATAGATTATTAGAATATAATTAGTAATATATCAAAGATATACTTGACCCTGGTTCCCACCTCTTCTCAATAGAAACAGATTTAAAAAAATACCTCTAACTTATAGAGTCTAAAGACATAGGCAAAGTCATATACAGGGGCAATACAAGTCCTGTGAATTGGATTCAGAGGAAAGAGTCCCCTCGCTGTAAAGTGGGTTCAATCACTTAAATGGCAGAGCAAGTGAAAGAGAAATAGCAATAACGACGTTTTGATGTCAGCATAAAGCTGAAGCCACTCATAGACTAGAGAGTCTATGGCCCTGGGTCCAGATTGCTTATGGCATATAGCACAGCTATAATCTGACGCCTACAAAAGAATTTGTAAGCTTTCTATCATAATTTAATGCTGCAAACTAAAAGCCCCAAGATGTTTCATTGGCTCCCTAATTGCTCTATAACAACTGTAAATTGTTAGAAATATTTAAATATTTTTATATTTTAATATTTAAAAATATTAAAAAATAATACACGCAGTTCCTGCCATGGCTCAGGGGAAATGAATCTGACTAGCATCCATGAAGATGCAGGCTCGATCCCTGGCCTTGCTCAGTGGGTTAAGGATCTGGCGTTGCCATGAACTGTGGTATAGGTCGCAGATGAGACTCAGATCCCACGTTGCTGTGGCTGTGGCGTAGGCCAGCAGCTACGGTTCCGACTGGACCCCTAGCTGGGGAACCTCCATATGCCACGGGTGCGGCCCTAAAACACACACACAAACACACACACGCGCACAAAAAAAAAAAGAAAATGCACCCACAGAAGATCTAAATGGTAGGTAAATATGAGTAGGACATGGGCGGCTAAGCCTTGAAGTTATAGCTGAAATTCAGTTCCTGCTCTCAAGAAGTGTAATGTGCTAGGGAAGCTGTAACAAAGTCACAAACTGGGTGGCTTAAAAACAAATTTATTGTCTCACAGTTCTGGAGGCTAGAAGTCCAAGATGAAGGTGTGACAAAAATTCCTGGCTTGGCCAAACCTTAGGCTCCTAATCTTCTCCTCGGCCCACCTGTGCACTCCTTGTAAAATCTAGTTTCAGGAAGAACTCTGCTAAGTCAATTTAACCAGAATCCTCTGCCCTTGATATCTGTTCAGGCTTCCCACCCTCCACCGTCACCAGGTGATGTCTGATCACCCCAGCTCCTTTTCAGCAAGAATCCTGTGAGGTTGGTTTTGCCAGAACCTTCTCTTAATGATATTCCTTCCACTGACCTCCATTCTGCTCCTTGGCTGTAAATGCCCACTTCCCCCTGCTAGTCCAAACACTCTTCACTGTCCTGAATAAAGTCTGCCTCACTGTCTTTAACAACAACATTGAATATGTTTTTTCTTGAAAAGGTATCGGCAGAATTGAGTCCTTCTGAGGGCTGTGAGATTTTTCCAGGCCTCTCTCCTTGGCTTGTGGATGGTTGTTTTCCTTTTCGCGTGGTGTTCTCCCTGTGTGTGTGTCTGTGTCCAAATTTCCCCTTTTTATAAGGGCACCAATCATATTGGATTAGGGTCCCACCCTAAAAAGCTCATTTCACCTTGCAGATTACGTTAAAGACCCTATATCCAAGAAAGGCCACATTTTGCGATACTGGGGGTTAGGACTTTAACATACGAATTTTAGGGGAAGGGGAACACAGTTCAACTCTGTAGCAAATGTGATGGCCACAGAGAAAATGTAGTGCAAAACACAGAGTGGTAGGAGAACTTGCAGTCTTTCTGGAAGGTCAAGGCACACACAATTATGATAATAATTCATCTGTGTGCATGTAGATCCAGAGACTTCTAAGAATGATACTGCCTTCCATATCAGGTCTCGAAAGGCATCTCCAGAACTGGACTCGCTCCTCGTAAGGCCACTCCCTGACCCGCCCCACAATATTCTCACTACTTTCTGCCTAGAGGCTTCAGGACTGTTGCCACCATGACTGTTGTGCTGATGATGCCAACCACCACATGAAGTCCAGGTTTCCCTTTACCTCCTAAACACTGATTCCCACCAGGCTGTGGGAAGCCTTCTCCATGCTGGAAGTCATGATCAGTCATTGGCAAAATCCCCATCCCCTGGATCTCTTTCCTGAAAGTTCTTTTTACACACACACACACACACACACACACACATTTTTTGGTCTTTTTTTAGGGCCACACCCATGGCATATGGAGGTTCCCAGGCTAGGGGTCCAATTGGAACTGTAGCTGCTGGCCTAGACCACAGCCACAGGAACATGGGATCCGAGCCACGTCTGCGACCTACACTGCCGGATCTTTAACCCACTGAGCGAGGCCAGGGATTGAACCCACATCCTCATGGATGCTAGTCAGGTTGGTTAACTGCTGAGCCACAACGGGAACTCCTTCCCTGAATGTTCTATTTGCTCTTTGTCCTGCAGGAAACTTGGTTAGGAAACATTCAGCTGGAAGCCGTTTTTTTTCCACAACCCTCTTCTTGTTGGATCCAGAGGTGAGGTACAAGTCTTCCTTGTTTTTTTTTTTTGTTTTTTGTTTTTTTTGTTAAAAATAAACACCTTTGAATTTTTCCTTTAGCCTATGCTGTCCTGTTGTAGTTATCTACCAACCCCCAGGGCAGCTCCTCTTGTAGATGTAAGCTCCTGGCTCCTCTCTACAGAACCACTCTTATTATAACTCATGATGAGTTTTGTTTCCATGTAGAGAATTCTTCCAATTGGAAGACCTTCTATCTTCCAATGAGCTTGTCCTCCATCTACTTGAGCAACTCACATCCCTTGATCCCCATACCTAGACTTTTCAATACCAGTAAATTTCATTATCAGTATCTCCAGTATCCCACTCTATGCCCACCACCTTGTGCATTTGTACATTTCTCTAGAATCCTCATTCTAATCCTTAAGCCCCCTCAGCTCCTCTGATTCATCAATCCTTTTTTCATTGTCCCCTTTCCTTGTCCCTTTCCCCACGACCTGATCCATCTCCATGTCCTTACTTCCTCATTCAGCTAAAATGTCACGACCATTGGAATAACTCCCTTCCATGCAGCTTTAGCGTCTTCACCCTCTCTCATTTTGACACACCAGCAAGACAAAACCTGAACCCTCTTAAATTCACCTCTACACTTATTCCACACCTGCATGTGAATAGAGAAAAACATAGCCCATGTTTATTGGGCTGACTTCAAATCCATGCCTTTTTTCCTTTTCTCTTTATGGCAGCACCTGTAGCCTATGGAGTTTCACAGACTAGGGACTGAATTGGAGCGGTAGCTGCTAGCTTATGGCACAGCCACAAAACATCAGATCTGAGCCACATCTGCTACCTACACCGCAGCTTGTAGCAACACTGGATCCTTAACCCAGTGAGTGAGGACAGGGATCGAACCCACATCCTCATGGATACTAGTCGGCTTCTTAACCTGCTGAGCCACAGTGGGAACTATAAGCCATGCCTTTATATTTCTTTTCTATCCTATCCTTATCTAGTTCCTTAGTGACTTAATTCGGCCCCACAGCTAAATATTTCTTGAAAGCTAAGCATTTGGGTACATACTTCTCCTTTCTGATGATATCAGATTCACTTTACACATAAAGGGTGAAAGTTCTTTTAAGGGGAAAAGAGTTATTCTCCCTTAAAGACTAAATTCTCCCCAAGAGGTCTTTCATTAGTTACTTCTATTGCAGTTGAAGAAGTAGTTCATCAGAAATCAGAAACTTTAGGCAACCCAAACTTCACTCCAATTGATGAATCTGAAAGATCCTATAGTTGATACTCTAATTGGACATCCAGGACAGGATTTTTACAAATTAAAGGAAAAACCATTCTTTTTCGTTTTCCCCAAGAAATGTTTCATCAGTCTCTCCTTAAAAGAGAATGTCACCATTTACCATTCCTAGACTTTTCTCAGGCAAATTGCTGTCTCGCTTTGGACATAAGTTAATGGGCCATAGTTTCCAAAAATGTACAAGTGTAAAATGAGCAAAGTGCCTTCCACTTAGCAGTATCTTCTCTCCTCTCAAGCATTATGTGTGAAATTGAGATTTGTGAAAAGATATATGGTTATATATATATATATATATATATATATATATACACACACACACACACACACACACATATATATATATATACACACACACACATATATATATATAGGACCATACATGTATATACGTATTCTGTTTGCTTTATTGGTTTTTGTTTGCTTTTACTTTTTGAAAGAGTAATTTTCCAGTTGCAGTTTGACTTGTATTACTCGCTTTCTCTTGGGAAATTTAACACCTGGCTTCATTCTATATTGCCCATTTGTATCCAAGAAAGGACTGAAATCAAACTATGGTCATCCTCCTTAATCTGGAAACAACTAACTGCTATGTCCTCCCCCTTGTTGGTCTACTTCATGGATTTCCCAACATTAAAATGTCATTTAAATCGAATGCTTTTTTTTTTAAATGGCTCTGCAATTTTGGTATCATCCTGTCATTGTGGAAAAGACATTGTTGGTGAAATATATGATCCTCTAGAATTTAATGAAAAAAGAGAGTAAAAAAGAAGCACATTTTGGCTGATTGTTTTGACGTTAAGTAATTGACTTTTAAACAAAACTTCAGAGCTATTTTCAGTCTATATGGGGGAAGATAATAGTTTTAATGCTGGAAAAGTATACTCCCATTTTCCTAAATTCACATTTCCTTCTACAAACAAAGTATAAGACCCCTAGTGGTTACTAAAGATACCTGAGATTAGGTCTACCTGGAATACGCAGGGCCTGTTACCTTAGTCTTAATCATTCCATTGCATTGGTAAATTTTTCATCTAAGATGCTTATATGTCTTTCTTAAGTGAGGAAGGTATAAAAAATTAGAGCTAGGCACTTTCTTGGAGAGTTTTAACTGCTTACTCAACTTCTTTACTAATTGCAGAAATGTTCAGGTTTCCTATCTTCTTGAATCAGATTTTGTGAAGTTAGTTGAGGAGGAGGGTCATTATCTGCTTTGCTTACTGTCTCCAATTTTTTGGTGTAAAATTCTTAATATCCTCATAATAACTATTATTAAATTTTGACATAGTTTTATACAGTCTCTTTTTATTCCCAATTTTATATAAATCCTTCATATGTCTTCTTTTTTCTTAATCAATGCACCGGAAGTTTGCTAGTGTGATACATTTTTTTTTCAAAAAATCAATTTTGGGTTCTGCTAATCACCTACATTATATACTTTTTTCTATTTCATGGATTTATTATTTATTTCTTTTATTTATCCCAGTAGGGTTCATAAGTTATTGGGAAGAATATTCTATATAATTTATTAGATCAAACTTGTGAATTGTGTTTAAATCTATGTATATTTTTTTCTGCCTGATCTATCAGTTATTGGAGAGGGGTATGAACATTGAATAGCCTACCCTTCTATAGTTAACAATTTAATTATTAGAAATGTTTTGTCTTAAAATCTGAATTAATCTCATATTAATATAGCTACACTGACTTTGTCTTGGTTTGTAATTTCCTACTATTTTTCTCATCCCTTGATTTACAACTATTCTGATTCCTTCAACTTTAGTTGTTTCTGCTAAACAGTACTTATATAGTGTATGACACCAATATCTAATTTTCAAAAGCCTAAACCAAGTAAAGCTTTTAAAAAATATTGCTTACGTTTAATCTGGGATGTATAGAACTTTAAAAAAAATAATTAAGGGAGGAAATGCTGAAAATAAAAAAATTATATTTTTTAAAATCAGTTATTTTTCTTTCTTGGCACATGAAAAAGAAAGATTTCTGTGTTCAAAAATTATAAATTCTCATAAACATTCCTTTTCTACATGTTGACATAAGAATAAAATAAATGAAGAGCAATAGTAATCTCCCAAGAGATCACAGTTCCAGCATGAATACTGGAAATAAAACTTCCAGTTTAACATTTAAGAGCCTCAGGTTCCATGTAAAGGACTGGAGTCTTTGGAGAGTTTTCCACTGAGACAATGCATGTCTCAAGTGGGGGCTTTGGTGTGGAGGATCAGAAGACATCATTTCTTCAGTTTAATAATCCATTTAATACCGTCTTTCAATCCCATTTCATGCTCAGTAAAGCAAGAATAAGCAAAACTTTTGCTGACATTGGTTTTGCTGAAGAGCTTTTGTTTATAAAGCAGTGGCGACATGATCTTATCATGGTCCATCATGATTGGTTTGTTTCTGTCCCCCATCCAAGAAATGCCTTCCTGTGATGCGTGCAGTGTTTTCATAGCAATGACTCCTGTCCTATGCTGAAGTGGTTTGACAGCACTCGCTCGCTTTTAAAAGAGAGACAGGTTTCAACTTTCCGCCTCAAAAATCTGTTTAAGTGAACACCTTTATTCAACCATCCCTGAATTCTGAGGAGGAAAGATGAATTCAACTGCTTGCACATGAACAAAGACAAAGGGAGTCCCGGCCTGTTACACAAACTTCTAGGGGCCGCATGGTGGACACTGGATGACTTTTCACTGAGAGTAAGTTCTGCTGTGAGCTGTGATTCCTTATGAAACACAGACTTAGGACCAAGTTAGTGAGAAAGAGTCATGTAGTATCAAACAAGGAAAACCCAGCCCTGAGCATGACATCTCTCTATGATCTCTGACTGTAATGGATGGCACCGAGTCTATTTTGCTGTTTTGAGATTTATAATAGTAATCAGAGAGAATGATAGGAGGTTGCAGTAAAAATATCTTCATAGGGTATGTTATAACAGACTGATTCAGCATTTGCAAAGGCAATACATTATTTTGGTTTTCATAAAATTTGTATACTATTGCAGTTTTATCTTCAAGTTCTCCAGCACTTCAGGGGAGGCTTTCACACAGTCGTTAACATTAATCTTCATTTTCCAGATGAAAGAATGGAAATTTAGAGACTGCATGAATGACTGCATCCAAGTCCTATCATACAGTATCTGCAAAGCCATAGCCAAGATCTTTCATACAGTATCTGCAAAGCCACCCAGGCCTTGTGACTAGTACACCTGCTCTCTCCATCACACCAGCTGTGCTCCTAGGAGTCTCAGGGGTTCCCCGATGTCCCTCTGTTACCCTCCCTCTAACACATTTGAAAGGGCACAGAGAAGTCACACAAATCGATGGTAGATCTAGGTGGACACTTCAAATCTAATCTCTGCCTCACCACAAGATAAACCTCCATTTCCAAGCTCAGTAATGGCTTATTATAGATTCATTAATACAAGCAAATGGACCAACACACCACTAAGTGACTAAAGAGAGAGTTTAGAGAAAAATCTATAAATATGTTAATGTCTATCTATGAATAACAGCTCCAATATGAAACAACGAGGGTTTCATATTGACATCACGAAGAAATATGTATCAAATGCTCACTGTGTGTGGAATACTCACAATAAAATTTCTTTCCCAGAAGGGCCTGAAGTTAGGTGGAAAGACAGGGTGTGTATCTAAGACAATATCCAGCCACCTTCATAATAGAAGAACGAAGAGCGTCCTAATGGCTTTTGCTATATTTGGAAATATCTGGAGAATAAATAGAAATGTCTGAAACAGAAAAGTTAGGGAGCTTTGTTTTGGGGAAGATAGAGCTGGAAACTTAAGTCAGGGGCTTGAGTCCATCCCTGCATTTCCCTGAGAAGCAGGAGTCCCGGGCCAAGTCCCAGAGGTCTCTGCCCCTCTGTGTTTTCTGTGAAGGTGAAATAAGGACTCATAGCACGGAGGGGTTTGAAGGAGTTAAGTGGGAAAGTGCTCTGTGGTTCATAAAGCAATGCATAAAGGGAACTTCCCACCGTGGCGCAACTAAGAAGCATGGGAACGCAGGCTTGATCCCTGGCTGGCACAGTGGGTTAAGGATCAAGCATTGACGCAGCTATGGTGTTGGTCGCAACTGCGGCTTGGATCTGATTAAAAACAAAACACAAAACCCCCAAACAACAAAAAGCATAAAGAAAGAGAGTGTGAAGCATAGATTATTACCTCTGGCTGGAAAACTCGGCTGTGGATTCTGTCCCGATGGTGCCAACCACTCCAATAGAGAAGCCACCCCATAAATGGCCTTGGATGCGTTACAGACCACCCCGTGGCCAGCTGTTCTCTGACTTGGTGCACCAGTTCGTGTAGCCATGTGGCAAATGCCAGATGTGGTCCTTGGCAAATGGTGAGGTACGTCTGTGTCTCTCTATGGCATCACTGAGTACGCTTTGGTACATTATTCTCTACACTTTGGGTAACCCAACAGTAGCCCGCTGCCAAGAGCTGTCTTCCTGTGAGGACTACCTTTCACATTTGAGGCATGGCGCTTTGATTTCTGAACATCACAGAAAGGATATTTTTGTTGTAAAATTATAAGATAGCATATAATTATTTCTTTTCCTCTCCAGGCTCTTCGTTTTCTTTTCTGAAAAAGAAACCCCATGAAATTATCACCCCCCCCCCCAAGACAGGCTTCAATTTGCTCAGCTATGTCTGCCTAGATTGTGAGCAAAAATGATAAAAGATGAACTTCCACACCATGCAGCTCTTCCAAACTCCATCTATAATACCATCACAAGCCTAGGTGATGTTTCAAGTTATCTGTGGGGTCAAGTGGAAATCAAAAGGCATTAAAAACAGAGTCAGTTTGAATTTGACTGTGGGGTCAGTAGCAAAGAAAATAGAAGAAAGATTTCGCATTTCTAAGAGTTCAGAATTACATGTCTGAGATTAATCACACACCTACATAATTAATATTGCGCTCGTGTTTGGACAGGCAGCTTGGTGCTAAACAGAAATTACCTTAAATCCTATTCAAAATCTTTCAGAAAAATTTTAGCATCGCATTTTATAAAGTCTAGTATAAGAGCATGTGTTTAAGCTGTAGAGGCTGCAAGGAAGACACATTAGGTATTAACAACCATGTGAAACAGTGTGGACTTGGGGTGGGGCGAGTGCAATAAGCATCCTTGGTCCAACTTTTATCAGCACCTGGGACTGAGGTAGAGAAGGAAGCTGATCAAATGTACACATGAAACAAAGAGAGGCAGGATGATGAAGCATGACAGAATCAAAACAGAAAAGGGTGGGGAGGCTTCTACATCAGACAAAAACCAGCTGAATCTTAGCAGGAAGACATCTGGTATTTAGAGTAGATTTACGTAGGTCATCATCAGCAAGAGCCAAAGGTCATCTACTAAAAAGCCAGAGCTTTCCGTTTCACCATGGTGATATGGCTGTGTTAAACAACCACCACAATCCCCCCATAGAATTAGTCTATCCCATTAGAAGGAAATGTTGAAAAAGAATTTTTGTATCTAATAGAGGAGTAAATCATTCCCTGAAGCCTGCACATTCAAGCCACTGGAAAAGATTGAACATAAATTCAGATTTCCTGGGCTTTTTGTGACTTTTTGGCTTTTCTTTCCTGGAACTCTCTCGGGTACCTGCTCTGGTACAGGAGATGACGGTTACAATTTCTTCTAGTTCTAAGGTCTTTTTTTTTCTTTCTATCATATGATATTTTTGTGTTTCTGAGTCAGTTTCTTCAAAAATTGACTTCTATGTTTTGCTGAGAGTACCTCCATTTTGTCAGAAGGAGCTGGTAGGGCTTGGCTTTATCTAATATTGGCACTGCCGAAAAAACATGAATGTTCTTGGCATCATTCCTCGTAACTGACTCCTTAAGTAGTTTCTCTCATATTTCATGATTTGGTTGAAAAGCCAATACGGTTAGGAAAAAGATGTGCATAAGTGAAGCATAATTATATTGATTCATGTTCAGCTGATAAGGATTTATTTGTCTTCAAGGCATAATAATGGCCAAGATTTGCCCATGATCAATAACTCTTGAACCAATAAATCTTGATATTGGCAACAAAAGCCAATATCTACTTAAACTTTTTTCAAAGTGTTGTTATCATATGCCAATGGCATGAAACATGTGAGCACATAAAACACAATCTCTTGAGCTTTATGTTGACACTAAATTTGTATTCTCCAAGAGTTAATATTCTAGATTCCAGTGACACAGGAGCAACTGGCTGATCAAGGGGAAAGTTAATAATGAGAACTTAAGGCTAATAATACATTTTTTGGAAAAAAAAGCAATAAATATTTATTTCTCACAGTGTTGAAGACTGGGAAGTCAAGGTTTTTATAAGGGCTTTATTTCACGAGGGCCCTGCCCTCGTGTCATAATCTAACGCTAGTTATTTCCCAAAGGGCCCATCTCCAAATACCATCCTATGGGGGATAAAGGATAAATTTTAGGTACACACAGACATTTAATCCAAAGCAAATGGGAATAGGAACAACATGGCCTAGTTAACGCTTAATAGCACAGTTTTTTTTTTTTTCAGAAGAGTAAATAAGATTAGTGTCTATGGAACCACTTTGTTAAAAATCCAAACCATCACGGAAATGTAAAGTATAACAGAGTTTGTCTACAGATTCCAAGCTCTGCACAACATACTTGCAAAAGAAAAGCAACCTTTTGTAAAACAGCAGAATAGAAACAAGATATGAAAAGAAATGAGGCAAAAGTATAGGAAGGAAGCAAGCAAGGGAAAGGAAAATGGCGACATTTTATTGGGTGCCCAGCATGTGCCAGAAGCTAAGGGAATTATTTGATATGTATTGTTACATTGAATTCTCACAGTTATATTAGGTAAAAGCCAAACCTCAAGCACAGCTCTAATTGCCACAGAACCAAGCTTTAGGCTAAGGAACTGGTCCTAAAGTTTTCAGTAGCAGAGCTGGTGTTTGAATCTATGTCTGTCTGAATCCAAAGATCACATTATCTCTAGGTTACTATAGACAAAGACAATGATTACCTTTACAGAGTCATTTGGGAATTCTTAATGGTGTGGCAAAGTATTTTTCTTAGGTGGGTAGTAGGCCTGTGCTTCACCTTAGCATTAGTTTTTGTGCAACACTAACAGACCTCAGACCAGTCTATGCAATGATAGTTAAATTCTGGAGGATGGGAAGTCCAAGATCAAGGTGTCAACTGATTCTGTTCCTGATGAAAGCCCTCTTCCTAGCTTGTGGATGTCCACGGTGTTCTCACATAGCAGAATGAGAGAGAGGGAGAAAGGGAGAATCTGCTTTCTCTTCCTTTTTTTGTAAGGAAACCAGGTCTATGGGATCAAGGTTCCACCCTTAGGACCTTATTTATTTCCTCCTTAAAGACCTCATAGCCTATACAGTCCCTCAGGGGTTAGGATTTCAACATAAGTATATGAGGAGGACACATACAGTTCACAGCAACCAATGCAGCACTGTGGACCTGTAGCCAAAGATGTACTCATGGTTCATGTTCAGTTCTGGCACCTATCACCACATGAACTCTGGCAATTTTCTTATCAGTCTTCTAGAGCCTCAGTATTATCATCTGACTGACAGCGTGGACATCGTTACACCTGGCCAGTGAACACCACTGGGTTGTGAGAAGGACCAAATTTCACGATGGGCAGGTAGTGCTGTGTTTTTGTGCAGGAAGCTTTTCTGAGAATATGTAAGAGGGACTAACATCCCAAAGACAGATGGCAATGTTTGAAGGAGCTTCTATTTTCTGAGCTGTAAAGAATTCTAAAATCTCTCATTGAGCATCACCTTTTAGATGGGGATTTTTGTCAATATGTTCCAAACTTTTGACACATTTTTAAAAGTCATTTACTTGTTACTATGTTTAAAATTATCTAAGTAATATGCAAATACATTTCAAAAATACAGATGATGCTGGAATAAAAGTCTATCTTTTTCTTTTTTTTTCATAAATCATACTCCCAGCCACACAGGTGACCACTGCTATCCATCTGGTGTGTGCTATCCATTCTATGCATTTATATGAATGCGTGTATATCTTATACATGTATGTATAAACAAGTACAGGCACACCATTTTCGGTGGAAGGTTTTTTTAAGATGAAAATATCATGCTTTGACCTTTATTCTTTTCTTTCTCTTTGAATACATATTTGTCTGGCTTAAGCTCAACAATTATCTTGGTAAGCTAAAGATTTGCTACTTTCAGCCTGTGTTGAGATTTCTGCCCTTATCTGGATTGTAGGTTTAAATGACTATCCTTTTTGCAGTCTCAAACCAATCATGTTCTCCAATTTCCTACTAATTTTTAGAAAACGATGAAGCAAAACATGCAATTATTTCGATATCTTGGTGCAAACACACACTGCCGTGCAGACAAAGTGGTAGACGTGGCTGAAACAGAATCATCGGCACTTTAAAATCTTTGTTCATTAATGACGTCTAACTCCAGCAGAGTAAAGGCAGTTTAAAGCTCTAAGCATATAAACCATAAAAATGCAAGTTATTTTAAATTCAACCTTCTAAATTTTGAGTTTACATGTGAAAGTAATTTGTGAAACCAGGGAAGTATGTTTGTACAAGGAAGAGAAGTATCATTTTAATAAAAGGAGCATTTTCAAAAAGTACCTATGAGTTTTTCCATATTCATCCATTGTGTGTGTGTGTGTGTGTGTGTGTGAGGTTTTGTCATCTGCCTGCAAGTCTTTTGTCTCTCATGCATTTAATAAGCAGGTCTTATTTTAAAATTCATTACAATTTCACTTAGCTTGCATGTGCCTCAGATTACTCGAGTCTTTCTAAAGTAGCTTGTGCATTTACTCTTAAAAAAGATAATAGGCTTAAAAATGAATTTTGTTTAAAAGTCACCAAAAAAAAAACATTGAAGATATTCCAACCCAGCTAATAATTTAACTCTGTCCTACTTACCTTGAGCAGTACCATCCAGTGAAAGGCAATGCCTTGATGGATCATTCATGGAAAACTAAAGTAATTACCATCATTCTAATATTCCTATTTAAATGCATGAAAAACTGATTAGCTGAAGGCAGCCCTATATATAGCAGAAATGGCATCTTCTTAATATTTATGCTAATGAAAAAGACATTTTACACAAAGGTTAGAGGTGACATATGGGTAAGAAATGATCTTAACATACACATTTGTTTACTTACAATAATGTGTGACATGACTATTTCGCCTTGAGAGATCTAATCAGCACAGAGAACAAGGTGGAGAGCAGATCAATGTGAAAATAAATACACATTCATAGGCACAAATATATATACGTAAATACATGTTACAATATATTCACGTGGAATCACTAACCACTGATGGAGAAGTGGAACATTCACATAGCCCACCTAGTTTTACATGTAAATTTCAGTTCACTTTCAGCCTGAGGTTGTCACATGTTTTTTTTCAGTCCAAAGAGAATTTTGATGGAAATTAGAAAAGGTTTAATAATGTGGCTGACTCTGAGCATTATATCTCCTCCTATGTAAAGCAACTAAAAAATGTTAAAATGATGCCATTTTTAAATTGCAGTTGCCATCTTAAGTGAGAAAGGAAGAAATGGACTTCTACAGTCAACTTGATTTTTACACTGTCATTTCCACATGGCTGACCCCCAGACTGATTCTGTTTTCTGCCAGCTTTCTAAGCACACTCCAAGGTGAGACTCCCCAGAAATGGTGCATAACAATGAGCGCATCACGGAAGCAGTGCATGAAGAACAAATAACACATGAAATTACATATGAACTCGAGAATCACCTAAGCAGGCTAAGAATGGGTTACTGTCAATAACGGATTTCAAATAAACCTCTGATTTAATGACAAGTGAAAGCCAGAGTCTGATTGAGGGCAATCAAATGCCTCTCTTTTTATCTGCTGCTAACTCAGTTTTATATGAAAAGAAAAACTGTGTATTACAGCGCCAGCAATATCGGGCCATACAAAAATCTGAAAGTAGGAAGGCTATTTCCACGAGCGATTAGGATACAATGCACACCACACATGAAGTATGGTCAAGGGAATGAGTAACCAAGTGAGACTTTAAAGTTATTGAAAAGACTGCTTTCCGCTTAAGCTTTCTAATTGTGATTATCGGTGCTACAATGAAGGAAAAGTAATATGGCCTTCAGATTTAAACACTGAATAAACAACCAAGTGACTCACCCAGGGGGAAATGAGGTCACATCTAAAATGACCCCAGGCAGGTTTCTAAGATGCATCTTTAGAGTGTTTGCAGTAGAGATTCTGGGACTCACTCTTCCTAATTATACAGCCCTGAATTCCTGCCCCTAGAACGCACTACCTCAATCAATTTCTTTTTAAAATTCTTTTTAACATTTCACTATTCATTACTTAGTACCGTTTCCTGTGTTTTCAGGTTTGTTTCTGGGATGCTTTCAAGTCTTTCCCCCAAAGTACTGTCAGTTCTTTACAGGGAGGCCTGGTACAATAAATTCTCACTGAATTAATTTTACCAAAAATGGGAAGTAAGAGATGTTAGTGATAAGGATCAAAAGACTCTAATTTCTAGACAAGCGGTGATCTAATCGTAGATGGAGGGTTTGTGACAAAACTTTTTTCCCCCTTTCATACAGATTTGGATGTTTTAACTCTATGCCCTCTCTACTATGTTGTAGAGGCTGTGGGTATTCACATTTTCAAAAAACCCTTGCTGTCAGATACTCTGAGTTGCAAATGGAGAAAAGTGGATGATGCTGTTGAAGGCAGTTGTCCGTTTGTTATATGTGACTATGGAAGGCAGGCTAGGAAGCCTGATCCACGCTAATCGACTTCCAACTTGCTTAGAAGCACCTGCTTCTGTCCAGGTCCACTTTGTAATCAGGAGCGAAAAGTCAAAGTAGAGAAATGCATCCATCTTTTGTGCATCTCAGTTCCTACCAGGCGAGGGAGCAACATGGTCTTGTTCCCTCTGACCCCTGATGACACCCTGAGGTCAGATGTAAACCCCTGGATCAACTTCTGGGTCAAGCTGTTTTGTCGTTTGATCTACTCCTTTCTTCCCAGCCCAAAGAACTCCCGCTGCAAGGTCAAGATGATACATTTGCAAGCAGAACATGGAGATCTTTATTTCCTTGGTAACCCTGGGCAGGGAAAGAGAACTTGAGATCATGGGGGGAATATTCATTCTGACCTCCTCCTCATTCCTGAGGCTTTATCTGCAACACAAGGCAGGGTCCCAAGCTGCTCTAAGTAGCTATACATTTAAAGTTAAATGGAAAGTGAGGTCTGCCGCTAAGTTTAGCTCTCCTGCTGAGATCCTTGGGAGATTATTCCTTCCTTCTGGCTATATCAGGCCCCCCTTTTCCCATACCTCTCACACGGCTTTGAAGTTTCACTTCATTTGCAATATTGTACAGTAAAGGCACACAGTGTGCTAACGGGCTGCATGGATTAATGGAGCAAATAGTTGCTTAAATTAAATTTAAAAGTAGTTCAGATAAAGACCTAGAGAATTAGGACTGGGGTTAAGGATGGAACCTACCAAGCGATGGCTGGCTGGAAGGGAAAATTACAGGGAGGAGGGGCTGCTTCTCCCTGCGCTCTCGTCCTCCCACTAGGAGGGAGTTTTGTTTAGTGCCTTGGTGCAGTCAAAGGGGATCCCGGTTGAAGGACGGATGGGTACGCATGAGTTATTCTCAGATGACTCAGGTGTAGCCCTAACAGGCGCGTGTGGATGGCCATGGCTAACCTCCACTCATGATTCTATGTTGTAAAGCAGGGAACGGCAGTGTGGAAGAACCAGTGCACTTTTATTACAGACAAAGAAAAACATCTTGTGAAAGCTGTACCACGAATCTCGGAAAAAGCTTGCAGTTCTATGCCGCACACAGATGTGTCTGTCAACTGTTCTTTACTCAGCCCTGTTAGTGGATTTCAGTGACCCACCTGCACCTCATTACCCTTTTTTACAACACTCTGCAGCAAATCCTTATTCATAATCAGACATCTTATCCAATTCTAGGTCGCAGAAATCACTTAAGCAGTCTTAATGAATACGGCATCCTCCAGATTTACATTTAGCAAAAATTCACAGTAAAATATTCCTAGAGACAGCTAACCTAACATCCCATCCAAAATGCAAGCCTATAAAATCATAGCTGGGATGATGTTGATGCCTTTCTTCTGCACTCTTTTGTGTGTGTGTGTGCGCGCGCGTGTGTATTTCCTTTAGGCTTCCATAATGGTCCCAGTGAAAGTGGATTCCTCCCCCTCGACCCCATATGTCAAACAAAAATGAAGTCTGAAGTACCCTGAGCAATCTTCCATCACAGTTTTTAGCAGAACAAGAGTGACTCTAAAATCTAAATCTAATTTAGATTTAGAATTTAGAATCTGAAAAAAAAAAAGATACATGGTAAAAGTAAAGTAGAATCACAGGGAAGCTTGCTATCTGGAACGCCATACATACATGAAGGAAGGAAGGGGCCAGAGCGGTAAGTTATTTTCTTAAGACACAAGGAGAAACTGTAGAGTAATAAGCTTCTGTTCCTATAGAACTCATCACTGCTTTGCTTCCACTTCCAGGGTGATGCAAACACAGGAACTCACAGCATAACCAAGGAGGCACGCCTATGAACAGATAAAGGTTAGAAAAGGGAAGAATTCACTCATCTTCTAGGAGAACTGGAAGCAGTTTATATGCCAAATATAATGAATCTACTAGAAAGAATATACTTCCAAATATTTGCATTGAGGAGACTCCCAAACAGCTATTACTGCTAAGTAATCTTCACAGAATTGCATATTCCATATTTTGGTTTGCTTTCTACTAAGGAAACAAACAAACCAATCAACCATACAACATAATTCAGAAAGACACATTTTTCTTGGACTACACCCAAGCAGAGAATTATTAGGCAGCTTTATTAATGGGTATGTGTGGGTGCCAGAAGACCATGGGCTTGGCTTGGTTCCCCTCTAGAAATCCAGTATCAAGAGTAGTGCCTGGCACATAAGTAGGCACTCACTAAATGTTGAGTTGAGAACCTTAAAACTGTGCTTTATAAAAGAGACACAATTTTATTTTATCTTTCTTCTTATGGCTGCACCTCCTGCATATGGAAATTCCTGGAACAGGGGTCCAATAGGAGCTGCAGCTGAGGCCTGCATAAGCTGCAGCTTGTGCAAGGCCAGGGATCAAACCCATATCCTCATGGAGACTAGGTCAGGTACTTAATCTGATGAGTGAGACAGAGTGGGGACTCCTGAAACACATATAAACTGGACATTTCTCAAATGGAGAAATAGATCGTTCTTTATAACAGCAAGAATCACAGGATAACTTATAATTTCTATTTGACTTGATTAGGGAAGGCTACAACTATGAAATAAAAAGAAAATGAATTGGGACCCTGTTCACTTTGATTTTCTGTTATTTCTGGGGCTTACTAATAAGCCAGTCAATGATATGAATAAATCCCTGCAGTCATTAGCAAGTCCTTTGGTGAATTTACCAATTTCTTCTTGAGGAAGGCAATTACAGAATTTAAAATCCATTCAGTCTTCCATAGCATTCTCTTTCATATATTGAAAATCTAAATGGTCAATATAAGTACAGGTGACTGCATTCGGAGTGGAGTCAGTAGGATTTCTAAAATTAAAATTTTATTTTCAGATAATTGTAGGTTTATATGCATTTGTGAGAAATAACACAGAGAAATCTTGGGTATCCCTCCCCCAGTTTTCTCCAACATCTTGTAAAACCACAGGTAGTACAATGTCTCAGTCTGTTTATTGACATTGATAAAAGCAAGATACAGGACATTTCTGTCACCACAAGCATCCCTCATAGCAAGTATCTTAGAGCTTTCCTCCCACCTCCACCCTCCTTCATTCCTGGCATACACCACCATGTTTATCCATCTCTATAATTTTTCCCTTTCGATAATGTCATATAAACAGAGTCTTTAGCATGCAATCTTTTAAGACTGAATTTTTTTATTCAGCCTAATTCTCTGGAGATTCATCCATGTTATCACTTTTTATCAACAGTTTATTCCTTTTTGTTTTTAAGAAGTATTTCATAGTAGATGTACGGCAGTTTGTTGAACCATTCACCTCTCGATGGATGTTTGTTTGCTTCCAGTTTTTGGTGACTATAAATAAAAGTTGTTAAAATCATTCATGTACAAATTTTTATGTGAATTGTAAGTTTTCATTTCTCTGGAATAAATGCCCAGGAGGGCAATTATTGGATGGAAGAATTGATGTATGTTCTGCTTTTTAAGACATTTGTCATACCATTTTTCATAGTGGCTGTCCTACTGTACATTTTCGGTTCAGTAGTTTCTGAGTGATCCATTTTCTCTGCTTCCTTGCCAGCATTTGGTGCCTCACTATTTTTGGTGTCAGCCATTCTGATAAATGTAGGTTGATATCTCAATGTTGTTTTAATTTGAGTTTCCTTAATGATGTTGAACATGATGTCACATGCTTATTAATCATCTGTCTTCTCTTTGGTGAAATGTCTCTTCCCATCTCTGTCCATTTTTTAACTAAACTATTTGTTTTTTTAACATGGGTTGCTGGGAGTTCTTTATATATTCTAGGTACTAATCCTTTTTTGGATACGTGATTTGTAAATATTTTCTTTCATTTTATAGTGGTTTTTTTTCATTTAATCAGTAGGGTGGAATTTTGAGGATTTTCTATATGTAAGATCACCATTTGCAAACAGAAATAATTTTACATCTTCTTTTTCAATTTTGATGCCTTTTCATTCTTTTGGCTGCTTAATTACTCTGGGTAGGACTTCCAGAACTATGTTGAATAGGAATGGCAGGAGTGACCATCCCTCTCTTATTCCTGATTTCAGAGGGAAATTTCTCAACTTTTCACTATTGAATACAATGCTAACTATGGGCTTGACATATATAACTTTTGTTATTATGACAAACATTCTTATTATATCCAATTTGTTGAGAGGATTTTTTAATTATAAAAGTATGTTGAATTTTGTCAAAGGCATTTTTGATATCTATTGAGATGATCATACGATTTTGATCTTTCATTCTATTAATGTGATAGTACATTTATTGATTTGTGCATGCTGAGCCACCTGTGTATTTACGATTCCTTTAATATGCTATTGAATTTGGTTTGCTAGTACTTTGTCCAGAATTTTTGCATCCATATAAAGGATATTGGCCTGTAGTTTTCCTTTTTTTTTTCTTGTGGTGTTCTTATTTGGCTTTGTGTCAGGGTAATGCTGGCTTCATAAATGAGTTTGGGAGTGTTTCTACCTCTCACATTTTTTTTAAAGAGTTTGAGAAGTATTGGCATTAACTCTTTAAAATTTTGGTAGAATTCACCAGTGAAAACTGCTGAATTTTTTTTTTTTGTTCCTCAAGGAACTAGACAAAGAACAAACTAAGCCCCAAGTTAGCAGAAAGAAGGAAGTAACAAAAATCAGAGCAGAAATAAGTAAAATAACTAAAAAGATAAAGAAATCATCAATGAAACTGAGTTGCTCTTTTGAAAAGGTAAACAAAAAGCAAATCTTCAGACTCACCAAGAAAAAAAAGAGAGAGGACTAGTATAAAGTTAGAAATTAAAGGGAAGACATTATAACTGGTACCACAGAAATACAAAGCATCATAAGGGACAATTATGAACAATTATATGACAGTTCAGACAATCTAGAATGGCCATGATACGACATCTTTATACAGGTTCTGTGGATACTTGAAAAGAATGGGTAGCCTGTTGTTGTTGAGTTAAAATGTCCTATAAATACAAATTAGATCCTTTTGGTTGAGGGTATTGTTGAGTTCTCCTATGCCATTTTAACTTTAAGCTAATTTTCTTTCCAGTTATTCTAGAAGTTGTTGAGAGAATGGTGTTAAAGTCTCCACCTATAACTGTAGATTTGTCTATTTCTCCTTTTAGTTCAATCAGTTTTATCTTTTCATATTTTGCCTATTGCAAATCTTTCAGCTGGAGGCCACTGTTATCATACTGGAGCCCCGTTGTTGTGGTGTTAGGTATGGAGAAGAAGTCTTCTATATTCTTAGGATTAAACTTCAGTGGTTCACTGGGCCTGTGTTCTTAGCTCCCATCCTCTCCAAGCCTCAGATGAAACAAGTGGAGGTTGGCATTCTCTGATAGGTCCAATAGAGTAGGGCAATTATTGTCTAAGAGTCTTTTGTTCCTTTCTTGGTCCTTTGGCAACAGGAAGCAGGTTTTTGTTGGGATTTTTTTTTTCTGCACCTGTTGGCATTTATAGATTGCTTGTTTCTTCAACAATAAATCTGAAGCACATGAGGAAAAAAGAAAATCCAGCAAACTCACTGCTTGGTTATTCCTTGGGTCCCAAGATCCCTGGCTTTCTCTTCGCTTTTCAGAGTCTTCTTATGTTTGTTTTATATATAATTAATATAATATCTAGAGTTTTTCATTGTATTTTGCAGATGGAATATGGAAAAGTATGAATACATGAAATGAAATCTGAAAGGGATTTCCCTTATAGGGAAATTTATAGTTATATGTAGTTTATGCATTTATACATAAAGTGTTTTTGGTTATAATTTTCACATGTATTCTTGTGTATGGTAGATTCACCGTGATCCTTCAAATTTTCATTTTTATTTATTTGTTTGTTTGTTTGTTTTGCTTTTTAGGGCTGCACCCATGGCATGTGGAAGTTCCCAGGCTAGGGGTCGAATCACAGCTACAGCAGCCAGCCTACACCACAGCCATGGCAATGAGGGACCCGAGCTACATCTGTGACCTACACCACAGCTCACGCCAATCCTGGATCTTTAACCCACTGACTGAGGCCAGGACTGGAAGCTGCCTGGGTCGTCACGGACACTAGTCAGGTTCTTTAACCACTGAGCCACAAAGAGAACACCCTCTTCAAATTTTTAAAATCAAAAAAGTCTTTCCTTCTTTGGACATCATCCAAAACATGAGAAAAACAACAATCACAAAGCTAGATTTCCCTTACCTGCAAGAAAAGGGACTTAATGGTTAAACCTCCAAGCTTATTGAGAATTCTTATTTTTTTTCCCTTCATTTTAGGGCCATGCCCGTGGCATATGGAAATTCCCAGGCTAGGGGAGCCTACATCACAGCTATAGCAACGTGGGATATGAGTTCCTTTGCAACCTACACCATAGCTCATGGCAACGCTGGATTCTTAACCCACTGAGCAAGGCCAGGAATCGAACCCACGTCCTCATGGATACTAATCGGTTTTGTTACCTCCCAAGAATTCTTTTCTTTCAAAATATGCTCAAGGGTATGGTCATTGTTAGAAAACTGCTTCTTTCTCTAGTAAACAAATGACTTTTCTCCTGTTCTCTTCTTTCCGGGTCTCAGGATAAAGTGTTTCCCAATGGTAGAGTCTCTCAAGCTGTGATTCATCTGAGCCCTGTGGACTAAGCCTAATTGCTGGACAAAGAATAAATAGAAAAGCAGGCCCTGGCTCTGCTGACACAAATTTGGTTTTCCTTGCCCAGCTCTCAAATGCTGGCTAAGTCCATTTACATTTTTCATGGGCAGTTATCGTGCTATAATCACTTACATCTGGATGTACAATATAAAAGAAACCCTTCTGATTGCTGCAAATATTTTAGGTAAAGGAAAGAACTCTGATGTCAGGATGTTCAAATGGTTGACTACAGTTAGCCCTTTGGATCTGCAGGTTACGCATCCATGGATATGGAGGCCAGCTGTATGTCACCATTCAGTACATGGGATTGAGCATCAGCAGATTATGGTATCCGTGGGGGTCCTGAATCAATCCCCAGTGGATACTGACGGGTGGCTCCACTTGCAGAAGATGAAGGAGAGACGTATGGAAAACCTTGGCTTTCTTCCACAGTCATGGAGGAAACGGATTGCATGGCTCCCAAACACCTGACGTCTTCACTCTGATATCTTTTCTGACTAAACCGCTCCAGATTTTACTTCCCTTCCTTCCTTGACACAAAACATAAATTTATTACCAATTTCCTTTCTCGGTTTTTACTTCAAAACGTTGACCATCATCTTGCATTCTACATGTTTCACTCAAATATGCTGTGCGTCATCTGTCCCACTCCAGCAGAACGCTGCCTCTATGAAGGTAGGACTCTGTTCTCTGTGTTTACCTCTGTATCCTCAACAGTCCTGGTGTGTGGTAGGTGCTCAAGCAATATTACAGAACAACGGTCGAATGAATTTTCATGGAAAGAGATAACTGTCACAAACAGCTTTATCATCAAGATGATGGCTGTCAATCCAACAATTCATTTGGGTTTCATCACAAAGGGAATTTAGGCAGAAGAATGAAGCACTAGTCTGGCAATAAGGCAAGTCAGCACTGCTAATCTCTTACTGACCAGGTCACTTGGCCCCTTTGGGTTTCAGTTGCTCATCTTTAGACAAGGGACTAGGGTAGAAAATCTCTAAAGTGCCCCCCTCTTCCCCGTAAGTCCATCATATAAACATCTATTTGTTTATTATTTCATGATCCATGGAAGACCCTAAATCCGCGGTCACAGTGAAAATAAAGATAGTTTTATTTATTATGGTGTTTTGTACCTATCCTATGTCTTATAGTACTGGTGACACAAAGTAAGATTACAAAAGAGGATAAAGAAAGTACAAGATAGTTTAAAACAGCAGAAAAAAATAAAATAGGAGAACAAAATAGAGCAAAAGAAGAAAAAAATAAAAGCAGGGGTGGGAATTATTCCACTGCATAAAAGGAACCACATAGAAAGGACTATATCATCAGGAGAGGTGAATTTCTAACGCTGTATAGTGATCACAATCACATAATGAATCATGATTTACAACACAATTTTTGCAAATAGACTTGGTGCATTGAATTGTTCTAACAGGTCATGTTTTTAAATGACTTCTGAATCTTCAATAATAATAAAAAAAACTTAACATGTGGACCTTGAGATTACTGCCTTGCCATAAAACAAGGTGATTTCACTTCTTAAAATGAATTATTCTCTGTGAGCCACTGCAAGGCATGCAAAGCATTATTCTCATTGATTCTCTTTCTTTACACACTTTTTTGCTCTTCTCCAATCATAAGTCATTGCACCAATGGAACCTCCACTTGCATATAAAGTGATGGGTGCCATGGATGTATTTACTGTCACTTTTTACAAAAAGACTATACATTTTCAGCCATGACAAGAGACCAGCTGGCTAATTTAGAGTGCCTGCTGAACATTTGAGGAAAAGTAATCATTTTATTTTTCACTGGCGTATTTAGAAGGCACATGCTGAATATGAATGATTATAAATATAAAAATTATACAGCTGTATGGGGGGTATCCAAATGTTTTCATAGGAAATGCACAGAAATCCTCTTCACAACTCTGTGGTATTTTTGAGTAAAGTAATTCAGAAATGCGTATCTTTCAAGCAGCAAATAAAGGCTGGTCAAAACTGATTATAGTATTACATTTTTAAAAGGAAAGTTTTACTGCCAGCAATTCATTATATCTTTAGAAAAATGTATTAGTTTATTTGCAATTCTATTAACTGATATGGGTTCTAAAGATAATAGTCTAATTATTTGTAAACATGTTCCCTCTATTGATTACTCAGCAATCCAGTGTGTGAAAGTTCATTATTACAACATTCATATACTAGCGTTTAATTTCAGAATCCAGTTTGAAAATCAGGAATCCTTTATTATGTCTCCAAGAACAAAAATATCATGTGACTTGAGTATGAGATGAAAATATTATAGGTTTTACCTGTTTATTTTTTTCAATTTCTATTTTTTAATGTTATAAATTAAAAAACTTGGCACTGTGATGATGTTTATATATAATAGAAATATGCAGATTATATATATATAGACATATATATATACACATATATATGTGTATATATAGTATACACAGGAGAGAGTGCATTGTCAACAATATACAGCAGCCAAAAACCAAGTCTACTGTTCTAGAAAATAGTAAGTCTGAAACACTCTCATTTCTGTTTGCTGTCAGTCACCAGAACATATTTAATTTACTAAATACTTTTTATGTGACTGGCATTACGCGAGGCACAGTGTGTAGAATTACTAACAGTAAAATAGATGGCTTAGGTTTTAACAAACTACACACCATAAAGTGAACACAAATAAAATAATACAGTAGAGGAGCTAGCATGTCACCTCTCCAGAGGTCCTATTATGTCACCATCTGAAATACGTGAGACTCTTAAAGCCAGAGAAGTCAGGCTTCTGTGTGGCCAAAACAGATGTCTGAAATCCCCATGTACTTTAAAATACTTGTTCTTCAACTATTTCAGTTTTAGGTTTTGGCTCAACTTCCAGGGAGTTTGACTGTCTAGTTTCATAGAATAGTAGAAGCAATGAGTCAGAAACGGCTAGAGGATATAAAAAATAGGAGAGCAGTATTATTAGCACGTACAGCTGAAAAGTAAATAAGAAATTTTAAAAATAAACTCCAATTGTTATCTTATCATATTTAAAATGAGCTAGAAATTGATATCTATATGTGAAAGCTAAAACTATAAAAGTTCTAAAAGAAAACCAGACAAAAATCTCTGCAATCTTGGTATTTTTAAAGATGTGACACAAAAAGCATGACGCTTTCATCACCTAGACTTAAAATTTAAAACTTTGCTCTTTGCTCACAGATCAGTGAGAAGACAAAAAAATTAAATAATGGAGGATTTGAACTGATATTTCATCATAGAAGTTATAGCAATGAAAAATAAGCACCCGAAAAGATGCTCAAGAACATTAGCTATCAAGGGAGTACAAAGAAATACTGCCATGATATATTAATGTACATCCTTAGAACAGCTGGGCTTCTAAAAAGACTAACCATACCAAGTGTTGGTGAGAGTGTGGAGCAAGTGGAAGTCTCATCACTGTTAGTGAGAATACAAATTAGTACAACTACATTAACAAAAGATGAGTGTATAACTACCAGATGATCTAGCAAGTCTACTTCCAGGTATTTGCCCTAAAGAAATGAACCTATGTCCATGCCAATTCAATTAGAAGATTCATGTATTAGAAGCAAGATGTATCATGAATAGCAATGCCTTGCATATTACCTAACCCTGGAAGATGTTCATTAGTAGGTATTAACTGAATGAATGGGTGATGATAATTAATGTATGTGCTAAGATTCAGCATGCAAGTGTATAACATATTACAATGACTCATACTTTTTGTTTTAAGCTATGAATCCCATTCTTCAATAGAAACCTTATAAGAAATCCCAATGGATAAAACAGATAAACCAGGCTCTGCCCTGCCAGCTCAACCCACCTGTTTCCAGTGGCAATTGATGAAAAATCTCAACATGGAGTTGGCAGGACCTGCAAGGAGTTGTGAAGGCCTGGCAGGAATTTCACAATGGAAAGTGGAAAGATTCATTAGAGTGGGAATTACATATAGCGTAATGGAGCAAAACCCGAATAGATGGGATGGGGTTTGGTTATAAAGTGTTTTTCAGGCATACTCCTTCACTTCCTGCTTCATATTTAAGTCTCTTGTCTACCTTCCTAAGTCTAAAAATTCCCAGTACTACCTGTCTGGGCCTTTTGGCTACACCAAGAGGAGGAAATTTCTGCCTCTGTATGCTTTCATGGCACTACTGTCCTTCATCAAAACAAAAGATGCCATGGATTGTAAGACATACCATTATTTCATGCACCACTAAAAAAAGTGTTGCCAGTTAAGTTAAGCATAGTGCTCTCTTATCACTTAAATTTCTTAGTTAACTTATCTAATGAGCTCTTCCAGGATCATGTAGACATAGAAGACATGTAACTGAAGATCACAATCGACCTCTCCAACACTTTTAGCATTGATAACTTATTTCAGGAACACCAGGGTTTAATTAGCATAACCTTGTAGTTTTCACCCCCCACCCCCCAGTTAATCACATGTTGCTGGAAGTTAGATAACTGTTCAAAGTCAGCAGGAAGTTCAAAGAAAGTTCAATGCTTTAATGCTAAGTCCTGCACAATGAATGAATCCGTAATGCCAGCCTCTTGTTGTTTTGACATTTCTTTCATCTTGTAACAGACTGTATTTTCCAAATACCACTGCAACAATATCTCCCAGCCCATATGCTCTTCCAGGAACTTGCTGCTTCCCAATCAAGAGGTGAAGGTAACTTTTTTCCCTTGAATCTGGAAAGACTTTTGACTTGTAACTAACAGAATTTCAGCAGAAGTGATGCCACGTAACTTTTAAAGCTAGGTTGTGAAAGGTGATTCAGCTTCCACCTTGCCCACTGGACTACTTGCCCTTGAAGCCTTCAGCTGCCATATAAGCTGTACAGCTGCCCTGGAGATGCCAAGACATTTCAAAGCCCAAAGGAGCCCATGCGGAGAGACCACAGGGAGAAGTTGTGAGTCTACACAAGAGAGAAAGATGTCTGACCAGCCTCCAGGTGCTTCAGCTCCCTACTGTGCCAGCTCTGGTCTCCTCCTGATTGCAACTGCTGGAGACCTTGAGCTAGAACCACCCAGGCAATCCTCTCCTGAATTCCAGTCTCATAGAGACTCTGAGAGATAATAAAATGATCGATATTGTTCTAAGCCATTTAGTTTGGAGAGTGATTTGTTACAGAGCATGAGATAACCAGAGAGATCCAATCCTAGGCATCTGGCAATTTTTCATACCTTTAGTTGAAATGCTTGATTTGTGCTAGGCAATCTTTTTTCAGATATCTCAGTAACAAAACATAACTATTTGTATCTACTTGTGGGCATGGTCATATTTATTTCACTAATATAAATATTTGCTTCATTAATATATCATGTGCTTATCAGCCCTATTTCCATGCCTTTATGTGTGTGATAATTTTTCAGTGCAAAATCATAGAGTATTTTTTAAGAACGTGCTTTAAATGACATATGCAAATCAATACCTACAGTATCCGCAATGAACACAACTTAACTGCAGGGGAGGCAACACGAACACCCATCACCAAGTTCAAGAATGTGCAGACAATCACAACTAAGTCATGATAGTTACTTGGCCATCAGTGAAAACAGATGCCACCCATTTAAGCTGCATCCCAGTTTGAGGTGTTAGAATGTGAAAATTCTGAATTAGAGTAAATGAAGTGTGAAGTTCCCTGTTCCTCTCTCATGGCACCTATCATATATCATTATTTGCTTTGTATTCTAGGTGTTTGTGTACAGCAGTGTTATAGGGGCTGGTTGGACCAGTGTATTTACCTCCATATCTCCAGAGGTTCCATATTTCATGCTGTGCACACTACCTTGCTATCAGGAATCAATTAATCATCCACATTGACGCCACTTTAATATCTCACTTTGCAATCTCCAATCCTCAGACTTATTGGGCAATTCTTTGCTTACTTCTGTCTGGCTGGGAGTTTCATTTCCCTCAGTGACTGTTTCAAAGTTGTGCTGTACTTCTCAGCTTTCTGAGCTCATTCCCATCAGCTTGAGAATTTATTGGTAACATGGCACAGGGGAAAGAACCAAGATTTGGTGGCAAACAATGTTGAGTTCATAGACTGTGTGGCCTTTGGTAAGCAACTTAACCTCTCAAATCCTCAGATGCTTCTTTTATAAAATGGGAATGATATTACCTTCCCAGAAAGGCTATAATAAGCAGTAGGTAAAAGTTTTATGTAAAGTGTCTACTACCAGAGTGCCAAGATAAAAATAACATTCATTTTATCTTTAGCTCATTTTTACCACATTCTATTCCAATTGCCTATTTTATGGAGAAGATAAAGATCAATTTTTTATTTTCTCAATTCCATCTAAAATTTTACCTCTATCTTTATCCCACCTGTCTTCACTGACTCTGGTCTCATTGAGAATATCCCTAGTCCCTCATTAATAACATTGTAATGTCTTAGTTTCTTCATAGATGAGGAATAATGAAAATACCTACCCACAGGGTTGTTGACTAGGACTTAATCAATTAATACATCTTAAAACCTTAGATTATTACTTGGTTCAGAGTAAGTATTAAATAAATGTTAACAAATAGTAATTAGCATCTTGACTTTCTCATACTTTGTAGTGAATGGGCTCAACTTGGTGTTAAATTTAAATGACTTGAGGTATCACCTTACACCAACCAGAATGGCTGTGATCAAAAAGTATACAAACAATAAATGCTGGAGAGGGTGCAGAGAAAAAGGGAACCCTCACACTGCTGGTAGGAACATAAACTGGTACAACCACTATGGAAAATGAAATGGAGGTTTCTCAAAAAACTAAAAATAGAACTACTATATGATCCAGCAATCTCACTCCTGGACGTATATCTAGAGAAAACCATAATTTGAAAAGACACATGCATTCCAGTGTTCACTGCAGCACTATTTACAGTAGCCAAGACCACAGAAGCAACCTAAATGTCCATTGACAGAGGAATGGATAAAGCAGCTGTGGTACATATATACAATGGAATATTACTCAGCCATAAAAATAAGGAAATAATGTCATTTGCAGCAACATTAGAGATTATCATAATAAGTGAAGTTAGTGAAAGACAAACATCATATGACATTGCTTATATGTGGAATCTAAAAAAAAATATACAAAATATACAAGCGAACTTATTCGCAGAACAGAAACAGATTTATAGACTTTGAAGACAATCTTATGGTTACCAAAGGAGAAAGGTTGGTGGGGAGGGATGGACTGGGGTTTGGGGATTGACATATGCAGACTGTGGTAAATGGAATGACTGGCCAACAGGGACCTGCTGTATAGCACAGATAACTCTACCCAATATTCTGTGATCGTCTATATGGGGAAAACATCTGCAAAACAATGGATATGTATACATGTATGACTGAATCACTTTGTTGTACAGCAGAAATTATCACAACATTGTAAATCAACCTATATTTCAATAAAACTTTTAAACATAAAAAAATCTAAATGACCTGAGATGGGGAATAGGAAGAGAGATGAAGAGCTAAGGTTTGGTTTGAGTGGTTTAGAAGAACTAGAAATGATTGTGAAAGGGATAAAATGACTTCATGTCACCAAATAAAGCCAGATCTCTTTTCTTTAGGTTGTAAGTCTGATCATTGATATTCTCGCCTAGTCTCCATCTTATAAAACCTAAGGAAAACTGTGAACAAATATTTGTTCACTAACTGAATACAACTCTTATTTTCAAATACGATTCAATGGAAAAATGGAGTTCATAAACAGAATTTCACTTTAGGCAACTTTCAAGAGACGTTTTGCCAATTGACAGAACTCCACGAACACCAGAACTTCGCCTAGGCTCCCAAATGCCTAGCATCCTTCTGTAAATCCATCGGCACAGAAACACCTAACAATACTTGGTGGTTAATGCCATAGGAAATCACCAGCCCTTCCAGCTTAAATGATTATATATTAGGTATTTTGTTTACGAGGCATCATTTCACCACTCAAGTACATAGAAAAATGCAAAAGACTTTATTTTCTTCCAAATAACGATTAACTTTATAAAATATTTTTGAAAGATCTTTTATGATTAATTGTATTTTCCAATTTGTTAGCATTGCTTAGTCATTTTCCTGTGACTTTAGACTTGACTAACATGGTTTTAAATGCATTTTTACTACCTTGTGCAAGTTATTTTTACTGTATAATTGAGTTCTTCATATATAGTATACTGTTGAGGAAGTAGTTTTGATGATTATGTGAGATAAGTTGGAAATCAGGCAAAAAGGTACCTGGAATATAATAGATGATTTAACAAAGCTTAATTTCATGGCAAGCTTCCCCAATTCCTCCTGACCTTTTTTTTCTTTTAGTATGAGGGCAGGACTGTAGAGAGAATTTTAGAATGCTATCAACACTTCAATTTTATCTTCTTAGTCTCTGAGCTTTAAAGCATTAAAAGCAAAAAAAAAAAATGCTGACATTTCTGGAATTTCATTTAAAACCCCTATCTATTTAACCTTTAACAATCTGTACATGAGTATAAATATTTCTCCCTCTCTTTCTTTTTAGATCAGAGTTGTCCTCAGGTTTTCCTCCATTAAAAGATATGCCTGGGATTATCTTTTCTTGAGACAGGGTAGAAACCATATCCAAGCCTATTCAAGCTTGATTGGCAAAGTCTTTGGGATTATTACAAACTACTTTCTAAATGTCTGTACTACAATTCTGGAGTGTCTAAGGCGTTATCTATGCTTATTTTAAAAATCTTTCTGGGTCTGTGTAAGGAAAATCAGTACATTTATTAACAAAACACAATCCAAGGCCTCTAAGAAGACAATGGAGAGAAGCTCCCCATGTGGTGAAGACCAAGGGCAGTGGAGACATGGTTCCAGTTGTCAGCTCCAAAATCTACCAGTGCCTTGACCATCTCTCCTTAGTCACTCTTGCCATCTTTCTGCTAATTTCAGGGAGTGAAATCCTGCATTCATTTAAAATACAAGAGGCGGAAGTTCCCTTCGTGGCTCAGCGGTTAACGAATCCAACTAGTATCCTTGAGGATGCAGGTTCAATCCCTGGCCTCGCTCAGTGTGTTAAGGATCTGGTGTTGCTGTGGCCGTGGTGTAGGCCGGAGGCTACATCTCCAGTTAGACTGCTAGCCTGGGAACCTCCATATGCCACAGGTACACCCCAAAAAAGCAAAAATAAATAAATAAATAAATAAATAAATAAATAAAATACAAGAGGCAAATGGAGAGGCAAGTAGTATACTAGTATCATTCTTAATGCCTTATGGCTCAGCTCAGACATTTATCTAGACCTCATTAGAGTTGTGGAATGATGAAAAGCTACACACACATGCATGCATGTGTGGGCACACACACACACACACACACACACACCAGGGTAAATAGTTGAAATATGATATGTGTGTTCCTATGATTGACTAAAGCTAGGACAGAGTCAATCAAGAGCATGGTTGGTACCCAAGAGAAGAGGAGTGAAATGATTTGAGGAACCAGCAAAAAGACCCAGAACAGTCTTTGCTAAACTAACATCCATACAGATCCTCTTCCCTATATCCAGGTTCCCCAAGTCCCCATCCCTAAATGGAAGCAGTGCTTCTCAATCAGACTTCAGGAAAAGATCACTTGATGCCTGGGTGCCTCTTTCATAGACTCTAATTTAATTCAGCTTGGTGCAACCTGGCCATAGGTATTTTTTTAAATTCCCAGGTGGTTTGGCATAGCAATCAAAGTTGAGAACCATGAGTTTAAAGGTTGTCAATCAAGTCTCTTCCAGTTACCAGAAACTCGAGTGTAGGATTTCTAGGTGAAGTCTGTTTTTCAAAAATCCAATGCTAATATAATTCCTAATGGTCAGTTAAAAGTTGACAAATGATAACTTATCCATCCCTTGCCCTCCACCAACATACAAGGGTGGTGAGAGGATGGCAAGCTGCAATACAAAGACTATCTGTAAAAGGGAGAATAGGAAGCAACACAGAGTGGTCATTGGTCCACAGCACATTTCATGTCCAGCTAGACAGAACAATAAGCGGTCCTTGCTTTGCATGAGGGGTGAAGGATTTAGTTGGCCAATCTTTCAGACTTTAGTCCTAGTCTCTGGGACTGTCTTCCCTATCCTTTGTTTTGTAGGATTACGCCAAAGATGAGCACTGGGGAGAATTTTCTTTCCGGGCCTGCATCACCTTAAGGGGCTAGCTATGTGATTATGAGAGCCTGGAGATTGCCCTAGCAATCAACAAAAGCCTAACCCTTGGCTTGGGGTTTCTCTGGGAATCCAATTAGTGCGAAAGGACTAAGGATGAGGTTTTCCCCAGATACAGCTTCACCTCTTTGCTTTTGCTCCAACTGATCTAATCTTGGGTCAGAGAATTTGACTTTTCAACCTGTGTCTAGAAAATCCCATTTAGGAAGGAAAGTCACTTGTGGAGAGGGCTTTTCTTAGAAAAGCCATATCACCTTTTCTCTTTTCTTCCAGATCGGTTAGTTTTAGGTCAATCTTGTCTCTCTCTTGAAGGACTTAGGTGAAAGCAGAAATCTTTCATATGAAATCACTGACTACTACAGTCTTGGCTAGCACTTGAAATCTATTGTTAGGTCCAACAGGCAATCATTTAACTGGTTATCTTGTCACTACATAATAGGACCTGTCAACTTCCAACCATAGAAAATTTGCTCTGCTTACCTAGATGAAGTTAGTTCAATATTTTGGGATTTGTGATGAGCAAAACACCTTTAGTACCAAATTCTGTACCTGCTTTTGGTACAGATAAATAATAGAATGTAATTACAATGTGGCTTAAGTCATGAAAGGAATTAACTGGCTCGTGACTGAGTGGGAAGAGGTGGGCCTTTGGGTGCAGTTCAGTTAGAGGTTCAGTTTCGTTTTCCGCAGTTGTTTCTGCTCCTTCATCTTTGAGAGACTAGCTTCATCCTCAGGCTGGCTTCCCTTGATAAGGTGGCTGCGGCTAGAACTCAGCCTCTGTATTCTCTCTCCAGGTCATGTGCAGTGAGATTGGAGGGGTAGTGGGCAGATTTCTCTCTTTATCATTAAAGAAAAATCCAAAGTTTGACTTGAACTGGATAAAGTGAGATCATATCCTCACCTCTGGGCAGTGACTATGGTAGGAAGGAAGCAACTCCCTTGATAAACTTAGCCTAATGGCTTCTCACCATGTAGTTGGAGTGGGGTCAGCCAGCCTGTGCACACCTGGAGAGGCAGCCAATAAGAACTATATTATAGAAATAGAAAAAAAAAAGAAATCACATCTGCTCATATTTTAGATGTAGACGAACAGACACACAGACACATATAAATGAACAACTATATTTCCAAGAGTTTCAAAGTGAAAAGAAGTGTGAAATCGATAAGATAATCCCTTTGTGATCTTAGAGAGTATTTTTGTTCAAGAAAGTATTAATACTGAAATCTGTGAGTCTGATTTTTTTGAGCTTCTCTGATCCCCAGTGGTTTAAAAAAATACTTTAAATTTACAAATGTTGCTATTTAACAGGTTTTAGACTTTTTTTTTAAATATCCGTAAAAGTGATGAAATGCACAACGGCTAAGTCCCTAAATCCCTGGCAAGCACACTGTAATTGTATTATTATATTAGTGCTAATGCTATAATAATAACACATGTCAAAATCCCAGGAACCAAAAAGGTTGACTCTGGGGAATTCAAGTGCATTGACAACTCTGCATTCGCAAGAGTGATCCTGAGTTATCATTTCCCACTTCTTTCTATTCCTCAATGACACAGCCTCAACAGGATAATCTACATAAAGCACCCTAAGGTTAAGGAAAATCAGTATGAAACATTTTATTTTTACTCAGGGACAGTGAGCAAGGGGGAAATGGGCAAAAGAAATTGGAAATAGGCAGTTTATATTCCAACAAATAATCACATGGTTTAAAGTGTACTCTCAAAGCAGATTATACATTTTATGCATTTAATTATAATCATACTCTCCTCTTATCTGATATAAATATCTTCAATTTAAATATCAGTTTAATTGATGCCTATCATTTAATAATCATACTATGATCAGAGCCAATTATAACAATTCTTTCCTGTAAAACTAGAGTTGTTAGAATAATGTCGAGGAAGAAAATGTTTAAATTCTGACATAAAAATGTCTGTGATAAAACCAGGAGCTTTGAATTTCATGGTCCTTTAATATTGCCTTTGAAGTAATGAAAAAGCCATTTTCCACCACCTGCTTCAAGGACTTCACTAATAACATCTTGCACAAAGGACCTATCTTTTTTTAAGCAGGATATTGTGACGTTATTCTAAAGAATTTAAAATTATATAACAAACTTTTACTAGAATTTCAACAGTCTATCTTTTTTATTCTCCCTAATGAAATACTTGTTAAACAGGTTACTTCATCTTAACCTTATGGAAATGCCTGTGACAGAGTATCCATTATTTAATTCTGTTCCAGAAATAAAGGATGACAATTTAGGGGTGGTGAGGAGGAAGGATGTTATAACTAAGGGAAAGAACTAGGAAAAGAGGCTCTTCTTGTGGTCGAGGCTTCAGGTTCACCTTAGGTGGCAGAAAAATTAGTGACTGGATAGCCTTGAAATTGTCCCTCATGGACACCTACTTGCTTCCACACCAAACTCCCCTGCAGCAGGACTGGCTGTGCACTTAGGAGGGATCTGGTGGCAGAAGGAAATCACCAGGGCTTAAGCAGGTCAAGAGAATTGGCAGCGATCTTTGCAGACGTCTGCGTGTGACTGTCTCCATGTGCCCCGAATAAAGTCAGCTGCATCAAAAAGTGGAATTTCGGAAACTCCTGGCTTAGGGCTGTCTAATTAAAAAACGGTTCAAGATAAAGTTTCCCAGGAGCACAGAAATCTGAGGAGGAAATTAGTTTCTTCTTTCACTTCATATGGGATCTTGAGCTAGGAAACTGCAAAGGGGGATGATGTGAAATGCATGTAAGGGTGTCTCAGACAGTCTGCACTAAGGGAAAGATGGTTTGCGGCAATAAACCCAGGCTTTGTGTTGGTGCAGCTCAGCTTTCCTGGGAGGATCAGGTACTAGAATGAAGAGTGATTCTAGGAAGTAAACCAGTGAGGAATTACAGGGCATTTCTAATGGTCAAAGCTTATTTAAAAAAAGAAAAAATGAATGAATGAACTAAGGAACAATTACTCCAAAGTAAGACCTTCCCACAGACGTTTTTCCAAAGAAGATATCCAGATGGCCAAAAGGCATGTGAAAAAAATGCTTAATGCTGCTCATCATTGAAGAAATGCAAATCAAAACCACAATGCAATATCATCTCAGACCTGTTAAAATGGCTGTCATCAAAATGTCTACAAATAACAAACGCTGGCCAGGATGTGGAAAAAGGGAAGCTTAGTCCACTTTTGTAAGACTGTAAATTGGGGCCACCACTATGGAAAACTATATGGAAGTTCTTCAAAAAACTAAAAATAAAATTACAATATGATACGGTAATTCCACCCCTGGAGATATATTCAAAAAAAAGGAAAACACTAATTTGAAAAGGTACCTGCACCCCAATGTTCATAGCAGCATTATTTACAAGATCCAAGACATGAAAGCAACCTAAGTGCCCTCAACAGATGAATGGATAAAGAAGATGTAATGTGTGTATATGTGTGTGTGTGTGTGTGTGTGTGTGTGTACATGATGGAATATTACTCAGCCATAAAAAGAATGAAATTCTGCTATTTGCAACAACATGAATGGACCTAGAGAGTATTATGCTCTGTGAACAAAGTCAGACAGAGAAAGCAAATACTCTATGTTATCACCTATATGTGGAATCTAAAAAATAAAACAAAGGTATATAACACAACAGAAGCAGACTCACAGAAATAGAGAACAAACTTGTGGTTACTAGTGGGGGGGCAATGGGATTAGAGATATAAACTACTGTGTATAAAATAAGGAACTAGGATATATTGTACAGGCCAGGGAAAGACAGCCAATATTTTGTAATAACTTTAAATGATGTGTAATCTATAAATGTAATCTTTAAATGATGTGACTCACTGTGTTGCATACCTGAAACTAATATAATATTATAAATCAACTATACTTCAAATAAAAAAAAATAAAGACTTTCCTGTAATAATGGTGGAGGTCACAGCTGTTTTTTCCTTCCTTACACATACTTTTCCACTTGTTCCCTTCCTTTTCATGGGACGGATAATAACACCCAGCTTAGAACGATTGTCAGAACATTATTTGAACATTGCTACCTTAAGTATTTCATGGCATTACTTTATTGGAGTCATTACATTCCACGAGATTGCTTGAGTTGGACCAGGTGATAGGATGTCATATAGACTTTATATTCTAGACCAAACTAGATGAAACTTCATCTCGAACTATTTTAAATTAGACAGTCCCATTCCAGGAGTTTCCCTAACAAATAACCTCAAAGGAGCCATCTGAAGATGACTCCAATCTCTTCAAGTTAGGAATGACTTTTAAATGGCACTCTCTTCTGTGGAATTTGAGTTGGTTCCTTCTTCTTGTCTTCATTTCACCAGATTTGAGAAAACTGATCCATCTATAATATATTTTCAGTGTCTCTGATTGGGAAGCAGGAGAGGTTATAGCTGAGTTAGCAGGTGGGATCATAGAAAAGACAAGATGGCCATTTTATCTCACAGAACATAAAATCATAATATTTCAGGGTGGAAATGGACTTCAGAGAGCATCTAACCCAAGCAGTTCATTTAAAAAGAGGAAAAAAGGCACCTAGGTTGCTGAATGCTTAGTGAATGAGAAATGTGGTCATGAACATAATGAAATAATATAAAAATTCCTAACATAACATATATAGCTTAGTATATATACATATATATGGATATATATATATATATATATATATACACATAGCTAAAATAACGGACACATAGCTAAAATAACGGACACTGTTTTAATAACTATGATGCATAAAAGGCACCGAATTAGTAATCTTGGGTGATGACTTCCTGTTAAATTATAGCCAGGATTAGAATCATCATGTTTTCCCTGGGTGTAGCCACTCTACTCACAAAATATATAAAGGATCTAATATTATTAGCAATCATATTTAATTTCAAAAAGGAGTTAGTCATAAAACATTTTTTTTCACATTAGAAAATTTATTTGAAGTTATACACTGAAACTAATTTTTTAAAAGGATTTCTAGTGCTAAGGCTAATAATTGGTATCCCCAAACTTTTCCTAAATTGGAACTCCAAAACGTATTTAGCTGTCTTACTTTTGCCTAAAACACAGAGAACACAAGTGGGAGGGGAAGCTTAAGTTTACCTTCATAATATGTGGGGCTAAGTAGAAAGGCTCTGTGTAATGTAGCTGGCTAAGTTTTCATGACGGGGCTCCGAGGTGGTAGTTGGAGAGGTTATAGGGATCCCCATCTATATTTTAATCAAGACACAGGATGTACAGTTTAAGAAACACTGTTTCCTTTCTTCATACCATGACTGTATCTTCATCTCTCTAAAAGAGAAAAGATGGGCAGTCTGTTTCCTTTCAAACTCTTTTGGACACAGAGTTTTGAATGAAGGAGATAACTGATTAAAGTGATTTGGCCATAAATGCTATAACTAGGGCACCAAGGACATCAGCGTCTAGACAAAATAACGTCATAAAGTCTGCAGGAAAAAAAAAGTCATAGACCGACTGAGTTTTTGCATAATCAATACAGCATGTCACATTTGCTGAACCCTGAATGTTGCACCAGTGGTGAATGGGCAATCACATTCATTAAAGGGAATAAAAGTCATGTGGCTAAATCCTTCAATAACAATGAAAATTTAGAGGTAATGTCTTGATGTGACATCCCAGAAGCTGGCTCTATATTTATAGGTGATTTACAGCTCTTGCTTTCATAAAGTTCCAACAAGGGGGCTAGCCTTTCTTTTCTAGCATGCTCCACAGAGAATATTCAAGAACTTGGTTATCAGAGAAAAAAAGTCTACACTTGGACTAAATAATAGTAATAAAACCAATTAAGGGTCTGTGTACAACCCCCATAGACAATCCTCATCACCAGAGAGATATTATGTTAGAAAAAAACAAGAAGGGCAAAGGACCAACGAGACACTTCACTGAAGAAGGAGCCCTTTATTGCCAAATTGACTCTGGGGTAACTCCATCCTACATCTACAGTCAACAACTTCGAGAGTTTGGAAAGAAAGTCAAGAACACCTAGTTCAAGTCCCTCATATATAGAAAATGGAGCCAGGAAGAAAAAAACTGCCTTGCTGAGTTAGACTATTAGACTAAGGAAGACAACTTCCTGATAAATTTAGTAGGGTTTTGAAAGGTCTCCAAGAATATTTACTCAACTACAGAAAGAAAGTTGAAGGAAAGATTCCACATGCAGTAGTCATTGTCATCACCAAATTACACTGAAGTGCCTAGAATGAAAAGAAGCAGGGACAAAACATAGATGAAGTTTCTAGAGGCTTGTGTGAAAAGGCAGATGGATCTGGCTTCTGATTTTGCATCAGAACAGCAGTGTGTGGAAACGGAGTGTGAGCTTGGTAAGCAGTTTTCCTCTCAAGAACAGGCCAGATGTGGCACAGATAACTTGGCTTAAGAACTCAGAGAGGCTTCTGCTGAAATAGTATAAGCCCTAGAACATACAACTGCCAAGGAAAGCTGTGAAATGTCTTTTACTTGCAACCTTTAAGATCTTTCAGGGCTGGTTTATATATAAAGTGACTGTGACCCTGTCTTATCCTTCAACCATTACCCTCTGAGAAGCTACCATCATCTGGTTTAGTGTCTGACTTTAAAGCTTGTCCGCTTGCAATTATGGTCCATGAAATCCAACAATTTGGCAAGAATTAAGCATTATCCAGGTGTTGGATATAATGCTACCAGTTTGGACTGTTTTGCTTTAGAGTCAGTGTCTCCGGGTGGTGGGAAGCTGCTGCTTTCTCTTCCCATTTGGAGGGGAGGAGGGACATAGGCAGGGCAGTGACTTAGTAAAAGCACCTCTGAATCCTTGCACACATAGTGTGTTTGTCTTACTTCTTAAAGATCAGGACTGTAGGCACAGCCCTTTATTAAAAAATAAATTATATAGGAAAACAAGATTCCCCATTTACATTCTATAAAACAGTTTTTTTTCTTAAATTTTATCTTTTTTAGAAAATTGTATTTTTAATAGGGCTATTCTGGAGAGCACCAAAATCAGAATCGCTTAGGATGCTGGTTAGAAAAGTGGATTCACAGGCTCCATTCATGGTGTAGCAAATTAGAATTATAGGAGACACCACCACAAAAAGCTGTATTTAAAAAAATTTTTTTTTAGTTATTTATTTTTTTCTTTTTATAGTCATACCTGCAGCATATGGAAGTTCCTGGGCTAGGGGCTGAATCGGAGCTGCAGCTGCAGGCCTATGCCATAGCCATGGCAACATCTGATCTGAGCCGCATCTGCAAACTATGCCACAGCTTGTGGCAACACCAGATCCTTAACCCACTGAAGCCAGCGATTGAACCCGCATCCTCATGAACTCTAGGTCGGGTCTAAACCCATTGAGCCACAATGGGAAATCCCCAAAGCTTCAATTTAAACAAATCACCCAGGCGATTTTATGCATTGCTCTAATTCTTAAGCATTACTTAAATCTATTCTCTAAGCTTGGACTGAAAATAACTACTTAAGTGCTTCCAAAGGACAAGAACAACAAAACATGTATAGGCTATAATTCTACAATAAAAACATATCATTATACAAATGACACATTAAGAGAACCTAAGAAAATATGCAGATGCACTTTGGTTAAAATCTCACTCCCAGCATATAAATTCTCTCTTTGCTTCATTTTCACAGGTCACATTTATATTTATGATACTGTGTGCAATTTCATACTAAATTAAGAATAATTATCCGCCTTCTTTCTCTGACTCAGTTTTTATGGGGCTGACTCTGTATAGATTCAATATTCTTCATACTGTTAGGCTCAAATCCACAAGGAAAATCACCATAAAAGTTCTGTAAAAGACCTTCACTGCAACCAAATGATCAATGTGAACAATCAGAAAAACCTATCAGTGTCTGAGAAAACTTAAACTTCAATGAAGTCAGGGAGTTCCCATTATGGCTCAGTGATAATGAACCCGACTAATCTCCATGAGGATGTGGGTTCGATCCTTGGCCTCACTCAGTGGGTTAAGGATCTGGCGTTGCCATGAGCTGTGGTGTAGATCAAAGATGCCATTCAGACCTGGAGTTGCTGTGGCTGTGGTGTAGGCTGGTGGCTACAGCTCCAATTCGACCCCTAGCCTGGGAACTTCCTTATGCCGCAGGTGTGGCCCTCAAAAAGCCCCCCCAAAAAGAAAAAAAAGGCAGTAATAATTCAAATCCAGCCCTACATCCAAATCTCCCAACTTTCACTCAGAAAAGGGGCTCTCAAGCAATTGCCACTCCTTTGCAATTTTCAAATGTTAACTTAAATCGGAACCTCTCCTTAGCATTCAAGCCCTTGCTTCTCTTTGCAATAGAACTTACAACCTGAACAGCCTTGATGTCAGAGTTTGCAAATAGGAGTGTTATGAATGGGTTTCAATTCCCAGCTGATAAAGTTGTACACGGTGCAACTGACAGATGTTAACTTGTGAAGGAGTTACATATGCTTAAAATATCTTTCCATTCATGGTGAGAGAAAAATAGCCATTTCAAATATGTACTAGCTGGTATGCTGCCCCCTGGCCAAAAGCTCTTTATATAGAATGCCATCTTGCACAGCATCATGTCAAAAGCAGGAATAGCAAGAGGTCTAATGAACAAAAATCCTGTGTCCTGTTAAGTGAAAACAAATTTGAAACCATGCTGGGAAGCCAGCCGCTTGTTTACTCTATAAGATCAGTGTTTTAATGTTACCGGCTAGAAATCGGATCACTGGATTCCCACGTGACCAAATCCAAGCAGAATTAGTGTCAAAAAAGCCATACCCTTACTAATTCACATTAGTTACAGGGGACTCTCTGTGCGTCAGCACCACACAAACGGCTCTGTGGACAAGCAGAATAACTCAAGGAGATACCGATAGGAAAATCATCTGTTCATTTGCTGTGGCAGTGCTATTTAGTGCTAATTAATTATAAAAACAGCACAGGCTTCTGCTAGATACCGTGTGACGGCTGGAGTTTTGTCAGAGCAAAAATGTGCCAATAATTTAAGGAACTACATTAATGCTATGATATTAAATTTTTGCTAGGAAGTGAAAGGGGAGAGAAGCCTATATTTTGTAAGATCTTTAAGTAGGTATAAGACAGAGTGCTGGAATAGACCTTTTTATCAATTTTTAGACTAGGGAAGGAGCCAGGTACTAAATCTGGTAATATTTTTTATTTGAAATATACCACGGGATCAACTCTGAATATGTCACCTTTAAAAAGCCCACTTCCATCCCTGCACCTTGGGCCACTGGTGGACTGTAAATTGTCACAACTCCTCAGGAAGACAGTGCGGTGGTGTATCTGAAGCCTTGTAAATTTGCATGCCCTCTGACCTCACAACTTGACTTCTGTGAACTTATTACAGGCAAATGATTAAAGATACTAAGTCAAGACGATCTGTAGGAGCATTCATGGTGGCTCAGTTTGTAAGAGCAAAGAGTTAGAGGTAACGTGAGTGTGCTAGAAAGAAACACTTGTCAAACTATGGTACAACCATTCAATGGATAACACACATGGGAGAAAAATTTTCCACATGCACTGGAAAATTTTAGGATACATTATTTAATTATTATTTCTGTTTCTCAATACTCTGGAGATATATGATTTAACAAAAAAGGAGTCTAACCAAATATTATAATTGGTAGAATTCAAGTATCTGGTTGTGTCACTGATTTTTGGTGAGTCTCTTAGATTTAGGGTTTGTCTTATGAATGCACCTGGAATGAAAATTGGGTCTGAGTGTTTGAAGAGAGTAAAGATTGTGCAAGGATAGAAATGTATGCGCCCAAGAAAAAGTATACACAGACTCCACTATCCAGGGGCATTAAATCCTATCCGCTTCCCTCTGCCAGCATCCCAGTCACAAAAAGCACTAGGACAGGGCTCAGAAGTGAGAGATACCTCTGTATTGCTTCTATTATTTCTTTATATTTCTTCCTAAGTGATAATGGGAATACATGTTAGAGTCAGTCAGTGATTTTCTCGCTTTTCACTTTGAGTATTTTTTAATGCAATAATATATGAAACATTGTTATTTAAAATATATGCAGTATAGTGGGCCAAATACCTTGACTGACCCTCTTGCTGAAAACAATTAAAAATTAAAAAAAATACTAAAAGTATTTTATGACTGAAAAGCCAAAACCCAGTGAAAACCGGAACCCAAAGGATACGTCAAACATGGAAGATAAGCTTGGCTTTGAGGGCATTTGCCATCAGGATGAACTTGAGCATCAGCTTTCATGATCTTATGACACATACAGGGCAGGAGGAAAAGAACGCCAGAGTCCCTCAAAGTCCACCCAAAGTCACTAATACGAGATCCCACAAAAGGAGGCCTCTGCATGGCCTATATGCTCAATGTAAGGGAGAACGGAAATTACATTCCCCTCATGAGACTGAAAGAAAATAAAACCACAAAATGGAGAGCACCAAGAACACAGCATTCAGAAAGGACTGTCAAATCAGACCTGCCAGGTTTTCAGGTATTATAATTGTTAAGCACAGAATAGAAAATAATTATGTTTAGTATGTATATAAAGCCCAGCAAGTTTGAAAATATGAGTAAAATGAGAAATAGACAAAAAAAGACCAAACACTTGAAAAGTAACTAAAATAGAACTTCCAAAAATTATATAAAGTGCTTTGGAATGAAAAACTCAGCTGCTAAGAGTTTTTATATATAGCTGAGAAAGAATTAATGAATTTGAAAGCAGATCTGAAAAATTATCCAGAACAAAACATGGAGAGACAAAGAGATGGAAAATATGAAAAAATAAGTCAAGTTGTATGGATAAGAGAGTGAGAATGTCAAGTATGTATATTATTGGAAATCCAGTAGGAGAAGAGAAAATGCGGCAGAGGCAACACTTGAAGAATGGCTAAGAATTTCCTCAGTTTTATATTATTTCTAGTATAATTGCTCTTTTATATTATTTATATTGACTGGTATGAATGAACAAAAATAACGCTTGGTAGCAAACTGCACAACACCAAAGACAAAAATAACATCCTAAAAACAAGAAGGGTGGATAAAATTATCTACAAAAGCAGACTTGATTGAGAATTTACTTCTCAGAATTAACAACAGAAAAGAACAATGGAATATCTTCAACATGTAGAGAGAAAGGTACATATCAACCTAAAGGTGTAGGCTTAGTGAAAATATCTTTCTAAAACAAAGGCAAAGCACTGTGGAAAACAGTATGGAGGTTTCTCAAAAAACTGGAAATTAAAACTACTATATCCATGCTTGGATATACATCTGAAAAAAACAAAAATAGTAATTAGAAAAGATACGTGCAACCCAATGTTCATAGCAGCCTTATTTACAATTGCTAAATGTGGAAGCAACCCATGTGTTCATCAACAGATGAGTAGATGAAGATGTGGTCTACACACACACGCACAGTGGAATACTACTCACACACACACACACAGTGGAATACTACTCACACACACACACAGTGGAATACTACTCAACCATAAAAAGAGTGAAATTCTGCCACTTGCAGCAACATGGCAGAACTTGAAGAGCTAAGTGAAGTAAGTCAGACAGAGAAAGACAAATGCTGTATGACATCACTTATATGTAGAATCTATAACAAACTAGTGAACATAACAAAAAAAAATAAGCAGATTCACTTATATAGAGAAAAAACTAATGGTTACCAGTTGGAAGAGGGAAGGTGAGAAAGGCAAAGCAGGGGTAGGGGATTAAGAGGTACAAACTACTAGGTATAAAATAAGCTACCGATATTGTACAACACAGGGGATATGGCAAATATTTTATAACTACAACTGGAATATAACCTTTAAAGATGGTGAATCACTATATTGTATACCTGTAACTTTTATAACATTATACGTCAAGTACAATTCAATTTAAAAAAAAGCAAAGTAAAGATATTTTCAGATAACAAGAACCTAGAGTCAGCTGTTTCTCAGCAGAGCCTTTTAGTGAGGCATGGGATTAAAATCTAAGATCAGGGTGTTAGGGGTGCTCATAGCTATGAGACTGTCATTGTTTCTTTATAATAGCCTTTCAATGGCTTTTCAGCTATCTAGAAAATATCTGCATCTACATACACACCCAAACATACACCTATGTGCACACATATGTGTATGATCATGCACATATCACTTGCATTACCCATATGAATGCATACGGTAGAAATTATGAGTTGACACTGGTACCTCCATTCCAATCCATCCCCATGTGGTTCATACTTGCCCTTTCACTCCATGGCTGCCTGTCCCTTCTTTCAGAGTGACAGACCTGTCTCCCCTGAACACATTCACTCACTTGCTGGGTCCTATCACACATCTATATTGTGATAAAAATAAAATCCCAGGAGGTCCCGTCGTGGCTCAGTGGAAAGGAATCTGACCAGTATCCATGAGGATGCAGGTTCGATCCTTGGTCTCACTCAGTGGGTTAAGGATCTGGCGTAGCTGTGAGCTGTGGTGTAGATCACAGACGTGGCTCAGATGCCACACCGCTGTGGCTGTGGTGTAGGCCAGCAGCTGCAGCTCTAATTTGACCCCTAGCCTGGGAACTTCCATATGCTGCGGGTATGGCCCTAAAAAGAAAAAAAAAATCCCAAACTGAGCTAAAAAGATTTCCAGATGTGTCTGCAATTCTTGCCTCACAATCTTGCCCATGACAAAGAGTATACAATCAAATACTATGTTCGTAATTTACTGGAATGAGAGTTTTTTGGTGTTCTTTCAGTGTGCTTATGGAATTCATTTAAAAGAGAATTTGGTTCATTTGTTTCCATTTGCTTTCAGTTTTAGTTGTTCCTCTCTTCCCAACCTTGTTGGCTTAGTTTTACGTTTTTGAAGATGTAGAAGATGAACATGCTTCCAAAATTAAAACTTTAAAAAAAGAGAGGTATAGTCGGAGAAATATCATTACTTTCCAAATTTCTTCCTCTCTATCCCCACTATAACAAATACATTAAAAACTTGGCTGAAATTGAACATTGTTGATGTATCTTTCTTGTGTTACATTTTGAAGGGAATAGCAGACATATAAATGTTTTTCTTATTTCCTCTTCTTACACAAAAAGCATTTTGCTTGCAAAAAAACCTCAAGGGTTAAGGAAGAAATAAGGATAAAAATCAGAAAATTTTTAGGACAAATTATGATGATACTGAATATCAAAACATATAGATGCAGATAAAGAAATACCCGATGAATGCGCTGAGCATCCATCTTAGGAAGTCAGTACAAGAGCATCAGAATTAAAGCAAACAAAGCAGAAGGAAGAAGGAAATGAGAACAGAGGAGTGGAATAAAAAACGAGCACACAACAGAGAGGGCTCAGACTGACAGAAGTTATTCTTGGACAGCAACTAAAATTTACAAAACTGCTCAAAAGCAAATCGAAAAAAGAAAACAAGAAAAGAGAAATTATAATCCAAAGGAAAGGATGACATAAATTCAGATGCCCTAAAAGATTAGAAATATAGTAAGAGGTTATTTTAATAACTTTATGGTAATAGACAAATTCCTTTAAAACTGCACCAAAAATTCACTCAAGAATATATAGAAAGACTAAATAGTACCACGTCTACTGAATATTTGACATTATTAAACAAAATTATTTCTAGGAGAAAACACCAGGTAGTATTTATTACTTATAAGTTCTATCCAAAAAATTTTTAAGTTATAAATGTGCCCAAATCATACTAAAGAGTAGAAAACCAGACAACATTCACCAAACTCATTTTGAGGGGAAACTAACATGATCTTGCAGCAGCTCAAAAAGAAAAATAACATGGTGATCTCAATAGTTTCATTTTAAAAACAGGGCAACCTGTAAATGCTTAACCAGATAAAGACAGAGGGAAGAGGGATAGCTATTCAAAAAAATTAAATGCTATACTCAGGGTAACACACAAACATATTCCCTTTAAGTTAAGAAGATCACAAACCACCTACATTAACTTCTACTAAGGGTGCAATGGGAAGTAGAAGCAGTATGGTGAGGTAGGAAAATAGATAAAAGAGAAAGGAAGGAATAAAATTATCACTATTCGCTGATAATAAAATTGTCTATATTAAAAAATCCTCCAATTTTCAGATAAGGTATTATAGTTATGAAGGAAGTTTAGTGAAATTTTTGGATAATTTGGGTTCCTTAGAGTTGTCTAGACACATAACACCAATTGCATTTCTTCTATCCAACAGGGAATTAAATTAAAGTAATTAATTAATTTTTTTTTTTTTTTTTTTTTACAGCTACACCTCTAGTATATGGAAGTTCCTGAGCCAGGAGTCGAATCAGAGCTGTGGCTGCTGGCCTACACTACAGCTACAATAACACCAGATCCAAACTGCATCTGTGACCTCTGCCGTAGCTTGTGGCAATACCGGATCATTAACCCACTGAGCGAGACCAGGGATTGGAACCCAAATCCTCACAGAGACAACGTCAGGTCCTTAACCCACTGAGACATAATGGGAACTCTGGGGAATTTAATTTTAAAATATACAATTTGTAACAATATCAAAATGTAAATTTCCCCCAAATAAATCCAGCAGCTTTTCTAGTTTATGTGGAATATGTTAAAATTTTACTGAAAGACACCCATGTGATCCCACCAAAAGAAATACCCTGTACAGAGATGGAATGATCCAAAATCATTATGAGGCTAATTTTTAACAAGCTGATCTATCGATTCAATTCCAGTCAAAATTCTAATCTATTAATCTCTAACAGGGATTTTCTCTGTGTGTGTATAATAAAATAAGCTGATTCTAAAATGTATATGAGGAGTGAAGGGTAGAGAATAGTCAACATAATTCTTAAAGTGAGAAAACAATTTAATTTATGAGAACTCGGATTATTATGAAATACATTAAGACTAAGTGGTTTGGGAGCTTACATCTGGAAGATCTGACTTATTTCTGAGTAAAACTTTTTTTTTTTTAGGGCCACATCTGCCCTGGCATATGGAAGTTCCCAGGGTAGGGGTCAAATCAGAGCTACACCTGTAGGCCTGCATTGCTGCACAGCAACAGCAATGCAGGATCCAAGCAGCATCTGCAACCTATACCACAGCTCACAGCAAGGCTGGATCCTTACCCCACTGAGCGAGGCCAGGGATCCAGCCTGCATCCACATGGATGCTAGTCGGATTTGTTTCCACTGAGCCACAATGGGAACTCCAGAGCAAGACTTTTTAATGAAAATAAAATCAGACATCTAAAAAATGGAATTAGATCCTTACCTCACACCATAAACATAAATCAATTTCAGATGGATTAAAGACTTGAAGTGGGATGCAAAATTATAGAACTTTTAGACATGGACATTGGAACAATCTTTACGGCATGTATTGGTGCAGTGCCTTTTCTTCAATACATAGACAATCTCTAGAGACACACTGGGAGGCACTGAAAAGGTAACATTTTGTTCCTGCAATTCACTAAACAGAAGAGACACCCCACATACGCCAAAAAGGATGCCCCAAATCTACAATCTGGCAAATTACAGTGTTTGGGGAAAGCATCAGAGATAAACCAGCTTTTCATACAGAATTCCTGATAGGGCTGACGACCATGTCTTTCAACAGGCAAATAATTTTAGGAAGGCAAAGCAATGAAAAATACCATTGACACACATCAACAGGAAATGGAGTTCACTGAATTATCTTGCACAAGCAATAAAACAAATATTAAAGGTTAATCTTGAGTCACAGAGGACATACCGTCCTATCAATATGAACAGATGTAGTTAGTGCCTTAGCACCTGAAAGCTACACTTAACATTTTCTTTTTTTTTTTTTTTTTTTTTGCCTTTTGTCATTTTATGGCCGCGGGTTTTTATGGCCGCACCCGCGGCATGTGGAGGTTCCCAGGCTAGGGGTCTAATCGGAGCTGTGGCCACTGGCCTGCGCCGCAGCCACAGCAACGCAGGATCCGAGCCGCGTCTGCAACCTACACCACAGCTCACGACAACGCCGGATCGTTAACCCACTGAGCAAGGGCAGGGATCGAACCCGCAACCTCATGGTTCCTAG
>PVHT020000077.1:10770635-10801045 GCA_004024745.2 Catagonus wagneri
GGAGGTTCCCAGGCTAGGGGTCTAATCGGAGCTGTGGCCACTGGCCTGCGCCGCAGCCACAGCAACGCAGGATCCGAGCCGCGTCTGCAACCTACACCACAGCTCACGACAACGCCGGATCGTTAACCCACTGAGCAAGGGCAGGGATCGAACCCGCAACCTCATGGTTCCTAGTCGGATTCGTTAACCACTGCGCCACAACGGGAACTCCCATACACTTAACATTTTCATCTGTAAAACTGACAGAAAGAAGTAATTCTTAGAGCATATAAAAATGATATGTAGATAGAGACATGGACTGCCCCCCAAATTATCTGGTTACAAGACAGTGAATCATGGAAGTGCCATTAAAACCTGAATGTAAGAATTTTTAAGAGAACATAAGAATGTTTCCTCTAGGCCAGTCCTCACTAGCTGATGACCCCACAGTCATGGTCATAAATATTTTAACCCCTGTGTTTCTTCCCCTGCTCATAGCCATTGATAAAATCCAGGGAACTGTAAGAATGTCTTCTCCTTCTGCTTCTCTCCTCTTCCTTCCCCCACTTCCCCATTCTCTTTCTTTCCCTCCTCCTCTTCCTCCATTTCCTTCTCTCTCTCCTTTCTTCTTCTTCTTATTTATTTAATTTTTTTTGGAAACAAAAATTACTAACCACTGAAGACAACTGCAGAAAAATTCTTTTCTTTATAAAGGAGAGGGAGAGGAGTACAAACTTGGAATCTGCAGCATATTTTAAACTGATTTTAATAAATGAAAAATATAACCCCAATGCCTTTCCAATACCAGACGCTTATATTTTCAGGAGTTTCAGACAGTTTTTCCTCTGCATACTGGAAAGAGAAGAAAGCCCTCTTTCTCCTATCTAAATAATTTCAGGCACATATCATATCAATAAGCTACAGCTGGCATAAAACAATGATTATTTCATAAGGACAAGTCCTTGTGAACTAATCATAAATGTCTAGACTTGTAGCTGTGACTCCTTTTATAATGACAGAAGATCTAAAACATGAATCACTTTCTTTCCAACAAAAACAACTCGGTAATACTGGAGAGGAGAACACTAAAAAAGCAATTTTAATAACTGTCCTGAGAACACATTGGCCTCCACTTTCAAGTTTCTAATTTATGGACTCAACTCAAGTAGAAGAATGTGGATATTGCTCCTCTCCTTTTCAGCCTCAGGATCTCAGACTCACTTGGCTCAGTGTCATCACGGCAGCTGAGGGCACACTGTCCTGCCAATGAGAGATTTCTGAAGAAGACACAAGCCAAGGTCATAAGCTGGCTATAAGGTTAAAGTGACTTTTCAGTCCTAGAAAGTCACCAAGTGGAATCAGGATGGCATAGCTACTTAGAGTCACTCTAATCCTGTGCATTTAAACATGCACGTTGCTTTAAAAAAAATGGTGTCAAAGACTGTTTATCAACACCCTTCCCATTCTGACTCCGCTTTCCTCCCAGTATTCTTTGGACTTCTGATTCCTGCGACTCAGTTCTTCCATTTTCTTGCTGGGCTGGCCCTTCTGGAATGAAGATGGAGTGTGGCGTGCTTGGTCTGATTTCTAAGGGGCCCTACACAAGGCTCACCCTGCCTTGCAGCCCTGCGGGACAGCCTGGGGCCTGCTGTGGCCTCTTCTGCAGGGCTAAGCAAGTTCAGCAAGGCCGGCAGGGGAGCGGATCTACAGTCCCAGGTTTGCCTGCAAAGTTACAGCAGTCTCTGGTGAAACCTTCCACAGTCCTCATTTGACAGTCACCCTGGTGCGTGCTGTGGCTGTGTTCATTTTACATCTCCTCGCTTTTTTCTTCAGGGTTTTCCCTTTATCTGGAGTTGAAAAGGCGCTATGAGAATAGCAGTGCATTTCTCTTTCTGACTTACTTCCTTTAGTATGAGAATCTCTAGTTGCATCCACGTTGCTGCAAATGCCATTATTTGGACCCTACAATATGGCACAAATGAACCTATCTACAAATCAGAAACAGACTCACAGACATAGAAAACAGATTTGTGGTCGTCAAGGGGAAGAGGGGAGGGAGTGGGATGGATGGTGAGTTTGAGGTTAGTAGATGCAAAACTATTCCATTTAGAACGGATAAGCAATGGGGTCCTACTGTACAGCACAGGGAGCTTATATTCAGTCTCTTGGGATACAAATGATTGAAGACGGTATGAGAAAAAGAATGTGTACCTATCTATCTATCTATCTATCTATCTATCTATCTATCTATCTATCTATCTATGACTGGGTCACTGTGCTGTACAGCAGAAATTGACACAACACTGTAAATCAGCTATACTTTAATAAAGTAAATAAATACATAAAAGGGAAAAAGAGAACAGTAGTGTGCCGGCCACTGTTTTGAGATATTAAATTCGTGGAGAGTAGGAATTTTGGCTGCCGTGTCCTCTCCTCTCTAGTGACAGATCATGTTCTGTTACATGACTAAAGGGACTTTGCAGATGTAATTACAGTGACAAGACTTACAGAGGGAGATTATCACTTATTATTGGACGAGTCTAATCACATGAGCTCTTAAAAGCAGAGAATTTTCTCTATTTGCAACCAAAGAGAGATGTGTCAGAAAAGGAAGTGAAAGAGGCAAAATGTGAGCGGGATGTGATCCACTGTTGCTGGCTTTGAAGATGAAGGAGGCCATGAGCCGGGGAACGCAGAGGTGGCTAGAAGCTGAGAAGAACATCAGGTTGACAAAGGGGAAGGAAAGCGTGGACACACGGAATTGATCTGGGCCAAAAGCATGAAGGAGCCTAAAGGTGGGTCCCCCCCCCCCCCATCCAACCCCAGGGCCTCCAGATACAAGCCCACAATGGCAGACACCTTGATTTTGGTTTCACGAGACTTTGAGCAGAGGAACCAGCTGAACCCCCCAGGACTTCTCGTCTTCAGATCTGTGTGATAAATTAGTCTTGTTTTAAGTCATTTCATTTATGCTAATTTGTTACAACAGCAATAGAAAACCAATGTAGGAGTTCCCATCGTGGCTCAGTGGAAACGAATCCAACTATCTATGAGGATGCAGGTTGGATCCCTGGCCTCACTCAGTGAGTTAAGGATCCAGTGTTGCCGTGATCTGTGGTGTAGGTCACAGATGTAGCTCGGATCCCGCGCTGCTGTTGCTGTGGTTTAGGCCAGCAGCTATAGCTCCGATTCAGCCCCTAGCCGCGGTGTGGCCCTTAAAAAAAAAAGGAAAACCAATGTAAGTTGTCATTTTTGTCTTTTATAGTCTCCCAACTCTCTTTTCTCCTTCCAAACAGGAAGCTGGCTCTGTGTTTTAGTTATAAGGGAGCCATGAGGTAGGGAGTGTGCTCTGAATTAGACTGCCCACTTTTCTGGTCTTTGCTTAATGAAATCTAAAGCCAAAGGGAAAAGGGATTCCTGAGATTATGTAGAATGTCTAGATGAGAAGAAACCAGAAAGAAGACAGAGGGAAGTTTCTTCCAAACCTGAGCTCTCCCTGGGTTTGTGGGCAGGAGACTGGGAGGGAAGAAGAAAAGGGGTCATCAGAGGGGTCTTCGAGGACTGATGGTCCAAGAAAATATCTCTGCCTGGAATGAGCTTGGTGGCTGGATCAGGGGCAGGGCCACCCCCCGGGAGCATCGTCTGAAAGCCCAAGAGCAATGAGAAGCCTGCACCGTTGCTCCTGTGTTACTCCCACATGGTATGTGCTTCCCCAGTCACCCAGGGAGCCTGATGGAAGGAGCGTGAGTGCCCCTGCGCCAGGACAGGTGTGCTCCCACAGTCCCACCATCTTACTACAGCAAAGCCATGGTTCTCTGCCTCCACCCGGCGCCCCACTACATCTCGGGGTTTGCAAGGGTGCACTGTCCATGTTCTCCCAAGCACTGAGCTTTCAGTCTGTCACCCCCCTCCACACCCCCCACCTGGCTCTTCTCCTCGGCTCCAATTCCGCGGACGGTAGTGACGCACCTGCTGCCGCCGGCTCACAGTCCTGCTCGTAACTCTTCTAGTTCTCACCAGCTCACTGAACCCGTTTCAGGGATCAGCAGGCACCTGGGCCAGGGGGTGGGGAGGGGGGTAGGGTTGCTCAATTCACCCCAGGAACTATAAAGTTACACACTCTACAGCCCCCTTCTGGCTGTCTTCAACCCACAGAAACATCACCACAAAGCAGGTGACCACATATTTCATGATTAAAAACTAGGGCACTTAATAGTGAAAGGTGAAGCAATGGGAAATCCTGCCAGGACAGCAGGCACATAAACCCAGGGGATCCTGGGAGGCATGGTCATGCAAGCAAAATACCTCTTTGCTTTGCTTTTTTGGTCATCCTCTGCTCTCTGGTGGCTGAGACAGGGGTCCCAGGGTGCACTGGATGGGAGAGGGGACGTACTCTCATTGAGACACTGTGCTGGGTTGAAGATGCCCCTTCCCCTCCTTTTGGACCCTTTGCTCTTTTTTGTTGTTGTCGTTATTATCTTTACAGTTTTCTTTTCTTTATTTTTCTATAGAGTATAGTTGATTTACAAGGTTGTGTTAATTTCCGCTGTACAGCACAGTGATACACATATATACACATTCTTTTTCTCATACTGTCTTCCATCATGCTCTATCCCAAGAGACTGGATATAGTTCCCTGCGCTATACAGTAGGACCTCATTGCTTATCCATTCTAAATGGAATAGTTTGCATCTATCAACCCCAAACTCCCCGTCCATTCCACTCCTCCTCCCACCCCTCTTGGCAACCACAAGTCTGTTTTCTATGTCCGTGAGTTTGTTTCTGTTCCGTAGATAGGTTCATTTGTGCCATATTTTATATTACACATACAAGTGATATCATATGGTATTTGTCTTTCTCTCTCTGACCCCTTGCCCTTTGGACCATGCTGGGCTGGTCCTCATTTTCCCTTCTTGTTGGTTGAGATCCTCCCTGGAAGGTTTCTGTCCCTTGGGCAGAGAGATTCATGTCAGGTTATCCCTAAACCCTTCAGGAGACCTGGGCAGACCGAGCTCGAGTACACACAGCTCTTACTCTCAAGCCGTCTACTTTATGTTACTGAGTTATGGTTGCACAACCGGAAACTATTTGAGCCAGAACTAGAATCCCAGTCTTTTAAATTTCATTCCTGTGTTTTTTCTTCAGCATCACAAAGTTCCAGGTGGCTAGAGCATAGCCTCTTTGCTGGCAACACCTATAATTTTTGGCTTGGTCAAAACTAGGTTCTTAAAGTTTCTCATCCATCACTTCCTACTTCTCACATCCCAGCAGAATCTGATGACTGGGCCCATATAACTTTCCAGAGGTAATGCTTTATTGATCTAGAAAAATAAAATTACCACTGTAGAAATGACGGGCAACCAGAAGCACTGAAGGAAAATTTAACCTCAGCCAAAGTTCATTAAGTGAGGAACTTTAATTTCATACTCGTGTCACTGGTCACAGAAGAGGTAGCATTTCCTCAGTGGCAGGTGGTAGAAAAGAGTCTAGAGCTTAGACCTTGAAGCTCCTTTGTTTCTAGGGCTGTATCTCCATAGAGCTTTATTTGATTCCCACCACACGGTCTGAGGATGCTGACGTCTGTGTATCTTTCAGAGGGAGTCACGCAGTTAGAATGCATTGCTATAAAATGATCAGGTATAATTTTGTAAGGCGAGGTCAGAAAATATTGCAGCCTCTCCTGCTCCCCCTTTTAGAGCTAGTTTATTAAGTTAAAGAAGGGAAAAAAATGTGCCTTCAAACAAACACGCTAAATTAGACCTTTCAAAACACTTGTCATTAAAAGACGATTTGTTGAAACTTCAGACAGGTTAAACGTATGCCACAATTTGAGTGAAAAAAATTAGCTTTCCAGGGTTGCAATTACAATCCTACTTAGTTGCCATGGTGATCACACAGCATATGGATTTTGTCAGATAAAGACATCAGGGGTGGCGAGAAGGGACAGTGTATTTTTTGAATCACCACATGCCAAGTGTCAACTCTTGCGGTTCTCTTGCAAAAACAAATTTTTTTAAAGGAAAAAATGTATCTGGATTCGCAGAAGGATTAGGAAGAGGAACAAGGCTTTGGGAGAGCAAAAAGAAAATGGGGGAGAGTACTAGAAATATTTGAAGAAAATCTGAATTTAAAATAACTTGAACATTAATGCCAAACTGAGTAATAAGGGCTCTGTGGGATTTGGTGTTAGAAGCACCAAATCTACTATGTAACAAATATGTTCCAGTAATGGATGGCCAATCTGTTCAATCCCCGCCCCCCCAATCCATTTTAACTGTATGTGCATCTACGGTGATTTTGGTTCATGTCGATCCACTGGGCCAGCATAAAAATTACAATGGAGAATAAGAATGAATGTCCATGGCCTGAAGACACAGGCCTCTAAGATGGGAAATGATCCCAAATGAATTTCTTCCTGTACCAAGAAGCAAAACCAAAAGACTAAATACCCCGTGGACTCGAAATGAAACTTGAAATTCTCAGTTTACAGCTATTTTCATTTATCATTTAGAACATAATACACTCATAACAATGACATCTGTTCTGCCAGCATGAAAGTGACACTGAAAGCTGGTGCCCCATCTCCATCGGCTGTGGCCTGGGAGACAGAGCCCTGGAGTCGGCTAGCCTGGATACAGTGGCCTCACTGGCTGTAAGATACTGGGGGTGGCAGCTATCCGTCAGCCACCACGGCAACTATAAGCTCCTGACGTTGCAGACTTGACTTTTGTGGGGGAAGAGGAACAAGCAACACACAAATAATACAGAAGATATGAGCAGAACATGATGAGGACTGGGAAGTAGGGAAACTGTGGTCTTGTAAGGCAGAGTCCACGATGGGGCAGGAGGGATGTGGGTGGTGGCTTAGGGGCCTACTCCAGATGGTGTATCCAGAGACGACCACTCAAGGAGGTGATCTGTGAGCTGGGGGGAATCTGAGAAGGGAGACACAGGCAGCCAAGCAAAGATCTGGGGAAAGATCTGAGCGAAACAACAACACAAAGACTTGGAGCCGTCAAGAGCTTGGCTAGAGCAGAAGAGTGTCTGAGAAGTTTCCCACAGAGGAGATCATGAAGCGTGTGGAGGTCCAGGTTATACGCTTTTTTTTTCTTTCGATTTTCTCTATAGAAATTACAGAATTACACCAAATCGCTCCAGGGTCTATGACAATGTTAGTATTAGACATCTTTGGAGGACTGCCTGTGAAAAGAAACACTTGGGGCTGGACGGAGTGCTTTCAGGATATTTTGCAGAAGTCCCAGCCAGTGTCTGGGGTGGACTTCATTGATGGAGGGATGCGTTCCCTCTTACTGGCCCTCCCCCAGGGTGAAGTGTTCCGGCAGTGGTACCCAAGCCTTGATGATCATCAGAAAAACTGGTGGAGCTTGTTAGAAATTCAGGCTCCTGGCCTCTCTCCCAGGCTTGCTTAATCAAAATTAATTGGGAGGATGGGGTGGCACATGCACATGACTCTATAAAGGGGAGATAACTAACAGGGACCTACTGTGCAGCCCAGGGAGGTCTACTCAATGATCTGTAATAATCTATGTGGGAAAAAAGCATAAATATACATGTATAGATACACATATACCTATAACCGAGACACTTTGCTATACACCTAGAGCTAATACAATCTCGTAAATCAACTATATCCTAATAAAGATAAATAAAAATCATATGGTGGGGTCCAGAGCCCTTCTCTTTCTGTTAAATCCTCCTGGATGAGTCAGATCCTCAGCCACGCTGAGATACTGGTCGGTGCAGGGCCAATGAGCCGGACAATTCCACCAAGGCCAGGGAGACCCCGGAGGTGGGAGGGGCAAGTACTTCTTACTTTCACAAATGGGGTGGGGTGGGGGTGGGTCTTCCTGAGGGACTGAAGTCTCTCCCATTGTTCATACAAAGGGTCCCCTCTGGTGAGGGCTTTATGGGTTTGGATTCCCCTCCCAGTCCCAAATTGCCAGTCTGTTGACTCATTTCATGCTTCTCATCCTGAAATGGAGATGATTTCTTAGAACCGCCAACTTGTCTGGGTACGTTAATAGTGTGTCTGTGCCTTTAAATGGAACGGCATCAGGGAATATTAGCCCAGGCTAATTATACACATCAGTTATAGCTAATAATTAAAATTTGCCTTAGGCTTTGTGGGAGGGTTGCTCTCAGGGATTAAGGGTTGGTTCTCCTTTCCTCGTTGTTTTACATATTTACAAATTAATTTAAATGTGGTAATCTGCAACACTGATCATTATAAATGCTTCACTAAATTGAAATGTGTTAGCCTTGAGACAGGCTCCTTATAAGACGACTAAGAGACAACCACTGATCCAAGAAATCTCCCTACAGTACATTCTGCTGCAGTTGTGGAGGGGCAGGCGGAAACCAAAACCGAAAAGCCTGCCCGATCTCCATCAGCCTAGTTTCTTGGAAGTCAGTGGGGCTCAGAGAATGTCCACCCTATAGACATCTGTTTGAAGCTGGACCCAGATCAACATCCAATTTAACACAGGTCAGTGAACAAGTGTTAAAAAGCAAGGTCTCTCGCCTGCTTCCAATCTATACTGGATTAAAAACAATGATTTAGAGGTGAAAGGCTCTGTGTACCCTGCCGGGAGCTCAGGGCCGCTCAGCACTTGGGCTATCCTTCAGCACCGAAATCCATGGCACCAAATTTTCCTGAGGTCATCTTCATCAGACAGGCCGTTGCTCCATCTCATCCGGCCAGAGAATTTATTATATCGATTTGGGGAATAAGGTTAATTGAAATGAACTTTGGATTTTAAAGGTGGGTTTGGTGCCAGCCTTAACAATTAAAATGGAATTCTTCAAACGACTTGGGCGTGCATGGACCGTGCTGTTTAGAACAGAGGCAGGCGTCGTTTTACAACGTGAAATGCTCATTTACTTTTCTCCTGTTGCTATAACAACTCACTTTTGAACCAGACATGGTGATAGAAAGCCTTAGCTTCCCGATGAATTTCACATTGGTTTTGTTTAGTTGTTCAATCAGTTCGCTTGGAACTGCAGCTGCAAGTGCAGGAATAGATTTGCCTCTTTCCTTTTTTAGAAACCTTGCTAGGACCCAAGCTGTTGTGTTTCCATCTGGTCTCAAGGGTTACACCGCATGCACAGTGTGTGATTTCCCTGGCATAAATCATGTTTCAAACTCAAATTGTGTACGGTTCTCTCCCTTTAAGGTAACACCAGGGTTTTTGCTGCTCCCAACAGACAAATACAACCAACAAGCCCTTCCGTGTTTCAGTCTTCTTCCATCCACATGCTACCAGCAAGATGTGTCTCTGCAGGATTTGGGGATCTGCAAACCTCAAAATTCTGGTAAGCCTCACATAGCACAACAGCACACATTGTTTCTTAATCACTCCGAGGGAATGGCAAGTAGATTTGGCAAAAGTAGAAGCAGACGAATATTTTCAGAGGAACACAAAAGAGTAATTGCACACCCGAAGAGGTGCCAATCCACGCCCATCCACTTCTTCGCCCCCACCCCCACCCCCGATCACAGACACTCTCCAGGACCTAAAACAGATGCCCTTGCTTTTGGAAGATCAGGTTCTCAGAGGCTGATTTGGATGCTGGCAGAATTAAGAATTGAATTGAAAAAAATGGACTCAAATATTTGGGGTAAAACAAAGTGCTTTCTAGTCAACATCTACACCCTCCCTTTGGGGGAAGATAAAAGATAAACCACAGAACAGTTTTCACAGCTTGATGGAAATTTTTTAAAATCAGAGGATTCTGGAAGTTAAGAAATAGGATGTGAAAAGCAATTCCAGGAAATATAACTCCCCTCAATGACAATATCTTTAGCAAGATAAGTGGCCATTAACCAGTGCTGGTCCTTTAAACACTTTTACTTCTGATCCATAGGTCTTAGGAAGAAGAGCTGGGACTATGAACTATGAATTGTTAATCAGTAGCCTCTATTCCTCAAATATGAAGCTAAATACATAGATATTTACATGGGAAAAGCATCGGAAATGCAAAGGTGTCATTTGAATGTCAGTGAGACAATGCAACCCAAGACAATGCATTTTGGTCCTTTTCCAATATGCTGCTTTTCTCTTGAGGGTCCACATAATTCCATGACTCATAATCACAAACTTGGTTAGAAGCTATGCTTTGTGACAGAATATGGCATTTATTCCTTATGGCGTTACAAAAAATGTGACCTAGTTGGTCAGAATAATGATGACCTTTAGGTAAGGATATCCGCCCCCCCCCCCTTTTTTTTCTTTTCATGGCTGCACCTGCAGCCTATGGAACTTCCCAGGCCTACGCCGCAGCCACAGCAACAACAGATCCCAATTGCATCTGGGAACTTTGTCGCAGCTTGTGGCAACACTGGATCCTTAACCCACTGAGCAAGATCAAGGATCGAACCAGCATCTTCACAGAGACTATGTTGAGTTCTTAACCTGCTAAGCCACAATGGGAACTCTAGGATATTCATTTTCAATTCTGGTGAATCTATTAAAAGTAATCTTTCAGCACAGAATTAAAAGGGATGGACCTCATCATGAGCCTGACTCTCTGTATCTCGCTATCTCCATTTATCTGTCAGTAAAGAGGGGACTGTCAGAGTTATCCAAGGGCCTGGAAAGCCACAGTGTGAATTTGTGGGGTTTCTTTTGGTCTTTCTAGGGCTGCACTCATGGCATATGGAGGTTCCCAGGCTAGGGGTCGATTCGGAGCTGTAGCTGCCGGCCTACGCCACAGCCACAGCAACGCCAGATCTGAGCCATGTCTGCGACCTACACCATAGCTCACGGCAACGCCGGATGCTTAACCCACTGAACAAAGCCAGGGATCGAACCCGCATCCTCATGGATACTAGTCGGGTTCTTAACCGCTGAGCCACGATGGGAACTCCAGAGTGTGAATCTGAATTTCTGTTCTGCAGATGCAGAGTGGACCCCAAGTTGCACCTCAGCCTCTGGGCCAGGCAGGCTCTCTGGAGTCTTTGCTCCACAACCAGCAAAGGCGATTACATTCCTCACCCTTCAGGAATGTAAATTTGGAGTCCTCCTAGCTCACAGTTTCTAGTTACCTCTGTAAACGAAGCATGGAAGAAGGAGTGTCAATATTTGAGCACCTCTAAATGTTAGGAGCAGCTTTTGTTGAAGATAAATCATATCTGAAGCAGTTTTCTCATCGTAGGTGTGAAAAAAATGGGTCAGATCAATTGAGGAAAGCCCTGACAGCAGGCCCCCGTGCCAGACTACCAGGAACACTGCCTCGTAAATAGCTTTGTTCAGAGATGAGTGGATAAACTAAGAACATTTTGAGAGGGGAAATAGCATGATGTTTTAAAAGAACTGCCTGGCCAGATGCACGGACCCTGAAAAGGACCTTGAATAAAAGTTCACCTCCCATCAAACACGGCACACAGCTGCAAGAGAGTGCTGGAGAGAAATGAGACCACAGCAGGGTGAGGGCCTTCATTCATTTGCTCAATCATTTAAAAAAAAAGAAAAGTTCTGTTGTGAAGGTTGAATCCATACCAGTCTTTGTGCCCATCGCTTGGAAACAGTGAATGAGTTCCTCTCAAGTAGCTGAAAGTCTAATGAGCCAGGATGTAAATAAATACAGTCAACATGTGACACTAAATGCTGACATGAAGTACCCGGCAGCGAGCTGGGCAGGGCATTGGAAAGAGGGTGACCTATGGACCAGGTCTCGAATGAAAGAGAGATTTTCTAGATATAGACAAGAAATGGGAATGGAAATAGAAAAGATCCAGAGGGGGAATTATGTGTATTATGTGTGTGCAAGGCCTTTGGAGTCAAGCTCAAGATTTGAGGCACAGCCACCTTATTGCAGGGTTTTTTCAGCAGGACAGTGGTGTGATTCGGTCTGTGTTTTGGGAAGTGTTCCCAGAACAGTGCGGTGAACCAGCTGGGAACGGAGAGACTCAGAGGTGGGTCAGCTGTTTCAATGGCACTGTCCAGAGTGTTGCTGCTGAGACCTAAAGGCAGGGCACCCAGTCCAGAAAGCTTATTTTCAGGGTACTGATTTGCATCACAATTTGCTCACTGAGCAGAGTTCTGCAGGGCTCTATGGTAGAAGGAAAAAAATGCCAGAGTAAGAGATTTAAGCTGAGATGCTTGTAAATTTTTAGATTATAATGCATAGTTTTAGTACAGTTCAGAGCAGCACAGATCTCTTCCTTCCTTTGTACTGTATTTCTCTGAGCTCACCGCCTCATCTGAGAAATGATGGTAGCCGTAGCACCACCCTCATGAGAAAGAAAGAAGACAATGCTTTCAGGGGCTGAATTGCCTAGTACCATGGAAAGCCTACCTTAGTCACTCAATAAATGCCAGCTCTGATTAAGTAATTTGCACATTTACTTTAACTGGCTTGGGTGCGTACATGTATGTGGTGGGTATAAGTGTGTGTGAGGGGGTATGCCTGTGTGCTTGTGTATATGCATTTATGTGCTGGGTGTGAGTATTGTGTGTGTGTGTCCTTGAACGGCTCTTTCTTAGCTTCACTGCATTCTTTATTTTCAAAAATTCCCCAGTGGATCTTTTATTGGACTCTTTCAGGTGGCCAAGCCAATTGAAGCATGAAATCTTTATTCGCTGCAAAACCAAATTTAAAATATAAAGAACAACAAGAAAAAGAGAAGAATACTATATTCTAATGGCATTCAAGAATCATTCTGTTTATAGTTTGGATCCTCCTTTGTCAGTAGCACTGATTGCTGAAGCGGAATGTACATTCTTGCCATCTTTTTTTTTGAAAAATGGCTATAGACACATATGCTTTCTATATTTGGCGGAAATAATTTCAATCAACCACCCACAAAGAAAAAGAAGTTGAACAGACTTATGGCTGCCAAGGGGAAATGGGGAGGGAGTGGGATGGACTGGGGAGTTTGGGGTCGGTAGATGCAAACTATTCCATTTAGATAGGATAAGCAATGAGGCCCTCCTCTACAGCACAGAGAACCATATCCAGTCTCTTGGGCTAGAACATGATGGAAGATAGTGTGAGAAAAAGAATGTCTATGTATGTATGACTGGGTCAGTGCTGTACAGCAGAAATTGACACAATACTGTAAATAAGTTACACTTTTAATAATAAAAAATGTTAATGCAGATTCGAAAAAAGAAAAGGAAAAGAAATTAAGAGTCTGAAGTTCCTGCGAATGAAAAAATGACTTTCAATCCTAATGGGGAAATTTTGTGATAACACTAAACTTTTTCTCACTGTTTTTTGAAAGGTATTTCTGGAAGCGATAGTGAAATGACTCCATTGTTCAATTCATTTATCAAAACATCTCTTGCTTCTGTTTGGAATGTGGGGAACGAATGATAAGCATCTTATATGTTAATGCTATCTCCCTTGAGCATCTTATTCCATTAAAAAGATTTACTTAACTCTAAATAAGCCAGCAGTTACATAGGTAGATTGAGTGTGCCATTAGAAATCCCCTCTCTAAAATGGTATTTCTGTGTATTTATGGTAGGCCACTTTTATCACTTACTTATTTTCCACTAAAGCTGCACTGAATCATGGAGAGAGAGGAGGTTCTGGTGTCAGGAGACCTAGGTTCAAATTGCAGCTTTGCCACTTAGTAGGTGTTTGATCCTGGAGAAATGATTTTATTCACGTGGTAAAATGTAGAAATATTACTTAGCTCTGAAGCTGCTTTAGGATAGCTACTCTGTCACCTTACCTGGTACAGCAGAGGCTCTATAATCATAGCCATGCCTAACCCACGATCCTGGCAATAATTTGCATGGCAGAAAGTACTGTCTATTCAGGAATTCACATAGCTTATAGATTGTGGTGCGAGGCAGTTTGTGCCCAATTCTTTATCTGATCGTTAATGCAATCCACAAGGCACTGTCCAACAACATTGGTTCACTGGAATTCTGCATTCCACACCAAACAAGAAATCAGAAACATTCCTTTCCACAGCACCACCTAGGGAGGACATATAATAGCAACCTCTGTTTTTATTTTTGCTTATATTTATTTATTTATTTATTTATTTTTGGCTTAATGAATTTTATTACAATTATAGGTGTACAAAAATCATCACGAGTCAATTAATAGTGTTATACCACTTAATAACTATAGGACATCATGCAGAAATGAGAATCAGAGGTACACACAGAACTTTGCCCAGCAGAAGGCAAGAGTTCACACACAGAACTGGAAAATCATAGCCATCTTCAAGTTCAAATGACGTAAAAACAAACAACTGCAAAATTCACTCCAACCAGCACACTATTTGGCTTATTCAGGCAACACCCGAGGGAAGCCCCTTAGCCCCTGCCATTGGACATTCAGGAAGGTGCATGGAGCTTTTGATCATAAGGCTGCCATTTCTTTAGTGAAAGCCACTTGACTTAGGAAATGATTCTCCCAGGCAGGAAGGACAATCCATGTGTGCTTGGGGCCAGCACACAGGCCAGCGTCTCACCGCCAGCCAGCCTTTCTGTTTTGGTTTCTGCTTTGATCTAACAGCTGCTGAAGTTCGGGGATCCCTTCTGAGCAGTGCCTGCGGTGGCATTAGGGCCGACCAGCATGCTTTCTACAAATCACTGCTTAAAAAATCTAGAGATCACAGATCACAAAAAAAAAAATCACAGAGCAAAGAATAAAATAAATACAACTACGTAATGAACCAACAGTAAGCTTAGTTCAGGGTAGATCAGAAGGGGAGAAAAAAGGAAATTTTAACTAAGACCTTCAGTTCAGGGCAGAGCACCAGGCATCCCCTAGCCAGCCTGGTGACTGCAGGAGGCTGAAGCCCTTGGGTTTTCTGAATGCTTCTTCCAAACAAACAAGAGCCATCTAATCTTCCCACGGAGCTAGCATGCTCAGCAAGCAACAAAAGCAAACTGAGATGAAGACATTCTTCAGGCTACCTCTTTTAGGCCTATAATCCCCAAATCAAACATGTCTTTCTTATGTGTGCTTCCCCAGATATCTGTAAAGACAGCGGACAGATTCCCCAGGACTCCTTCCAAGGTCACTGTAGGATGCTGGGCAAAGCTGGTCTCCTGGAGAATCTAAACCATCCCGAGCTGACTATGTTAATGAACTTTCCCCTGTCTGCATCACCTAAACACTGCTGCCGATATCAAGATGCCTAATTTATAAAAATCAATCAGCCACTTCCTTGACTATAGACAAAACTGGTACCTACAACTTCCACTTGCGATGGGTTGGTCTCACAAAGGAACAAGCGTCCCTTCTCGTCTAATGGCTGAAGGTATTCTTAGGTTGGGAACAGAGCAAATTGTTATCATTATTTGAATCCATCTTTGCCTACAGCCTCAAACACTGTTCTTTCTTTACATCTTTTTCTCTTTGAGCAGGAAGGTTAGCAATGCCCCCCGGCTCCTCTTTGCTGATTTCCAGGCAGTCACTTTAAAGAGGTCTCATCTTAATTAAGTCAAAACCCCTTGATCAGCGTAGTTGTCTTTGACCAGGTCAGCTCAAAGCACATGATTTGGTTAGCTGGCCCTGGACTGGAAATTATGTCTGAAAAGGGAAGCCTCCTAGAGGTACAGAGGGCCTGCCTTCTCTGCCTCTAGAACTGACCTATTGTTTGGATATAAATCTGTAGGAATCATACAAACAGTATGCTACTTGGGAAAAAATTGGACAGCCTTTGAATATATTGATGTGTTGAAGAAAACACACGAAGTACAAATATTTAAGGAGCATTTCCAGGATTCGTTGTTCTTGGGCATCCTATGAATTATCATTTACAAAATGAAGGGCTTGAAGAGGCCAACTAGATCTGCTTCTATGGGGGCAGTGCTGAGTTGGGAACACGCCCATGGCCACCGTAGGAAGAGCGGTAGCTGCCACTTGGATCTGGAAGCAGCTCAGCAAGACTCAGCCCCGGGGTTTCAGTGCCACACTCGTGTTAGCTACGGAATGAGTAAACGAAGTCTCCCACTGCCTCCTGTCATTAGACACGGCCCCTACCTCAGGGCTCGGGTTTTCAGAGAAATCTGGTACCCAGTCCAAAGGAACATCGCTGGGCAGAGAACCAAAGCTTCAGATGCCACAATTTGAGCCACCGTGATAAAAGTCAACAATTTCCAGGGACTTTATGGACTGTTCAATGTCAGACTGGTAGCTTAAAACTGGCCACCAGGAAAGTATACACATCATGAAGATCAACAAATACTACAAATGAGAGCCCCTCTCCTTCCCCCAAACCTGTTATTCATCAGTGAACCACTGGACAGAAATATATCAAGTGACATAAGAGCGAAATTCATTCTCCTAGGATACCTAGTACGACCACTTTTTGAGGGCCAAGCAGAAAATTCCTTTAAAACCCAGAAAACAATAAAGACAGACCTGAAGATCTGATCAGGTTGGTCCACTTTTTACCTTTTTTTTTTTTCCCTTTATTTTTTAAGGCTGCTCCTGTAGCAGATGGAAGTTCCCGGGCTAGAGGTGGGATTGGAGCTACAGCTGCAGGCCTATGCCACAGCCACAGCAACGCCAGATCCAAGCCACAGCAACGTCAGATCCAAGTCACATCTGCAAACTATGCAACAGCTTGCAGCAATGCCTTAACCCACAGATCGAGGCCAGGGATAGAACTTGAATCCTCATGAACACTATGTTGAGTTCGTAACCGGATGTGCCACAATGGGAACTCCCACTTTTTACTCTTGGTATCATGGTCCATTTTAGGATTATTTATTTATTTTTACCTAAGTAACAAATAAATGTAGTCTTGTTGCAAAAATTGAAATAATACAGTATTACCATTATTATTGAAATAATTATGTATGGAGTAAAAATAGATATTTATCATGCACAGATTTTTTTTCTTTTACTTTTTTCTCAGGTTAGGTTCTCATCAGTTTCATGCACCCTTCCACTGTTCTTTCTATGCACAGACACACATATATGAATATAAACATATATTTTCACACACATATGTGTTCATATGTACTCTTCTCCATGTTACATACTTTTTTCTTTTTAGGGCTGCACCTGCAGCACATGGAAGTTCCCAGCCTCCGGGTCAAATCGGAGCTGCAGCTGCCGGCCTACACCATAGCCACAGCAATGCCAGATCCGAGCTGCATCTGTGACCTACACCACAGCTTGTGGCTAAGCCAGATCCTTAACCCACCAAGTGAGCCCAGGGATCAAACCCACATCCTCATAGATACTAGTTGGGTTCTTAACCCACTGAGCCACAATGGGAAAGCTGCATTTTATATTTTTATAAAACCTAGTCTGATCAAGATATTCAAAGACCCTGTTCAAGTCTAGGTCTCCAGACCTCTTACCATTAACTGAAGCTCATTGTCATCACAGCAGAGATGGTTTCTCTTTCCCCATTTTACATTCATTCACTCTACCTCCATTAATGCTTCTGGACATGCCTGGAACATCTGTAATTTATGTTAAACACAAATTGGCATGTTTTTTTGCGCCATAATATGCCTGTTGCAATGCTGTTGATAAACCTCCTCATCTTTCTGAGAGTAAATTAGAAACAATTTTCAGAAACTATAATGATAGAGATGATAGACTTCGTATGTAAAAATCAATTATTTTGAAATATGTGGGGACTGTTTTATATAAGTTTTTATAAATAGCTCATAAAACTAGTTTTGCTTATTGATGTTTTTGGGAAAACAACCATGTATTTGAAATGTCGATTATATTGTTGAAAAATATAATTAATTACCTGGATAGAAGAAGGATATTATCTCACACGATATAATTCATGGCAAGTACTTTAAAAACTGTTATGTGCTATGCAAACAGACCTATTGATGTCATGCATAAAAAGAGAAATTTGTTCTTTCTCCCTTGCATAAATATATTATTAAATGGGCTATATATCAAGCATGCATTCTTTACGCTTTGACACGTTTCACATGACTTTCTCCATGTAAATGTTTATTCCTAACTCACTGAGCAATTTTTATGCATTATGCATAAGCCTTCAACTTTCAATATTCAGATAATTTAGAATTTCCACCTATAATTTAAATTCCCTACATGCAAATGACTATCAATATATTTCAGCTAAATACTGCTAATTCTCAGGTTATTCAGGATGACAAGGAATTGGCTTGGCAAGAATAATCCAGAATGACTGATAATTCTCAGGACATAACCGCTTTGCAGGACATGCCACGTCTTTCCATTATGAACCTGAATAATCAAGCATTATGTTAACACCGATTATTTCCTTAGTGGCCATGTGAGGTCCCCTGGCAGGCACACATCTTCATTTCCTTTCAGATGCTTCTGCGTTTGGCATAATACAACCCACTAAACACTATTCAATGAATAGCTGCAAAGGTAATGAAAACAATAACCAAACCATTAATTGTACCGAATTCCATTCAAACATGTAGGTGCGCTTGACATTTCTTTTATTCAAAGGCTGTCTCCCAAAAGTCCTAATGACCACCGAGCATTTGTAACACATCAGTACGTTGCTAGTGGCATCCACATGTAATGTCAAAATAGTCACTTCTTAATCCTCAAACCATGGCAGGTGTAGCTGCAACTCTCATAGCCTTAGGAGACTGAGGCAAGTGTTGATTTGATAGACTGAACTTTATGCCTTTTCCTCTTTTAAATAAGCTCATTCTTTGGGTAGAAAGCACTTAGGGGATTCCCCAAATCTTTGCAAACATCTCTGTCACATAGCATCACCGTCACCATGTGATTTAAACAAGCATGTATTCATCACACTTAAAGCAGATGTCACTGAGTAGATGAAAAATGAATCATTTGCTCCTGACAGCTTGTTTATTTCTGGCAACACTCTCCAGCAGGGATTGTCTAAATGCACAACACACTCTCCTTATATCTAGATAGGAGAATGAAAGTCCAAATGCTAGAGGAATAAGTATTTCTTTAAGACGATGCTCCATACAGATCCCTTCTCCCCTCAGATCAAGGAGGGTGTGGCACAAGGAGAGATGAAGTCTTAGAGCTCCAAGCTCTCTGTGTGTCATAAGAATGATAATTCTGTTAGAATTACCACCTCCAACTCCAACCCGAGGGATCACTTCCATCAATTAAAGAGTGGTTCCCATTAACTAAAATATGCTGGGAAGGGTGCTAAGCATTCGGCTAACAGGATCTCATTTAATCCTCACAACAGCTTTAGACATAGGTATCTTCTCTCTATTTTCGAGTTGCGAAAACCACAGTACAGAAAGGAGCCAAGTAAATGGCTTAAGGGCTCCCAGGGATTAAGTACGAGGAACATCGGTGATTCCTACCAGGTCTTGTGCCTCTAAAGTCTGTACCAGACAGTGGTATCTCAGATTCTGGGCCGATGCACTAAGTTTTCTGAACCTCCTCCTCCTTATTTGTGGGATTAGGGAGTTGGGCAATGGACCAACTGTCTTTCAATTTTATTTATTTACTTATAAAAATAATTCAAGTTATCTTCTCTTTTTCAAATTTTTTTTCCTTTTTTACAGCCATACCTACAGGCATATGTTAGTTCCCAGGTTAGGGGTGGATTTGGAGCTACAGCTGCTGGCCTACGCCACAGCCACAGCAACGCTGGATCCAAACCACATCTGCAACCTATGCCCCAGCTTGCGGCAATGCCAGATCTTTAACCCACCGATTGAGGCCAGGGATGGAACCCTTATCTTCACGGACACTGTGTCAGGTTCTTAACCTGATGTGCCACAATGGGTACTCCAGTTTTAGATTTCTAAAAAGGTAAGCACTTCCCAACACTTACAAAACAATTCCTATAATATTTTCGATCATTCTCAAATATTGCTACAAATCGTAAATGGGCAGGAAGTTAGCTTCTCGGAAGGTAAATACAACCTGTGATTGTCTACTGTGTTTACTACTCTTCGTTAAGAAAATAAATTGCAGGACCCTTAAAAATAAAAGACATTTGTAAATTTCATTGTGGCGGGGGTGCGGGGGAAGCAGGTTAGGTCGAATGATCAGAGAAAGATTATGTAGAGATATGTGCCGTAGAGAAGTATTGCTAGGTCCACTCTACAGTTCCCGAGGCAACCGAGTGGCTTAAAAGCATGAATCTTCTAGTAATGAGGAGAAAGCCGAAAGAGGGAGATGGTGAACCAATGATTGGTGAGCACTGCCATTTTGCAAGAGTAAGGTCTTTCCTATAAATCCCAGAGATTCCGGCCTGCTCCCAGGTCAGAGGGTCGTGATTCAAATGGCCAGAGGAACTGCCCTGTCCACTGTAAATGATAGCTCTCCTTGCTACAGGCCTACGAGGAGAGGGCATTTAAAGAAAAATATCAACCATCACCACTGCCCTCTGTGCTTACATCGCCTGCTCCCCTCTCACGACGGTACAGATGTGAAGAGGAGAGAATCTAATCTTCGCAAAGTTGGCTGGTGAATGAGAAGACCTCCCAAGGGCTGCATGAAAGATAAGGGAAAGTGTGTCTCTTTCACAGGCTGTCGCAATGGAATTCACTTCATCCCACTATTGTGCCACAGGTATTAGAGCCCGCCTCCCTTTTCATATTCAACCCAGGATAGATCCTTCTCCCTGCCTTGGGCAATGTCTGCTTATGGAAATAAATTGCTGATAATCAGAAAGTTTTTTTTTCTAAGTGTAAAAGTTAATATTATAGGGTGCATATGGGCAGAGACTAGGGAAGCAGCATTTGTATTAGGATGGTGAGATTAGGAGACAATTTGTTTTTATATTTTACATTTCCATTGATGTGGCTATACCATGGTATTAAACATAGATACAGAAAGGGTGGGGGGTTGGTATATATAAATTGATCTGCAACAAAATAACTTCCACACGTTGTTCTCCATAAGCAAAAGTAAGTCCCGGTTATATGTGTTCTCTGGGATCACCCATGGGAAGGATCTGAATTTCTGACAGTCTTAAATGTGACAGCAGCCTTTTAGCATGGAGACGAGTACAGTAATTTGGCAGCAAACCCAAGACTCATGCTCAGCAGACTGGTAGATCGGAAATAAATCACAGATGTCACACACATGCTCTCTTAGAAGGGAGGGAATTGATAAGGTGCCAAACCCTATCACTCCCAGACCGTTCTTGTTCCAATTGATAGAACCTCTCACCCTTGAAATTCTGACAAGTACTATTAGCGAAAGAGATTCTAACTCGTATCTCTTCCTGACTCTTTATCCATCTTTCCAAACAGTTTCTATCTGAGCTCAGTCTCAGGCTCATTTAATTATGACATCTGAATCAATACTCCATACTAGACCCAGCCTGCACCAGCTTGCTTGGCAGCTTCCAATATCCACGACAGCCTTCCTGAAAATGCTCATTTTCTCATTTTGAAAAGAAGGTATCTGGCTTAACGTTAGGTATCTTTATTTATTTTTAATTTTTGAAACCAGTTGTTCCTTACAGGCCTAACAAGCATTAACCCATATTTTCAATAAAAACGTTGCATTTTCTGAATTCAGATTCACTTTCTGTCTCTGAAATGTTAAGCTGCAGACGAGAGAAATGGAAATGAAGCCAATAGCAATTTAAATAAATTACAAGCTGACAACAACCTGCCTTGGTGATGCTTTAAATGAAACATATTAACTGCAAAGATATCAGAATGCTTTAGAATATCTTAAGAGACCTCATTTTGTTACTGTGGTGGCTTTGCAGATACCTGCATATAAAGGAACATAGCACAAGGGAGGTTTAGAAAAAAAATTGCACAAAAACGATGTGCTAAATTTGGAGGCTGATTTGGTGAAGTAATAAACACTATCAGTTAACATGAATCAATATTCTTTAAACACGGAATGTACATCTAAAGAGGACTTCGGGTTGAAAAGCTCTCTCCATGTTATGTACATAGTATATAGTTATGCTTACACACTAAGAGCATATGTAATGGCCTTGAATCAGAACACTTAGAGGCTTGTCCCTGTGGACCAAATCTGTGAGTCTAGTACAAATTATCTGGAGTCAGAGTTTCCTTGTCTATCAAATATTTGCAGAGAAGAGAGAACTCAGGGTAACAAACCTTGACGTTTGAAAATTCTGTGATTATAAGGCCATCTCAACGGTGTGTGCTTAGGCCTTTAAAATACTCATTAGGAATTTGAGGTCACTTTCTACAACACAGAGGTTTCTGTGTGTCTATAACCTATAGGCTTATATGTGACTATAGATTATATAGGCCTATATGTATATATAGGCCTATATGTATATATAGGATAAAGTCCTGCACATGTGTCTAAGGTACATAGAGGCCTCTATAAGTCCACACACTTTTAGGTCAGCATGTGTCTATATAGTATAGGTTTCTAAGGGTCTCAAAGGTATAAGCCAGTATGTGTCCATAAAGTGTAGAACTATGTGTGTCTATCTAGCATATAGCCATGTATTTACAAGATATAGGCCTTATGTGTCTGTAAGGTACAGAACTTTTTGTGTCTAGAAGGTGTGAGCCAATGTATGTCTCTAAGGCTTAGGCTTCTATGTATCTAAACAAGGTAAAGGTCTCAAATGTCTTGAAAATATCTGTGTGTGGTCAAAGAATTAGCTACATTACCCTGATAAGATTCTTTCCAGTTTTTGGAATAAAGTCCATAACTTTACCATGAGGAACAAAAGAGACACACAGACACATACACACTCACATGTGTACTCACACACGCACACATAAAATGATTCCTCGAAGTGTCAGGGAGAACTCTGTATAAAATAGAGCTTATCTATGACCTAAGTCATAAAATACAGACCTTCATAGGTAAGCTCTTTTAATCATGAGCAATTTAAGTGTGATTACAGAAAATCTTTTAAATGATGCTTTGGAAGCCATCACATCAAAGTCAATCGTTTGGTGACTGTTTTTAATGCTTCTACGAAAAAGAAAAAAAAAAAAAAAGACCCTCTATATCTTTCCCCTGAGAGCACTTAGTTTTACTGATACTAGCAGGACTTATGTTTGTTGAACTTGGCATTGTCCTAAAGGAGAAATAGCCATTATGATTTGTTGCCTTTGGGAATGACACAGGATTGATGAGAGTTCACGGGTATTCTCATGAAGGAACTCAGGCCTAATTCAACTTAACAGATGCCACAAACAATAATATTAATAGTTTACATTTATTTTTGTCACCATTTTTTCAAACTCCTTGATTGGATCACTGTTGTACATTATGTACCAAAATGTTTCTTGCTCGAGGTACTATCTCAAAGAGGCAACCAAAGCAGGAGAGAAATTCTTCCAAACACACAGTATGTCTTCATAGTATATTTATGGATCACTTCCTCCTGTTTTTACAGCTTTGAGAAACTAGGCGCTAGCAGTTAGAAAAGTGTGTCACTAAATAACCACTTATGGATGACCGAGAATAAAATTTCATCTAATTTACCCTACATAAATATGATTATCATTTATGAATCCTAAAAAATAGCCTCCTAAAATACCCTATATATTTTTGGGCTTACAGGAGAGAGCTGAGAAAAGATGGCAGAACTCTCTTTTCCCAATTTCAAACAAATATCTTACCATTTCCAGAGCATTCAACTTTTACATTTTCACAGAAGGAAAGAACTAGAGCTAACCAGGTCTAGCTTCTTAAACTTTGACTTAGGCTTGACTTTACCTTGACTCCAAACATCTCCTAGGACCATAAAAATACTGTTAGATCCTCTTTGTATAACCTGATTGGTTAGCAATATTTTGTCTACCGAGGGCTCTGTGTAGAAGGACTTCTTAGTGAGGCATGTCAGCAGTGGAAGTCATTCAAGACAAATTGCCATGGGACTGTGCTCTGATGCCAGAATCTATGAAGAAAATGTAATCCCAGTTCTCTGAATGCCCTTCATCACTAGTATATATGGCTCCAAAGGGGAACAGAGTTGGCATAAGAAACAGTCAGTGTAATTCAGCATAAAGAGCCCTTACTTAAGGTAGTCATTTAAATTGTTGCCCAAACCTAGATATTGATGTTTTTCTGACTATGTTGCAAGTGCAGCCTGAGTAAATTGCAATACGCAAACTGGGACTTGGGGTCACACAGCCATCCCTGGCTGGGAAAATATTTGCTCATTGTTCTGGGTCTTGAGCCTCAGTTCTCTTATAGGTATTGTATTGAAAAAGATGTTATACACCTCAGTTTCTTTCAGTCCTACAGTGTGGCCAAAATTATGGATAACCCTCAACTGTCAATAACCAGAAAAAATATTTACATTCTAAAAGCATTATGATGTGTTTCAGTAACTATTCTGCAACTCTTCTGTAAATTCACTTCAACACACAACCTGTTAGAGGCTTAAGGGGACTGGAAGATCATCAGTTCATATGGAGAAGATCTGTTTTCTATTGACTGCAAGCTTAATTTGTGCCAGCAGTGAAATTGCACTACCAAAAATTGTCATCTTAGATGTCACTAGTAGAAGTCCAGCCTTGAGAGCATTAAGGAAAGGAGTCTTCACTGCTGTATTCACTCCTGGTCTGTCCATTCCTGGACTAGCACATACTGGACGATCTGGAGCAATTCCAGGCATGTGATGAGGGCAGCAATGGCCTCGAAACTAGGTCATTTCTGGAGAGCTGGAAATAAGTGGGAATAGTTAGACGATAAAAAGAAGACATTACACCTAATTTTACAATCCTAAAGTGCTTTGATGTGGAAAAGAGATTTTTCGAGGTCCAAAGGCTAAGATGGTAGCCAGCAGACTGAAGTTACAGGGACAAAGCCTGCATCAATGTATGCAAGTCCTTTCTAATGTTCTAATGAGTCTGCACACAGAATAGATGCCTTTGGAGGGAATGAGCTCCTTGTCACTTAAAGTGTTCCAGCAGCATCTGGATTCTTCCATGGGGGAGAGGGGAAATGAACTGCATCAGGAGTTTCCAACTTGTGTTCTGCAACACCTGAGGAGGGGCCTCAGGGGGCCTCCTTATAGAATTAGGACGGTGGGGCCCTTCAGTAGCATCAGGGCACCAGCTTCCAAACCTTCCAGGCTTTTCATTATGGCCAAGAACGTGTGTTGTTGGCAGCCAGGTATTTTTCATAAAGAAGACCATTGTCTGCAGAATTCAATCCCTCTGATTCAGCAGAGCCAGAGTTTGGCAAGTTGTAAGGCTTGGTACACATGCATTTGTTTCTACAACCTTTTAATTAAGGTTTTATCTGGAGCTTTTAATTGAATTTGTATATGGCAGAGAGGCAACTTCTTGTGTGCTAACAGCCTCGCCGCTGTGCAGCCGAAGCCCAGGGATCTGCACATGCCAACAAAGCTACCCTTGAATGTATATATCATGTCTTCAAATTATATGAGGAGGGAGCCAAGTTCAATGGCAAGAGGAACTCTGTAGCTCTGAAGAATCAAGGTCACATTTGTGAACTGGGCACAGTATGTCTACCCATATGAATGGAATGTTTTTCTCAACTCTTATCAGAATCTTTGTTGAACATCTATTTTTTTTCTTAAAAAAAAAAAAAGTCTGAGATTTAATCCAGAATAAAAACTGTCCACAGAGATACCAAATAATTCAGGCTAAAAGTTCTACTTCTTGCATTGAGTTTTTCACACTGGCAGGCCCACGTTATACAAATTAAATGGCAGAATCAGTATTTCATTCCACTGGACATGAACACGGTCCAAGTCTCACTTTTCATTAATAGAATTCTTCTCTTTTTATTAATAGAATTAAAAAAAAAGTCTTCTTTGCTTTATTTTGGATTTAACAAACAACTGTCTGGGGAAAAAAAGGGAAAGTGAATCTTCTTCCTTTTCAAACCCTGAGTAACCTTGGCAGCACATGTGCCTCTATCAAAGGCAAACAAGGCTGTAAATAACAATTATTTCCCATTCACAAAAGCTGCCTTTGACAGTCCAAGAAATAGCAAATTACAAGTGAATAGCCCCCAAGAGGATTTCAAGCACTTTAATCATTCTGAGCCTGTTTTGATGTTGTTTCTTCAGAGTCGAATTATTAACTCCTCTGAGGAACTGCAACCAAGTTTGTGATTTCTGGGTGTTCTACCTAAGCAGAGTGGGAAGCAGAAACATCCACTGTCAAGGATTTTTTTGAAAAATTAAAGCAGCTAAGATATTTTTGAGGGCTTCAGATTCAGAGATATACTCTCCTTCCTGTATATTTTCATGATGAAAAGATACTAAAGAAGCTTGATGTCTATTGCCTGTTCTCAGGAACTTTATCTAAAATGGGGAGTCAGAATACATTCACTCTTTTGATTCATTTGTTCTTCGCCTACTCTTACCTAATGAATCCTGTAGTGTTGGCAGAGGCACCAGAATGTGATATTGGTATAGACATCCCTATAGAGTTGGAACTTGATGAACGCATCTAAACCTACATGCATGTGAGGCAAGGAATGAAGGTTGACCAGAAAGAGCTCTCATCATGCCAGGAAGCAGCTGTGTGACCGGATGTAACCTTCCAAGCTACAGTTCTTTTCACTGTAAGAGGCTCTTTCCGGTTATATAAATTCTCTGCTTACAGTCCTAGTAACAAACTGTTCCTACAATTGGAACTATTGCAGTCACTTCCAGGCAGGTGCTGTTCAAGGATGCTAAAATAAAACCAGGTAATAAAGATGGATCAAGGATTAGTCAGACGAGCAGTTCACACAATGCCCAATCAAAGAGCACCCAATTGTGAAGACTCTTGAACTATGTAACAAGATTTTTATTCTGTTTTGATATAATAACAGAGTCCCTAAATGGAATTATACTTAAGAATAAGAAGAGGCAGCTGGTGGTAATGTAGGTATAATTCTATCAAGAAATTCAGCTGGAGCCATAATGCAAAAATGAGATGGGTCAGGTGATTAGATTTGTATACATATCTACTATTTCCAGAAAATTACAATTTCTGCAATTATTTAAAAGTAATACCCACAGTTTCTTTCTATGGACATGTTTATCTCAAATGGCTGAAGTATGATCTCAATATTATTTTGTCACCTTACCACAGAAATGGAATGTAAGCTACCCTGTATATTTCACAATTATTTTTGCTTTTCAAGTACTATGGCTCAAACTACAGATTTATAGGCTAAAAATGCTACATCACTACAGTTCTTCTGTCAGAAAAACAGGAGTTTTACATGTTCAAAAACCAGATCTGCCTCTGCCTAAGGCATTGAGGAGGAATTCAACGAGTTAATAATTAGGGACACTTCGTTCTTATCCTTCAACAAAGGCAATTATTTCAATTTTAAGTATTGGGGTCACATTTTTGTTACAGTTGATTCAGAGAGATAGCTATAAAATATGTAAAATTCAGAAGTCCTTTGGTTTTCTTTTTGATTATTCCAAAATGCTAGACTAGCACTTTTGATATGGGGATTTGGGACTACGTCTTAATTAGAAGAAAGCCCAGCACTGACCAACAGTGTGCCGATGCCACATTTTTCCCCCAAGAAAAAAACGTAAAGGACACGCTTAGTCATTATTAGTGAAATCCTAATTTGACAATCATTACTCTTTAAGACTTAAACAATAGTTACCACAGTAAATTAAATAGAATGTGGCACAAATGAACCTACCTACAGAACAGAGACAGATTCACAGACATAGAGAACAGATTTGTGGTTGCCAAAGGGGAGGGGGAAGAGGGTAGGATTCATTGGGGGTTTGGGGTTGGTAGATACAAACTATTACATTTAGAATGGATAAGCAATGAGGTCCTGCTCTATAGCACACAGGGAACTATATCCAATCTCTTGTGATAGAACATTGTGGAAGATAATATGAGAAAAAGAAAGCATGTGTGTGTGTGTATGTGTGTGTGTGTGTGTGTGTGCGTGTATGACTGGGTCACTTTGCTGTACAGCAGAAATTGATACAACATTGTAAATACTTTAATAAAAAAATTAAAAAAAAAATCCAACTGGTCAGTACAACTCCTGATCTTTGGGTGGGTATTTCCGTTCTTGCTGATAAAAAAGAGTTGAATATTGGCATTTTCATATGATTCAACCTACTAGTTGGATTTAGATAATTTTTTTATATTTCATAGAGATTTTATGACTTAGTATGTCGTAACTGCAGCCATTCTAATTTCTAAATAAATGAATTTATGTAGTATGTTAAAGGTTTATTCCTTAAAGGACATGGTTTAGCACTGAGCTTTTCAATAAGTCAGTTAATGTGGATGTGGATGGTTTGACATGCATGCACATTAGTAATTATGCTTTGGTTTTTGTCCTGGGGCTAGAGGAAAGCTTGCAAATTTTAACATCACCTGCCTTGTTTCCGAGATTTCTATCAATGCCAAGGCCACCACCCATCATGGTAAAGTCCTAAGAACAGAGTCACTTTTATTGCTGGATCAACAAAAGTCACCAAACATAGCATAATTTCTACGGCTCTTGATATTTAATATATTTAAATCTATGAAAAATTAATGGAACCACTCACTGCTTACATACTATAAGAACTTGTATCCTTAACAGTATTCATTATAGATAGTGCTATTCACAGTTCACTTCAAATACCAGACTTAAGCAAGGGGAATATTCCTTGAGCAAAACATAAATAAATCACTTCAGTGGAATTCAATTAGATTAAATCTGCTGTTCTCTGGTACAGCAGCAGAGGAACGGCAATGTCTGAAATGCACCATCAGGTAGCCCCTGATTTGGAACAAGTCCACCAGGCTCTGCCCTTGGAAACTAAGAAAGAGAAGGGCATGCTTTGTGAATGAGTTTGCCCTGTAGCAGAAAGAACCAAAGAAAAACTTGGCCTTCTTCCCTGAGCACTTCCACAAAGACACAAAACATACAATGAAGGGTGCATACAGGAGAAATCTCTCCAAGTTAGGCTCCAGGGAAAGGTCTGCTTTGCCTTCCTTGGAAACTCACAAAGATGCTAGTGTGGAGTTTAAGGATTGTCAGATTTCCCTTCAACGGGGAACAGGCCAAGTGGCCCAGACATCCCTAGTCACTCGTGGGTCACAGAAAAAAACAACTGTGCTGGGGAGTCGATGGAACAAAACTTGGATGGTTTCTCATTTCAGGAGAGCCAAAGGGTGCTTCTGATCTACTGAGTAGCAGCCAAAGGAGAAGGGAGAAGAGGAAATTGAGCAACGAGTCTTGTCCTAGCATTCAGATAGGTTTAAACTTCCCTCAAAAATTCTGAACAGAAAGAATCTTACTTAAGAATTTTACATTGCAGAAAAAGACAAAATTTAACTCAAATCGCCAGCGAAATCTCAAATGCCAAAACCCACAACCTGTTGTTCTTTCAGTTTTAGGTGAAGTGTCTCTTCATGAATTTTCACTTGATAGTTTCCATCTTTCCTTATGATGGAAAAAAGCATATATTTTCCTTTTTGATAAAATGTGCATCTTCAGACAAAAATATCTGCGAACTGCTTGATGGTGGCACTGGATAATTGATTAAAGGACAGATAACAATGATACCTTTAATTTAACTTGGCAATTAAAGTTCCGTGCACTTTGAACATCTGATGCAGTTAAATCTGCTTATAAGATTAAGCAGATAGAAGAGGGGTTAAGATAAAAGAGGAGGCTCAGGAATAGATAAAGGCAAATTTCTTGTCTATCCACAATGCTGTTGGGTAGGGACAAACATCGGATCATGGGAACCGAAGGAGATGATGCACTTGGATGTGAAATTAAATAACTGTAGATGTGAAAAGTGTTCTGTCACTTGTGCTGTCCCTTTAATTGAGACTATGTCTAGAGCCTTCTCACTAGTGCAGAGGCATCCAGAAAGAAATTCTCAGAGTTATCTGTATGAACGCTGTATCACTGGTTGTAAAACAAAAATATTATACACGACTTTTTAATATCTCCTAAGAGGGACATAATAAGGAAAATATATTTGCTTTCCAAGAAAACATATCAAATAAAGTAAATGATTCACTATGTAAGAAAAAATTTTCATTAATATTCTTCATAAAATTGTTTCATAAAAAAGCTAACATATGAAAATAATTTTTCACTTAAGTAGATTTACTCTTTGATGTTAATAGACTTAGCTGCTCAAATTAATTTTAAAGTTTATGAAAACAATATAACACATTGGCTTTGTTATAATCTAGGAAATTATTTTTTAATATTTCTTTGTACCCTTGAGCAATTGAAAATTTGTGAATAATACATTCTTCCATAGGAAGCAATCACTAAGGTGGTTCTGAAACCTTATTTTTTATATTAAACAAAAGCATTAGGCTTTAGAGTTTACCAAGGTAACAAAATGAAATACACAACTGCCTTGAAATATTATGCACAAGTAATAAAATATTTATACATAACTATTTTATATAAAGATGTAGATTTTAATCCATTGCAGTTGAGGTGTGAAGAGTGTAAATTAATGCAGGTAAATACTTCTGCTGAGTGCTCTCAGGTGAATTGCAATCAAAATTAAGACCTATAATTTAACAAGATAAAGTCACCTTTAACTTACTGTTTGTTAATTTCAAACAAGGGGAATT
>PVHT020000077.1:10802045-10940252 GCA_004024745.2 Catagonus wagneri
AAATATTTATACATAACTATTTTATATAAAGATGTAGATTTTAATCCATTGCAGTTGAGGTGTGAAGAGTGTAAATTAATGCAGGTAAATACTTCTGCTGAGTGCTCTCAGGTGAATTGCAATCAAAATTAAGACCTATAATTTAACAAGATAAAGTCACCTTTAACTTACTGTTTGTTAATTTCAAACAAGGGGAATTGAATGTCTATTAAGATTAGGCTTTATGAATTAAAACATTCCACGTGCAATGTTTGCCAGTCCTTATCAGTTTCCTTGGTGTTACATATGTTATGAAATTTACCCTTAAGAGTTCCATTAAACAATCTTAGAATTTCATAAAATTGTCTCCACATATGGAAAAACTCCTAGCTAACCCCCCAAATTGCGAATATATCTAAAATTAAGATGACATCAAATACCTCATGATTAGGTTGCCGTTTTTGATCTGACATTCTAAAATGGACTTTGAGCACTTTCAGACACCCTTTTCAAAGTTAAGATTGCAGGAGTACAAATTATTTCACTTACTAAAAGGAATTCAATATAATTGAAACTGAAAAACTTAACGTGATAAAGCAATGACGTTGGGTTTGAGTAAAAATAATTCAGTGAAAATAAAAAGAGTAGAAAATCGACCATATCCGCACTTTCCAGGTACAGTGTAAGTCAGGTTGGTGTAAAGATACAATACGACCCATTCTAAGATGTCCCTTTGTCAGCTTGACACTGTCACAAGCTGATGTTAAGTTGTTTTATCTGTGACGTTTCCAAAATGGTTTACTTATAAAAATATAACCCTATTTTCTTCCAGGTTTTTCTATGATAAAAACATACTTTGCCCTTTTTCTAGAAAATGAGGATAATTCATCGCAATGTAATGCCCAATCTTCACCACGATGACAGGCCATTCGTTGGCACATCAATGAACAAAATGCATTGCACTTAAAACTGAGTGCTCGGAGACATATGTGTAGATGAACAAGCAGACCATGGGATGGGTTATGACCCATATTTGGGAAGTTTTAGACATTGTCCATGCAAATATTCACATTTCAAATAATGAGTGGTTTACCTATAACATATAACTGTGTTAGCTTAATGAAGGAAGATTATGATGTTGAGTAGAGCTATATTTGTGTTAACAAATATAAGCAGAATTGGAAATTGTCATAGATAATTGCCAAATCTCATGTAAATGCATCAAATTTCTTTAAAATTCTGCTTGATACAACAGGAAAAGAACTGGACTGGGAGCCTAAAGACAGCACTGAACTTGGACAAGGCATTTCGCCTTCCTAATGTTTGTTTCTCATTGTACTTCTCTGTATATAAAATACCAATCTAAATTTCTCTAACATATATCTGACTTTATCTTCGAATTTCTTATCCATTTATTTTTCCTGACAGGACTTCTGATAGTCAAATGGCTGAAATGGCCAAAAGAAGAGAGAAAGAGAAAAATGTAAAAATTAGAGAAATTACAGCCAAATAAACAACCTTTGATAAAGCAAGAGCTTACAGTGAACTCCAAAGTTTTACAAATATTTTAAATATGTAATATCTTTTTAAAAATATGCTACATTGTAAAAATGAGTACAGAGTGACTATTGACAAATAAAGTGCCCTTGAATGGAACTGGAGATTTTTTGACCCCTTAGTGCTACTGACATTGACTGAAGGATGCTTTCAACATGCTGGGATACTCAGAGAAGATATAAGCACATTAAAAAGAAGAACACGAGATGAAGAAAGGAGAAAGAAATTAAAAATTAAAACATAAAATTGGTCAAGCCATAAAAATATAATTAAAAAATCCTCTGAGGCATTTTATCATGATTAACATAAAAAGTTTTAACATTTTCAATTAAAAACGAGATAATTCATTATAAAATGAAATGTAGGCTGCTCCAAGTATTATTTCATATAGGTCCTTACCGAGATAACCAAAAAGGCTTAGTTTAAACAATATTACCATAAAAGAATATTTGGGAATATCTTAATGATGTGTTAAAAATGTCAAGTAAAATTGATAGCTATCACCAATAATATATCAGCTCTACCCAGCGAAGGAAATATAGTAACCATTCACTACATTCAATTACTTTGAGGGATTCTGTGATTACCCTGATATTTCGAATAAAAGCAGATTGTTTTATTTGCACTCTTTGACAAACTGACTGTAAATATTTTATACTTTGTAAACAGAGAGACAGAAATTTTGAGAAATTCTAAGTCCCCAAGAACTGCTTGGACATTCATCTTTTTGGACTGATTAACCACAGAGTGCATTGTACATAGTCAGTCCTCAATAAAACTGAATGAAGTGGTTAAAGCCCCCTTTTTCCTTAAGTTAGTTCCCACCAAACATCACTCCCAGCTTCATCACTATACCTTAGCAGCAGTTCTCACAGAAAGTTTTCTGGGTTGTTCATGTTACATGAATATGGCCAACAGGGGTTAAATGTTACATGTGATCCTTACGTGGCACGAATTACCTGAAATGTTAATATGCTAACATACATTACAAGTCTCCAAGGCGGATTTATGATTTGGAGCAACCCCAGATAGATCTGTTCTGTATCTCTCAGAACATCTTGCTGGACTACTGTTTTGCTAAAATCACTTTGAGAAAGTGGCTGTGTATGGTTGACCCCTTGGCCAACCTTCTAAATTTCTCTTCATTCTTGTCTCAGTCTTTCTAGATGCTCACAACACAAGGTGTCAAATATAATAAACAATGTCTAATGTCTCCTTGGTTGACTGAACGTACAATCCTGCTGAACCTGCATGGATCTCCTTGCAGGGGACAAAATACAGTAGATGCATTTTAATGTGTTTTCCTCACTTGCATTCCTGTGTATATAAGTTGCTCACTAGTGAACCCAAGGCATCAACCTGTATAGTGTATAGAAGTCATTAGAATTGTGTTAGCAGGAATGAAAGAAAGGAAGCAAGGAAGGGAAAGAAGGAGAAAAGAAAGCATCACATTCAGCTGTTGATGACCGAAATCAAGTCTTGAGCTGAGCCAACAATCATGAAGGTCAGAAGTGATAGAGGGAAGAAATGCTTAAAGTCCTATTTGCTCTCATTTGGCATTTTGAGAGCCAAGCCTGGCTACGAGAGCTTAGAATTTATTATATATCGGAGGTAGAGACAACTCAGGATAAAAAAATAAAAAAAGTAGAACATCATTCCAGGACTTTGGAAAGAGAAAGTTCTGGATGTAAGGAAGGCAGAGAAAGATATTTCTACCTTCTCTCTCCATCTCCAAATCCCAGCAGGTAGATGTGTTAGATTGGATGAGAGTAACACTGAGGGTAAAGAGGTTTTATCTTGCTTCCTCTTTGAGCTTTCCGGGACAGACAATTTCACAGGGTGCCTGGAACAACCTGGGAGTTCCAAAGGGTTGGATGAAGTGAGGGAACCCCGGGGACCTTGGGCTGCTTTGGGGAGACATTCCAGAGTTGCACTGTGCCATGTTGGGCAGGTGGAGGAGGTAGCTGATGGTGCTGGCTGTGAGGTCTCCAGCTCAGGTGTCCAGCTCAGACTGTCCCTGCACCCTGGTGACAGGGTGATCAGACCTCTTGGGAGCCAACTGTGAGTCAGGAGGATATGTCAAGCCAGCAAAGGCAAACCCACGGTTCACAGCAGGAGCCTGTCGGCCATGCACGCGCCACACAGAACTTGACACAGGTCAGTGGACCTCAGCCAGTGCACACAGGTAAACCAAGTTCAACACCAAAAGGCAATGCCTTGAGCCCTCTTCTACACCCAGACATGGCTAACGGTGGTAGCTGGGGTAGAAAGAGCAGATATTATTTGAGCCAGAACCTGCAGGAAGTTGAACTTTGCCTACTTACTCATGCCTGTTTAAATGAGAAGAGATTGAAATTTGTTAACTAGCAAGTCTGAATTTCCTCCTACCTGGTATGCTGAGCGCTCAAAAAGTTCAGTCCAGTCCTAGAAAAGCAAACTGGATTTTCTCCGCACAGCTAACAGCTAACAAGTTTTCAGTGTTCTTCATCCTCCTAAAATACTTATTTTCTATACAATGCTTCATATCCCATTTTCTACTGTAAGCTACCTTTTTTTTTTAAGGCTGGTATTTCCTGTGTCTCTCCCCAATAATGTGGTTTCATGAGGACAAGGATACATTATATTTCTATTATATTACTAAATATTATAAGCAGAGCACTAACACAAGCCACTAGAGCAAAGAGATCAATTATATTTTCAGCCCAACTCTATAATATTTAATCGTATTTGGATTCTGTAATAAATACAGATTGTACCTAGCATAATTAAACATTTAATGTTGAAGAGGTATAGCATCTGTTAGTTTGTAGTACCACAGAGGAATTTTCAAACAATACAGAAATGAATGCTGTGCAACTATCACTCCTATAATTAGATTTCCTTATACCCAACAGTGGAAATTCATTGTGATCATTATATGTTACAGATCATATGCTAGATCGGCATTTTTTAATAAGAAAAATCATATCTTAGATACATCACTGGCAGAAACTCAAGTACATCTGATTCCAAAGTGGAAGATGTTCTTAATAGAAGCAGCATACTATAAATCATAAGACCTAAGTAAAAGTAGACTTTACCTCAAGTAAGATATTTTTGAGTTCTTTTTATAGTGAAAATAAAAATCTGCCACTTCTCCAGAGTTGACCTTTCTGGGTGGCTTACCTGGATAAAGTGAAAAGAATTTTAAAATAACAAAGGAAGCTCTCAAACCAAAATGGGTTACAGACTAGAACCAAAGTGTCTTTCTATTACTGTTGCCTGAGCTAAGGGATAGAGTTAAAACATACAGCATTTGTTCACTCTTGGACTTTTTTTTCCCCCACCATAGGAGCAGTATAAATAAGTAGCCCCTGGCCTTTTCAAACCTACACCACCGTCTCTCATTTATGGCATCCAATAAGGTCAAAAGGCAAAAGAATAAAAAACTCCCAGCATGGGCCAACTTTGTCAATTTAAAATGCGGTTCACTATTCAGCCTGTTGTTAAGCAAGCTGTTCAAATAATGTCTTGGTTCACATGTCTGTGGATCTCTGATAGGGTTCAAAGTCTGGGGAGCAGCCTATGCAAGTTTGAAATCTCACCTTCCTCACCCTTCCATCTTTCTGTCTCCTGTTTTCTGATCTTTTTAATCCAGAATCTTTAATAGAAAAATTCTGTGGCAGGACTGAAAACAGCATGGGGTCAAAAGCCCATATGGGTTATTTAAAGCAACATCTACAGTCTTTTGAATGTTTCAAGAGCAATTTGGTTCACCTCTGGGTACTTTTCTTCAAACATGTTCTATTAAACACCCATAAACACAAGTCAAACATGTTTTAAGGTCAGATTATCAAAAGCCAAAAGCGCGGTAATTCTAAATGTTTTTTAAAAAGGCTCCTCAAGCAACAAACTACAAGTATCTCAGATCACTTAGTTAAGGTTAAAAACCACAGGTTTTGGATAAAGAATGTGAAGGAGTGGATAACAGAATATAGTAGAAACAAATCTAATGTCTTTAAGGAAAAACAGCTTCTAACAAAACCAACAACCTGAACCAACAGCTTTTAAGATCATCAAGGACACATTAGACACAGAGAGGCCTAATTTTCTCTCTTTCATGCAAAAGACAACATGGTCTAGCATTTTCTGTATTAGCTTGAGGTGGAAGTCCAGGCCCATAAAAATAAAATAAAGCCATATATAAAGTTGTATATATTCTATTATGATATCTGATTTACAAATCAAAGGACTCTCATTCTTTTCCCTGTTTTTCGTTTCCCATCTGGATTAGTCCTCAGCCATTTTCCTTGAAAGAAATACTGCCATCGACAACATGCCTAGAAAAACAACTACCCTCACTCACTAAGCTGCAGCAGGAAATCCATAAAATAATGTATCCGTGTCAGAATCACCAGAACAGGTAAGCATGTGTCAGTTTCAGTCACTTAATAAAACTGTTTTTGTAAAGTCAGATTTAATCACCACACTGTGCAGAGTACCAACAAACCATCTAATACTCTACCAAGGAAGGAACTTTTTTATCGAAGGAGACCAGACAATGAAGAAAGTTCTTGGCAACGATAGAGCCTCCGAGAGGCGCTAGTAATACAATACAAGCAAAAACTTATGCGACGTGTCTCCACGTGGAGTTTTACAGTTCATCAAAACACGAACGGAGGGGATTAAAAAACATTCAATAAAAGCAGAAAGAAGTAAGCAAAAAGAAAGAAAGAAAAGAAAGGCACACAAAAAGAATTTCTGAAAGGCAAATTTTCATCAACACTTAATCAACTCTTGGGCCCTTTTCCAGCACGGAAAACAAAGTGTGCTATGACATAACTCCAAAGATCTTGGGGGAAAAAATTTAATCTAAAAAAGATTTAACACATACCAGCACTTTCAATATAAAGCATATCCAAAGCCCCCTCGTGTTTTCCAGTTTGCAGTTTGGTTCTCTCGGGCAATTCATGTACAGCATTGAAGCAACACCATGAACCACAATAAAATGAACACTTACCAGACAAATCACCACTCCCTGAAGCAATGAAAAGACCACTTACCTAGGAAAAGAAAAAAGGGATACAGAGATTAAGATGATATCATCTAAAGACAGTTACAGCAGTTCTTAGATTGTTCCACCCCCCAAATGCCCGGATTTTCTCAAGGAACATCATTGGGATTTTAGAAGAAAACCAGGTGTTTATTTATTTATGGTACGGCGTGAAGGGAGTTGTATGAGCAGTGACTTCAACAAGACAGCCCTGCGATGCAAAATCTCCTGTGAGTTAATTTCACCCCAAGGCACTAGGACATACAACAACAGGCACAAAGGGGAAACTGGTAACAGGAATCTAAAAGGAAGAAAACCCCACTCTAGTTGTTGTTTCTAAGGAGAGTAAAAGATTGTCAAGAAATCTAGCATCAAGAGTGCTTAGCAATGGAGTTCACTTTGTGGCTCAGTGGTTAACGAATCCGACTAAGAACCATGAGGTTGCGGGTTCGATCCCTGGCCTTGCTCAGTGGGTTAAGGATCTGGCGTTGCCGTGAGCTGTGGTGAAGGCTGCAGACGCGGCTCGGATCCCGCGTTGCTGTGGCTCTGGCGTAGGCTGGCAGCTACAGCTCCTGTTAGACCCCTAGCTTGGGAACCTCCATATGCTGCAGGTGCGGCTCTACATAAAAAAGGCAAAAAGACAAAAAAAAAAAAAAAAGAGTGCTTAGCAATGAATCCAGATCAGGGTATGAAAAGGAAGGTATGCCCAAAACCCCAGCTGGACCTACCCCAGCTGTCATATCTAGATTTAATGAGTGCTTATTGGCTCCTGAAGCTCAGGGATCATGAAACATAGATATTTATCATTTTAGATTAGCTCTGATTCAAAACACTTTTAACTGTCAAGTTATTCAAAGTGCAGAACATTTATAATGTGTATGAACTTCCTAATTTCAGTTGCTAATTAGTTACCAAGTGAAAATACTGGCTGTGCTACCTCAAGTACGTATCACAAAACAGAGGAAAATGGTACAGAAACGGTGCACTAGAAATTAAACAATATTTAAAATTCATTGCAGCTGGAGTCTCCACTATGTAACCAATTACTTTCAATTGCAGTATTCTTATATTTTAAATGAAGGATGTTCTTTCCTCTGAATTCTTAAGTCTTGTGAAGAGCAGGAAGGAATTTATAAAGAAGAGAACGCAAGGCATAGTTGGATGTGTCTGAGAAACAAAGGTGAAGGAGGAGTTTACAGGCAAAATCACCTCTACTGTACCATGAAAATGTCCTTAGTCACTGAATTCGTTTACTTATTAAAGAGATGTGGAGTTCCCATCCTGGCTCAGTGGAAACAAATCTGACAAGCATCCATGAGGATGCAGGTTCGATCCCTGGCCTCGCTCAGTGGGTTAAGGATCCGGCATTGCTGTGAGCTGTGGTGTAGGTCACAGAAACCGCTCGGATCCTGCATTACTGTGGCTGTGGCTGCGGCTGGCAGCTGTAGCTCTGATTTGACCCCTAGCCTGGAAACTTCTATATGCTGGGGGAAGGGGGGGGGGCGCTAAAAAGACAAAAGAAAAAGAAAAAAAAGGAGAGAGATGTTTATTGAATGTCTATTGTGTATAAAAGACCATCCTAGGCATTGCATGGAAATCAGATACTTATAAAAAGCAACACCAGTGTTCCCAGGGAGCTGACAGTCTTGCAGGAAAGGATGCGTATACACAGAGGATGGTAGAGGGAAACAGCTATCACCAGAGAGGTACGAACGAAATGCTGTCAAAAGGGTGTGCTCACATGAGTTAGGTCACTAGAGAGGTTCATGGAGAAAAGCGGGAGCATATTTAAGGATGGCGGAAGATGCTAGAGAGAGGGACGTGACGCCATTTCCAGGTCATATACGATATGAACATAGGCAGAGTGAGATCCACTATACAACCTACACAAGGTCCAAATGGTATCCAATTTCAGTTCAAGAGTGTCTCATAAAAAGTGGTGGGAGAGGCTTTCCTTTGTGGTGCAGTAGGTTAAGGATCCAGTGTTCTAATGGCAGCAGCTTGGGTCGCTGCAGTGGCTTGGGTTCCATCCCTAATCTGGGAACTTCCATATGCCATGGGCATGGCCAAAAAAAGTAGTGGGAGAGAAAGCTGGAAGAGCAGCTGAAAGAGGGCCGTGGCTTCGAGATCGAGGAATGCCAGGCTGACCTCCTCCTCTCCTCACCTCCTTATTGTTAGCTGGACATGCAGAGACCAAAAATGCATTTGATCACATACACTGGCTAACACGAGTGCTGCTGTGACCCCATCTTACTCTTCTTTTTGCTGATGATAATGCCTAGCACAAGGGACGGTACCAGGAGCAGAATCACTCTTCCTTGTGGGGACATGATAAACTGGCAGACATTGGTTCACTTCCCCTCACTCACAGACCCGAGGGGGATGGGCTGACATTTTCAAGGCTCTCACTCTGCATCACCGCTCACTCATCTCTTCACATCTCTCTCAGCCACCTTACATCACCCCCTCTCCAACACTGTTACCCTCTAGGAAGAGTCCCTACTTTCCTGAGTGGCATTCCACCATATCCATGAATTCAATATCCAATGAATTCATCCTTCTTCATAAAGAAGAATATTTTTCCCCTGTAGCTTGCCCACATTTCATCCTTTTTTTTAGGGCTGCACCTGTGGCATATGGAAGTTTCCAGGCCGAATTTAAACTACAGCTACCAGCCACAGCCACAGCCATAGCCACGAGGGATCTGAGCCATGTCTACAGCCTACACCATAGCTCAAGGCAGCACTGGATTCTTAACCCACTGAGTGAGGCCAGGGATCGAACCCGAATCCTCATGGATACTAGTCAGATTCGTTTTTGCTAAGCCACGACAGGAATGCCACACATTTCATCCTTTAGGTGAGCACCTGATGTGTCTTTATACCTAGATAAGTAATGTCTAGGGGTTAAAAGTCTGAAAAGATATTATTGTTCAGATCTTCAAGAAATGTACGATTTGGGGACAAGTCATGCACAAATCGTGAACTATAAGGCAGTATGTGGTGGAACGATAATGCTATAGGAAATCTCCTGGGACAAAGATCAGTTCTAGTCATGGGCATTTGGAGTAAGGTACCTCTGGGTGTGTCTGGAAGATGGATTGTGTTTTGCTAAGCGGAGCCATCATGGGGAAGGAGAGGGATAACGGGGAGGAAGAAGTGAGGATGTAAGGGGAAAAGAGACAGGGAAGCACAGGAAGCATTCAGGAAATAGAGGATAATCAGGTTTGAATAGACTAGCTTGGGAGAGTTGGAGGTGTGGGCTATGGATAGAAAGATGAGAACTAACCCTCAGAGGGCCTTACGGGGTGCATTAGGCATTTGGAGGGACTGGCCGGCAATGACGGTGAGGACTGCTGAATATACTTTTGCTAAAATGTAAAAGACAGAGGGGGCACCACTGTGTGTAGACAGAGGCAGAGATGGCACTGGTGTCTCTGCAGGCCTAGGGATGCAAACAACTGAAAACTGTCACCAGGAAGAAGTCTGGAACCGATTTTTCCTCAGGGCCTTCAAAAAGACCCTAACCTGCTGACACCTTAATATCTTCAGACGTCCAGCCTCTGGAACTGTGAGACAATCAATTCCTCTTGTTTAAGGAACACGGTTTGTGACAGTTAGAGCAGCCCTAAGAAATTAACACAGATTTGTGGAAAAGAAGGACAAAGATATCTGTCAGCGTCATTACTAGGGCAGTCAGAGGTCCACCTGGATGGGAACTTGTATTAGTGTGGATCCTCTGAGAATCAGATGCCGAGATACGATTAGACATGCGAAGATTCAGGGAGGGGAAATGCTTGTGAGGGAGGGATGGGGAGAGAGCCCAGGGAGGCTGGCAGGGCCAAGTCTGGGCCCCAGGGGAGCAGGGAGAGAGGGGAGGTTGGGTGGAAGGTTCTTGGACTGCAGTCTAAGAAAGATCTGGTGAAGTCACTGAGGCTCCTGTGGTCTCTTCCAGGAAGGGGTGATCCTTGGTACCCCCACGTCCTGTACCAGCTCACCAGGGAGGAGCAGGAAGCCCGGTCGGTGCCTTCTGTCAATCAGGAGTTCTGCCAGGCACATTCTAACAGCTTCCAGGCATCAGAAAACCAGGGAAAAGAGACAAAACAACTAGGACTTGAGCCAGTGTGACACGGAGGACGATGGGCATTGAGACGAGTTCCGTGTTTACATCTGCAGAGTGGGAGGTAACAACTGTCTGCTCATGGATGAAAGGACAGTCTAGGGTGCGGCTGGGACGCTGAGATTGCTTTTCTGAAAAAAAAAAAAAAACTTTTGTTCCACGAGAGTGGATGACATTAGGAAGGGCCAGGGGAAAGGAGAGACTCTTGTGAAAGCCATAAACTTGATCGATAGGAAGGAGGAATCCAAGCTAATGAAGTTTTTACAGGAGCCTAAGAAAGGCAGGAGGCTAGCTTTGGGGTGGGAACCTGCCCTGTCCTGGGAGCTCAAGGAGAAGGTTTTCCAGGAGGAGGAGCAACTGCGGAGTCCGATATGCAGATTGATCAGGGAGGATGACCGCAGAGGGAGGTGGTGGGTTTCCGTGATTACAGGAACTTTCCAGAAGGTGACTGAGGTGAAAGTCTGAGTTGTGTGAGGTCAGGTCATGGACCAGCAAATACAGACACTGTATTTACTACTTTCCTGGTCATGAGCAGAAAAAACACGGGAGCTAAGGGGGATTAAACCGACCCATACTCTGGAGGAACAATATATGCCCTTCGAGTATGATCGGAACACTTCCTATCAGATAAAATGATGCTCTAGCAGATACAGTGTTTCTCAGCTGCCGAACTGCCTGCAAAACCCTGTAGGAATCTGTTCTGGGATTCACAGTCTCCAGCCAGAAGCAGCAATGGAAAAGAAGCACCAGGAATACAACAAGCATCATATATATCATATATATTTAATTTATGCAATTTATAATGACAGTGTCTCTTTCACCAGGCAAGAGGATTTTTTTCAAATCTCTGATTATCCTCAAAAGGAAAGATAAATTCACTCTCTCTTTCTTCTTTGGTTTAATTGGGGATTTGTATGGCAAGTCGTAACATGGTCACAAGCCCACAGCTGTGGCTGCAGCCTTTCCACAGGGAGCTCTCAGCCAACAGGGACAGATCAATATCTGCCTGTTTGGAAGACGTGGTGCTCCTGCAGCCGCACACTGACCTCCTCAGATGCTCACACCTTGAGGGGCTTCCCTGCGCTCCCAACCCCCCTTCCTCTCTTTGTTGATCACAAACAAGTTGCTGAGAAGTAAGCCAAGCGTTTAGTTACACAGATGTCCTGATGTCTAGAGATCAAGTCAAACGGGACTGTCTATTGCATCTCGTTTATGCTTGCTTTTATTTTGCATCTTTTCAGGGACTGTGATTGTTAAAGCTAAACTGAGGTCCAGGAAATACTCATTCACTCTAAATCAGAGAAGGTGCGAGAGCTGGAGGCCATCTCTTCCTGGTTCTCATTTCCTTTCCCCCTGCATCATTTCAAATGAGATTCAATGCTATCACTGGGAAAGGTGCCTATATTAAAAAAACCACACACACACACACACACACACACACACATACACACATACACACACACGTACACACACACACACACACACACACAATCAATTTTAGTCTGAAATAGTTCAAATTAAATTCCAAAGTATCATGTTTTGGTCATCGCATTTTAGAAAAAACACTTTAGCTTTGTAGGTTTTTTTTTTATTTTTAAATACCATGCTCATTAAGTTGCTCTGTCATTTTGGTATTCATCCCTTTTTTTTTGGTTCATAAATGATAATTTTGTATAAGGGAAACAGATAATAGTACATCTAAAATAACTAGACTCTATTTCCATGTGAGTTATTAAACTGCTTGGGCTATAAACTGAAATGTGAGATGATAAAGCCTTGATAATATTAAACCACTACTTATTGTTGCAATTTCAGGCATGTTTGGAATTCCAATGCCAGTGAGAGTTCCAGCTACATAATGCCAAGTCCTCCAGAGGGGAAATCTGCCAAAGCCCCTTTAACCACATGCCTGTTGGAATTTGTGCACTTAATTAAATGCACATACTAAGTAGTTAAACAGCAGAGTCACTGTTTATTCACACACATGTCACCGAATCACCAGATGGCATGTAATAGAGACCTAAACTCCCTGATGGCGTGTTACGCATCACACAAAACACACTCAACACAGGTAGGTGCCGTCTCCAATGTTTGCATTCAGTATAAACTATACAGATAAAGTATAAGCAAGAGGAAAATAACACACATGATAGCAAGTTGGAGAAAAAAAAGACTTTAAGATGTCTCGACTGTTAGACTTTCAAGAAAGACATTGCCAAAGTTGACTGAGCATTTGTTTTCAAAAGTCCTCTAAACATATTCCAGCACAATTTCATTAATCATAGACTTTCTAATTATAATGTCACCTCAGACGACAAGATGATGTTGTGATACGCATTGTAAAGCAGAATATATGATCTTTGCTGATACTGCATACCTATTTCCTGGTAGAATTTTCAATTTTTAGAATTTTACCAAGCTCTAAGTACCCCCATCATAGAAGAGTGGATCGAGCCAGAGAAGATGCTCTGTGGCCATCTTTCCATTCACAACCGGACCAAGTAGAAACACACAGCACGGAGTGGATGGCTTCTACTCCTGATGTTCATGACCTTGTGTAATGTGGATTTTTCTCTTACCATCCCACATCATCCCCTGGCCATACTGAACGACTTGTAATGTTAGGAAGAGGTCCTTCTCTTTCTTAACTCCAGACGTCGTCACTCACATCTGAATAATTTTCTGTTATCCTTTGAGCATCAATTCAGACATCATCTCCTTTTCAAAACCCAGGCTGGGCCCTCTCACAGCCCTTGTGCATGCCTTGGTCAAGACACGTTTATTACAGTGAAAACTGTACTAAGTCTCTCACACTCAACTACACATTTCTTAAAGACTAAGAAACCCTGTTTCTTTTATTCTTTAAATCCTCAACATCTTACACAGTGAAAGAAACACAGTGGAAATAAATATTGAACCAGTTATTTAATATTATAGCATACTTACAGTTCTTTTAAAGCTATTGTTCATACTCATAGTTACTGCTTTTTCGCAATGTTAACTACTATACAGGATTCCACCTAAGTAACTGTAAACTCTTTCTGGCCCACTCACTATATGCAAATACAGGTTCAACTTCTAAAAGCTTTGAAATGCAATGATCTCCAGGAAAATGTCAAGTATCAGTTACTGACCGTTGTATCCATTCCTGGAAACTGCCTTTGGCATCTCTTCCTGGTTCTCCAGCACCCTACAGCCAATGACTGGCCATGCTATACGGGTACAGAGGCCTGGGTCCTTTGCCTCAATTAGGACTAATCAAAAGAGGCTTTCCAGACCATAACTGCCCCCGGCTTGGGGAGTTCTCTGCTTTGCAGGTCAGCTTCTCTGTCTGTTCAATCTCACCTCCGTTCTGAGTACTTCCCAAGGGACCCTTCAATGCTCAATTCCTATCTCAGAATTAGTTTTCAGGAGATTCGGTTGAAGAAAAGGACCATGACTGAGGATGTAATTTTAAAAATTATTAAGCAGTTGTACATTGTTTTCAGTGTGATGCTGTGTTGCTTGAAGCAAATCTCATCTGTGGCGTGAGTTTTCAATGTTATTCTCTCTTCTGTCCAGAGCCAGGGATGAGGTGAGGTGAGTGAGGCACCTATTTCAAGTGTAAAATTTAAGGGAGCAGCCAAAAAAGCAGTAATAAAGATAAATACTATTTTAATGCAGTATTTTATTTTATTTTGTTTTGTTTTGTTTTATTTTATTTATTTTTAGGGCCACACCTGCAACATATGGAAGTTCCCAGGTTAGGGGTCAAATTAGAACTAAAGCTGCCAGCCTACACCACAGCAACAGCAGTGCTGGACCCAAGCCGTGTCTATGACCTACACCATAGCTCACAACACCAGATTCTTAACCAACTGAGCGAGGCCAGGGATCGAACCCATATCCTCATGGATCCTAATTGGGTTCATTAACTGCTGAGCCACAATGGAAACAACTAATTTTTAATTTTTTTTCCCATTTTTTTAAAGTTTTATTGAAGTATAGTTGATTTACAAGGTTACGATAATTTCTCCTGTGCAACAAAGTGCTTTATTTATACATGTATACATTTATACATGTATATAAGTCCATCTCCTTTCATATTCTTTTCCCACATAGCTTATCACAAAACATTGGGAAGAGTTCTCTGTCTATACAACAGGTTGCCTTTGGCCAATCATTCCTAATGCAGTATTTTATTTTATTTTGTATTTTTAAAAGTATAGTTGATTTATTATGTTTCAATTTCTGCTGTATAGCAAACTGCTCAGTCATATATCTATATATCTATCTATGGACAGATGGATATAGATATATAGATATCTATGTATCTGTATGTATATAGATAGATAGAGATACATACACCTTCTTTTTCTCATGTCATCCCCCACCATGGTCTGTCCCAAGAGACTGGACACAGTTCCTGTGCTGTACAGTAGGGCCTCATTGTCTATTCACTCTAAATGTCAGAGTTTGCATCTACTAACCCCAAAATCTCAGTCCATCCCACTAATGCAGTGTTCTAAAAAGTTGAAGTTAAAGCCAAAATATCCATGATGAACATTTTCAACACTTTAAATAAGGACAGAATGAGTATTACTGATTTTTTTTTCTTATGCCTCAGGCTCCAACAGGGCTTTGGCATGGTGCTGCTTCTGCCCAAGCCAAACAGAATTAGTTTTCTGAAAGCAGCCTTTTCTGTTCAAATTCCAAGTTACAAGGTGCATGACTTGACAAGGTCCTCTATGATATGGGTCCTGTTTACCTCTCAAGCCTCATCCCACTGATCCTTGCCTCCCGCAAACATACCCCCCACCCATGCTTCACTCACAGAGAACCTCTTCTAGCTCCTAAGCTGTCCCATGGTATCCAGCCTCTGGGCTCGGCATGTGCTCTGCCCTCTACCTGTTCCCCACCTGCTCTCTGCCTGGCTGACTTCTGCTCATTCTTTAAGACTCAGCTCAGACAGTACTTCACTTGGGAATCCTTCAGGATTCCCATAAAACTGAGTTAGTTCCTTCCTGGGCGATCTCATAACATCATATTCTTATCCCTATAAGAACCTGTCTGACCAGATATTTTGGGAAATAACTAAAGGAACCACATTTTAAATAAAGCATGGAAAAAAATGTGCTGGGATATCTCATGGAACCCAAAACAAAGTTGCACGACTTAGGTCTTAAGAAAGGTAGGGACCAATTCAGTGGCCGGGAAGCCATCATGGCTCGGTCTCCCTCCCTTCAGAGTCTTGCAGTCTCCTGCCTCTCCTTCTCTTCTTACATCTCTCTCAAAGGCCAGGGTTCTCTGTTAGGTGTCTCCATGCCAGCTCAAATGCCTCCCTTCTTCTGGCCCCAGCGCCTGTTTACCCAGTTATAGCCATCCACTCTGATACACTAACATTTCTCAATCCCAGTCCTAAAAGACAGGAAAGAGACTCCGGCCGACCAGCTGGAATTATGTATCCAACCTTGGGATAACCACAATGGCTCAAGGACACAGAGTCCTATATTTTAACATGTCTGTTGAGGTCCAACCTTGTTGTTAGGGGACTACCCCCAGACAGGTGGAGATAGGTTATCATACTGCATGCAACTGTCTGTTTATTAGTCTCCTACTGCTTTACAGGCTCCACCGGTGTAGAGTCTGTATCTAAATTTTCACTGAGTGTCTATTATCTGATATAGTCAGTACTAAAGAAGTGATCAATAAATAACAATTGAATGAAAAATGTCTTTGTCCTTTAATAATACTGTTGTCAGTAAAAAAATGTTCTTTGATTTAGTAAAGAAAGTACTAATGAAAACATGCTTCTCTTCCAGTCTTCAAAACAAGAGAAGCTAGAGAACTGAGGGGCTGAAACTGCTTAGGCTAGATCAATGATGGATATAACAGACTCACTCCTCCCAACGTACTCCCTAAAACAGACTCATCTTCTTTAAGTCAGTATTTCCTAGAAGTTGAACACAAGGCATAGGCTCATTGAAGACGCAATCACCTCTTGAATTACAGAGAATTTTTACTTCGCTTGAAGCTCTACCATTATTCATAAATGACTCAAATTAACCAGCCATGAATTTCCCTACTGAAAAATTCCCACCTGTTAAACTCCTAGTCTCTAGGAGAAGCTGTGTACGTTTGGGCACACAGATCCACATTCCAAATCTTGGTTTAAAGACCAAGATCCTTTATTTCCATGTCTCTCTTTCTTCCCCCTACCCCCACCACACATACAGGAACCTATACAGTCTCTGCCAATACCCATGCCATCTGCTCTGAAGACTCAAAGGTAAAGTAATTTTCTAAAGTCCCAGGGTAAGATGATGGCCCAAGGGCCTTCAAACTCTGCCTTGGATACTTTTAGGAAGGTTTCTCTTCTATGGTATAGAAAAGCTACTGGTAACTCTGATTTCATTCTGTGTATATTCTCTCCCAGCATAGGTAGCACTGGCCCTCCTGGTTCGTGATTTGACAGGACTGTTGGTTAGCGATGGAGTGTCCTTCCTTCCTTTTTCCCACTTCCACCAAAACCTTTAAATGCAATATTCTTCTTTTTTTTTCCTTTCTAAAATAATAATGCAGACACAATAAAAATGCACATATTATGGAAGGGCTAATTGCATGTAATATGCTTTTAATGCAATGTTTCCTACCAGACTCAAGAGTGTTGGGGGGCATGTTTCATAATAAGACTTATTTTACCAGGAAGAAGTAAATCAGAGGCATATATTAAGAAGCACCCAGGGGCACACCCATGGCAATGACCTTTAAAGGCCAGTAGTAAGTTACTTGACAGCATAACCAGCGAGTGAATGATCTTGTTATGAAAGGTCACCTGCAACTAGAACAATATTTCCTGTTTCAGCACGTACTTGGTACCTTTTGACACATTTCTCTTCCTCAGGATGATCTGATTTCTGTAGACTAGATCAGATGCATTTTCTTTGTTTTTTGATGAATGTGCCCAATTTGGGCTCACAGTAATATTGGCTGGCACCTGTAGGCAGTCCTTGCTATTTTGGTTGCTTTGAAGTCTGTTTATTAAAAAGTGGCATTTGCATTACTCTATTTTGAGATGCCACAGAATATTAGAATGTTTCAAATTAAAAGGGGCTTCTGAAACACTTCAGTCTAATCCCTTTTTGCAAAGGAGGACACTGAGCTAGGAAGGAACAAAGCCACTTGTCCAAGGTGACACAGAAGGAAGGGGGGGGACCCCAGTTCCCTACTCTTGAGTCTGCTGCACCTTCCATCCTAACACAACCTTCACAGGTAAGCCAGCAAACATTTAGCAGAGTAGATTAGCAGTGCTCTGTGTTTAAACTCCTGTGAAACTCTTTAATAGGTATCTCTCTTCTAGAATCCAGTTATCTCACATCTTCTTCCTACTTTGTTGCTTTCCCAGTGGATCCTCAAGACCCTTGCTTTGCTTCCTTCTCATCTTTCAGACACCATGGGCTGTGTCTGGTCGGCCATCACTTTTGTTTCCTAATCCAATTGCATGACTTGATGTTCACAGTCCCTACTCATTGTTCTGGTGTGTTAGACCATGACTATAGCTTGTCGAATCTCCTGTCTCTGTGATCACTGATGCTTCTCATGTGAAGGGATTTTATCCATGCTGTTGGAAGGCAGGAAGTTATTTGAAGCAAGCATGTAAAATATTGAGTGGGTCAGTGTTTGGTCAAAGATACTAAGTTAAACCGAAAAGCTCAATAACATCAATCTGGCTCCTTTTCTGCTTACTTTTTCTTCACTGGAAATGTAAAAAAAAATTGTTGGATGTCATTCTTCTTTGAATGCGTCATTTAAAATGTTGATTGTGCATAATCACAATGCTTTTGCTACAGAAATCAATTTATCACAGTTAAAAAAGTGACTCAGCCACAGAACAGTTACTCAGATAATATTCATAGGCAAACCATAGTCTTGGCTTCCACCAGCCACTGCCTGTTTGTGTGCAGTGAACACTGAAGTGAAAATACTCAGTTACAAGTGAGCTGGTGCATGTGTTGTAGCTTCCTTCCCTCTAAGATTCAGCAATACTGTAATTCCATTCCCAGCCGCAACACAGACACACACCAGCGCATGAGCAGGCTCTGATACAGCTCTATTTCCATCTCAAGAAGAAAGAAAAAGAGGGGAGTAGGGGGAAGACAAAAATTTTAGTATTTGCCTGAGTTAAAGTATATTATTTTTGAAAGTGTTCTCCAGGAAAAAGTAAAGTTTTCTTAAAGGACTTTTAATGACATGCTTGCATGTATGCCAAGCTGTGAGGTATCTGAATATCTTTGAGTCAAGCTGAGCCCGCAGGGCCCCCCAAGCCATGGCTGGGCCTCCTTGTACATGACTCAGGGGGTCGGTGGGGACTCTGGCTGGCCCTAGATGGCTGCTCTAGGACCCAGGTCCCTGCAAAGGTCCCTCTTTTTTTTTTTTTTTTGTCTTTTTGCCTTTATCTAGAGCCGCACCTGGGGCATATGGAAGTTCCCAGGCTAGGGGTCTAACAGGAGCTGTAGCTGCCGGCCTTTGCCACAGCCACAGCAACGCGGGATCCGAGCTGCGTCTGCAACCTACACTACAGCTCACGACAACGCCGGATCCTTAACCCACTGAGCAAGGCCAGGGATCGAACCCGCAACCTCACAGTTCTTAGTCGGATTCGTTAACCACTGAGCCACGAAGGGAACTCCAAAGGTCCCTCTTTTTTTGAAGTAGTTTGGTGCAAGCTTTTGCTCATGTCCATCGGGGCTTTCAGGTTATTCATGTCTATTAAATTTCACTTTGCTTACTTACAATATAGGAATAGTGCTCATCTTGTCCTGTTCTACGAATTTTGCTATACATAACGATAACATGAGGAAGCAGAAAAGTGCTTTAAACATTCCAGAAGATAGAGGCTAATTTAATGCTATTATACAAGAAAATATTACATCATGGCATTTCTCTACCTCCGTATGTCACGTAGAAATAAAAGAGAGACATGGAAGATTTCTTTGGAAAACAATTAGAACTCAGGGAAAAGTCTTGCTTGAAGGTTTCTTTTCACTCGAAAATGCTAAGAAAACTCTGATGCTTATTGAACTGCTTATTTCTATTTGATATGTCACTACATCATTGAAGATTTTTGATATGCAAATTCCTGTGAAACCAAAGATGGAGACATTCTTCTCATTGATCGCCACGGGCTTTTGTATAATAAGGATAAACACATAGTAAAAATGCAATTCAAAGAAGAATGTCCTTATCAGAAAGAACAGACAAGCAGCTTGTTTCCCTGCTCCACAGCAAACAAACATTTTTTATGACATTCTGCAAGTTAAGTATGAATTTATTGATTTTTGCCATTTCTTCTTCAGAGATACGTGGCATCAAAGAGAAGAATACATCTGTCAATATGATTCAAACAGCCTCAATGTTAATTCCCAGGAGGTTCCTTTCGAAACCCAACTCTGTGATTTAGAATGTAACTAGAGAATTACTCTCAGGGGCAGGATTGTCAAGCCAAACCTGTGCTTGGATATGTATCCTCCTGGATGGAGCTTTTGCAAAGACGGGGCAAAGATCTAGTAAATAATTTTGAAAAATGAGGGCAACATGACTATGAACATAAGATAAGTCTATCTGGGCTAAGACTAACCATTAAGGGATAGATTGCTCGGGGATGGTCTGAGGAGGGGAGGAAAGAATGCCTTGGCCAGTTAGAGGAGGCTTGGGGTAAGGCAGGGGTCAGTCCTTAGGAGACCCCATAAATGTAGAACTCCTACATTTTTTTTTAAAGTATTACTTTTCAGTTTCACGCAGTTTCTATAACAAGTATTTTTTATTTATTCAAGGGAAGCTAACTGTCTTAGTTAGTTTGGGCTGCTATAATAGAATACCATAGACTGGATGGCTAAAACAACAGAAATTTATTTCCCACAGTTCAGAGGCTGAGAAGTCCAAGGTCAAGGTCCCAGATGATTTGGTTCCTGGTGGGGACCCTCTTCCTAGTTTGCTAATGGACATCTTGCTATATCCTCACGTGGTAGAGACTGAGAGAGGAAGGAAGTTCTCTCTTGTCTCTTCTTATAAGGCACTAATACCATTTATGAAGGCCCCATCCCCATAAACTGATTACTCCCAAAGGCCCTACCTCTTAATGCCATCTTGTAAATCTCTCAACACATGAATTCTGCAGACACAAAAACATTCAGTCCATAGCACTAACTTAATTCCTTGCCCAAAGGCCCTACCTCTTAATGCCATCTCGTAAATCTCTCAACACATGAATTCTGCAGACACACAAACATTCATTCCACAGCACTAACTTAATTCCTTGCTAACTGGTATTTAAGCACAAGTTTTTACTTCATAATTTTTGTTTCTTGTATCTTGCAAGAAATCTTGTAAGAAATTAAACATAGCCTCTCTTGATGGTTAGTCCATCAAAATGCTTGAAGATCATAATTTTAAATACTACAGATCATCCAGAATTATAAATATGAAAGGTATTAGAGATGAGATTGAATATGTGTTTATCCCAACACCAGTTTGAGAAGCTTGATTCAAAAAATACCTAACCTTAACTTAGGGTTTATGAATTTGTTTACTTTTAGTTTTATTTGGTTTGCCTGTAGATATTGAAGTTGTCTATTTCTCAAAAAGAGCAATCCTTGGAGCAAGATCTGGGACTCAAGTTAATAAAGAATTTAGTTCACTGTCTTTTTTGAGTCAGCTTAGATTTTGAATTTTCAGATCAGGTTTATGTCCTGAAAAAGCACATGGCACTTCCATGCTTACAGACTATAAATGTCAAATAATAGTAACGTACAGAGTCTTTATGATTTAGTTAAATTACAAAAAAATTTAACTTCGGTATACCCTGTAAACATACTGCTGATGAACTAAAATACGGTAGCCTCATTCTCATTATCTTGAGATTCTCTTAGGCCTAAACTCCAGCCAAAAATGCTAACGTGTTCCTTCTGCAGAACTAGTAGTGTTGGCTATGATTAGTTTCCTAGGGGGAGCTCCCTGTGGTTCAGCCTCTTGGCCTATGGCTGAACAGGCAAACTCTTTTCCCCCTTCACCTCCCAGCTCCTCCTGCGCCATTCCCACCCCCATATAGGCTTAAATTGCCTTGAGGACAGGAAGTCACCAAATATCATAAATATAGGGAGAAGGAAAGCAACCAGCCTGTGAAAGCTGTAGACCCTGAGTAAGTTTTTCAACATCTCCAAACCAGTTTTCTTATCTGTGGAGATATATTTACATCTGCCCTAATTCATGGCTATGAAACCAAAAACTAAACCAAAAGCACTCTGTAAATTTTGAAGCACTAAATTAATAAAAGTTACATTATTATTATCACATATTCCTCCAAATGCATACGGCAGAACAAGGTCACGATATATTCTTATTGACTACCTCAATATAATTATGATAATTACTGGTCTTTTTATTGACAAGCCCATCATTGCCTAAAATTGATTAGCAATGATGTGATATTTAAGTGAAAAAAACTAGTCTTGTGCTAAAATTCAAGGATCTATTAACGTAATTGCAAAGATCAATTGCTCAGCATATCAAGTACAGAATTATAAATTCACTCTATTCAGATTTGCACTTGTTACACACACACATTCTGGACCTCGCTGTTAGATTCAATTTATTTAACTTTGCGTGTTGTTTTCCTTCAGTTTGAACACTGGTGGGCCCCATAAAAAATGTTTGAGACAGACGGTAACCCCAGTTGCTTCTCTATTGGTTTGTTTGCATGTTGGATTTTTTTTTTTTTTATCATAGTTACTCTGCGATTTAACAGTAGGTGGCTAATGGAAATGTTATTTGCAGCAGTGGCAGACTAAATCAGTGGGAAATAAGGGGGTGGAGGGGGAGAGTTGGGGGAAAGAAAGAAATGTGTTTACACTTGAAGATGTCACATGAAACAGCTGGAGCCCTGAGCCCTTGAGTCTGGAACTGGCGTGTTCTTTAAAGAACTCATCTACATTATTACACGCTCCTTCACACTTAGAAATCTATTAATTTACAATTAGTTGTACTGATTTTCTAGTAGATGTGTAATTTCTGTAATAATTTACAGAGTTCTGAAGAAATTAACTATGCCCCTTGGAAAGATAAGCATTACTGAAAAAATAGATCCCAGCATGAGTTACTGAACACATCATGGAGCCTCTGAATTTTTAGCTTTAAATTCTATAACTACAGCAGAACTGGTGGGGGAATTCCAACCGACTATCAAGAAATATTCTTCTTCGTTCTGTGCCGACTCATGCCCATAATAACTTAGCAAAAATTCTAACCTGGACGTACATGTAATATATCCTTCCTGTTTTTTTGGAGGAGAGAGCCGGAATCATCTTCAGTTTTACACAACAGGAGAAAATTTCCCCCACAATCCACGTGCACTCTAAGCTGTATTTTGTCCCCACACAAGATGTAGCAATCATTAGTCAAACAGCATGCAAATACTTGTAACCCTTTTAAGTCACTTCGGGCCCCTTAAAAGTTCTAATGGCTACCAGGATGTGCCAGGCGCCCTGAGCCCTGCAGTGGGAATTGCAGTCCAGGGGTGGAGAGGGTTCAGGTCTGCTGAGAATAAGGGGCAGCGCTGATGCAGTGTCCTGAATGCGGAGATGTGTACGGGGCTCGGAGGGCTCAGGAAGAGGAACTAACGGGGCTGTAAGGTGACGTGATGTAAGAGGAGGTGAGTCTACATTTCAAGAAAAATAAAACTTGAGTTGTTACAGTTCTGGTAAGATCAAAGGCGGCTGAGTCTGTTCTTCATCGCGAGATCCATTGCCATTTAAGATCATTTCTGACCGTTACATGCAATATTTCAATCCTAATGCTTATGTTATTAATTCACTTTGTATTGTTTTTCCTGTGATGAAATAGTGTTCAAGATGATTTCTCCTTTTTAACTATTAAAGGAAGTGTTATTACGTGTTGGAGAGGAGTAAATCTGAGGTCTCTGTTTACTTGGGGTCAAAATGTGATAACACCATGGAGAGAAAGCCTGGGCAGCACTGGCCCTCGGCTTGAGAAGCGTCTGATGCAGAATCACCTTTCTTCAGCACATCATCTCCCAGGGCACCGAGATCTGGGGTGAAGGGGTACTTACACCTGTAGCTTGAACACAGTTGTGCAGGCTTGGCAAAGTCATGTTATCGCCCTGAGTCCTCTCAATGGAAAAGCATGAGCTGGACTAGTTCTTTATATAGTACCTTCCAGTTTTAAACTTGACCTCCATGACTTTGATGCTAGTTGAGGTTTGGGAATATTTAGCTTTTTTAAGAAGTGAAAACAACCAAGCTAACAGTGAGGGCTGCTGTGGTGACACCGAGCTGTGGCAGATCCCTACAAAATGGCTGTGTTTCAATACTGACACATTTTCTTCGTTCTCCTTTAGTAAGACGCAACTGTTTCTTGTTGCTCAGGTTTCGATATTGTTTTCGTGTATGTGTGTGGTTGCATTTTATTATCCACTCTTTTATTTTAAAAAGGTGTTCTGATATTGCTTGAACAGAATTTACAAATAACCCCAAGTGGTGACCTTCCTGCTTGATCACAGTGCCTTTCTAGTCTGTTTTTGCCTAAGTTCCACAAGGGCACTGGCTGTGCAACAGTATCTCATTCTAGACCAAGGTCTGGTTCAGAATATCCACTCAGTTAATATGTGGTTAATGAATGAATTACAGAAATGTGGAAATGTCCAAGTCCTGACATGAGATAACTCAAGGTGGAGATTTTAAGAATGCTTTGTTTTCTCCTGTTTTTGAAAAAAAAATTGTAACAGAGATAACGATACAGTAGAGATTAGAGTTTGGGGAAATCTAAGATGTATTTTAGTTCTGAGGAGTTTTGTTCCATTATGTTATTATCTAACACGTTACTGACCACCTATGGTGTTTTTGTACTGTTCCCAAGAAAGAACTCTGTCCAGGGAGTTGGACTGAATACCACTGCACACACAATAATGCTCTCCCTCTGGATGTTACCAAACTAAATACACTTTGATTCAAGCATTAGCTCTTTGCACTTTTGGCTCCAGATCATTATAATGGAAATTTGAAGGAAAAAGTGGAGACTGGCAGTCTTTTCAATTACATGGTATTAAATAAGTTGTCTAAAATGATTTTAAGTTCAGTCCAATAGATGTTGAAAATTAAATCAAATTACAAGCAACTATAGGAGAACCTTATTTTATTGTGATTTGCTCTACTGTGTTTCACAGACGCTGCGTTTTTTGATAAATTAAAGGTTTGTGGCAACCTTCGGTCCAGCAAGTCTATTGGCACCATTTTTTACAATAGCATTTGCTCACTTCGAGTCTCTGTGTCACATTTCAGTAATTCTCGAAATATATCAAACCCTCTACCAGCAAAAAGATTGTAATTCCCCAAAGACTCAGATGATGGTTAACAGTTTTTAGCAGTAGAATATTTTAAAATTAAGACTTTTTAATTGTTTTTTTAAAGACATAATGCTATAGCAACTTAATAGGCTACAGTATAGTCTGAACATCACTTTTATATGCCCTGGGAAATAGGAAAGTGTGTGTGACTTGCTTTATTCGGACCAGACCCAAGATCACTGCAATAGTTGGTGTAAAAGAATTTTAGCAATAGTCACATGTAGTTTTTTTTTTTTGGTCTTTTTTAGGGCCGCAGCGAGGCATATGGAGGTTCCCAGGCTAGGGGTCAAATCAGAGCTGTAGCTGCTGGCTTATGTCACAGCCACAGCAATGTCAGATCCGAGCTGCACCTGCGACCTACACCATGGCTCACTGTAACGGCAGATCTTTAACCCACTGAGCGAGGCCTGGGATTGAACCCGTTTCCTCATGGATGCTAGTCAAATTTGCTTCCGCTGAGCCACGACAGGAACTCCAGAAAGGGAATGTTATGTATATGTATGACAGAGGCACTTCGCTATACAGCAGAAACTGGTACGACACTGTAAATCAACTATACCCTAATAAAAATTTTTTTTTTCAAAAAAGAAAGAGTAGTAATACAGGAACATTCTGAGTGTTAGTGCCAGTGAATATTTACCGTGTGCCCAGGTTGTCAATTTCGCCCTCCTTCCCCACCATAAATCAGTTGATGTCAAATGTCTCCTGGTGTTTGTTTCTGCTAGATCAGGGAGAATTTAACTGCTGGTGGGTGCATGGCTACTCCCTTCAAATTTTGAGTAGCATCATGGCCCCAAAATGATAACTCACGCTCTGAAAGAACAAGGGGATCTCACTGTGACAGGAAGATCCACGTGACGCACGTGGCTCCTGGCCTTCCCTTCCCTCCCCTCCCAGTGAGGGCTCTGGGATTTTGGTGGAGGAGAGCCTTAGCTCAGTCAGCACTCATCAGTAACCACTGGCTTCTTGAAATGCTGTGCCTTTTGAGGCCTTCTCCTCCATCAATGGGACAACACAGTGATAAATGAGAAGCACATGCTATTCTGCCAAGGGACAGTCACTGCACTGGACCAAGTCATTTCTCACTCCTGGTCTGGATTAAACTCCTTTTATCAGCTTGATTCTGGGCCCACTACATGCTAACCCATGGAAGCTATGAAAAACATTTTACCCTCTTAGGCTTTCGCATTACTTTGATATACAGGATATCCTCCAAGAAAACAGTTAAACAAAAGCCATTTGACCATGATCGAATGTGAATAGGAAAGTGACATTTATGGAATGTCTGCTCTGTAGGCCAGGCACTTCCCTAGTCACATTGAGAATATTTAACTCATTTACATTGCTTCATCCCTAAGAGAAATCAACAAAGGTGGTACCCATGTTTCACTCACGAGAGAACCAAAGATGAGAGAAGTTAAATAATGAGACGGAGATTACACAAATAGTAGATGACAGATGAATATTCAAACTAATTTCTCCATTTTTTTTTTTTTTTTTTTTTGGCCAAAGGTGTGGCATATGGAAGTTCCCAGGCTAGGGGTCGAATCGGAGCTGCAGCTTCCAGCCTTGGCCATAGCCATAGCAATGCCAGATCCTTTACCCACTGAGCAAGGCCAGGGATGGAACCTCCATCCTCATGGACACTATGTCAGGTTCTCAACCCACTGAGCCACAGTGGGAACTTCTTATTTCTTCTTTTTAATTTTTTTTAACTTTTTAACAGGGAACAATTTAAAATTTATAGAAAAATTGCAAAAATAAAATGCACCTAACTTTTATCTCATTTGCCTTATTATTTGAAGGCTATCTTTGTCTTTCCATAAATACAGAAATTACATATTATTATGTTTTGAGAACCACTTGAGGATGTGACAAATACCATTGCACTTCCTGCTAAATACACATATTTCATGAGAACAGGGCTATTTTCTTATAGAACCACAGCAGAGTTTTTGACTTCAGTATAGTTAACACTGCTCCCATGATCTTATTCTGTATTCCAATTTTGTCAATTGATCCAATAATTTTTTTATGGCATTTCTTTCTCGCTAGTACAAGATCTAGTCTAGGGTCCGGTATTAGATTTATCTGCTATTTCTCTTGACCCGGAACAGTTCCTCAGCATTCCTTGGCATTTTATAATATATAAATATTTGAAAAAAAATTTAACATGAAATTTTCACCCATCATTTTGTGCTTGTTTCCTATTTCCTTATGATTAGCATCCTCACCCAGAATACTACATTGGCGGTACCATACCCAGATCATGGCATCACATCTGAAGGCACAGGTCTCACTGGCAACATTAATTTTGATTACTGAGTCAAGGTGGTGTCTGATTACTCCACTACACAATTTTTTTTCCTTTGCAACTTAAAAAGCAGTCAGTGGGGAGACATTACAAGGCTGTGCAGATATCATGTTCTCCATCAAAATTTTCCCCTAAGTTCAGCAACACTTGAATTTTTTTTTTTTTTGGCCTGACCTACTCTTAAAGTGGTTACAAAAGTTGACTTTCCAACTCAGCACTTCTTCCATGCAGCATCCAGTGCAAACAAGTTCTTTCCCTAACCTGATTTATCAGATCATTGGAATGGAGATATGAATGCCTTTTGTTTAATGCTGTGTTCTGAATTACACTGTTTGATTATTTTGGTACTTAAATTGTCCCAGATCTATCCATTAAAAATCACCTTAACAGCTAGCTTCTGTGTCCTTGTGGACATCTTTGTTTTCTTTCAGGATCTTCTACTTTCTAGCATGACAGGGTGTTCTAGCCCTTGGGGTGGTTTGTTACATAGCAAGAGATAACTGATACAACAGTACGGCATCGTCTTGGCGGTAGCTCTGTCTAGATCTTCTAGAATGTGTGAGAGGGTGAGAGTGGTAGAAGAAAAAGGTATTTAAGACAAATGCTATTGGATTAGACAGGAAAGGGGTTGGCCAGAGGTTGCTAGGGTATTGCCCCACAGGTCTCAGGAATATGGAATAGTCTGAGTCCCAGTTTTGGCTCTGTACTAAGCAGCGATGTAAAAGTGACAAAGTCCCTAACCTGCTATGTTCTCACGTGTAAAATAGGGAGACGGGCTGAATCCTCAAAGTTCCTTTCCACTCTGACTTGTCAACTGATGTGTTCATTCCATCTGAGTCTGAAGTTCTGATGAACTGACCAGTGAATCTTGGCTGTTGTTTTTTTTTCTTTTTTTTTCCTTTTAGGGCTGCACTTGCGGCATATGGAAGTTCCCAGGTTAGGGCTCGAATTGGAGCTGCCGCCTCCAGCCTGCACCACAGCCACAGCAACTCGGGATCTGAGTCATTTTGGTGACCTACACCGCAGCTCACGGCAACACCGGATCCTTAATCCACTGAGTGAGGCCAGGGATCAAACTGGTATCCTCATGGATACTAGTAGGGTTCATTAACTGCTGAGCCACAGCAGGAACTCCACATCCTGGCTTTTGAAGGCAATGGATGGCAGTAAGATAAGGAGATAGGCAGGGAGAGTTCCCCAGGCAATAAACACTTCTGCTAAAAGCAAAAAAAAAAAAAGGTGTTGTAGTTGCATTTTGTACCTGCCCATATAACGTAAAGTCCAAGGGGGAGCTTCCTACTCATTCCCTCCAGGTATTAGGGAAAATAGGTCACAGCAAAACATTCCACAATTTTACATCTTTGTAAGCATTTCTATTCAGTGACATGCAAGCCTTTAAAAAATAACTTCGCCCAGAGGTAACAGGCTTAAGTTAAGGATGGATAACGTTCACCTTACTTGAAGGAGTTCATGTAGTGTTTGACAGAACATTCAGTTCCAGAGAAAACAACACAAAGAGATTTATTCTGTTTTGGAAAATGTGACTCACATCACCAATTAGTATCGTCTGTCGAGAGGGACAGAAAATCCAGGTTCAGTGGCATTTTCTACTGGGCAGTGGTCAGGGTGCTGGAGGAGGGGGGTGGGCAGTCTGGAGGGCGTGGGACACTAGGGTGAGTGGCAGCAGCAGTGGACACTGCCCAGCAGAGCTATCATCCAGTCCCCTCTCTCCTTCTTGCCCAGCCTCTCCCCTCCTACTTCTTCCCCAGTCCTACTTCTTGCAGAAATGAAGCTGCATTTCTGAGAGCAAGTGAAGCATCCATCTCCTCTCAGAAACACCACCAGGCAGAGGTCCTCTCAGGACCAAATGTCACAGGAGAGCCGAGGGCCACCTAGGTGCCATTCGTTTGGTGAGAAAGCAATTCCTTTTATTCGAGGGGATTATCTGTTGTTTATGTGGGTTAAGCATGATAATTGAGACCTTAAAACCACTTACTGATTACACTCGTCTTTACCAGATTGGGAAACAGACCTTGAGGATATTTTCCCGGAAGTTCTACGAATGAGAACCAAATTCTCCAGAACATTCTTCCTTGCTTCGCCACCAAATCATCACTACACAACACTGAAGTCTAAATGTATTTAGATGGGGATAATTAATGTTGCTAACACTGCGCTCTGGGTCCACAAGGATACCTGGAAAATTGCTGGTGTAACATGAACGGGCTTCATCACCTTGGGGGAAAAGCGCATTCTGGGAGATGTGTGTTCTAGCTCAGTGTTGGAAAACATCCTGCAAAGAGCCAGGCACTAAATATTTGGGGCTTTTCAGGGCCATAAAGTCTCTGTGACAGCTACTCAACTCTGCTGCTATAGTGTGAAAGCAGCCATCATAGACAGGATATAAAAGAATGAAAGTGGCTGTTCCACTCTAGAGTTCCAATAAAACTTTATTTACAAGGACGGATGGAACAAAAGGAAAGAGAACAGGAAAAGATAAGATAGCCATTTTTTCTGATACCTATTCTGACTTATTTCCCACTAAATAATTATGAATTATTTCATCTTTGAATCTGTCTTCTCCTAAATCAGGTAAAGATATTATTTCTCTGTCTTTCACAGAGACCCTGGAAACATTTGCAAAGGCATGAAGCACCGTACAAATGCAATGGGCTGCCATCATACATGAAATCAGCAATCCTAACTTGGATCCGGTGCAGATTCTTCCAGGACTTTCACGTGCAAAAGCAGCCTCTAGGGGTCAAAGAAACACATCTAGAGATAGATGGATCCTGGCCCACCCACATCAAGGGTGGTTTTAGATGGATGACTATTACAAGCCCGGCCTGCATTTGGTATTGAAATTACACACCTTCTCTCTTGGGGCTGCTTCAGGTGCAATCTACAGTCATAACAGTACTATATTTCTCATGCTCAGCACTAGGGTTTGAATTAGGTAAACAAATCCCCAGCTCCCTTCTACAGGCTTTCTTGTCAATAACCCACGTCCTACAATTTCCCCCGTTTTTCAGTCTGTCTCTGTGGATTTCTCTCACGATGTATGCACATCAGTGTATCCATATAAATCTATACAAATATGTATGCAACATATAGTTTTTCTCCTTCCCTACCACGGAGTGGTGAAAGCCCGTACGGAGAGTCAGTGATCCAGCTCATGACGGATGAACTTAATGGGCAATGAATTGGAAGAGGATAACACGATCGTACATGGACACCATGTCAGCTTCATTATCAAAGTCCAGTCAATTGAAGGAAAGGCAATAAGAAGAAGCCCATTTGCATCCTCTGTCATAGAATCACTGTTTGTACCCAGGAATGCGTGTGCCATGAGATCTGCACAGTTCCTGCACAAACACACACGCATGCTTGCATTCCTCTTCCATCCCCGCTAGAGCCTAGCCTTGCCCAGTCTCTGCCTGGGTCACAGAACCACCCTAGGAAAAACTTATTATCGGAAACTTTGAGACAAGTAGTTGCTAAATAGAGGTTCGATAATAAGCTGTCACCTGCTGCTCTGTTTTGCACTGCAAATGTAAGAATATAGAAACATTTTAAGCAGCTTAGGGGCAGCAATAATAGAAAACTAGTGATTTGGGTAATTTACATATTTATGGAGGCTGTGGAGATTTTAGTCAGGAAACAATGAAGAAAACAGAGTTGTCAATGATCAAATGCTGCCTGCCATGAAGAGCTAAAACCAGTAATTTAGAGCTAAGCTCAGTTACACCTTTGAAATTACTGCAGAAAAGAAAAATAAAACAGCAAAAATGTGCATTTGGGTTCAGGTTATCAGCTTTAGAGCTCTATAAAATGAATGCATCTGAGCATGTGACATTTCACACAGGTAAAAAAATACCATTACAGAGAATAACAGCTCAAATGAAAAACGAACTGTGCAAATGGATGATAAGGTTTCATACACTGCTCTCTTGGGAATATCTGCATTTTCATATCCACAAAGGCCTTCAGTCAAAGGAAAAACTCTCTAATAGTACAACCTAAGGTACTGGAGGCAAAGACTCCTTCAGACTGTATCCCACCTCCTCTGGGTCCTGGCAGATGTCCTCACCCTGCCTCAGATCAGTCAGTGGCCATTTGCCATTCGTAGGGTTTATTCTCCCCATATTTCCTACCCCTTAAACATGAATTAAATCCCTAAATCGCCTACCAAGCACAGTGCTCATGCGGACAGAGAGAATCTCAGGGTAGAGAAGATGGGAGGCACTTTTCTTTCATACCCCATGACCTATGTGGGTATGCTCACCAGTGGGAGACACGGCATGTGCAAAGGCCCGGCTGCAGAATGAGTTAAGGACAGAGGGTATGTGCTATGGTGGGCATTTCCAACTCTGAGCCTCATTTCCAGCCAGTTTCCTTTACTTGGATCCTCTTTTTACACCTGTTCAATTTTTCACCTGGCCGTACACATGAAGGAATGTTAAGTCTGCTTTTACAGCCCAGTGGCCCCTTATTCTCAGCAGGCCTGTGCAAGACTGTATCCCCAAATAAAAGACCTAGATCACTCGAAGATGGAAAAATCCTTGGAAAGATCCAAGCAGAATTTTCAAAGCTCTCTGCATCGTAGAGCACCCTCTCCCATTTTCTGTCTATTTCCTACAATTCTAGCAACCTCTAAAGATATTCTTCAATGGAAAACTAAAAGTGATACAGCTAGGGGATTAGCCACAGGCCCAGAGGTGTTAAGCAGATCGATTCAAGATGCGCCAGCATTTCAATTGCTCGAGAGTAGACTGAGACATTAGCTGGACCAGGATCTTAAATGGGAAACCAGCCCAATTGCAAGAGTGGAGACTGGCCCAGACAAATTGAAAGTGATTTCAGGACACCTGAAACGTCAGGCCTGTCCTGAATCTGCAGCATGATCTGAACGAGAGCCTGGGGGTGGGCAGGGCAGGAGGCCCTATTCATTTAGCCTCTGCCTCTCTGTGAAGTCAGTGCCCAGTTCTGATGTAAAAGGAAGACTAATCAGACACAGGCAAACCTCCAGCATCAAAATGTTCTGTAAAGGCAGAAGGAAGATGCTCCTGGGATAGCTACTACCAGCAGATAACTTTGAAGAAATTATGAGTAACAACAAAGCCACCTGAATCCTGAAATGTCAGCTGACAGCCCGAAGCATAAGCATCTTAATGATTCTTTCAGTTGAAACTTAGGCTGGTTTCCTATACAAAGTCCAAAGAACCATGTGTTTTATGGATATTAGGGGAAAGACTGAAAATGTTCCTTTACCAAGATTTTTGTGGACGTTTGCATGGCATATTGTTTGACCTATTCCTAAGGCAGATTAAAGATTTCATAAAAGTGTATAAGATTGCCTTCCACCTGACTGAGAGCACTGATTCCTCAGATCATACCCCAAATGCCTTCCAGATTACTCTACAAATATCTTTTCCAGCAAGAGTCTCTGCTGAATTAGCATCCACGGGGAAAGAAGTTTTTCAAGACTGAGTCACTGCTCCCGGCACTTGTCAATGGCAGTCACCGAATGAGTTTGCTTTTTGGCCCTGGCCTCCCTCTTCCCTGAGCATCTTTAAAGGATGTGCTGTTGGCCAGATAGAGAAGCTGTAGACTCCGAGATGGTAAAAGGCAGAAGGAAGGCACGTCAGAGGCCATTGAGCTAAACCCTCTCATTTCACTGGTGAAGAACTGTAAGGCCCAGAAGTAGATGAGAAAGTAGGTATATCTTCACCAGAGCAAGTGAAGATCCATTTTTCAAATCTAAATTTCTATCTGTGGGTGAGCTCCAGGTTCTGCCAGTGTTGCCAAAAGTCAGAAAAGAAGTCACAGACAAACAAAACAGAGAGAAGTGTCAGCACAGGAGCAAGGATAAACATGGTGGAAGTTTTCCAGAAATGATTTTTCCTGTTTTTCTTCCCTTAGAGAATTCTCGAATCTCAGGCAACTCAGTATATTGTATTTCTGCCAGACATACTTGAAGATGGGATCTACAAATTGCCCGTAGCCAAGCTAATTTAAATTTATTTTCACACATCCAAAGAGTATTTTCTGAGATCTCACTCTGTGCCAGGCACTGGGCTGTAAAATGAGAAAATGTACACATTGCCCTCAAATTGCTCATCTTCTAGTGGGTTTCAGAGAATGGGGTCTCACAACAGAAACCAAAGTGACTCTGTATCCCTTTGGGCTAATGCAGGCCAGCCTCAGAGGATGGAAGGGCTCCGTGGATAGTCAGGCCTAGAAAAAACTTAAGGAAATTACCTTACAGGCTCATAGATTTTTGGAACTTATCTCGGAGTTGATATTTACCCTTCTTCAACATCAATTAATTTCTTGGCACTCCCTGGTATATTTCATTCAGGTGACAATGAGAAGACCTGTGGTTTTAAGTAAACATAAGCTTTCATTTTCAACCTCACCATATATATATAACCAGTAAGTTATAGACTAAGCATGGACAATGACTATCTCTGGATAGTGACTTTAGGGGTGATTTGGTTTTCTCATTTTTGCTTATCTGTATTTTCTAAAATTTCTAAAATGAGCATGTTACATTCGAGATGTGATAAAATATCTATTTCAAAGCCATCGTATTAGTTTTGAGTCAGGTGCTAATGGAGAATATCTACATATAGGATACTGGGAACAAAAACGAAAGAATTTCTTCCAAGTGTAGAGTATCTGATGGGAGAAAGAGATGGTGACCAGAAGCAGGAAAAACCACTTAGAGTCCTGAGCTCCTTAGCTTAGCTTGTGGGGGACCAGCAAAATAATGGTGGGAACAGATCAATCCAGGCAACCAGGTTTGAGGTGAGTTAGAGACTTTCATGGCAAAGGTGTCTGACTTGGAGAAGACAGAAATATAAATGTTTTAGTTAAGGTGGATAAATTGCTGTAAGAAATAGACCCAAATTGCAAAGGCTCAAACACAACGACATTTTTCTTTCTGACCTAACAGTCCAACGAGGGTGTTTCACAGGCTCTGCTCCCCTCAGTTTTTCAGAGACCCAGGCTGGACATTAGCTCTGCCACCTTGAATGTGCAGCCTCCAACATGTCCCCTGTAGCTGCTACTGTGACCACAGGGAACAACAGGAAGAACATGGAGGGGCATCTCTACGATATTTTATGGACCAGGCATATAAGTGTTGCACATCATTTCCATACAAAAATCTCAATGGCGAAAACTAGCACTGTGATCACAACTGTAGTTGGGCAGCCGTACAAGCAGCTACTATTGAAGAAGAGAGGAACCCAGGTTGGTGAATATCTATCAGTTATTACCACAGAAAGAGTAAACCACAGGAATGAGACAGCTAGTAGAAGCTGGTTAAGAGATTTCTCCTGGGAAGAATGTATAGCAGTATTTCATATGGTGTCATAGACTAAGAAATCTGGAGAGACTCCATACTATGGCGCCATCTTGAAAATTCGCAATGCCTATTAGTACACTAAGTGATCTTAAAACTTTGATTAAAAATAAATCTAACATTGATAGAAATATCTACTTGAGCTTTCCAGCATTTCCCACATACATATGACAGCAAATCAAATTCCCTTTCTTGGTCAGTCCACCATTTTGAAATAACTGTTGCTAAAAAATGCTGTTGGTTTTGCATACTTTCTGAATCTACACTAAGTTGCATATTTAGCAAAAACGTGGATTTTCTTAGTCCTCAAATAGAGCCAGAAGTTTGCTTAGTGTCTTAGAATAGGGCTAGGATGAGTTTTTATTCTGTTATATCATAACCATAAAGAATAACCTTGAGGTAATCAATCAGATCAACTTTTTATGTTTTCTTTCCCCATCCAGATAATGAGGGCCAAGATATTGACCTACCTTGTAATGCATTTTACAAAATCAACATAAAGGTTTATATTAATGTTATTAATCAAATTAGCAATGAAATGGCTAATAAGTAATTAGCCATGGAACAGTGACTCCACTATAATTGTATGCCCAAGGATTTGCCACCCTTCTGGAAGGCTTGACCTCATGGAGGAAATAATTAACATCATTCTTTATCTTTGGATATTATGGATGGCACATAAGGTCTGGCTTTAAAAAATCATTTCTGGCAAATGAATCTTTGGAAGGATTATAAATACTGATGCTTCATAGTCTAGCCAAAAATATTTATGAATATTTACTTCCTATTAAGTACGTTTATGAGGAACCTAAAAAGGAATTTTGTAATGTTTCTAACTTCTAATAACATACAGGTTTATACATAATTATGATAAAAATTGGGATGTGAGAAAGGAGAACTGTAGAAAATTTCTTATTTGGGCATGCAGGGTGAGGATTAGAAAAAGTTTCAAGAAAAAAAAAGATACTTAAGCTGCCTTTTGAAGAATGGCTTGAAATTCAGTGGATAATGAGGGATGGTAAGTAAGAAATGCAAAATCACAGGATATTTCCCACAATTAGAATCATATGAAAAAGATAATTAAATCTTTACCAGGATTAATCATAGGTGACAGCTACAAGGAAATAGCCAACCCTCTAATTCTGTTTTCCCAAAGTGTTTGGAGATCATTTGTTTGGAGACAGGTTAATGTGGGTTCTGAGAAAAACAAGCCTTCTACAGTTAAAAAATAAGCTAGAGAAATATTAGGTTAAATGAAGTTAAACCTGCTTCATCACTGGGTGCTCTTCAGCACAGAAGGATACGCAAATGAGATCCCTGACTCTCTAAGAGGGGGACATTGAATAAATAATTTTCCAAATGTCAGTCAAAGCCCAAACTTGCGCCCTGTGTGTTCATTCATTTTACACCTTAGGGACAGTTTAAACCTTAGCACAATTTGTAATGTTTTGATATTTAACATTTTTAAATGCAACAAATGTGACAAATAGCACATTAATATAGTGAGCTCTAACAAATGTTTAGGGCCATCTCAGAGAGGCTAGAGGTTATTTGGACCAAGAATGATTGATTTTTCTCTTGATGGCTATACTATTCAAGGCTTAAATTGGAAAGTCATTGTTATGAAAGCAATGTAATACCAGAAAATATTCAGGCCTTAGTCCCCAAGAGGGGACTATGGATTTTTGAACTAGAAGTAATATCTGAGCCAAACAAGAAAGAGGAGACAGGGCCATTTAGGATATAAAATGTCAAGTTAACACGCGGGGCTGAGAGACTTGAAGTTTTTGACGACTCAGAAGTAGATCCGCCTGATGGGAACGGGGAAATGGGTCAGGGGTATGGGTAGAGGCTTCCTAATGAAGTAAAAGGAAATCAATATTAATAAACGCAAATAAAGGGTTGGTGATTAATATTTTACCCATTAAAGTCACAGTGTGAAGTTGTAGCAAAGCTCCTAGTGCTGCCTATAGAATAAATGCTAAATAAATGAACAGTCACAGCAAAGCTTGTTTCACTGTGGTCAAGTTTCTGATTCTTTCCCACTCTTTCTAATGTAGATTCCAGTCCTCATACTTTAAAGTCCCAGAAATATGGAAGATTTTTTCCCTACCCCAAGAGTAATAGAAATTGTCACATCAGGACATAAAAAATGATCTACAAAGAATTTATTTATCTGGCATGGGAAAAACTACTTTAAAAAGACCATATAGACTCTTAACACATTACAATAAATGAAAGCAGAATGGATTTAAGCAAAGGAGACTAGAAGAAAAGCTCTTAGCTAACTGCATTTAATAGTCATTTTTGTGTTCTTCAGGAATGATGCCTGATGAACTCTTATTTGTATAGAATTTTCTTTCCACTTATTCATAATTGAGAAAATGTGATTTGAATAACACTTTCAATTAACTGTCATACGTCTATATGGACACCTAGGTGTGTATAGATGTATAAACCATAAACTAGCTGATATTTACTGAGTACATACTATGGGCAAGGCACTATTTTAAATTCTTTGTGTATATAAACTTATTTAATCTTCATAACATCCCTATAATGCTGGCACTGTCATTATTCCATTTTACAGGTGAAGAAACTGAGGCATAGAGATGTTAAGTGACTTGCTCAAAGCAATGTGACTACTAGTTGGTGAAGCTATGGTCTGAACCCTGAATGCCTCCACATCCTACACTCTTAAACAATTAATGCTATTTTTTCTGTGTATATGAATATGATTCCTTCAGAAAAGTTACGCTCTGAGTGCTTAGACCCTACTCAGGTATTTAAATAAATTTAGTTATGTTTATGGAAAAAATCCTTACTCTCCATTTTTATAATAAACTAGATTAGGCAAAACATTCATATTCACTTCTAGAGGGGACAGACTAGTAATTATTTTCCTTTTCAAAATAATAATAAAAACATGACAAATGCCACTTATATCTAATCTGGGGAGTCACCTGGCTTCCCTTTTTCCTGAGGTCTTCCAGTAATAGACTGGCTTACAGTGTTTGAGTAGGTGAGTTCCATACATTCAAAACGGTATTGATAACCTACACAATTAGGGCGCAAACTGAGAGGGTTCCTGTTTTTCCAGAAGTTTGATGTAACTACTGCGATTCTTCATTTCCCTTTGGCAGATGACCTGCTGGCCAAGCACCCATCAGCCTCCTTTCTCATATCTCACTTGCTTCAACATCACGGTCTGGGGCAAGACTATTTATTCACTATGATGGCTGGTTTTCCTACCATGGCACGGCTCATTATGAATGACCTGTGTGTATACTTCTGCATCTCCAGTAAAATGACCAAAGACAAAACAGAACTGGCTCACTTCCCCGTGAGATCTTGCAAATTTCTTGCATGTTTGACTGAATGTGGCATGACTGATAAACCTTTATCAATTCAACATCACAGAAATAAACATGATCATGGTTTCAGGTGAGCCACTTTGGTGTATACAAGCAACATGTCACATATCCTCCTTTTCCTTTGACACCCCTGCCCCCATGGATCCTGACAGGTGGGAGACATCCTTACACTGGACGCGCTCTGAGGCTGTCACCGTGGTTCCCTAGTGCTTGCTCAAACCCCACAATGCATTCTTCTGGGAGAGCTCCTTGGAGCTAAGGATTAAGACTCAGTCTCCAAGGCTTCATGAAAACTGAGTCTGCCCTAAAGGAGATGAAAAAAAAAATCATCAAATAGATGCAATTTTACTTTTAGCATCCTCCATCTACATTCTTGCTTCCCACATTCCTTCTCTCTCCAAGACTCCTTCACTGATCTGCCTCCCAAGAGCTTGGCACAAAATCTCCACCCCAGCTCAACAAAAGTGTCTGCTCAGGAAGGGGCCTGAATGAACAGTTCCATAACTGAGTGTGAATAATTTACTGCTACCTGGGATATAAGCTCTTTTAACTAATTGTGGAATACAAGCCTTATAGAAAAGGATTTTGAAACAAGCAATGTTCTTAGAGCCCCTGAAATTAGTCCACATACAGGGTTCACAACTCAAATGCCTATTTACGCCAGCCTGGTGATATAAATGAGTAGAACAGGCAAGAGTAAGACAAGAGGGCATAGTGAGGCCTGGGACATGCTCGGGAACTCATACTTTCTCCAAACACATGGCCAGCTACTGCTGTCACGCAAGAATATAGTCCTAGTCTTGCAGATATTCTACTGTTTTTTTCAAAATAAAAGTGGAAACTATATCCCTTTATGTGATTCTTCTTAAATGTTGTCAACCAACTGAAAATCCGAAATCACTCTGCAGGCTTTATAAAAACACACTGTGGACCTGAGCTATCCCAGGGGCATGGAGTTGGAGACATCTGCCTCGGCCAGTGATGTCCTTGCCATCTGGTCCTTAGTCCCAAGTCCCATAGCTCCTGCATATTTAAGTTGTATATGATGATTTACTGGAATCTGATCTGGTTCTAGAGCTGGTCATTAACATCTTTCATGAATGAGGAGAATGCTTTCTGGCTTTAAATAAACTATTAACACACATGACCTTGTTTAATTTTCACAGTCATCAATCCGCATGCACTTATTGACTGTATGGTGATATATTCTGCTTGAGTATAATTAAATATATACATATATTCACACATATGTATATATGCACATACACATATCATATTATATTATTATCTGCTATAAGTTTATATGCTGACAGTAAAGCTCTCTCCAAATTCTTAAGGGTGAGATACATAATTTATATACAATGAATAAGACTGGATTATGCAAAAAGGAATCTTGAAGAAAAATTATTTCCTATTTATTCAGAAATAAAAAGAGCAAAAAGTTGGTCAATATAATAGATGGTATGAGGAACTAACTTAACCTATTAATATTTTGATCTTTTGGGAGTGCTGTTATTGGTGAGTCTGGTTAAAAAAAAATTCTTGTGTCAGAGAGGAAGTGTCCATTCTCTCTCGGGGAGAGGATACCCTAACTCAGACACAGAACCCGCATGTCCTGTCCCAGAGGGAGATAAATTATTATCAGAAAATGAACCCACTGGTTTACCAGAGCCCATAGTCTTCTCTTATGATTCAGTGATTTTTGAGTAGCCTTCTGATCATAACTCAGCATTTATTTCTATTTTTTTTTTTCTCTTTGTAGGGTTGCACCCATGGCATATGAAAGTTCACAGTGGATGCATTGGCTGGGTTTCTAATTTCCTCGGCGGTCACATTTCTTGCTATAGATTAATGAATTGGCAACTAGGTGTATAAGTTAAAGTCCCAAGAGCATGCTCAGAGTCGGCCTCTGGGGAGTGGGGACGTGGTCAGCTCACAGAGCTCTGGCCAGAATCAAAACTCAGGGCCTGGTAAGCCGAGAATCAGACCCTCATCTGGGATGTACTCATAGTCAATGTCATTTTCTGAAGGCTCTCAGCCACCAGCTGCCTAGTGCCCTGCACACTCCTCCCCTTGTCCCTTCTTTGTAATCCAAGTTCCCATTTGCTAGAGAAGAATCTAGGGCTCAGAGGATTTGCTGATTTGCCCCACAACTAGGAAGTGGTTGAACTGGGTCAGGACCTGGATCTCTCTCCTCAGGCCAGTCCTCCTTCCATTGCAATGGCTGTGGGCAGTTCAGGGCAGCCCAGAAACTGTGGGGACCGAAGGCACGCAATGGGGTTTAAGATGCCTCATCTACGGCCACCGAGGACACATTCCAGTGCTAAGTCAGGCACGGCCCAAGCGGGTGATCTTCCCCTTCTTTGTTTGTACCTAAACCTAAAGTGACACTTGCTTAACCAAGCTGGTGGAGTTGGATTACGAAGAGTCCTTTGAACAGTTGGATTGAGGTATAAATCATACAGCATAAAATCAATCTGTTTAAAATGTATAGTGAAGCCACTTTGAGTCTGTTTACAGAGTGCCACCTAAGCTACTCATTATAATTTCATTTCAACCTTTTTTTCACCACCTCCTGCCTACGAGCAGTCAGTTTCTGCCGCATGTGGTTCTAGGCACCCACGATTCAACTTTCTCTCTCTACATATTTGCCTCCAGAATTATCTATTCTGGGTAATAAAATTCCGTTAAATGCAGTTATACAATGTGAAGTCTTTTGTGACTGGCCTCCTTGGCTGAGGCCATGTTTTTGAGGTTTGTGTTGTATCAGTACTTTCTGATGCTATAATGTATTCCTGGTGCTATAATGATTTGGAGAATGATTGTTGTGACCAGACTCCAAATTGCAAACTCTGCTGGTGATGCAGGGTTTTTTGTTGTTGTTGTTAACACTCATTTCTGCTCCTCTAGTGATTTATTTTTCAGCCAAGGCAATGCAGGGAGTTCCCCTTGTGGGTCAAAAACCGGACATGGTGTCTGTGAGGATGCAGGTTTGGTACTTGGCCTTGCTCAGTGGGTTAAGGATCCAGAGTTGCTGTGAGCTGTGGTGTAGACTGCAGATGTGGCTTGGATCCCACATTGCTATGACTGTGGCATAGGCTGGCAGCTACAGCTCTGATTGAACCCCTAGCCTGGGAACTGCCACAGGCCATGGGTATAGCCCCCCCCACAAAAAGAAAAAGAAAAAAAGCAAGCTCCTTCCCTCTGTCTGCTCTTGGGCTCATCTTGGACATCCCTTCCCTAGACGCACTGTCCTTCCTCCCTGCCGGCCAGAGCAGGTGCAGGCTGTCCTGCCAGGCCCTTGCTAATCTCTGCATCCCTTGCATGTGTGTGGGGGGGCTGGCGGGGGCAGTTGCAGGGATCCTCTGCCCCCAGGGTTCTGAGATCAGCCCCCATTTACATCATTTCCCTTTAAGTCGCAGATAAAATGAAGTGTCCTGTCTCCAAGCTCCTCCAGGCCCCGCTCAGAGCAATCAGTCATTACTCTAAGAGAGTGGGGCAGGGAGCAGCCCTCAGTCACATTATCGGCCTCCATCCCCAGGGGCCACACACTGCTACAGGGCAAAGTGAATCGAAGGACAAAGACACTAATGTGACCATTTGGGGATTTCGTAAAGTAACAGGAAAAGTAACAAAGTTCCTCAGTCTGGGGACACTTTAATTGCACAGAACTTCCTGGTGGCTCAGTGGGTTAAGGATCCACTGCTGTGGCTCAGGTCCCTGCGGCAGCATGGATTGGATCCCTAGCCTGGGAACTTCACATGCTGTGGGCACAGCCAAAAAAAAAAAAGGAAAAGGAAAAAAATAAGTGAATGAAACATTTTAAGATAAAATAGGTTTGCTAAAGCTCTGCCACGTGCAACATACTCTCTCCTGCCGTCCCTGATCAAATATTAGCGCGTAATGCCAGCTGTCTCTTTAAATCTCCCTGCCTTTGGAGTCTTGTTTTCCAAAATGCCATTTAAAGTCCACGTTTCCAGATCAGGTTTCCTGGGAACAGCGTGGCTGATCCGGAATGGTGTCTCTGCCCACTGGAAAGGCTTTGTATCACTCTCCATTCCGACTGCCGCGGAGCCCTTGCAGCCAATCTGATTTTCTAATGGGGCCAAGGTCACAGATCTGTCGGCATCTGTCTTCGATCTTCCACATCCTATCTCGAGGAGCCATGTGCTTTTATTATGATTTGGGGGGTGTCTGATTGGCAGCAAAGCCAAGGCAGAGTAAGGGAATCAAATCTTTCATTACTCTCATCTGCTCGGGCTTTGCGGTCTCCGAATCATGGCAGGACCAGGATGGGAGTAAAGGATGCCCGCTGCCATCCTCTATTTTGGGCTCACCCCTTTGCCTTGGAACGTCCCTCACTCTGAAGTCCTCTGGCAAATGCGTCAGCACCTGATTCTGCTCCCATTTTCATTCTCATATTTCACTCCAGGAGCCTGATATGTGGCTGGACCTGACAAGAATAAATTTATAAGGATGCAAGCTCCAGAAAACCTTGAATATATTCCAGTTAAAGGTCTATGGGGGCAACAAAGAAATCATCTCTAACTCATTTTTGAGCACTGTAACAAGGGCATTTTCCAGGGGAGAAAAAAATCATGTTTTATTGTTGCACTTGTAACGTTCACAGCTGTTAAGGACTTTGTCACCTCTAATGACAATACGTTAAGGGGAACATGTCAGCATCTGCAAGGGAAGGCGGGGCTGGTGCAGAGGGCCGGCCCCAGCTCCTCCCAGCAGCTGTACTTTTCACCAAAAAAAAAAAAAAAATCAGTTACTGTGTACCAGGATGCTGGCATTAGGCTATTGGTTTTTAACTAATCATGTTCTGCAGCAATTCCTTCCCACAAAATAATTTTTATTAATGAGAGGTGAGATGAGAAAGCTCCACTTTGCCTGGAGCAGCCTGCTGATATGTTAATACCTCCTCTCGCTGAAACGCTAATGAATCAAAATTTAATCCTCATTTAGACAGGAGCGAGCACAGACTTGGGAATCATGAATCTCAGATGGGAGTCTCTTCTCTGCCACTTACTGACCAGGCTGAGTTTGGAAACAGGGAGCCTCACTTACTTCACTGCTAAAATGGGCTTCTTGTGAGAATTAGATGGAATCAAGTAGGTAGCTAGTATATGGTAAAACATACTATAGATATTAATTATACAGCTATGTACAAAAACCTCATATGCCTATCAATGTCCCCAGAGTTAAATGGGGTCTGCTTCTGCAGTGCTTAGTATAGGACTTCCTAAAGAATTGCATTAGAGGAAGCATGAAAAGCACCTAGCAAGGCATCGCCTCTGCACAGATCTTGCAGATGTACTGCCAGTACCTTGGAACAATAGCTTCAGGACACGATTGCCTCATTTAGGAACTGGGCAGATTCTGAAGTTATTTATCTGGGTGACTGAAGGACTCAGTACTAGAAATGGGAACTGAGGAACCAAGAGAGTGGAAATGCACCAAGGTGTGATGCATTAAATAAAGTACAGCCATGCAATGGAATACTATGCAGCCTTTGAAAATGAAGTTTTAGGAGAATCTTTCAGGACACGGAGAAATAGTAATGATCTATGCACTAAGGACAATGAGATTATTAACCAAAAGCATATACATGCATTTTTTCATCTAAACGTGTATATAAATATCTCTCTAGAGAAAAGATTAGAAAGTAGTTGTTATGGACTGAATATTTGTGTCCCTTGTCCAAACTCATACGTCGAAACTCTCCCCCTCCCCTGATGTGATGGTATTAGGAGGTGGCCTTTGGGAGGTAATTAGGATTAGGTGAGGTCAGGAGGGTGGAGCCCTCATGAATAGGATTAGTGCCCTTATAAGAGGCGCTTCCTCTCTGTGCTCCGCCTAACGTGTGAGGACCCCAGGAGAAGCCAGCAGTAGGGAATCCAGAAGAGGGACTTCACCAGCCTGACCATGCTGGCACCTTGCTCTTGGATGTCCAGCCTCCAGAACTGTGGGCGGTAAATTTCTGTTTTCTATAAGCCACCCAGTACTTTATTATAGCAGCTCGAACTGAATAGGACAGAAATACACTAAAGCTACCTCTATACAAGTAGAGAAGAAGGACCTGCTTAATAATAAAAAAGTGATTAAAAATCAATTTTAGATGACTATAAATTTAGTGTGAAAAAAGAAAATAATGTAATGTGAAGAGCAGTTTAACACAGATGCTAACAAAACGAATGCACTCACAGTGTGATGAATAGAAATATAAGTATACAATAAATCAAGTAAGATAGCAATACATTTTAGGCTGCTCAGAACTTAACCAGTATAAACTATCACATTTTAAAAGGAAGGATGAAAAATGGAGTTTATTCAGGGATGGGAGATCACCATCCTGATTTCTGCTGGGCGTCTGACACCCAGAGTGCTTTTAAAATCTTATGAAAATCTTGTGGGTTCCATATCATGTTTTTATTTTGATTTTTGTACTAATTTGATAATAATAATGGAGAAGCAGCAGAGTCCAACAGTTAAAACACAGGGTCTGAAGTCAGATTCTGGCTTCAAATTCTGGACCCATTATATCCAGACAATTTGAACAAGTTATGCAAGTCCTCTTAGCCTCAGTGTTCTCCTGTGTAAAATGCGATAATAATGCCACCCACCTCAGAGTGTGGCTGGGAGGATGTTGAATACTAGTTACAATTCCCAACACATACTAATACTTTAAAAATATTAGTTATTATTAAAAAGTGCTAGTAGCTGAAGTGAATTTTTTGGAAGCTCAGAGAGGAGCATTACAGTCGTGCTAACAGAATAAAGGGACTTTGGAAAAGGACCTATATCCAATCTGAAGGAATTTTTAAAGGTGTGAGCAGATGGTGTACACTCCCTGGGTCCACCACCCCAAATCCGCCTCCACGTGTTAGGTGCCACCTCTACCATTCTGTCTCTTATTCCAAATTCTCTGATCTTTTCTGTTTTAATGAACTACCAACTGAAGCCACTCACTAAAGAGGGAGTAGTACTGAGGCATTTGAGAGATGGGAAACAGATGTCATTCTAAGAGGAAACCAAAACAGGACCTTTAGGAAAGCAGAACTTCAGATGTAAATTTTGATTTACAGGTTCCAAATCTGAACTGTATTGGTGCAAACAGACTTCTACCCCAGGAGTTCAATTCATATTAAGTTAAACCAATGAGGGTTTGGTTTATAAACCGAAATAATAATTTCTTTGCAATGCACAATACAACAAGTACCACTAGAAAATACAGCTAGAAATTCACAATCAGTTAGTCAGGAGGTATTCTCCCTGATAGGAGAGCCAGTTTTTATTGTCAAAAGTCTGATTTCTGAAAAGAGACTAAGAATGAAGGAGTTGTTGCCATGAAGGCTTTTCTTCTGTTGTAGTCACTGCTTTCTTTCCAGCATTTCCACTGGAACACTGTAACGGCTCAATAAATTGTTGAGTTGAATGAAAGAACGGAAGAACAAAGGAAGGAGAAAAGGAAGGAAGGAGGAGGGAGAGAAGGAAGGGGAGGAGAGGCGGGAGGGGGTATGGAGGATGGTTTCAGGGGCTGGTGTCATCAACTAAGATGAACCTGGCTCTTCTGTCACTGTTACCCCAAGGCTAGCCAAACAACATGATCAGACTTGCTGTCAGATGCTAGTCTCCTGATCCCTGGCTGGGGCTATTGCTCAGTGACAAATTCTTGTCTAAACTAACATTCCAGAGACAGCCAGAATTGAGAGAGGGCTAGAGGCAAGAAAAATGGGACAGCACAGGAACTTAGCCTTGTTCCTCCAGTTATGGGCACCTCCAGACACAAGTCTTACACAATGGACTTCTGCTTTCCTATTGAACTCCAGTGTTTTTTGTTGATTTTGTTTTAAACCCCATCACTGTGGAAAACACTGAGCATTTACAACTGACGAGTTTTTATCTTAGGTCTGGGGAGAAAGCTTATATGACTTCAGAAGATGACTTGTCATTTTTTAAACTAAATTTTCGTACATTAGACTTTATAACATTACTCATCTGTCCTTAACAATCAGCTGAAGAGTTGAAAGCCTCTGCTCTCCCTTATCCTCAAATGGTACGACTTCTCTTACACGTTTAATCTCATCACTCAGTCCCAAATCCACATTCTATTAATGAATAATGACTGCTTATAAAACCCCTAAAATTCTACTACATCCCTCTATATCCTATGGTACCCCCCCAAACAGACCACAAGTATGTAAGTTTAAATATGCCACATGATCTCTACGAGTCTGTTATAAATCTCAAAAGTGCATTTCCTCTTCTTTCCATTCTTTTTTACTTTCCTTTCTCTCCTTTATTTTGGCATTCAGTTTTCCCCATGTTCTAATTTTATCATTACACAAATAGAACATAGACTACTTGTTGTCAGAATTTGAGTGATACAGAAGGTGTATAGAGTATGAATATTGTTCTTTAACCAGCTCCCCCTATTCCAAGGTAATCATGGTTGACCATTAAATTCATAGCCTTCCAATTTTTTTAACACTTTTACATTTTCATAAGAATATGCACTCATATAAGAGGATGTAAGTGTATTTATGTAAGGCTACATTTTTAAAAATAAATGGGATCTTACTAAATGTGTTATTCTGTATTTTTTTGCCTAATCTCTTTAGAAAGAGTCATGTTTCAAATCATATAGGGCTACCACATTCTTTCTAGAGCTCTATAGTTTTCTACAATATGGATACATCATAGGGTATTGTACTGTTTTCAGTGGATGGCCATTTAGGCTATTTCCAATTTTATTTTTAGTAGATCCTTCTTCGAAAAGTTTTATGCACAACTGTAAATGGGTGTAAATGTGGGACAGACTGCTGGGTTTGGAATTGTTGCATCGAAGAGCATGTGCGCCTGATTTTTAAACAAAAATTGGTTAACTTCCCTCCAAAAAGAACATCCAAAGGTACACCACTCTCCATTATTTCTGTGGGTCTCTGTTTCCATGCACTGGTGCCAACACTGAAATTTACTGATCTTTTTATTATTGTCATTATTATTATTTTCTTTTTTGGCCACACCTACAGCATATGGAAGTTCTTGGGCCAGGGGCTGAATCCGAGCCGAAGCTATGACCTACACCACAGCTGCAGCAATGCCAGACCCTTAACCCACTCTGCTGGGCTGGGGATTGAACCAACACCACCAGAGACAAGCCAGATCCTTAACCCACTGCATCACAGTGGGAACTCTGATCTTTTTACTATTTACTATCAGATAATTTGAAAAATTATACCTAATTTACATTGTCTTGGTGATTAAGAGGACCAAGTGTATGTTTATATGTATTTTAGCCATATATTTAGAAATAAATATATATATTTCTCTTATAAATTTGACCATTATTCTCTTGGATTATTTTTTTTCTTATTGTTTGCATTTTGTATATTTTCAATATTAATCTTTTTTTCTGTTACACATGTGACAAATGTTTCTCCTCAGTCTCATATTAGCCTTTTATATTTGCTTATGGTGTTTTTCCTGGTTCAGAAAAAATTTTTAAAATTATATCACCAAAGAAAAGCATACTATAAACTGCCCAGCTTAGTACCTGGAGAGACTTTTGAGGCATGGTACAGAGAGGGGGAATCCAGGCAGAAGGTGGCAGTGGTCCTAAGTTGAGGTGACAGAGTTAGGAGACCAGGGAGGGCAGCATATCAGAGAGGAAAGAACAGTGCAGAGAGAGACATTCAGAGATCTGCAGTATGTTCCCTAAGATAATTCAGTTGAATAAGGATCAGTGCGCATGTGTGAGGCCAAGGAAAGAACCAGTCCAAAGACTTCAAGTGAACAATGCCCAGAACCCACACATGGCTGAGAGCAGTATGTCTCCTATAGCTAGATTAGAAATTTCAAAAGTCAGGAGCATTGATTAGGATACTAAAAAGGTATTGCCTCAATTATGACCCAAAGGGATCTAAGTGTTTCTAAGTAACTTAGCTAAGTTACTTAGTTTCTAAGTAACTTAGTTATCTAGCAACCAATGAGGTAAAACACAGACTATCTGGCACTTAATGATAAACTACTCAGTATGCAAAGAAGCAGGAAAGTACCTTTCTTTAATGAGAAGAAAAATCGGTCAAATTGATTCAGAAACAGCACAGATTTTGGAATGAGTAGAACAAGATATTGAAAGAGTTATGAGAACTGTATTCCATATGTTTGAAAAGCTAGAGGTTGAACATGTTTAGTAGAGGCATGAAGGATATTTAAAAGACCCAAGTAAAACTTCTAAAGATGAAAAAAAAAGTGTAAGATAATACAGTGGATGAAATTAAGGGCAGATTAGACATTACCAACAACAATAAAACAGTGAACACAAAAACACAACAATAGAAACCATTCAAAATTAAAGAAAATGTGAAAATAACTGGTTAAAAAAAGGAATACACCATCAGTGAATTGAGGACAACTACAAGTGATCAAATATGCATATAACTGGCATGTAACAAAGGAGAGGAGATGGTGAGGGAACCAAAAAATATTTGCAAAGAAAATGGCCCAAACTTTTCCAAATCTGATAAAAACAGTTATAGTTGTAGAGACCACAGGTCCAAGAGGGTAAAAAAACTACAAACATAAGAAATATGAAGAAAAATACACTAAGGCACATCATAATCAAATTGCTTAAAAGCAGTGATAAGAGGAAAATCTTAAAAGCAGCTAGAGAGATAAACACATGTACTGAGGAACAAAAAAAAGAATGACAACAGATTTCTTAGAAACAATGCAAGCTAAAAGACAGTATAGCAGCAATTTTAAAAACCTTGGAAGAATAATACCATCAACCTAGAATTCTTATTCAGTGAAAATATCTTTCAAAATTATAACTCAATGAAAATGTTTCTAGATATACACAAGGTGAAAGGACTCATCACCAACAGATCTGTACCACAGAACATGGTAAAGTCCTTCATGCAGAAGGAAAGTTATAATAAAGTGAAACCGTGACCTACACAAATGAATGAAAATTATTGGAGAAAATCATTATGACCCTGAATTAGGTAAATATTTTTTAAGTATAATATAAAGCATGATCCAAAATAAACAAAATTATAAATTGAACTTCACCAAAATTAAGAATCACGCTCCTTGAAATACTCTGGTAAGAGAATGAAAAGGCAGTCCACAGACAGGAGATAATATTTACAAGCTAGGTATTGGTCAAAGAACTTAATACAGAATATATAAAAACTCTCAAAAGTTGGCAAGAAGAAAACAAACAATCTGACATGGAATTCTCCTATGGTGCAGTGGGTTAAGAAGCCAGTGTGGTCACTGTAGCAGTTTGGGTCACTGCTGTGGCTTGGGATCAGTCCCTGGCTGTGGAACTTCCATATGCTGTGGGCGTGGCCCAAAAATAAAATAAATAAATAAAACGTCATTGTATGTCAATAAATATGTTCTATCACATTATTAAAAAAATAGGCTTGTGAATAAAATGGAACACTCCTACACTATTGATAGGAAGGCACACTGGGGTAGCCACTACGGAAAACAATATAGAAGTTCCTTAAAAAAGCTAAAAATAGAGTTGCCAAACGTTCCAGCAATACCACTCCTGGGCACATATCCAGAAAAGAGGAAAACTCTAATTTGAAAAGATACATGCACCCCGATGTTCACTGCAGAACTACTTACAATAGCCAAGACATGGAAGCAACCTAAACGTCCACTGACAAATAAACGGATAAAGAAGGTGTGGTACGTATATACAAGGGAATATTACTCAACCATAAAAAGAAAGACATACTGCCATTTGCAGCAACATGGATGGACCTAGAGATTAGCATACTAATTGAAGTTAAATTAGACAAAGACAAATATCATGTGATATCTTTTATGTGTGGAATCTGAAAAAAGATACAAATGAACTTATTTGCAAAACAGAAATAGACCGCAGACATGGAGAAAAAAACTTATGGTTACTAAAGGGGAAAGAAGGACAAAAGGATAAATTAGGAGTTTGTTATTGACAGATACACATTACTCTACAAAATATATGAACAACAAGGACCTACAGTATAGCACAGGGAACTATAGTCAATATTTTATAATAACCCATAATGGAAACAAATGTGAAAAAAAACATATATATATTCTGGATCACTTTGCTGTGTGCTTGAAACTAAGACAACATTATAAGTCAACTATATTTAAATTAAAAAATTAAACATTAAAAAAAGTAATGGTGAAAATAGGTTGGATTAGTTAGCTAATGCAGCAACTGATTTAAAAAATAGCAGTTTAAAACAGCACAGTTTATGTGTGTTAGAAATCTGGGCATTGTTTAGCTGGGTTCTCTGCATCAAGATCTCACTACCTACAATCAGTGTGTTATCTGGGCTGCATTCTCATCTGGTGGCCCAGCTGGTGAAGAATCCACTTCCAAGCTCACTCAAGTTGGCCAAATTCATTTCCTTCTAGCTGTAGGGCTGAGAGCTTCAGAATTTTTTTTTTTGCTGACTATGGGCTGGATGCCTCTTCAGCTCCTGAATGCTACCCACAGTTCCCTATCATGTGGCTCTTTCCATAGGGCAGTTTACAGAGTGGCATTTTGCCTCTTCAAGGCTAGTAGAATCTGCTAGGAAGATGGAGTCTTATATAACATAACACAGTCCAAGCATATTGCATCCACTTTGCCATATTCTGTTAATTAGAAGCAAGTCTCAGATCCTGCCCACCGTCTAAAGGAGGGAATTAGACAAAAATGTGAACACCAGGAGGGGAAAGTTTACCTAGGAGGCTGTGAGCCACACAGGCATTCCTTTCTTAGTAACTTGGATGGAAAATTCTGCAAAATGTGGCATTGCTTTTGATAGATGCCCTTTATCAAAATTTTTTTCTTAGTGTGCTTTGAGGGATATTTTGGGGTTTGGAGGGGGGTCTGTGTGACTCTTCCACTTCATTGCTTTGCAAAGAATTTGAAATGCATCGAATGTAATTTTGGCATCCCTAGTGATAAGCATATGGACTTAATTTTACAAATCTGATAAGGTGGTGCTATTATTTCCAATACATTATAATGTAGAAAGAACTCCCGAGAAATCCCTTTTTTAATACATTGCCGGATTTGATGTACACATATTTTATTTAGGATGTTTGCAACTAAATGCAGAAATGGGCTTGAAATGTAGCTTTATTTTTATTTTATGGTACTTTAGTCTGTCATATTAGCTTTAAAGAATGAGTTGGAAAGTTTCCTAACATTTTCTCTTCTTTGGAATTATGTATGTAATATAGGATGTATATGTTCTTTCAACATAGAGTAGTTTTCCCATAAAACCATCTAAGATTTTTTAGCTTCCCACGATGCGACATAAAACAAAGATGAAAAAGGGCTGGCTGGTCAGGCAGGCCCCAAACCAGTAGCTGTACAATCACCATGAGCATTGCCGCAAGGTACTTTACCACTACCTGTGTTCACTGCTCCTACTTGGAGCGTTCCTGTAAAATTAATGCCCTTACTGTCTCAGTGGTAGTCCTCTCCCGTATTTAACCTGAGCAGTGTTGTTTTGTTTTGCTTTGTTTTGCTTTGCTTTGTTTTACAATCTCCTTTCCCAGTCCTGTGTGCTTTTCACATTTTTTGTAGTTGCTTAGAACTTCTCATTCCCTTGTGTCATGCTTTCTTGTTTGTTATTCTTTCTTTGTTATTTCAAGAAACTTGGGGTTAAAGAAGAAACAAAACGTTTTGTTATAGCCACCATCTTGGTCCAGCCTTTTTTTTTTCTTTTATTATTTTAGGAAAAAAGTCTTGGGTTAAATTTAGATGATGAAGTGAAGGCTGTAAAACTTTGAACATGCATCGGAATTTGCTTCAGATTTACCGGACTTATATAACACTAGATAGGCTGACTTAGAATCCACTTGAGAGACAAAGGTGATATTGGCAGGGCAGAGGGCTTTTAGCAAAGAAAATATTGATAATTATACTTATGGAATTCACTGGTATAATACAGGATTTTTAAAGCTATTTTTAAAAGGTTATTCAAAGCTTTCTAAGTCTTAAGGATTGGGTCCTGGTTTGAAAGCAAAATTAGTAGTAGTACCAAGACAGAAACGGCTCCTATCCTATAATTAAATAAAGCTATGGTGAATAACTTGTTTAAAGTTTCTATTTCTTCCCAAGATGACAGCTCCCCAGTGGTGCAAATATTGTGACAGTTACATCACATAGTCATATTTAGGTATTGTTCAATTCAATCTTTGAATTCTGTAATATTCAGACAACTGTGAATATTACAGAATTGAAAGGAATCAGATCATTAATGTTTGTATAATTTGAACATTTCACATGAAACACTTAAATTGACATAAGGTGGGCTAACCTAAAGCCAACTATATTATGAAGAAAATAAACATGAGGCTGAAAGATTTTTTTCATTTATCTGATACATTTCCCTTCTATTTCTTTTTTTTTTAGTTACTTAATGAATTTTACATTTCCCTCCTATTTCACAATGAATGACTTCATAGCAACATCCCATATGCCTCTTCAACAATTAATTACCGAGCGTTAGGGAGTTTGAAATTAGTTTAAAACTGTTTATGATAAATGGATTTTATTAATTATGAGAGGTATTATGACTCTATGGGCAAATAACTAACTGGAATGTCAGAGATTGGGGCACCTGGATTTCAAAACTAAATCACAAGCTCTTTCCAAAGACACTGCATGTAACTGCAGGTGTGCTGGGCAGTCCACCGGAGGCTAGCCTTTGCTCTCTACCTGCTCCACAGAAAAGCAGCATCTTGATGGATATCAAGGAAACATATCACATGGTCACTGGGTTCTACTCCACCTGGGACCACACCTGTTTAAATGTGCTGGCCCTCCCTTGAGATGCTAAGCTATCAGTTCTCTCTGCCAAAACTCATCTTGGGCAAGATGCCTGTACTCCTCCAGAATCTCTTTCTTCTCTGTTGTAGTCAGGGGAAATTCTAGCACTTTATTTCCCAAGATGGCCAAAGGGGGAAAAAATGAATGGGAAAAAAAGTGACTGCAGAAAAAAATGTTAAAAATGTAATTGTATTTAACAAAGGAGTTATAAAGGAAAAGGAGCATCTCTAAGACTAAAAACTTAGAATAGGCTGGTCTGTATGCATTTGAACTCTTAAGCAATAACCTTTCATTAACTTAGGACATTGAATAATGCAGATTTAATAAGATAAACAGGAAAGAGGTCTTATGGCTCTGAAATGCAAAAATGCAAATATTCACACCCATTTCCACATTTCAGTGGCCTTTATTATTACATTTGCAGTGATGCAGCAACAAAATTAGACATCAAGACTTGCACCTTTGTCTTCGGTCTAGAAACTGATTAATGTCAAAATGTCACATCCTTTCCACTGTCAATAAACAGAGACTGGAAGCTGCTTATTTCTCTGAAAGGTTTTAATGGCACAAAGAGAAGAAAGTGAGCTGATAGCTTCATAATCATCTGGGTTTTCAAGTACTCAATTTTTTAAAAAAGGCTCTATAATCTCAGAGATTAAGGAAAAAGAAAGGGGAATGATTTACAGAACCATTTCTACCTAGGAAAAATCCACTCTACTCTGAAATGCATGGTGGTGATGAAAGAGGAAGATGGTTTAATGCTTTTTGTCCAGCACACTTCTGAGCTTCTCATCTGTTGTGTTCCTGGGATAAAGCCTTTATGGCCTGTATCTTTAGAGCATCATAATGCCAAATTACATGACTCAGATCTGCTCCAACCCACTCTTAGGGGCAACTCTGAAATAAAATTAGAAATGGCACACTAATCCTTGGCTTTTTATTATAATTTTATTTTATTTTTAAGTAGCACTTACATTACCACAAAATGCCCCTTGTGTCTGCTAGACTCCTGTATAAATGAAGTGGAAATTAGATACACAAGCATGCATACTACATTCAATCACGGAAAACCTTCATTCTTGTGTAAATTAAAATGATCCTCTGCACAGATGCAAAAGAACTCATCCAAGTAAAAACATTTACATGTAATTTACAGAATGTTTTCTCCCTTGGAAGCAATTGCTTCCTCCAGAATCATAAAAACCTACATTTTAAATGTTGACTAATGCTCAAAGACACTGAACCAAGCTAATAAACTGCAGAAATTGAAAGAGATCCAAATGGGAAAATGTAAAATAACCATATATTTTGATCTTTTCAGGAAATGTTTGTCTGACAGTAATTTTAGGTACTGTATTAAACAAATTACTTAAATTATAATTACTTGTCTCCTAAATTTTGTTTCCCAATAATAGGGTAAAACATGTATGTACAAGATCTCTGTCTTTTAATGGGGCTGTTGGAATTCTGTGCTAAGTTTTCATTGTAAACATTGTTCTTGGCTCTCACACTGGCAGGTCCACCATAATGGCTTCCCTGACATCAGAGGTCTGGTTTGATGAATAAGTGCCCTGTTAACCGAACGAGGGGCTCTGCCAGTGTCACCCAATAACTGCCAGCACAGGAGAGGTGATTTCGACTCAGAGCATGCACTGTGACTGCTCACCATTTTTTCTACTCCCTGGTTTACTAATTATCACCAGCAAAGTTCCCAAAGGGGGCAAGTCACTTCATCTCCCGCTTCCTTATTTTCCTCATCTATTAAATAAGGATAATAAACAGCTACCTTGGGGTGTGGTGGTGAGAATAAACATGATAGCATCTAGCTCCACGTCTGGGAAAACGCCGAGTAATGAGAGGGGAGAGAGAAGGGGAATGATTTTATCCCCAGCTTAAGTCAAGAAAGCTGCAACTGAGACGGAAACTGAGCCCCGCGGCTTTTGGCAGCTCAGGCAAAGGAGGAAATATAATGCATCAAAGAGCTCACATTATCTTATGAACAGAAGCATCCCCTTTCATCAGAAGCAAAACTCTTGCATTGATGACTGAACTCTTCAGAGGACTTTCCCCTGATTTCTCTGGGGCACTGAGGGACACAAGGGCTGGTTATGGACCCCTCCCCAGCCCCCGCCTCACCCCCACCCCAACCAGCTCTGTGAAATGCAGTGGAATTTCCTGTGCTCCTTTCTCAGATCAGCCTCAGACCAAAGCCAAGGGCATCATGTTAAATCCCTAACTCTGTGAGGACATGGCTATGGGAAGCTGGAGTCACACACCCCAAGTATATAACTTTCTCGTGGTCAGACATGATGAAACGGAGAAATCCCGGAGGGGCTGATGCTGGGCTGGTCCCTGGGACTACTGCTCTCTGCTAGGATTTGACGGGAGCAGACGTTTCAGAATTGAGATGCGGAGCACAGCCAGCAGCCACTGCGCTTTGTGGTAGGAAAGGAGCTCAAGTGCTTTCGGTCTCCGACAAGCAGGAGTCAAAGCTGATGCTTTGCTATGAAGACCAGGTGCTGGAGCGCCTCCTCCAGTGTTGGGAGGTGCACCCTGAGATGACAGGTAAGGCGGCGGCTTTGGACTTTGATGCTCTGTGTCCCCCAGGATGAGGTGACAAGACCACTGAAGAGCGTGAGGATCTGATGTACCACCTACCTACCTCTGCCCCCAGGAGCCTTGACCTGAGCCTTGGAGAAAGCTTCATTTTGACTGGGGTGGCATCAAAGTGAACCTGCTGGAGTGACTTAGTTGCCAACCTTACACCTAGAGAATGAAATGCCCAGCCCTGTCAGGCTGCTTTTCACTCCCCCCTCCCCTCCCCCCCGAATGCTAAGAGCTCCTGCCCAAAGATCTTGGTCTTCCCGTAATTGCCACTGAGCTGTCATTTTGACAATAACTAAGCAATGGGTTCTGTTACTTGTTATGGCCACTCCTGGGCCATGAGGGTAGAATGGAGTCATCTGTATGGAAGAGGACCTCATCCTCCTATTTGCTATGGCAGGTGGATATCTGACTCGGTTCATCTAAAACCCATGTCAGACTCCTCAAGGAAACGTTAAAAAGGGAGCTTAAATCCAGCACGGTGTCCAGGGTATGCGGCCCTGCAAATAAATACCCTTGCTGAAGGAAGAAGCCTTTGACCATGAGAAGGGTGTGAAGCTAAGGGTTATTTTACCATCAGAAATGTTCAGAAATAGAGTATAATGACACAAAGAATCAGATCAACATTTTGATTCCTGTTTAGAATTGTCTTCAAAAAAGTATGCATTTAACTGGTGGGATGGATGGTGGAAAGTACGTGAGAGGTTAAGGCTGAGTGGCAGTGAAGAGGTGCTGAAGAGAGAGCAGGCCACCGATAGGGGAGGAGCCCAGGTAAACCACAGATGAGCCCAGCCGGAGGCAGCAGGGATCCTAAGTGGGATTATCTGAGGCGTTCAAACAAAGCTTCCAGCCCCAAACCACATTCTTCAAAGATTTTGAAAATCCACTTACAAAGCAATTCTTTCTACTAAGATTTATCCTCTTTCTGACCTATTATATTACAATGCTTAAGGAAGGCACAGTATATTAAGCCTCTACCAGTGGAGTGTCAATGTGTTTATCAGATATTTTTATCCAGTACAGCAGAAGTCTACAAGACGAGATGGGACAGGGTGTGTTGTGTGCTTATGTGCGTGCACACGTGTGTGTGTGTGTGTGTGTGTGTGTTAGAGAGAAAGAGACAGAGACAGACAAAGATTGGCAGAGAGAGAAAGAGGGAGTGATGGAGAAACAGAGAAATGGAGAGAGAGAGACTTACTTGCACTTGCAGGAAAAGAGAAGGCATATGTGAATAAATGGAAAAAGAGAGATGTTGGGACCTTACCTATCTAGACAACCTAGGACTGGTTACCTGACATCTCTGAATCTCAATTCCTTCCAGAGAAGGTGGGAATAAACATCCTTCCTGTTCAGTCCACACTTGATGGGATTTTTGTGAGGGCTAAATAAAATAACACATGTAAAACTCTTGGTCCGAGAGGAAGTTCATTTCCCTTCCCATCAACTCCTGTGTTGCACAAAAAGAGAGAAACTACCTCTAGGTGTCCAGCACCGTGGGCTAGAACCAGCTAATTTATGTTTACATACAATGTTCCATCAGGGAGTCACAATCCAGTTGGTGTCTAGGAGAACATGCTTATCTGCACACCATTATTCTTTAAACATTAGCTGAGAGCTAGTCGGTAAATGGTCCTTTAGGACAGGTTTTAAAAAACAATCCCCTCTTGCTTTCTGTGCACTGTTTTCCAAAGCCTCTGCTAATAACTGGATTTCGATCAGATCTCTTAGTACAAATGAACCTCCCATCAAAACTCTAAGGGCAACTCATGATATTATGATATTATCTTTGCCAATTGAAATTCTCAAGGTAAAATACATATGTACTATAATTGGCACCTTTGAAACATCATTTCATGGAAAGCTTTCAGAGATGCTACCAGCAAATGCAGCCTGGCAGGCCCAGAAAGGTGAGGTCTGAGCACGAACGCTTCATTACCAGCAGGGTTTTACCCAGCTGACAGTTTCAGCGATCTGTCAATCATGCCAATCTCTGGTCTCACAGAAATAAATCCAAAGGCACTAAGCTCCAGGCATCAGCCTGTTCAGATAAATAATGACCCTAGCTGTGCCATTTCACAGAAAAGCAAAATTCTGTGTCAATATTGCTTGCCCAAGAGCGGCTGTGAAATTCACAGCTTCTTCAGCACAGCGTGGGTAGCAGAGCAGTGCACACGGGTGAGCACTAAACAGTGGTAAGAATCCTGATTTCAAACGTGGGTAATGGCATATTTTTGTTGATCTGCAGCTCCTTTAATTTCCATTACAGGGAAGCGCCTTCATCTGATGTTACAGCAAAGATTCAACACCCGAGACCTTCCTTAAAATAATTCCCTTCCAAAATATTTGTTTAAAATTACGTTTTTACCAGGGTTCTCCAGAGAAACAGAACCAGCAGTTGGTCTGTTTCTCTGGAGAATATGCATTGGAGAGAGAGAGAATGATATTTTGAAATCTATTTTAAGGAATAGGCTCACGCTATTGTAAAGCTTGGCAACTCCGGAATCTACAAGACAAGCTGGTAGGCAGGAGACCAGAGAAGAGCTGATGTTGCAGTCTCGAGTTCAAAGGCAGTCTGAGGACAGACTTCCTTTTCAGGGGACTCCAGTCTTTTCACCTAAGGCCTTCAACCGACTGCATGAGGCCCACTCACAAATGGAGGGTAATCTGCTTTATGCAAAGTCTACTGATTTGAACGCTAGTCACATCTAACAAAATACCTTCACAGCAACATCTAGGCTGGTATTTAACCAAACAACCGGGCACCACAACCAAGCCAAGTCGGCACATAAAATTAATCATCACACTTCTTAAAACAAATGTGTCAAATCCCTTTTGACACTATATTTCTATCTTTCCTATATATAATCACCTGTGCCTTCGTGCTTGCGTGCCTGCTAATTTGAGGTTGATATCTCTGTTGCGAAGTTGAATTAGTAAGTCTATCATGCACACAATTATGGCAAAATATATAGAATCATCTGTTTTACCTGAAATTTACCTACAAACCCATGTGTTGTCAGCTCTCCACATCCATGGCTCCTCATCCACAGATTCAACCAACTATGAATCATATGGACTGTAGTATGCTTTTATTGAAAAAAAAAAAAAAGTGGACCCTCATAGTTCAAACTCATGTTGTTCAAGGGTCATGTGTAATATTACTAAACTCACGCTATGTGCCAGGAACTGTGTACTAGGATTTTACTTGGATTATGTTCTTTAATCCTCACGACAATGTTATCGAGTCTATTAATATCCTTGTTAATGGATTAGAAAAAAAAAGCAACAACTAAGACTTGGGGGGAAAAAATAAGGAATCGCCCAAACTCCCAGTATCAAGGGATGGGTCTGGATTCAAACAGAGGCTGCTTGCCTCCAAAATTCAGACTCTTAACCACTCAACACCAGTATCTGCCAAAGCTCTATTCCAAAGAACAACTGATGGCTAGGTCAGTTGACTTTAATATAATGGCCCTCATCTTTGTATTTGATCTTCACAAAGTCACTGACAGGGGCAATGTTTTGTTGAAATAGCTGCTTACCCCAGACATTCTATTTTATAACAGTGGTAGCAGAAACAAATTAAAATAAAAACTGCCAAAAGATGGTTTAAAGTAGCCTAGCCCCAAGTGAAGACATCACTATCCTCCATCAAATCAGAGAGAGCTCTTTCTTTAGTGCAAACCAGTATTTCTGTGCTCTGACAATGCAACATAAAGTGTACTGAGGATAATAAAATTTATTTTCTTTTGTTTCCTCTCCTTCAGTTTTGAATCAGTCAATACGGAGTAACAGAAAGATGTATGTTGAATCAGAAATGTGCTTCACCAGAGATTATCAGCCCTTAGTGAACCAATAATTACAGAAGTCTATGAAAATGCAGATTCCTGGGTCCGATCCCTTGAGATTTTAATCATTTGTCTGCGCTGAGGAACCTGCAATTTTCAGTGAGTAGGTCTTACAAAAATATTCACTGGCGTAGTTTTGGAAAATGGTCACTAGAAGTTAGTGACTAGTTACTCCAACATGAAACTCACAGTGAAAGAGTGAGCGACTTTGAGGACTCAGGGCTTTCTTGGTTTCTCACAGCTTCCCTCCCAGGACAGGCTTCCTATTTGCAGGGCTCGGTGCAAAATGAAGATGCAGGAATTTCAAGATGGTGACAGCAGAGCATTCGATCAAGTGTGGGGCTCAGGGTGGGGCCATGTGGAACTGTCCAAGAAGGAGGCCCTGTCCCCCACCCCCCGCCCCGCCCCGCAGTGTTCTGGAGTTTATGAGACTCAGATGACAAGAGAACAGAAGAGGAGAAGGATGAGAAAGTTGCAAGGAAAAATACGTACCTGCTTAATACCTCTAGGAAGACTGAACTTGAATGTATACAACAGATGTTTGGGGTGAGCGGGGCATATAAAGAAGGTCTTCACTTACAGACGGTAAAAGTGGTAAGTGGAAGCCACTATAAGGCCCCCACCCTGATTGTGCAATTCACTGTACTATTTCCAGTGACAAGAACTCACTGGCCTTCGAAAAACCTGGCACTGTCATCACATAATTCATATTTTTTTTCAAATGTGTTGTTTGGTTTTGGAAAAAAAATAGTATATGTGATTTAGAATAAATCTAAAAAACATAAAATTAGTGATTAAATTTTAAAGATTCATTTTTAAACATAGGGAAATTAAAAAATTATTGTTTATTATTGTAAATAAAGAGGTTCCAAAATTCAACTTCTAAATGTAAATGCAAATTTGAAAAGGTCAGTGAATGAACAGTAGTAGATGGTTAAAAACAGCAAGATGGGGGAAACAGGACACAATTAAGAGAGTTAATCTCTTCACATTTGGGCATTTTCTCAAAGTGAAGTGCCAGGGGCCTCCCAGAAAGCTCTCGAAACAGCTAACATAACTGTCAGTCCTTCAGTCTTCACCAAATCCCACAGACAGTATGAATCTGTCATTATAAACACATACAATCAGTCACAAAGGATCACTGAAATTAGAGTAAACCAAATGCTGAATATTATCAAACTTATTTCGGTGAAAAGTCCAAGTGCTCATGCTGACCCCTCCCAGCCCTGGAAAATTCTTGCTCAGCATCTTTCAAAAGTACCCACAATGCTGTGAGTTCCCATTAGGAAAGCTCAGACACCCTCTTCAAGGATGAACTTTTTCTTAGTATTCGCTGGGTATCCTCCTTTACCGTGCAAATGAAGATGTAATGGCTTTCCCCCACTGCTGACTTAGCCACTGAGCACCCAGCCAAAGGCCCAGTCATGCGGCCAGCTGTCTGGATAGCGGGCCGACCCGAGCAAACACACTGAGAGCGCCGTTCCCCACACAACAACAGCTGCCCCCCCACCCCGCACAAAAGCTTCAATTTAATGTGGGCTGTAAAGCCAGCCTGACGATAAATACAAGAAAAGGTCATTTTAGATTGAACACAGCTTTTCAATAATAGGAATTATCTGGCGCAACACATGGCCGTGTTCTTCCTTTACCCGTGAGAGTTCGAGACATTTTAGATCAATAATGGGATGAAGAAATCTAAGATCTAATATGAAATGGGCAAAGATCTTCAGAGTCAGGTGTGTAATATTTGGGTAGACTAAACTCGGAAAGCCATGATTAGGCTTAAGGAAAGCAAATCAGAAGGCCGTTTTTCTCACCCGGGGAAAAAAGCTTCTACTCTGGCTTAGCATTGTCCAAAGTTTTCTGAGCAGTTAAATAAGCATCGCATCATGTTCGCTAATAGCAGATGGGATCTGAGACAGATTTTCAGTACATATGTGGTACCGTTTTGACAAATGCAGTAACCTTTGATGATGTGTTTTCCAGAGACGTAATATAAAACAATTCACTGACTTAATTTCACCTTTCTTCTATATGTCTACCACTAATTTGGGGTTTTTGAAATAACATTGGTGATGCATCATAAGATACTTAACTTTTCAAAAGATGATAGGATATTAAAAGAATTTGCATGGGAACTAGAGCAGCTATTTAAATTAATGAAGGAAAGATAAATCTGATAAAAGAAAGTATTGACTTTGTAATTACAAGGAAAGTAAGGCAAATTAAGTAGCTAGTCAATATTTAAACTCAAATATTTAAAAAGTTCTCTAGTTATAAAATTAGAATGATTTAAAAGAAAAATTTATACTTTAAGGAATAATCCATTATAATAACTAGTAAGTACCATCGGTATTAGTATAATATATATACAGAAAACCTTCTCACCTCTTATGGATAGCTTAAAAGAATTTTATTTGTATGTTCTTGGGTTATTCTTTACCCTCTTTGTATGAAACTCATTATAATTAATAGCAACATTTAAAAAAACTCCTAGACTATTAAAAAGTCAACTAACAATGTAGTAAATGAAAATCGATACCACATACATGTTGATTCATTCATTTATCCTTTCAATATATACCTAATTTTAATAATATTTAAGAGGTACAGTTATTAAAGATGAGGTTACTAAGCCATAGATTGGTTCGGTTTGCCAAATAGTTGTTGTTTACTCACTGGTGCCAGATAATACATCTGGCCCTCAAGCTGATTAAAAAACGACACAACGGAAAAGAAAAACTGGGCACACTTGCTGTCTTCAGGGAGCTATGGGACTTGTTGAGGGAAGATTTTTTTGTTTTCTTTTTGCCTTTTTTTAGGACCACACCCACAGCATATGGAGCTTCCCAGGCTAGGGGCTGAATTGGAGCTGTAGCTGCCAGTCTGCGCCAGAGCCACAGCAACACCAGATCCGATCCACGTCTGCGACCTACACCACAGCTCACGGCAACGCCAGATCCTTAACCCACTGAGCAAGGCCAGGGATCGGACCTGCGTCCTCATGGTTCTTAGTTGGATGCATTTCCACTGAGCCACGAGAGGGACTCCTAGGGAGGTTTTTTTAACAAACTTTGTATTAAAGTGTAGTCAACAGCATTGTGCCAACTTCTGTTATACGGCATAGTGATCTAGTCATACAAATACATACATTCTTTTTCTCACACTATCTTCCACTATGTTTTATCCCAAGAGACTGGATATAGCTCCTTGTGCTGTACAGCAGAACCTCGTAGCTTATCCATTCTAAATGTAATAGTTTGTATCTACAAACCCCAAACTCCCAGTCCATCCCACTCCCTCGCCCTCCCCCCCTGGCAACCACAAATCTGCTCTCCATGTCTGTGGGTCTGTTTCTGTTGCGTAGACAGGTTCATTTGTGCCACATTTTAGACTCTACATAGAAGTGATATCACATGGTATTTGTCTTTTCTTTCTGACTTACTTCACTTAATATGAGAATCTCTAGTTGCATCCATGTTGCTGCAAATGCCATTATTTCATTCTTTTTTATGTCAAGAATATTTTTTTCAATAAGGCGTCAGGGTGTACTGAGCCATCCATTTGTTCTCAGTGATTAGCCCTCAAGACTGCGGCCTGACACAGTTCTACCAGGTTGAGTGGACATCATGGGGGAGGGATTTTCTTCATGTCTAGTCCATTAGGGACCGTGAAGTAGGCAAGTCCATGAGCATGTAGTTAGTCCCCACAAATACATGTACAGGAAGGATACCTCGTGGGTTTGAAGCCAGCCTCTGCTTCGTCCCAGTGGGTAACTCAGCCCTCCGATACAATACACTTACTTCCTCATTCACATCATGAGTATAATAACCCTCGCCTATTGGGATGCTATGAGGATCAAATTAGTTAATTCAGATAAAGCACTTATATCAGTGCGTAACACGCAGCGTGTTCCCATCCATCAGAAATTGGAGTTGTACACACTGAAAACAGTTCACGATTCTTCCCAGTAGGCAAGACTTTGATCCATTTTTTTTCTTAATTAGGTCTCTGTTCATCAAAATAACTTTTACACATATACATGTATGTTAATATTTCTGAGGGTTCGATTTCTCTTTATCTAATTATGTTTGCAGGGGAACAGTCACAGATTTAATTCACTGCATTAGAAACAACTAGTTGGCATCACGGAGAGAGCATTTGGAGCCTAAGAGGAATTACAATGGAAGAAGAAAGTCTAACAGAAAGCTGAAACTGACAGATTTTTGAATGATGTGATCAAGTATGACCTTTTCTTAATATTGCTCCCTCCTTGGAGCTAACAGGACAAAGACGGGGTGACACTATTCAGCAAAAACTATCCTATGGGAAAGCCCAGGTGATGGAAAAGGCAGAAAATTTCCCTTCCATTAATTTATGAAAACAAGTGTCCACTATCACTCGCAGGAAGGTGAGCTGCTCAGGGCACCATCCTCACAGATGAGCCATAAAATCTTCTTGGTGCCCAAGAAACAAATGACTATCATACTGTTAATTTTGACTCTTTGCTAAACTGAATGGAATGAGAAATAAAGTTCATAATTTTCTCAGCTTTGTCTCTCTCCTTCCTCCATTTATTTTTTTAAAAAAATTTAGAGACTGTTTTGTTTCTGCTTTATAAATTTTATTGGAGTATAGGTGACTTACAATGTTGCATTAGTTTCAGGTGTACAGCAAAGTGAATCGTATATATCCATTCTTTGTCAGGTTTTTTGAACATAGGTTATCATAGAGGATTTTGATGTTCTGCTGGCTAATCTTTAAAACAAGGTTGCACTGTAGAAATTTATCCTGCCCTGCTTCTCTATTTCAGTGGGAAGATTAGCCTCAAACAGCAAACTAACAATGTCAAATCAGGACAAATACAGTGGTGAATTTGTATAGTTTTTATAGTTGCATTATTAAGCTTAAATGCATTCCTTTTGAATGACTAATTCTAAAATGTTTTTTACTCCTTTTGAAGTTGTCAAACTCCAAAATATTTGTTTCTTTTTAAGATAATTTTCCCTCCTATTGATTCTGTTAAGGAATGAAATTCTAATGAAATTATCTTAATTTAACCAGTCAAAAATGCTTAGATTAGGTTTGATATTAATGGTAACTTGGTCTAGAGAAAACACTTCAGAAGATACCCAAATGTTTCACTGTCTTCCTTTCATAAACATCACTCTGGCTGGCAAGTGATATTACACACAGATATTTCCATTGTCACCCTCATTCCCAAAGCATACCATCCCTGTTTTCCAAAGATGGACTTAGTCCTTGAAAGCAGAATGATCCGGTGGAGAAACGGTGGGAAGACTAGTTTGCGAGTCTATTTCTCCCTCCCTCTCTCCATCCTTGTTGGTCTGCCTGCTCCCTGCTCCCCACTCTATCTTCGTCCCCTGCTCCCTGCTCCCCACTCTATCTTCGTCCCCTGCTCCCTACTTCCCTAGTTTCTCTTGCTCTCCTTTACTTCTCACTTCCGCTCTGTCTTGATATGTGCACTCTAGTATGTTTTCCTCATCTGAATTTCAGATTGCATTCTTTTATCCAAGCTGGCAAATGTTTATGGAACGCCTCTGGTACATCAGGAAAGTGACATGATGAGAAAGGCACTGATTCTGTCCTTAAGAACCTTAGAGTTTACTATAGGGAATATTATAAAAAATTAATCATGACACCATATTAATAGCAAAAATACATAGCTATATGTGTACATATATGCATGCCAAAGAGGAAGCGAGGAAAATAAAGTGCTTCTATATTACAGTCTTGGACATGGATGAAAATAAAGACAGTTTCCCCCATAATAATAAATTGGTGCTCACCAGGTAAGCAGGATTTTTCTGTCATTTTTTTTTTAATGGCCACACCTGGGGCACATGGACGTTCCCAGGCTAGGGGTTAAATCAGATCTTCAGCTGCAGCCTACCCCACAGTCAGAGCAATCCTGGATCCTTAACCCACTGAGTTAAGCCAAGGATCAAATCTGCACTCTCAGAGACAACGTCCAGTTCTTAACCCACTGAGTCACAATAGGAACTCCCTTCTGCATTTTTAATGAGCACCTAGTTTGTTTCTTCCAGGCACCACGATCACCACACATACTGGGTCTTTTTGTTGTTGTTGTTGTCTCGGTATCTCTGCCCCAGCTGGGGATGTAGTTCATTATCTTTGTTCACTACATAGAGGTGTGCTGTCCTCTGGGAGCCACTAGCCAAATGAGCCACCGAGCACCTGAAAGGTGGCTTCTTCTGAGCTGAGATGTGTTTTAAGTGTAAAATGCACACTAGATTGTAAGAACTAGTATATTAAAAAAAAAGCAAAGTATCACACTCATGATTCTTATGCTGATTACAAGTATAAGTGACAATAATTTGGCTATATCATATTAAATGTACGTTAGTGAAGTTGATTGCATCTCTTTGTTTTTTACAAATGTGGCTTCTAGAACATATGTGGCTTGCTTTGTATTTCTTCTGGATAGAGTTCATTTCCTTTCTCTCTGATCGACCTGGTGACGAAGCTGTGTCTTCTCACGGAGCAAGTGGGTAGTCCACTCCACTCCACTCCACCGTGTATTCGAGAGCTACTGGAGTGGGAAATCCTTCTGCCTCCAACCTAATCCTAGGTGTGGACCCACCATGACTGCTCTTGGGGGCAGGACCTCAGTCTGTATCCATATGAACAAAACATCTCCCCACGACCTTAGAGTACCTGCACAGGCTAGAGAAATGCCTTTCTAGAAAGGCGCAGGAAGCTGGGCTCCAAGGGCCAGAGGCTGCTCTGTCTGAAGGTCAGCATGAGAGGGGACACGTTTATCTGCAAATTGTCCCCCAGTTACAGTTTACAAAATGTGCTTATTTCCTTTATAATTGACTCGCACATTATTCTTAAGCAGAGGATCAAGTAAAGCATTTTTCTTGCAGAAATTTCTAGGATGAAAAATGAAGTGAACATTCCTTTCTCCTTTGTTTACTTAAGTGGTCACATCCTCCTACTCAGTGCAAAGCCATCACCATCTGTTTTCTGTGATCTAATTACAAATGGAATAAGCTTTTAATTCCCCTTTCCATCATTTTAAGATCTATGACATGAAAATGCCCTGGCAAATACTTCCAGGGTACTTATTTTTTTCCATGTCTTTGATACAACTTATAGGGGCAAAGTTATTTGCTTGTGCAGAAATAAATTTCACTCAAGAGCTGTTTACATGACAGAGACTGAGAGGTGTTTTCTATCAGGACTCAGCCTGTTTTCCGAATTTGTTTACTGCAGCCTATCTTCAGAAACCAGGAAGAAGTGTATTTGGCAGTAAGTTAAATGCTTTCGTATCTCATGTAAATTTCCCATTCTTTAAAAAAATAATTGTCACAGACATGAGAGTCTTCTAAGTTGAATGATGCTGGATATGTAATTTGGTCTCCTATTTCCTGTGCACCGCAGAGTAGCTTTTTTTTTCCATCATAGTTGATCTTCACCCTTTACCATCTGGGAATTTGAACTCTATTTTTAGCCATTTCATGAGTTGCCAATTTAATGCATTTAAAGAGGGCAGAGCAGATGTCTAAAACATTGAAGGTAATTAATTAAGTCCCACAATTTCCAGACTACACAAAAACAATTTGCCATTGCCTGTAAAATGGTATAATTGAGTATTATAAATGTTTCCAGGCCAAGTCTTTCTATGAATTATTTAGTGCATCTGTCCTAATTAAAGACCTATTGGAAGATTAATGTCTCGTAACCTGACAAACTACTTTACTTAGTAACAAATTATCCATATAATGACCTCAAACTAAATTTATATAACCCAAGAAGCCATCTGAAAGAACTCACAAGCATGCTTCAGTAGAAGGAATTTTCTCTGCATATTTACATTCATCTGTCCAATGTTCTTTCAGCTTTGAATAGTTGTAAATGAAAATCAATCTGTTCCAAAATAAGTTTCCGAATTGTTTCTAGCCTTAGTCAACATCTTGTAAAAGATATGTGATTCACATTTCCTCCAACTGACCTGCTATACCTGACAGGAAGAATTTGCACTAAAGACAAAGATGTATAAGTCCGTAATGTGGAATGAATTGGTAATAATGAAGAATCTTTTTTCATTCTAATTCTTAGCTTGTGCTTTTAGGATGGGATCACCCCAATTATTTTTCAGCAGCACAAGAGACATCAAATAGTCAGTCAACAATATCTTAAGATGAATGATGGGGCATTACCCTACCAAGGCTGGATATCAGGGCAACTGATGAAAGTACAATACCGAGGTCATTGAAACCTGAACTTAGGAATAAACTGATGAACCAGTTCTGCTTTGGCACTAGGGATCTAATGTGCCTTACAGCTCTAATCCCCAAAATGCTATTTTTAAGAAAATCAATGGCATGCCATGTATTGGATGGACCATGAAAGGGGGGGGGGTGTCTCTGCTGATTGCATCTCATGATATAAAGTAGTTGGAAGAGGGAAGAGGCAGGGTCAGCAAAGGGAAAGCTTAATATCCTTTCTTTTAAAAGGAAATCATCTCCTCTCATCATAAATGCACTGCCCTTATCATGAACTTCTTTAAAAAGCACTTTATGTATTATTTCTAAAGCTTTAAAAAAAATCTTCCCACCTAGATTTTTACAGGCTATTTTTCAGCAAATCTAAAGATGTCTCTCTCTATATATGTATATGCACTGGCTGCCCTATTTTAGGACACAAAATATAAAAACGTTATCAGAGTTAAGTAAAACTTTTTTAAACTCAGTGTGTTAAAGTATGGCTAACTGGCCACAACTGTAAGAAAGCAAACAAGAACTGATTAGATATATAACATTAGCATGGGATGGGATATATACATATATGAATATATATATTAAAGAAATATTTGGCAATCTGCTTTACTGTCATATATCCAAAAGCAGTTTGTTTATAAACTATATAGTTTACTCTTATCTAGACAGAGAAAGAAATATTCAAAAAATTTTTTTCTTCTAGCTTGGATCCAAGCATTTATAAAATCACTGTTATTCAGCATTACTGCCATATAACTTTCTTTTCAGTATAGACTTTCTCACACTGGAAAACAATTCGATTTATTCTTTATACCCCTGTATGAACTGCATATTTTAACAAAAAATGAAGTCATAACGACTTTAAAGGAAATAAGTTCAACAGAATCATGTTGATGGGCTGCTACTTAACGTTTTTTCTTTCACATGTGCAGAATATTTTGGTGCTCTTTTAAAATGCTTTTAGCCAGAGTCTACTTCACACAGAGGTGCAGGGGATGTCTAGTTATATCTAATGGGCTTACTGACTTTTTTGCCAGGTGGAAAGAAGAGAGTAGTGAAATTGAGTCGAGAAAGGAGGGAGTTGAGTGTGTTTTCATACCATTTGTTTTCTAAGTAACAGTGACTTGTCATAGAAATGTGGAATATAAGGAAAAGTGCAAAGAAGAAGGAGGAGGAGAAGGAGAAGAGAAGAAGAATTGTTCATTTGTAAACAAATAGTCACATCAAAAATACTTAGAAATGAAACTCAAAAAGGAAGCAAAAGACTTATATGCTGAGACTACAAAACATTAATAAAGGAAATTAAAGATGATTCCAACAAATGGAAAGATAGCCCATGCTCTTGGATTGGAAGAATTAATACTGTTAAAATGGACCAACTACCCAATGAATCTACAGACTTAATGTGATCCCTATCAAATTATGCCTGACATTTTTCATGGAACTAGAACAAGTAATTCAAAAATGTATATGGAAACATAAAAGGAACAGAATTGCCAAAATAAACCTTAGGAAAAACAACAAAGCAGGAGGAATAACTCTCCCAGACTTCAGACATTACTACAAACTTACAGTAATCGAAACAGTGTGGTACTGGCAAAAAAACAGACATATAGATCAGTGGAATGGAACAGAGAGCCCAGAAATAAACCCACACACCTGTGGATAGCTAATCTTCAACAAAGCGGGCAAGAATATACAATGGGGAAAAGACAGTCTCTTCAGCAAGTTGTGTTGGAAAAGTTGGACAGCCACATGTAAATCAATAAAGTTAGAACACACTCTCATACCATACTCAAAAACAAACTCAAAATAGCCTAAAGACAAGTATAAGACAAGACACCATTAAACTCCTAGAAAACAAAACAGGCAAAACATTCTCTGACATAAATTGTACCAATGCTTTCTTAGGTCAGTCTCCCCATGCAATAGAAATAAAAATAAACAAATGAGACCTAATGAAACTCAAAAGCTTTTGTACAGCAAAGAAACCATAAGCAAAATGAAGACAACACAGAGATTGGGAAAAAATATTTGCAAACAAAGCTACAGACAAAGGCTTAATTTCCAATACATACAAAGAGCTCATACAACTCAGGAGCAAAAAAACCAAACAACCTAATTGAAAAATGGGCAGAAGACCTAAACAGATATTTCTCCAAAGAAGATATACAGATGGCCAAGAGGCACATGAAGAGATCTCATTGTTATTAACTATTAGAGAAAAGCAAATCAAAACTACAATAAGGTACTACCTTAGACTGGTCAGAATGACCATCATTAAAAAGTGTACAAATAATAAATGTTGGAGAGGGTGTGGAGAAAAGGGAACCCTCTTAAACTTAGTGGGAATGTAAACTGGTTAGCTTTATGGAAAACAGTATGGTAAATCTTCAAAAAACTAAAAAAAAAAGGAATTGTCATATAATCCAGCAATCCCACTTCAAGGCATGTACCCAGACAAAACTGTAATTCAAAAAGATACATGCACCCCTATATTCATAGCACCACTATTTACAAAAGCCAAGATATGGAAACAACCTAAACGCTCATCAGCAGATGAATGGATAAAGAAGATGTGGTATATATATATACAATGGAATATTACTCAGCCACAAAAAAGTGAAATAATGTCATTTGCAGCAACATGGATGGACCTAAAGATTATCATACTAAGTGAAGTAAGTCAGAAAGAAAAAGACAAATACCGTATGATATTGCTTATACATGCAATCTAAAATATGACACAAATGAACATTTCTAAGAAACAGAAACAGATTCAGAAACATAGAGAACAGATTTGTGGTTGCCAAGTGGGAGGAGGGGTCGGGGAGGGAAGGACTCGGAGTTTGGGATTAGCAGTTTCAAGCCAGTATATATTGGGTGGACAGACAACAAGGTCATACTGTGTAGCATAGGGAAGCATATTCAATTCCCTGTGATAAACCATAATGGAAAACATATGAAAATGTATATATATATAACTGAGTCACTTTGCAGTACAGCAGAAATTAACACAACCCTGTAAATCAATTATGATAAAATTTTTTAAAAATTATTCATAGACCCACCAACTAATGATAATTTCATTAGGATTTTGGTATACTCTCATTTTTTTTTTTCCTATGCATCCAATATGTAATGGAGTCTTTGTATCTTACTGTTTACTTTCTATTACCCTGAAATCACTTTCCAGTAGTCTCAGCTTTTTACCTGTCTAAAGAATGACTTTTATTTTTATCATAACTAAATGTAATGTTCCCATAAAGTAGAGGAAATATGTGCTTCTCCTGTAATTAAGTTTCAGACTCCTTAGAAAGGGCAATTCAAGAAACTAGCTCTAATCTACTCCTAAGATCTCTGCTGAGGAGCAGACAAGTTGTAAATTATCAACAGAAGACAAGTATAGGTTTATACACTCCTGTATTTCTGCATTCTTGGAAACAGACTGTTAGAAAAAAATTCCCAGCTCACTGAGATACATTAGGAATATAAAAAAATAAGTGTTAAAAATCATATAATTACATAAATAAAAACTTGATCTTTTAATTCACTAGCTGTTAAAGGCATGCAAGTTTTATTATGTATTTTAATGAAAAACCAGGAGAACCAAATTGCAAAAAAGTTTTAAAATGTATTATTATATTATACCTCCAATTCAAATTTGCTTTGGGAAATGTTCAATATTCCTTGTTAGAATAATAGGTTATCAATAGGCATAAGTGCATTTACTGCTCAGAATGGACAATCAGATATTTACCTATATGTTTAAGATTGATTGTTCACTCAAAACTGAGTAGGTTTTGGTAAAGCACAATGAAAGAGCATTTTCTTGTTTTTCTGCCTTAGAATATTTCCTGAGATAGACACTAAAGGCTAGGCCTTGTAAATATTCATAATTGTCCTCAAGTGGCAGCCAGGAATCCCCAAGATAAACCCTCATTTGAAAACATTTCAGAAAAGATCAGGAAAACATACTAAGTCTTTGAGATTTTGCGAACTTTTGAAGCATCCGTTTATGCATTTACTAATTCATCCACCAAAGATTCACTGTCAGGCCCTGGAATTGTGAACCAGCCAAACTTAATGTTACAATGGGGAGGCAAATATGCATATATGTATTACACCCATGCAGCAGAAATGTTAAATAAATCCTTGTTTCAAACAATCAGGTGACCCGATTCTGAGCCATTCAATCTTTCATGGTTCTCCTTTCTCTCTGCTGTGTCTCTCCCTCTCTACCCACCCCAGTCTCTCTCTCTCTCACACACACACCCCTATAAATACATACACATACATATGCAGACACACAAGTCAGAATCTATAACATACGATGACACTCAATACTCTAAATGTTTCCACATATCTACCATTGAGTCTCACCTTCAGTTCCCTCTAAAATAAGCAGAAAATATGATGTATGAAATACTGGCCTCAAAAGATGCCCAGGAGAAAATAGTTACCTGGCGGAATAAGTTTGGAAAGCAATACATTTTATTCTCCTAGTGGAGATTTATAATCCATACTAGCATAGTAAAGACTTTGAAAGAATTCCTGCAACAAAGAAACCTATTTTAAAGTTGTTTGCCTCAGAAAGTTTTAATCTGTAATATTTGCTTATTTGGTTTACTCCATATTATCAACCACAGGGAAAAAGCAATGATATAAGAAACTCAACATCCTATAATTGGAACTTTTCAGATATTATGGCCGAACACATGTGAGATGCATAAGTTTCACAAAATAGCCTTGTTTTATAAAAAATATATAAACTGAGAAAATGATGTTAAGCCCTGTATTCACACACTAAAAAAATTCACTAATTAAAGTAAAAGTGGCCTGCAGGCTTTCCTCCTTGTAACAGGATTCCTTCACAGTTCTCTGATTTCACAGGTTGCATAAAAGGTATGTATTGCTTCTTTCATTCCTGGGGTCTGTGAAGGTAACATGGTGTTCTGGGACATTCCAAAAACACTGTGTGAGAAAGACATCTCGTTTTTGACACCTTTTGGGGTGTTCGGTATGGAGCATCATTCGCAGGTGGTAGGTTCACCAACTGCATTTATTTATTAACTGAATCTTTCCTTTATTTTTCAGATTCCACTTAAAGGAAAATATGAAAAGGTTGTTAAAGATAATTACATCCACTTTAAGTGCACTTAGGGCCAAGGCTTTCTCTTAAGAATTCTCTAACAGTGAATTGACATTTTTAACCAAGTCCCACTGCATGAACGACAAGCAGGACATTCCCCAGGGCAGTGGAATTCCAGTTACTCAAGACATGGAGATGAAAATGATATTTATGCTCTTGAGTGGCAGGTCTCTGTATAATCACCTTTAAAAGGGGAAAGAAATCAAAGTGGAACACTGAAAAGAAGGAATTGGTTCCTTTGCCACCTTGCAAACACAAATGTTTCAATGACAGACAAGACCAAATAGTGGAGGTGGGGGTGAGTGAGTGGGGTTGCACTGTGGTTGGAAGCTCAGAAATACAGTGACAGGTCAGTAGCAAAAGGCAAGACCTGGCCCTGTTTGGAAAAAGACATATATGCTACCAAAAAATGTTGCATGAGAAAAGAATGCCATAATAAGGAGACAAAAAGGGGAAAAAGGTGAGGGAAAGGTATTGCCTAGCTTAATCTTTAATTCCGTTTTACAACTGCCCAATAAACAACCTTCTACTTAAGTTTTCCCTTCAGTGGCTTCTACGGTCGGTAGCAAAATCTTTTAGCTTTACATCATAACCTATGGCTGTATAATGGGCTTTTGAAACGGATATTCAGGTGTTTTGCAACTTCTGTTGTGAATTTTAGTTGAAGAGCTATCAGTTTTACAAATCAAAGAACAGTAATAATACACCAAAAACTGTCCCGCCCCCCACCAGTCCTCCTTTGCCCAAGTCAATACACTCAGAAACGATACTCCTGAGGGCCTAGGTCAACTTAGACTTTCGAGTTCCAACATGAGCTTGAAGAATGTAATAAAATGCGGAAGATGCTTAGTCTCTGAATTTACTGCCTAGTATTTCAAGAAATATTACTTCTAAAAGTATGACCTTTTATCTGTGACGATGACCCCACTAAGTGGATGATTTTTTCTTCTAAGTCCCTGAAAATAGGATTATTTTGTAAAGAGAAATCATTTAAATATATATTGGATCCTGCAGTGTCCTCTCTTTTCCTCATCTGTACCTCTTGTCTTGGTCCTTAAGTCTATATTTATTGCTTTTTCAGAAATAATCTTCTAAGCTAAGAAGAAGCTTAGAAGTCAAAACACATTCAACAGAATGAACAATTTCTTTAGCAGTAACATGACTTTAAATTGGACAGAAAACTGACACCACTCCCTCACAAGAAGCTTCATTCTAGAGACTATACACCATTTTTATGTAAAGATACAAAATCAGACAATTTCCCCAAAGGTAATCTCATATTTGAGATCTCAAAAAGGCACTTTCTAGAAGTATTAATAAAAGGGAGTTATGAATTTTGGTAACCATAAAGTTCTGTTTAATATTAGTATACTTTCATAGGTGAGCTCTCTTTGATAACATAAAAATGCACTGATGGAAGGGTAATTTTTTGTTTACATTGTTTGACACCAGGTGATAAATTCTGAACAAGGAGCAAATGGTCTTTCCTCAAATTGAACTTTTCAAAATCCATCCTCGGTACTAGGATGCCCGTGAAACGTCTGGAAGATGCTAGAATTCATCCCAAGGATCAGAAGAGAGGTGGATGGATCCCCTCCTACTATGACGGGTCCTTTCCGCTTGGTAGAATGCACACAGTGTTTGAAAGCTGAAGAAATCAGATGTAAGAAAGAGAACCAGTCTCACCCGAGAGAACTGAGCAATTCCAAAGCATCCTGAAGTTGTCAAAGAACAAGAAGGGTTCCCGCAGCCTAAAGACTCCCAAGTAAAGCGGCCTGATGAGTTAAGATTTCGTCACACATCTGACAAGCATTAGAAACATGTTTTCAAGGGAGCAGGGGAAAGAAAAGATTTTTTCTAACAGTCAACCTGATTCTTCAGAGTATTTGAATGTGTAAAAAAAAAAATAACAACTTTTTCTTTGAAGAAGACTCAGTTAAACAACAAACCAGAAATTCCATGTTTTATCCGATCTGTTAGTCATGCGTGGTGGCTTTGAATGGACTCCTCGGCACTTTTTCTTTTTTTCTTTTTTGCATAAAGGAAGGTAAAAAGTCAGGAGGGAAGATATCCTCAGAGATTTCTTAGCGAGGATGCTTTCTGTCCCGAAACTGGACCTCTCCTTTTCTGATCTGTCATCTCCATCACCAAGCGAGGAAATGTATCTATTTGTGTGCAAGGCTATATACTCAGCTGGGCTGCTCTCAGCTCAGTGTCACTGAATAACAGCTGCTGTCACAGAGCCAGGGAGGAATATCTGCCCCAAGTTCACACAAGGGGCAGCCCTTCGGGGATTACACTTCCCAGAATTTATTTTGGCACATCTCCCCTTGGGCTTCAAGAGTATGTCCGAGTATGGAAAGTGGGCCTGAGGGAGGGAGGTCAGGCTGGAAATGCAAATTCTGATAACTTCTGCTGAAATTCCTCTCAGTCCTATAGAAATCCACATTCTCTATTGATCATTTTTAAGAAGTCTGGTAACACAAAAAGTACTCACAAGCCCTGAGCATCAGGTTCAAAATGAGACCTGGGAGTTCCCGTGGTGGCGCAGTGGAAATGAATCCGACTAGTAGCCATGAGGATGCGGGTTCAATCCCTGGCCTCACTCAGTGGGTTAAGGATCTGGCATTGCCCTGAGCTGTGGTGTAGGTTGCAGAGGTGGCTTGGATCCTGCGTTGCTGTGCCTGTGGTGTAGGCTGGCAGCTACAGCTCTGATTCAGCCCCTAGCCTGGGAACTTCCACATGTCATGAGTGAAGCCCTAAAAAGAAAAAGAAAAAAAGAGAGAGAAAGACCTGATACATGTGGGTTTGACTTTTCTGGATGGAAACCTAGACTACAGTGTGGGCAGATGTCCTAGTACGTGACATCTAGAAAAGCTGGGGTTCTGATTAGCCAGGCAACTTTTGGAAATAATCCTAGTCAACAAAAATGGAGAAGGAGCTTTCTTTTGTCAACTGCCTATCACCTACCACATACCAATGGAGCTGAAGTGACAGAAAGACTAGATAGAGATCAGATGAATTTTGTCAGCTGGAAAGGTCAGTGACCCAATTTCTCCTTTACTCTTGTGACTCTTGACCCCACAGTGGAAAGAGAAATCTGAACTTCTAATAATCAGAACAGATGTTTTCAGTAGTTCAACTGTTACCCACACATTACCGTTATCTCTTAACTTTATGTGCATGTTGAGAAGGAAATAATAGTCATTCATTCAAATAGTTGATTTTCTATTTTAAAATTACACATGCAGCTGGAAGCCATCTTATCAAAAAGACTACTTTAGATTTTGACAAAACAGCGAATAAAACACAGGGGAAGTTTTGTTGAAGAAAAATTTTGCAGTCCTCTTATCTTTTGTGTTCCTATTTGAGGCAGACATTACTCTCAGCTCCTAATATCTAAGTAGCCAACTTCTTTCGTCATTGGTCCCAAGCTCGTGTAGGGCTATGACCAGCCTGAGGAATTATGGACTCTAAATCTATGGCTGACAGTCAGAAGACCTTTACTGTTCAAAGATGTGTGAATTTTATTCATATTCTAAGCATTTTGATGTAAAGAATAATCTTTACAAATATTGATGAATGGTTGTCTTAATGTATTTGACCTGTTTAAAAACTTGCTATAGTCTTGTATTAAATAGCTCATGAATTAAGATACCAGTTGCTATGGGTTGAAATGTGTGCACCAAAGATACATTGAAATCCTCCACCTATAAATGTGACCTAGGGTAAAATAGTGTCTTTGCAGATGTAATCAAGTTAAGATGAAGTCATACTAGATTAGGGTGGCTCTAGTCTAATACCATTGGTATCCTTATTTTAAAAAAAAAGACAAACAGAATACACAGGGAGCAGGTTATGTGAGAATGGGGGCAGAAATTAGCATCGTGTGTGCACAAATGTTTTTATGGGGATTGTAGTGCGAAAGCTTAGAGAGGAATAAAGAGAGCTCTCTGAGTTCCTGTGTAGATGGGTTTATTTTTATATTCAGTATCTAATAAATTCCATATTCATTCTCCATATCTCTATCTATCTATCTATCTATCTATCTATCTATCTATCTATCTTTCAACTATCTATCTATCTATCCAAGCCAAGGAATGTCAAGGAGTTCTGCAAACCACCAGAAACTAAGAGAACGCAAGGAAGACTCCTCCCCTAAAAACTTCAGGAAGAACATGGCCCTGCTGACACTTTGATTTCAAACTTTTAGCCTCCAGAACTACGAAGTATGAAGCAATCCATTTCTATGGTTTTAAGGTATCCAGTGTGTGATACTTGTAATGGCAGCCCTGTGAAAGCAAAACCAAGTTTAAGGTTTTTAAAAAATAAATGTGGTAGTTAACTATAGGAAACTTACTCTCTTATTTAGTGGTGGATATAAATAATATTCAGAGACGCAAGTTATTTTCTGACCTATGCTTATATAATCACCTCAAACTTCAAAAAGAGAATGTCAGAGATAGTTTCAGACAGCTTCAGTTGCCAGAGAATGCTAGAGAGCATTTTGATGATGGGACTAAAAGGAACCAACAAGCAAACAAATGAGAACAAGAAGTAATAAACCATGAGAATATATGCTCATGTGATTTAGATGCAGCCCTAATGAAGAAAATGCTTTTGTGTTGTGCTATTGATCAATTATCAACTTTGGTTCCCTCATTGGATACCTATTAGGGAAACTCGAAAGTAAATGAATATTTATGAAGTTTATCTCAAATTAAATAGCTATTTTATCTTTTGGCCATATTGCCTAAGCCTGCCTCTGCATATGAAGAAAAGCCAAAAAAGTTTCATCATCTCTATGTCATTTTTCCATATAAGTAGGATTCTCCAAATCCTCAGACATTAGTATTAGCGGAGCTGTGCAAGAGATTTTTCCACCTATCATCTCTCCTTAAGGAACATGATGTTATTAAAAAAAAATTGGGGGGGAGACTTTCTTCTTTAGGTTGTTTTCTCATCATAGGTGTGGCCAAATGCTTCAAAAGAAGGTGGAAAGAAAGCAAGCCAGAAAATTTAGCCTTTACCATGACAAGAGTCATATGGACATGTGGTGAATCATGTTCATGTGCAAATTGCCATTTAGAGAGCTGGCAGAAACAGTAACCTGGAAGAACAGTAAGGGGTAGCTGGACAGTGTTCTGGGCTAAGGGAGCACCATGTGTGATGAGGTCCTTCCATCTATGGTCCCCCATGCCTATGCCTCGTGGGCAGCAGATTGGAGCACAGGGAGGTACCACATTGGGACCTGGAAGTATGAAGGAATGCCCATCTTCATGGTCATGAGCATCCATGATCCTGGACAATTCCCACAAACACAAAGGTCATTCCTCAAAAGTCACCTTCATGGTCAGGGCCTTCCTTGTCCCAGCAGAAAATGGAAATTTCATGCTCAAGGTTTTAACCCCCTTTCTCTGCTTTTTTTTTCTCTTTTACAAATATCTGTATGCTAGATATTTTCCTAATTTATTCTGTTTATTGTCTTTTTCCCACTAGATGTGAATTCCAAGAGGGCTTTTTACTCTACAGATCATGGCTCTCTTCTCAGAAAACAGGGGCTGGCACTTGGTAGGCATGCAAATTCTTCTTGAATAAATGAACTATGGAGGGAAAGATCTACTTGCTATATTGTTAAGCAGCTTTTAGTGGATATAACTGACCATAGGTTCTGAACTAAATGAGGAGTATTCTTGCTTGTGGTTACATATTTCCAAGGCCTGATGGGGGAGTTTAGTGAGTAGACCTCCGCTGATGGGTGATTGCTTCTCTAGGCTACCCAATCAAGCATCTGTCATCAACTGTACACTATAGGCATTTTATCACTTTTGGGAATTGATTATCTCCAACTGCCGAAGCCAGTAGGTTTAATTACTTTTGAAGCATTTACCAGTATACAACATCTAAAGCTATATAAATCAACCAGAGGTGGATCAGGCATCTCTAGCACCTCAAAATAACACAATAAATTGCTCAAAGATGACAGACTAATAAAGCCCAAATTAAATAATTCTTACTAGAAGCTTCCAACAAAGCAACCTAAGAAGACGCATAGCAGCAGAAATAAATGTTTGAAGAAAGGCCAAGAGTTATACTAACACCTAAGGGATTGAGTTGCAAATTCTCATCTAGTTGTTGATAAGTGGCCAATGGCAATTTGGCCAGCAACACTGATCAGGTCCATTCATTTAAAAATAGTTTATCAAAAATATTGATAAAAGACCACAGCCAAAGGCGGGCAGAGGACTAACATGTCCCTTTTTTTTTTTTTTTTTTTGGTCTTTTGTATTTTTTAGGGCCACACCCAAGACAGATGGAGGTTCCCAGGCTAGGGGTCAAATAGGAGTTGTAGCTGCCAGCCTATGGCAGAGCCACAGCAATGCAGGATCCAAGCCACGTCTGCAACCTACACCACAGCTCATGGCAATGCTGGAAACTTAACCCACTGAGCAAGGCCAGGGATCAAACCTGCATCCTCATGGATGCTAGTCAGATTTGTTTCCACTGAGCCATTACAGGAAATCCCCTCTACCATGACTTGATCCCAATTTGTATGTTACAACCAAAGCAAGCTTACCTCCAAATTCTGCTCAGAGTACCATTTTGTTATCAGCCAGCAGGCACAAAAAGCCCTCTGAGAGCACTCTTCATGAAGGGTTCACCGTAAAGCATATATGATGATATTCTGACAGGAGATGAGCCCACTCTTAGCTACTTAAGGGGCAAAATCTAGAGAAGGGATTCAGATGAGTCTAGAGATCTCTAGACTTCAAAGCCTGTATTGCAGGTGTCAGGTTTTGCGCATGCCTGGCATGGAAGGACAGTGGCATTCACAAAGTTCTTTGTTGTGACCCACCGAAGAAAAATATGTCTCTTATATTTCATGCTAATGAATTAGCCCTTTGTACCTTTGCATTTTGATAACTATTAAAATATAAGCAATGTATAGGGAGTTCCCCCTATAGTATTGATTCATAATAAGTATGTTCCAAATGCTAAAAAGTTTTTCAAATGCTAACATAATAAAATGAGGCTTTAGGCTCATTTGCATGCACACCTGCACGATAACACTCTACCTATAATGGCAGAAATGGGGCCCAAGAAATTTAATGCATAAAGTGTGCAGTGGCCTTACTATGAGGAAAACAAAATAATTAAAATACTCATCACCCAAATGTTTCACCATGTCCCTTTGTAATTTTCCCCTCCTACCTCTTCCCATTTGCCTCCACTGCAACACACCCATCCCTAGGCAACTTATTGATTTGGATAATTTCACTGAAGATGAGTTTGCATTTTCTGGAATTTTATATAAATGAAATGGTGACGCATGGACACTTCTTTGTCTGATAGGATTCTTGCACACACCATAATTGCTTTGACATTCATCTATATTATTGCCGATAACAGTTCATTCCTTTTCGTTATTGAGTAGCATTTATTTCATATGCCACCGTTTGCTTACCCACTCATCTATTGATGGCTATATGGGTTCTTTCCAGGTTTTGGTTATTACAAATAAAATTTCAATGAACATTGATATATAATTCTTATATGGACATGTGGTTTCAATTTCTCTTGGGTAAATACCTCCCAGTGAAATGGTTGGATCATATGGTGAATGTAGTTTTAACTTTTTAAAGAAGCTGCTGGACTGTTTTCAAAATTGATTGTATGCATTTTATCTCTAGATAAATTTGGGGAGAAATGATATTTTTAACAATATTGAAACTTCTGACCCATGGGAACAATATATTTCTTCATTTGTTTAGGCCTTTAATTTCTTTAGCAATGTCTTATAGTTTTTATTATACAGTTCCTGCATCCCCCCATTTTTTAGATTTATCACTATTTCATAGTTTTATGTAATTTTACATGGTATTGCTTTACAATTTCAAGTTTCAATTATCACTGCTAGTATATAGGTACAATGCAGTAGTTTACACTGATCTTGAATCCTGCAACCTTATTAACATAGTTTAATACTTCTAGTAGTTATTTTGTAGACTCCATCAAATTTTCTATGTAGATAATAGGCTGCTTATGTATACAAACAATTTTTCTTCTTCCTTTCCAATCTGGATGCTATTTTTTTTGACTGATTGATTGCTGATTTTATTGCAGTGGCCAGAACTTTTTGTAAAAAGCTGAATAGAGGTAGTAAACGCAGACGTCCTTGTCTGGTTACTAATGTTAGGGGGAAAGCCTTTAGTTTTTTAGCGTTAGGTACAGGATTAGCTGTAGGTATCTTGTAAATATCTTGTACCAAGTTGAAGATGTTTACTTCTATTTCTAGTTCTCCCAGAGTTTTTAAAATCAGGAAGTGACATTTCATTTCACCAAATCCTTTTTTTCTTTGCATATCTTTGAGACGATCTTATGGATTTTCTGCTTTAGCTTGCTAATATGGTGAATTATACTGATTAATTGCTGAATGTTAAACCAACCATGCATTCTAGAGATAATCAAACTTATAAGCTTTTGCACAGCAAAGGAAACCATAAACAAAAAGAAAAGACAATCTATGGACTTGGAGAACATATTTGCAAATGATGTAACTGACAAGGGATCAACTTCCAGAATATATAAACAGCTATACAACTCAATTACAAAAAAACTAACAACCAATCAATGGGCAGAAGAGCTAAATAGACATTTCTCCAAAGAAGCATACAGATGGTCAACAGGCATGTGAAAAGATGTTCAACATCGCTAATTACTAGAGAAACGTAAATCAAAATCAGATGAGGTATCACCTCACAAAGGCCATTGTCGAAAAGGCTACAAGTAATAAATGTTGGAGAGGGTGTGGATAAAAGGAAACCCTCCTATACTGTTGAAGAGATTGCAAATTGGTGCAGTTACTATAGAAAACAGTATGGATATTCCTTAAAAAATTACAAATAGATTTGCCATGTGATCCAGCAATCCGACTCCTAGACATATACTCAGAAAAGACAAAATCTACCTTTGAAAAGATACATGCACTCCAATATTCATAGTGGCACTCTTTACAACAGTGAAGATATGGAAGCAACCTAAGAGTCCATCAGCAGATGAATGGATAAAGAAGATAAATATGTATGTAATGGAATATTATCAACTATAAAAAAGGATGAAATAATGCCATTTGCAGCAACATGGATGGACCTAGAGATTATCATGTTAAGTGAAGTAGGTCAGACAGAGAAATACAAATATGACATCATTTATATGCAGAATCTAAAAATAGTACAAATGCAGTTATTTACAAAACAGACCTCACAGATGTAAAAATCAAACTTACGGTTACCAAAGGAAAAGGGTGAGGAGGGATAAATTAGGAATAGGGGATTAACAAATGCAGACTACCATATATAAAATATATAAAAAACAAGGATTTACTGTACAGCACAGGGAACTATATCCAAGATCCTATAATAAAATGTAATCGAATCCGGATAAAAAGAATAGATATATACATATGTAGGTACACCGAGTCATTTTTTGTGCATCTGAAACCAACACAATATTGTAAATCAACTATAGTTCAATTTTAAAAAAGCCAAAAAATGTGTACAAGAAGTTTTGATGATCCAAGTTATAATGGAAGTCAGTTTAGGGCAATCATAGTCTCTCATTATCTCTCACCTGAATAAGTAAAGTTTTGCCAATTTCAATGTTCTCACATGAAGGCATCCTCTACGTTTAAGCACAGGTCAGTTTATATCATATTTACTACTTTAAAATGTTAATATGTAGTGGTCCATATATGTTAAGATACAGTGGTTTCAGTAGAGCAAAATTCAATTCCTCAATATGGCTTTGAAGTCTCTTTTCTGTGTGGTCCCTGATTATACCTTCTTGTCATCTCTGGTCACTTCCTTTCCTACCTCCCCAAAAGCAGATGGTCTATTCCTATCAAGGCTGCTTGACTGTCAAATCTCTTTGTTTATTCTCATAATTTCTCTCCATTCTCCCACCCGTGGGAAACTTCTCTCTCTTTACATCGCTCTCAAATGTCACTTATCCTCTGAAACAATCTTAGCCTTCCCCAGACTCAGGCTTTCTAAATAGTGATTTTCAGCTGCGAATACATATTAGAATCACTTGGGGAGGTTTTTGAAAATACCAGTGTGTAGACCAGTTAAATCAGAGTAATGCCTGGTGCACAACAGCTACTTAGTGAATATTTTAAAACAGTATTCAATAGAATGAAAATACATAAATAAAACACAATAGTGAAATGCATCTTCAGAACATTTAGAATAGATTTTTTGTTCTTTTTAGTGAAATATAGTTGATTTACAATGTTGTGCCAATTTCTGCTGTACAGAAAAATGACCCAGTCATACATACATATATAATACATATACATATAGACATTCTTCTTATCATATTATCTTCCACCACGTTCTGTCCCAAGATAGATATAACTTCCTGTATTGGACCTCATTGCTTGTTCATTCTAAATACAATAGTTTGCATAAATCAACCCCGAACACCCTGTCCATCCCACTTTCTCCCCTCTTCCCCCTTGGTAACAACGAGTTTGTTCTCTGTCCATGATTCCATTTCTGTTTTGTAGAATAGATTTGATATGTATTTGCATTGTTCATTTCTGACAATAAGGGTATTATTATAGGTATTATTACATAGAAAAATTGTTTAATCATGATAAAGCATTTTATACACATGCAGTGTAAACTCACAGATAAGAGTCATTGAGAGAGAGAAAAGTTTTCTTCTGTAGGAAATTAATAAATGAGGATTTGGAAGGAGATGTTAATGGTTAAGTAAAAATACATTTTTTTTTCCTGGTGCTCTTTGAAAGGTAATTGACATAAAGGGGAAAAAAAGTATTACTTGGATAAAACTGATATGCTTTAGAGCTTTGCTATTTCTATTATTTTAATAATCCTGTGAAAATGTAGCATTAACTACTTTCTATACCTGAGCAGATCAGGGGTATAGGTTAATAGGTTCACTTATCTGGCAGTGTAAGAGAATCGTCCCCAGGGTGCCTCAAACATGATATTTATTGAGGCTTTTGCTGTGGCTCACAGGTTCATATACTGGGATTTCACTTTCAAAGGAGCCAGAACTGCTGACAAGGGGTGTGTTATCAGCCTACAACGTTCGCAGAGCTTTCTCTTTTCTTCCTTGAGAAGCAGTTTTTCCTTAAAGCTCCCATGACAGGAACCAAGTGACAGTCCTATTACTGAAGCTTAGAAGGAAGAGGCCATGAGAGAAATTTGCTGCATGAGGGCATCAATATATCTGGTTGGCTTCAACGGATATGACCTGTCAGAGAGAACTGCTTCAAGTTTGTCCATTCTTTAGAAGGAAACTGAAGGAGACATCAGAATCTGTACGATCTAACAAACCCTGAATTAAACTTCAGGATATAGGTCCTATTTTCCTCCTTACTGATTCTAGACCAGTGAACCAGCCATGAGCTACCTCATTTAATGTCGAAGAGATAAGAAAGATGGAGGGATGGCTTTAGGGCCTAGGAGAAAAAAAATGTGAATTTTTGCAATGACTCTTCTCTTTTTAAATGTTTCTAACAAATTGCTTCAGAGTTGGGCTATAATTTAATGCAAATGAATGGATGAGAGGTCAGTGGGATGTGCAACAGAAAAGAGCAGTATATTGGTTCAAGAAGGGAAAGGTAACTTTTGCCTGTCTCTTTATCGGGATCCAAGCCACTTCTGCCACCTACACCACAGCTCACAGCAATGCCGGATCCTTAACCCACTGAGCAAGGCCAGGGATCAAACCTGCATTCTCATGGATGCTAGTTAGATTTATTTTCCCCGAGCCACGACAGGAACTCCTCTTTATCAGTATTTTTAATTTAAAAAATTGCCCGTGGAGAGTACTGCTCCTCTCTTGTCATACTGATAGAAATAACCAAGAGAATTAACACTGAATATGAAGCAGCTTTAATCTTTTTTGCTTTATTCTTTCCTTTTTTTTTAAAAGACCACACCTGCGGCATATGGAGGTTCCCAGGCTTGGGGCTGAATTGGAGCTGCAGCTGCCGGCCTACACCACAGTCACAGAAATGCTGGATCTGAGCTGAGTCTACGACTTACACGGCAGCCTGTGGTAACATTGGATACTTAACTCACTGTGTAAGGCCAGGGATCAAACACGCATCATCATAGACACTATGTCTGGTTCTTCATCTGCCGAGCCACAAGAGGAACTCACCACCTTTAATATTTAGATAGGAAATCATATTATTGGAGATATGGCTATCAAGAATTTATGAAGAAATGTTAATAATCTTCATTATTGTAATCTACACTATTGTTCCTTACTGTATTAGCAAGTATTTTTTATATTTACAGATAAAGTAATGTTGAGGATATTTATAAACTATAAAACCAGCATTAGGAGTTCCCTTCGTGGCTCAGTGGTTAACAAATCCGACTAAGAACCATGAGGTTGCGGGTTCGATCCCTGGCCTTGCTCAGTGGGTTAAGGATCTGGCGTTGCCGTGAGCTGTGGTGTAGGTTGCAGACGCGGCTCGGATCCCGCCTTGCTGTGGCTGTGGGGTAGGCCGGCAGCTACAGCGCCTGTTAGACCCCTAGCCTGGGAACCTCCATATGCCGCGAGTGCGGCTTTACATAAAAGGAAAAAGACAAAAAAAAAAAAAAAAAGGCATATTTTTCTATAATTTTTAGGCCTTTGCAAAACAAGCACTAGTAAATATAAAAGTACATAGAGATCTATTTTGGAAGATTTACAATATTTGAAACATATATTTTGACCAATAATTGTATTTTGGATGTAAGCAATTGTTGCTTTTTTTCCTGAAAAGTAAAATATATTTGAGTAAAACTATACCGTGGTTCAGAAAAATACTTATATATTGACAAGTAACAGTTTATTTCCTAATATAATTTCAGTGAACTTTTGGAGCTATAAAAATATGAATTTTCTTTTTCCTTAATATTTTATTAGGCTATCTAGACCAATGTGGTCTATTGGCTGACCATCTGCTCCCAGTTTAAAGCAGGCTGGAAGAGAGTGTTAATTCTAATTATCTATCAGTATTCTCTAGGTAGTGAATGTATTCTCAAAAATTTGAAAATGTTAAGTATGAATGTCCATTAAGCACTTTAGTACCAACATAACACAATCCTTATAGTACCAAAAGATGCCTAGAGTACTGTTTCTAAGTAAATCAAAACCTTTGTATGATTTTCTCCTAATCCATTCTTAGGAGAAAAAAAGCATGCATTTCTTTTAGAAGCAGGGGAAAAAAAAAATCATAGTACAAACGGTTAACGAAATGAGCCTCCTTGATAAATTCAGAATATTTACTAATACTTGGAAATATCTAGAGGAAATATAAGAAATCGTTTATAAAACAATGGCCTCAAAATTTGATAGCACTTTGTCTCTTTCTGATTATATCTGACACATAAACTGCACCTGTGAATTTTTTTTCTCAAAATTTTAGAAATTATCTTTTCATGTAAATTCCTTGATTATGGCTGGAAATATTTGGAACAATCCCCAGCAGTGTTGAGACAAAAGCAGGTGGGAAATAATTACCCAGAGCTTGGTTATGAAAACATTAAGAGGTGACAAGAGTTGAGCTAGGGATGCAGAATATTATACTTTCTAATTTTCTGAGGCTTATTATATGATGCCATTCACCTTGAAGTTTTACTGTCTAAATAATACCATCTTTTCCAGATTATTCAGTGAAATAGATTAAGTTCCATAATATAACATAACTATATAATAATTAAAACCAACGCAACACACAACTTAGGACTGAATAACTGACATATTAGTTTTATTTTTCTTAACAATAAAAGGGTCTACTTGCTGAGAACATATTACTGCAGTATTTTGATGTCATTATTGAAATATTAACCCCCTATAATTACAGAGTCCTTTTAAAAAAAGCTCCCACATGGCATTTTATTTCCTCAACTAAAAATAATAGAAATTTAATTTTAGATATAGGCCTCTGCTGGTTAATTTAAAAGCCAGTTAATTTTCTTCTCTAGGAAGTCCAAGGCTTTCTAAATTTATCATACAACTATTTTTTCTTTAACTAGGCTTTATTTGATGTCCATAATAAATTGCCTTGGTATGCTATCATTTAATTAACTCATAAGTACATTCTATATCACATTGTCCTTTCAAAGCCTGAAAACCATAAAGCCTGCTGGATTTGTATACATACATTTTCTGAGGATTCTAGAATCGTTTACATAGCATTCATGACCCTGTGGGCCATTTTGAGTGTTTACGTAAAATAAAGGAGTGCAAAGTCAAGTTTAAACTTATTAAAGCACATATAATAAAAAAGCCAAACACATGGGACTGCTCTTAAGTCACAGTATTTGCTTTCTCCCATTTTTGTCACAACATATCTTTGTTTACCAAAAGCATGTCACTCTTATCTTCAAACAAATGCCTTTGTTACTGTGTGCCAGAACCCAACTAAAAATTGAATACAACTGCATGCAACTATTGTCTTCAAATGCTAGGCGGCATACCAAATATTTAACTCTTTGTCTGGATTGACCTCCTACCACCAGCCCAAGACCTGCCCCAGCCTGAACAAATGCCTTAGGGGAGAAGCAGTGTCCTTTTATAGAACCCTATGAACTGGTGACTGGGCACATGCTTTCAGCACTATGGTAACAGAGTTTTGAATCTTTCTTTCATACGCTGAGGCTTGCCTTGAACTAATTTGGACCAAGCTGCTTAGATCAGCAAATATCCAACATTAGCGCTAAATCAGGACACAAAACATAACACTGAATGTCCATTAAGTGCTTTAGTACCAACATAACACAATCCTAATGGTACTAAAATACGGCCTTAAGCACTATTTCTAAGTATATCAAAGCTCTCGGATATGAGCCATCCTTAGGGGGGAAAAAAGTACGCATTTCTTTTAGAAGCAGAAGGGAAAAAAATAGCATAATTAGTGAACAATAGAAGCCTCCTTGATAAATTCTGAATATATACCAATATTCTGAAATGTACCAAGTTAATAAAAGACATCATTTTGAAAACAATGTCTTGAAAATTAGATAACACCTTGCCTCTTTCTGATTTTGACACATAAACTGCACCTGTAAATTTTTTTTCTCAAAATTTAGAAATGATCTTTTGATATAAATGTTAAGTTTTCTATTAAGGAATCATTTGCTTGGGGTAAATCACAAAAACCCAAAATTATGAAAAAAACTCATGGGCTAGAACAAAGAAATTTATCTTCAACTAGTATATCTTTGATTTATCCAGAGCAAACATCACAGAAGAATTCCAAGCTGTCTTACCTAAAGTCAGCAAATTACGGCCAGTTTTTGAGCTGTAACAGCAGAGTCGAACAGCTGTAACAGACGCTATGGCCTGCAAAAGCCTAAATGTTTACTGTCAAGCCCTTTCCAGAAAAAGTTTGCCAATCCCTGATCTAAAGGATTCAGAGGTAGGCAAGATTTCTGACTTTGTCAGAGAAAATATTTCAAACCTGAGTACTCAAGGGGATTTATGTGTGCTGAACAGAAATGCAATGACTAAAACCCAGAAAATGTGGTTTGGCCATATTAAAGTGCTATAGCCAATCTAATGGCAGAACAAATTGGCTGAGATCTGCATTGCGTCTTCACACTGTGTGGGATCTCCTTTTGGAACACTGCATCTGCAGCAAATTAAGTGGATAGTGGGTGCTTTATCATGACACCCCCCTGCAAAGTCTGTATTAACTCAACAGGCAAATAGGGCTGAGTGCTACGAACTTGGGTTCAAGTTCCAGCTCCATCATTAATTAGCCATATATATATGTATATGTATATCTTAGGTGAGTGTTGACCTTCTGGGCCTTAGTTTCCCCATGTGTAAACTGAGGATATTATAAATAATATAACAATAATCCTCGCGGGGTCGCTTCAAGGATGAGATAAATTAAGATGTGTGAAGTGCTTAACACAGTGTCCGGCACGTGACACAGGCACCGTAAACAGCAGCTATCACTGTTTCTAAGCTCCAAACTTTGGAGAGCCAAGATGCAAGGTCTTAGGATGTGGGGCTCGGAGTTATCACAGGCTTTAGCACTCCAAGCAAAAGCGTGTGAGTTCTATTGGCCTGAAAGCCGTAGGTACTGCTAATACTGTGCTTAGTTGCCTACATTTCTAATCAAAATAAATTCTAAATTTCTGTCTACTGTTTTTGAAAATAAAGACGCATTTTCCCCCATCTATTTTCAGGGAGCCCAGATTAAGAACCCCTGAATGGGGAGCAGAAGTAGATTTACTCTGTACCGCTCTAGAGATGATAAACTAGCATCAGATGGTGGCCATGACAAAGATATCCTTCGGCTGAAATCATAAAGGGGCATAGGAACAGTCAGTGTCATATAAATCCCCCCTCCCAACTGTCTGGTAAAGAAATACATTTCCATTCTGGAAAATTTCCCAACAGCTTGGGAGAGTACTTACCAGGAGCACAGGGGAGAGCTGTCATGGACACTGGCTAAGACCCACCCATAAGAGAGAAGACAAAAGACATTATAGCTTCTCATACTTCTGGAGTGAGTTCTAGAGACTCCTTACTTCAACCAGACCAATGGGAAAATTACTATCCAAGGGGTTTAATCACAAGTCACCCAGGCAAAGGTGTTTGAAAGCAGTTGTTAATTTTCCTTCCCTGTTTTCTAAAGCATTCAATAGACTGCTGACTGGCCAGTATCAGGGAATCGTGCCCTTCTGATTATTACATGTAAATTAATCTACTGAAGGAAGAAAGCACAAGTGTTTAGCAGGACAAGGTTGTTCTGTTTTGACAGCATTTTTGTTATGGGTTCAAGAGTAATTACTGAAATAAATCATCAATAGGCGGTGGCAATATTGATTTTGTGTCAGCACCTGAGTAAACTGTAACGCAGCCTCGATCTGGAGCCACGTTCATTGTCTTTGAGCTTTATTTTTGAATTGCGGTCCAAAAAAAGAGGCTTTAGCCGCCACACGAAATTGCCTACTGAGCTGCTTTTCCCAGGAAATCTCACTGCCCAAATCACCTCTCCCTCTCCGGCTCTCACCCTGAACAGTCTCCTTGGACCATTTTACTGCACTCTCTTAACTAGTGTGAAATGCTAATACGGATTGCTGTGATTTTCCAACAAAGCGAAAGGAAAATGTGATTACTGGTCACAGGGTTTCATATTAGCACTTGCTTCTGCTAATTTAAAAATAGGTTGGGCTGCAGGAAAACCAATTTCCTCCCTTAACATTAGTTTGTTCTGCTTTTCTTTGTTTAATAAATATCCTCTGGGCCCAAACTAATGTGAACAGGAGAAAGAAACCTGAGTTCTCATTCTATTAAATGTAAACTCGAAATCTAGCCTGATTTACTATTGTTGAAGACCACTTGGAACTTGATCTTTAAGCCAAAAAAACAAAAAACAAAAAACAAAAACAAAAAACAACTTCCATGGTTTTATTTATATCTTTGGCTGGCTGGCTGGCTCAGATAGAAAATCTTTGATGTTTCGAGTTATTAAAGGTGAGTCAGGGAACTATGAATAGCAGGGGACTGAATCAGGATAATCTAACCTTAAATAAACTCAGATTAAATGGGTTTTGTTTCATACCAAGAAACGCTCCTTTGGCTGATAACAAAAAGCAGATAATGAAGCAGAGCATATCAACCAAAGCTTCTACATTTGCAGGATCACAAATCTCCATCTCATTTAGCTGTCTCTTAAATTTTGATGAAGACTAGCTCTATGTGTATCCTAAAAAAATAATTCTCCCCATTCCTCTTTATTTGTGCTATGTATTTTGAATAAACATTTTTGACTTTTCTAATTCAAAATCCAGACTCCTTTCCATTTTTCATCTATTATTCTGCGTCTGTTGATACATATGTATAAACAAAGCTCCCCTTCTTCATTGCTCTATGCCCCAACACCAGGTCAATTGTAAACCACGCCTTCTCTCTGCTTCACCTTGTATTTGCTTCTGCTCATCTTCAAGATTTTCAGAGTATCAAAGAAAATGTGTAATAAATATCGATAATGATACCATTTTGGCACTTGTATGCCACTCTATATTTTACTAAACTATTATTTCATTTGAGAGAAATATTATCTATGTTTTCCCAATTAAGAAACTGAACTTCCAGATGGCCAAAAAAAAAAAAAAACATGAAAAGATGCTCAACATTACTTATTATTAGAGAAGCGCAAATCAAAACTACAAATAAGATATTATCACCTCACACCAGTCAGAATGGCCATCATCAAAAAAATCTACAAACAATAAATACTGGAGATGGTGTGGAGAAAAGGGAACCTGCCTAAACTGCTGGTAGGAATGCAAATTGGTGCAATAACTACAGAAAACAATGTGGAGGTTCCTTAAAAAACAAAATATAGAACTACATATGATCTAGCAATCATATTCCTGGGCAAATACCTGTAGAAAACTGTAATTCGAAAAGATGCATGCTCCCCAGTGTTCTTGGCAGCACTATTTACAATAGCCAAGACATGGAAGCAACCTAAATGTCCATTGACAGAGGACTGGATAATGAAGATGTGGTGCATAGGTACAATGGAATATTACTCAGCCATTAAAAAGAATGAAGTTATGCCATTTGCAGCAACATGGATGGACCCAGAAATTATCATACTAAGTGATGTAAGTTAGACAGAGAAAGACAAATATCATATCAGATCACTAATATGTGGAATCTAACAAAAAATTATACAAATTATAAAGCATAAACAGACTCAAGGACTTTGAAACTAAATTCCTGGTTAGCAAAGGGGAAATGTGGGGCAGGAGGGATAAATTAGGGAGATTGACACACTCCTTGTATTAAAAGGATAGGTAACAAGGACCTACTGTACAGCACAGGGTAATCTACTCAATACTGTGTAATAACCTAAATGGGAAAAGAATCTGAAAGAGAAAGATATATGTATATGTATAACTGATTTACTTTGCTGTATACCTGAAACTAACACAACTTCCTAATTCAACTATACTCCAATAAATTTTATTTTAAAAAAGAAAGAAATTGGAGTTCCCACCATGGCTCAGCTGTTAATGAACCTGAGTAGCATCCATGAGAATGCAGGTTTGATCCCTGCCCTCGCTCAATGGGTTAAGGATCCAGCATTGCTTTGAGCTGTATGTAGGTCACAGATGCGGCTCGGATCCTGCGTTGTTGTGGCTGTGGTGTAGGCCAGCAGTTACAGCTCCGATTGGACCCCTAGCCTGGGAACCTCCATATGCCCAGGGTACAAAATGACAAAAAGACAAAAAAGAAAGAAAGAAAGAAAGAAAGAAAGAAATTGAGTTTCAAGAAATTAATTTATGTGCCCAAGGTCACATTCCCAAATAGAAGAGTTAATAGTTGAAATTCTTGTTTTCTGTATCATATCTTTCACTACCATAGGTCAAGAGGCCTTTGATTATAAATGTTTCCAGGTCTCAACTCTTTTTCCCTTTCTGGTGAGTTTTTTTTCTCTTGTGCCTTCCTTCCAAGGTCTAAATGTTTATATTTGGGGTGCCAGGAATATACTGGTTCTCACAGATAAGTCCCCATATGACACATGGGTATGCATTTTGGAACTCCTGCCTAGAATCTTTTTTTTTTTTTTTTTGCTTTTTTAGGGCCATACCAGCTGTGTATGGAGGTTCCCAGACTAGGGGTTGAATCAGAGCTACAGCTGCTGACCTACACCACAACCACAGCAATGTGGGATCCAAGCCTCATCTGTGACCTACACCACAGCTCACAGCAATGCCAGATCCGCCAGATCCCCGACACACTGAGCAAGGCCAGGGATCGAACTCGCCTCCCAATGGATACTAGTCAGATTCGTTTCTACTGTGCCACAATGGGAACTCCCCAGAGTAATTCTCTAATAACAATTGCCATAGATGTTCTATGTTAGCTTCATTTCAACAATTTTATATGTTTTACCTGAGGAGAGTGCCTTGCACATAGTAAACATTCAATAAGGGTTTGTAGAATAAATCCCTGAGTATACATTAGAAATCTCTGACACACCATCAAAATATTCCCAAGCCTTCTCTAGGGGGTGTCAGGCTAATGTAAATGTGAGCGGAAAACTCGGCAAATGTCAAAAGGCTATAAATAATCACTTGGTTTATCAGTGCAGGGAATTTACATATACAGACATTTCCTTTGATGAATGCTAAACCTCATAATGAAAAGGAACATCTATTTAGAAAAATTCAACATACAGTGAAAAAGCATGGGCTTTGGATCAAAGACCTGGCTCCTAGACTCATTTCAGTCACTTACCTCAGACGAGTTACTGAGTACTTCTGAGCTCCAGTTTCTTCATTCTATATCAGGCTTAATAACATCTCCCTCACATGCTTATTGTGAGGATCAAATGGGATAATGTTTGAATAGTTCCTTTGGACATATAACAGGTACTTTATAAATGTCACCGCTATTATTTTTTCTTATAATTTTTCAAATGTGACTTGTTGAGAATTGATAAACTGAATTGATCCAGATATCAAATTCTCTATAAGTATATCACAGATTTGGAAACTTTAAAAAAATGTTATTTTAAAGATTTGGGGGGTGAGGTCATGGATGCCTAAAACTCTGATCTGGGCAGTAATAGGACTCTACCCAATTGGAATCTAAGCTAGGCTCCTGAGAAAAAAAAAAAAAGAGTCTGGTGTGGTCCCTTTTATCAGGAGTTCAGTTTAGAGGGACACACAAATGAGCACTGAAATGCAGCTGAGTAGATAAGTGGTCGTATAGAAGTATGGGCACAGTGGGAAGGAATCACAGGTAGAAGTCACTGAGGCTGGGGCAATTGCAGATGGGATCTCAGAGGTTATAATATTCAAACTACTCCAGAAATTCATTTAGACTTTTACACCTGCATACACATGTTGGCTGTGAATATCAAAGAGCATGATTTCTTCAGGGCCCCAGGATGTCCTTGATTTTGACCTTGAAATGTCAGTGACTTCCCTGATTTCCTGCATGTGCTTTCGGCCTCTTTCTGTAGCCCCATCAGTGACTCTGCTTTGACATAACCTCTACTGATAGTGAAGGGCTGCTGCTTCCTTTCCTTACTCATACCAAGTGAATATGGCTTACAAGTAAGAACTAGTTTAATCAAGTTTATGCTTCAACTCTGATCCTAGATAAATCTTATCTGTCATTTCTCCCTGGGATATGTCAACTCAGAGATATTCGCACAAATCCAAGTCTGGGGAGGTCTTACTCCTCCAGACTCAGGTTGACCAAAGCAACTCAGTAAAATTGAATCAAAGGACAGGAAGTTGAGAGCCAACAGCCATAACTTAATAATGATACTAGGAACAGTAATAGCAAAAGGAGGAGGAGGCTATTCTTAGGGCCTACAATGTCTTAGGAAATTTAAATAAATACTTCTCATTAAACTTTTACAACAGCATGAGACAAGTATTACTACCACCATTTTACAGATAAGAAAGCTTAAGTCCAAAGATAAGACCAAGAATTGAACACAAAAGTTTGACTGACTATTCTGAGATCCATGTGCTTAGATCTAAATTACGTTATGTTTTGATTCCAGGCTCTTACTCAGCCTTCGATCCTTCATGCCATATTTTTATTTTCTGGTATTTGTCATAACATTTCAGTGGTCAATTCATATGTCTTTCTCAACATTTATGTAGCTTTAAGGCTTTATTCTTTCACATTTGTCAAAATGTATTGGGGTAGGGTTTTTAGTCACATATATCCCTCTTCCAAGGTCCTCTATATTTGAGAATCCTAAATTCCTTTTTAGTCTGTTGTGTGAAGTGAGCATTGCCTATACATGTCCCCTTAACACTACACATATTTCAAGAATTAAATATCCTATATTGAAAGTGAGAGCATCTCGAGGACAATGGTGAAAAAAAGGAAAGCAAGAAAGAAGGAAGGCTAAGATCACTGAGGAGGCATGGGCGTTCTGTCCCTTTGGTTCTACCTCTGATAGTTTAATTTTACCCCTTGTAGTTAGAGACTTCATTAACTCAATCTTTGACTTGAATATTTTAGTTCGCAGCATGGTCTGTCACTTGAGATATTCAAAAGGAAACCCTAGTCAAAGAGTTAGCCAAATAGGAGAGTCTAGAGGTAGAAGGTATCCTGAGTCAGTTACTCAATGGATGTGACCAAGGACCTACTTTATTTATATCTTTCCACTTTGTTTTCCATAGGATCAGCTTCATCCTAATGCCGATTTCCATCATAGAAGCAATGTTGGTTACAGCAATTCTCAGCATCACACCTACATACTACATAGTCGGGAACAGGACAGAACATTTCTTCTAGCAGCTTCCTTAGAAGTTTCTAGATTCCTCTTCTATATCTCACTGACCTAAATTGGGTCATAAATCCTTTCACCCTTGCCTTGCCTTGCCATGCCATTCCATTCCATTCCATTTCCAATGGAAAGAAAGAAATTTTCATTTTCTTTAGGGCCACACCCACGGCACTTGGAAGTTCCCAGGCTAGGGGTCGAATTGGAGCTGCAGTTTCTGGCCTACACCATAGACACAGCAATGTGGGATCTGAGCCACACTTGCAACCTACACTATAGCTCATGGCAAGGTCAGATCTTTAACCCACTGAGACAGGCCAGGCATCGAACCCGCATCCTCATGGATACTAGTCAGGTTTGTTACCACTGAACCACAACGGGAACTCCCATAAATCCTTTCTTAAACTAGCCTCTGTCCAGATTGGCCAAAGGAATTCTATCAGCTGACTGGCTTAAGTCTGGGTTATCTGAACTAATCACTGCAGTAAGGAAAATCAGACTGTCCTGACTGGTTTAGACTAATACATGCCCACTCATTAGCTGAGAATAGTGCCATCTTTCCCCAGAAGCCACGAGCTTTGAGGTAGAAGTACACAGAAAGGAGGAAGAGAGGAGTGAACATGAGGTAGGCCACCACCAAGGAACAGTACGCACTTACATAAGTGAAAACAAAGTAACCACCAGAACATAAGAAAATCTTATTAGAATAGTATTCTTGGTTAGGAGTTCCCATCATGGCTCAGCGAAATTAATCTGACTAGCATCCATGAGGACACAGCTTTGATCCCTGGCATTGCTTGGTGGGTTAAAGATCTGGTTTTGCTTTGAGCTGTGGTATAGGTCACAGACGCGGTCTGGATGCCACATTGCTGTGACTGTGGTGTAGGATGGCAGCTACAGCTCTGATTCTACCCCAAGCCTAGGAACCTCCATATGCCATGGGTGCAGACAAAAACAAAGTACTCTTGGTAAAATTGAAGGGTGTGTCTACCTCTAGGAAGACAATATTAACACTCTCAATCTATCAGTGTATCATGTACATCCTTGTCATATATGTAGTCCAGTTCTCTCAGGTGTTTAAGAACAAGTTCTGTTTTTCTTTTGGATTCTTTCTAGCAATTGGCAACTGACATCATTACTCTCAAGGAAGTCTTTTTATATAAACTTCATTTTTGGTTTGAAAGCACTTGTCATCTACTCATTTGAAAAATACTTGTGGACATTTACTAAGTACTTGATATTATGCTATGGTCATGAAGAATACACAGAAAAGATATTGTGACTGAATTTAAAGGGCTTACAATGTAACAGGGTTGAGAAGACATGCTTTCATATAATGGATTTAAAGCAGCACTGGTACACGCCTAAAGTAAGTAAAAAGAATCTGAAAAATCCAGAGGTAGACAGATAATTTCTAGCCATGTACACTAGGCAAGAAGAATTTGGGATGGTAATTTTTTTTGAATCTGAACACCAACCAATTAAAACACTCATTAGGAAGTGGGGTGTTTAGTCTGATATGGCTGAAGGAATCAGCTGGATGAGAAAATCTGAATTTCGCATTCTTTGAGAATGGTGTGTAGAGAATAATGTAGAGTGTATGTTATTCAGGACCCTACTCAGAAAATATAAACAATTCTTTGTATTTAAAAAAAGTAAACTGGGTTTGAAGACTTGTTTACACAGGTAATGAAAGAACTGAGAAGTCAAACATGGCCAATAATGTTACCTTCAGACAAACACAGGAAAGACTACTACTGCCTTTAGAAGAGAGGGACAAAGGAAGATGTGAAGTAACAGGGACCAGAGGACCGTGTCACGCAGCAAAACCTGGGACATTAGAGAACCTGTTCAGAAGGAATTGAAGCCAAGGAGAAGATGCAGCTCCTACTGGAGGTCATATCTGAGGCAATGGGAGGGAGAGCAACAGCCCAGATTCTTCCCCTCCCCGACCACTCACTAATCTCACTCCAGTGCCTGCTCTCCCACAGGTCCTACTCTGCCAGAATCCAGCTGATATGGGGGCTGCTGGGGTCCACCACTCGTGATATGGAGCAGAGAGGGAAAAGTTGGCAAGTCAAGGGATGGACCTTGGAGTACACATGCCCAGAAACAGCATGGGAGGAAAATGCAGGGAGTGTCACTGAGTCTCTGCCAATGATGCCTTGTGGAACAGGTGAGGCCACCTGGTGGACCTAAACAGGGTGAAGACAGAGATCATCATGTATGGCCACTGCATATGTGAACTGGGTTGAAGTTGAGATCAGCTGGAAAAAAAAGAAAAGTTTCTCGTAATTATTTAAATGAAATAGCAACTGAGAAAACAGACGACCCCTCTGAGAGAATTATGCCACCATGGGAGAACGTGGAACCACAGCCAGAAGCCTGCAGTCTCCTCAAGAATATCAGACAATAAAACAGTGATCCAAACACCACAGTCATTACATACTTTCATATACTCCTTGCCTTAATGTAGACTGACTTTTCATTTTTGTGTCAAAATATACAGTTATATACTATCCACATTTAATTATGTATTAGGTTAGGTAAAGCTTCCACATCAGAGTTTCCCACTGGGTCAAAACAATGCTGATATTTCTTATTTAAAGCATAATCTCAGAACTCCAAAACAGCTTTTCTAGCATGGAAAGAGAGTACAAGTTTTGTTGTTTATGTTGTTGTTGTTGTTGTTACCTTGATGTTTCCAAAATTGTTTTATTTCTTGATATCATCTGTGTCCATTCATACTTATGACTAAAGATAGTAACGAGTGTATTTGTGAAAAATCAGGATCCCAGTTTGCTTTACAAGCTTCAGTGTGTGCATTTTCCTCTACATAAGAAAAAGTCTAGTGTCTGTTAGCCCCGTCACTTTATTATGTTTCGTTAACTAATTTGCACAGGTCCACCCCAATTTAGTGATCCAGAACTTTTGCAGAGAAAAGTAACTATGATAAAACTGTAATAACAACCTAAATGACACCATAGCACCCATCACAAGTTTTTAAATACAGCTGAATGACCAAGCAGAACCCAAAAGGCCAAATTGTATTTTCTATTTCTGGCCATATTTCACAAAAATGGACACCGTAAATACAGTTGTGAGAATGGAAGAGGGCAACAGCAGATGAGACAATGTCTATAAAATTACCCAAGGGAATACAAATGAATTCACATATCAGTGTCTAAACCCCAACAACCTAACAGCTGTGTGTTTTCTCATCCTTGTCCTCACCTAATCACTCAGGCCCATTTCTTAATTTCTTAACACTCTGGTGCTTTTGAGTCTCATCTCCAAAATTAGTCTGTTTCAACAGATTCTTTCAACAACTATGCTTGCTATAACATCTTCAGAAATTATTGCTTCAAACAATAACATTACTTTGGGGGGATGGTTGCGACCACCTAATAATAGATGTCATATGACTTACTACACACCCCAACTCTCCTCTCATGTCAGTAAAACAAAGAGAAATAAAGAAGGAGGCTTCTCAACGTGTACTTCATATGCTATAACTCATGGGAAATGAAACCCCTATTTATTCATCTCTCTTAGTAGCATGCATTTGTAAGTTGCCTGTGCTGTGGTTTATAAATTATTTTAAGCTCTTACACTGCTGTTCCAAAATATAAATGTATGTGTTAATATTGTAGACTTGGACTCTGCTGCTGATAATACAGGGGAAATTTAACTAGCTTATAAATGTTAAAATGTAAAAGCAAAGGAAGTCCTGCTATTCATCTTCCCTGCAATATTCAGACATTCATGAAATTGAAAGTTAATGTACCAGGGACTTTCATTATCTGACCCATTCCATCCTATCTATTAGATTCTCAAAGCACTGGAGACAGAGGACCAATATGTCACCAACACAGGACTGGAAAGGTCACAAAAACGAAGCATCAATAAAGCACTACTTCTGAATTAAATTTCACAGGGCTCAGCAGAAAATATGTTCCACAGACTAAGAGTATTTGTAAGAATGGAACTGATGGCTAGACACAACTTGAAGAAAATAGAAAAGAACTTCTTGATTTTAAAAAACTATATTAAAACTGTATATACATACACAGAAAAAGGGAACTATTTTATACGCTTAATGCAGAAGAAAAGACTCTTCATTGGAACCACAACGAACTTTATACTCACTGAACTCACTAGCTAACAACACGACCTGGTTAGACCACTCTTTCTTTCCTTAGTAGAATTCCATATAAGACTTGTAAAATCAATGTGGTTTTCAATACCTTCTATAGATTTCATTCTAGTGAATATTCATGGCCTTTGCTATTTTTACTGTCTGAAATATGTAAGCTTAACTCGCTTAATAAAAATTAATCCACCAAAATCCATAACTTCTTTTAGCTCTCCCAATTTTGAATAACTGTGAGCATTCAATTATTCAACAAGCATATTTTCAAGATTTGCTGTCAGTAATCTTAATAGGTGCCATGAAGATGAAAAGATAAGCATTAAGAGAAGTTTTCCTCTAAATTAGCCGCAGATACAGGAATATATGGAAAAAGATGAAGAGCAACACTGCCTAGGCTGAGTGGCCAATGAGTCATGCAATTAAAATTATAGGATCTTCTAGCAGGAAGCAACTCCCAAGGCATGATGAGGACAGACTGCCAATCAGCAGTTCTCGAACATGAGGGTTTCACTTCTAAAGGATCAGAGGGACTGGCACTTTGTAATATTTTTTTAATTTTTAAATTTTTTATGGCTACAGCACTTTCTGGAAGTTCCTGGGCCAGGGATTGAATCTGAGCCACAGCCACAACCTACACGCGGAAGCTGTGGCAATGCCAGATCCTTTAGCCCACTGCACTGGGTTGGGGATTGAACCTATGCCTCTGCAGCAACCCAAGCTGTTGCAGTTGGATTTTTAACCCACTATGCCAGACCGGGAACTCCTTGAGTTTCTATTTAAAAAAATAAATAAAAATAGCAATAGTGATTACTATTGCTTTACTTCTAAAAAGGACATTTGACACCAAACTTTCAAGAGAATGTTATCTGAGAACAAAAACTATCAATTAAATTGAGTTTAGTGACTAACTCATTGCATTATTATCATTTTTTATTTTATTAGGGGGAATTTTTTTTTTTTTACAGACTAGGATTTGGGGGCCTTTGATTAATTCTAAGGTCTAAATGTATACTTTACTAGGGAAATGATATAAGGCAGTGTTCCTGGAAACAGGAGCATTGAGTCCAGAGAAAGAAGCAACATATGCTGGTGTGGTAAAGAAATTTGGTAGTGAAAAGTATTCATTGTGCAGTAGACAAAATGCAAAAGTAATTAGGGTGATCAGAATGCTGAGTGATCTTGGTCTGGGACAGGTGTGACTTAGCCTGAAAGGAGGAGAGGAAGGGACATTTAAGAAAAAGGGAGATCGATTTGCAGATGACGATATGATGGAAAGAATAAAAATAAATGAGGTTGTGATCAGGAGACTAGACAGACTGCAGGAACAATTTTATGTTGTGGAATATTGTGGGAATTCTCTTAAAATGCACTTTTTGCAGTAAAATCAGTCGGGGCTAAGTACACATAAAGAGACAAGGAAATTCACATCTTTTTATGGCTCTGGTAATGATGGAGACAAATATCAGTTTAGATAATAATACAAGTGGAATTTAATGAGAACATTCATTCCCGTCCCTAATATTTTAAAAGAAAACTTGGTAGGCATTGCATTTTAAACATATAACCCTCTTTTAAGAAAGGGAGAAAAATGTTATAATAAAATTAAATGTACTTTTATATTTAAAGTATTTTTTTCTAAGTCCCACAGGCATTTGTCAGCACTAAGATCTTTTATCCCATGCATCACCTTTCTTGACACGACTGAGTTATTTATTTTCTTTTCTTTGCTCCTTCTCCCACATCACACAATTCAACTTAAAATATTCCAGCTCTAGAACACTGATCAGACAGTTCAGATTTTACTAAAATAAGAAAAAAAATAGACTATAACTCCTAGGAAAATGTAGTGTAAGATAATTTCTTCCAGATTTTAAGAAGAGATTAAAATCATGGTTCTTTGTTAGGGCTACACCTGCAGCACATGGAAGTTCCTGGGGTAGGGATTCAACCAGGGCTGCAACGCCAGATCCTTAACCCACTAAGAAAGGGCACAAATGGAAACTGCATCCTCAGATAACAGTCAGGTTCTTAACTCACTGGGCCACAATGGGAACTCTTAAAATCACCGTTCTTTGAAATAAGGAAAGAAAGCAGTAGCCTGAGGTTCTACCAGAGAAGGGTCTTGCTTGAACAATGGAAATGTCACTGATGTCTGAAATGTCTTGGTCCAACAAACTAATGTATATATATTTTAGTCTGGCTGTTGTGGCTCAGCCTGTTAGGGACCTGACAGAGTCTCTGTGAGGATACAGATTCTATTCCTGGCCTCGCTGAATAGGGATCTAGTGTTGCCACAAACTGAGGTGTAGGTCACAGATGTGGCTTGGATCCAGAGTTGCTGTGGCTGTGGCATAGACCTGCAGCTGCAGCTCAGGTTCACCGTTTAGCCTGGGAACTTCCATATGCCTCAGATGCGGCGGTAAAAAGAAAAGAGTTGGCTGGAAAATTTCAGAGTTTGCACCCACGAATGGTTGTCGTTAGGCAACCACCGTTCCTTTCTAGAACACCGTTGTGTAGTTAGCTGCTTATAAACCCTCCGAACCATCGCCAAGTTTCCCTCGGCTAGTCTTGGGAATGGAGATCTTGTAAGATATTTTAAAAATAACTCTTTCTCTGTTTCCCTGAAACACAGGCTGCCACGTTCGTTCCCTGAGCCTACAGGTCTGTTTTAAATTCAAATGGAATCCGAGGATCTTGACAGAAAGGACTCCAGAGACAGCTTGTCCAATTGACAACAGAGAATCCAATAAGTCTTTTCATCTTCGGCCGCGAGATGTTGTGTTGAGAGGAAAAGAGGAAGAATGAGAGCAAAGAGAATGCTAATAGATTGAGCAGATTCGGGGTAAAAAGTCCTCTCTCTTTTTTGCTCCTCGCCATCCCCATATGCTTAAATTTACCATTAAAACTTTAAAATTAATAAGTGCGGTAGTCACACAAATGGGGAGAGAAGTTACAGCCTGACATCTCGATCTGATTTTTCATCCGATTTGGAGCCTTTGTTATTATTCATTCCAGATTAAATATCCTATGTTATTTTTAAGATGGAAAGAGTTGGTATTCGACTTCAAATTCTTTTGCAACATGGTTGTTATTGGAAGATGAAGTATTTTAGTCAGATCTAGACATTTTCACTTCATCCTCACAGGGGAACAAAAAGGGAAATGTTCTACATTTCTGCAAGAACTTCTATTCCTCTTATATTTGCCAGAGGGTAAAGCTTTTGTGTTTGGAAGATGTATGTAACTTTGTACTTAAATAATTCTCTGGTACAGAGACTATAGATTTCTTTGAGAAACGTGAATTGTAAAGGTTAGAAGAGGTAACCTTCTAAAAGGAGAGAGAAAAAAAAAAACACGCCTAGCAAAAACCTATTTAACATGTTTCCTGTTACTATTCTGAGAGACTGCTATTAGGGTTTAATTAGATCTCTCTGACAAAATTCATTACAGAAAATCCTGGCTTAGTGAAAAATAATAAACTCAACTCATTCATAACCTATTAGTTATTTTGCTTTTAAGGAAATAGAATGAGTTTTTTTTCCTCCTTTCTTTCTTTTCCCTTATCTAGAAGACTTGAATGAAATTTAACAAGTAGTAAAGGAGGAGGAAATGAAAGCAGCGGGGGGAATAAATCAACAAAGTTCACCCATCTACCCGTCTTCCATGACATCATCCTCCACTTAATGAGACAAAGTGTAAATGCAAAGAGCTTATTGGACGAGAATAGAGTAAAAAGAGACTCCACAAACTCACTGGCATCTTTTCTCCTATGCCAGTCATGACTGTTGTAGATTCAGACTCTTTTATTCTTTCCTATATTAACACATCACCTCTAAACCCGCAGATCTCTTTGACTTCACTGTTGCAGGCTAGCCACTCTCCATCCAGCTTCCAGAATGAGTCTCTTCAAATGCGAATCTCATTTTGTTCATCTTATGCTTAAAATTCTTCCAGGGTGTCCCATTACTTAGGAAATAATAAACCCATTTATAACAGAGCAACCAAAGCCCTCCACTATCTGAAATCTACATAGATCATCAACCTTATTATGCCTCGCCTCTCCCTTCTGGCACAGCTCATCTCACCCAAAGGTCTGGCTGACCAGATAGAAACACTTGCAACTCCTTGGAATGAGAACCTCCAAGGCAGTCTCAGGGGCTGAGCTTTAACACCTAAGGCTCCCTTTCCCTGAAGTGCGCTCATCTCCATCTTCGCCTACCTGGAGATCATTCAGGAATCATGGGGCTCTCGGTGGACCACTAGGAAATGTCGCTCTAGTGATCTATATGTGCAGACACACACGTTCCACAAACATATACATTCATGTGTATGTGCATATGTATGTATATCATGCATAGATACATTTGGATACTTTGGAGACAAATTATCACCTTTTTTTTCCATAGAGAAAAATAGCACACGTTTCAGGAAAAAAAAGAATGGGAGAACTTGCCTCTCCCTTCTTAGGTTTAATTGGAGATCGGGCACAGAAACTAAGACTATTCTGTGCATTAGGCCCACTCCTGGTGAACAAGGAGACCGCCCTAGTATGATACCACTCCATCTGGCAAAGCCTGGGAGTCATACATTCCCCACCCACCAACCCACCTCAGGCACCAGAGCCAGGAGGGTCACACGTGGAAAACGCCAGGGGGCAGGGGCCCAAATAATCAAGCTCCTACATGCACCGCACTGAGTTTTACATTCCCAGGTTATTTGAACTCTGAGAGTAACTAACTCCCTTAGTGAATGACTTTATATGTGAAGCAATACTTCCTATTGTCCCGGATCACCTGTCTAAAGTTGCAAGGAAAGTGGGTTCCCCCGTAATCACAGTTCAGGGTTGGACTGAATGTATTTGTGTTCATCATATTCATATTCCTCACAGGTTTAGACTTCGATGTTAGCTTCCTCAGTCTTCATACTTCAAGGGCTAAAGACTTGATGGTTTACTCTGTCCTCCTCTGATACACCCGGCAGGCGCACATTCCTTTGCCTATTCTTGCTGTGGTTATAATAGCTTTCTTTCTTCAACTTCCATGGATTTTAAGGTATTCAGCTTCCTTTGAATTTAAGGTCCAGTGACCAAAACTGCACAAGATCCTCCCAAAGTGGCCAAACCCTGTTTTGCAAGGGCAGGGCTGTGATTTGTTTTGGCGTTGCCTGCCTTCCCATTGATTCAAATCATTTAGGAAAAGAATCTGCCCAGTCCATTTAGGATTGATGAGCTTCAGTTCAGTTCAACTCAAGAAATATTGACTGAGCGATGACCATGAGCTCAACACTCTCATAACTATAGTAAATAATGGTTAAAAGCCATCATTTTATAAACTTAGTAGAGACTGGGGCTTAGAATGGAATATTAGCTCCAGGCAGGATTTAGGAAATCAGCAGTTCTGATGGTTTTATAACTTCTTATAATCCAGGAAGCACATTCTTCAAATGAAAGCTCATTACCATGCTCAGCAAATCAAAGTTGAGCTGGTCTACTCCAAGAAGTTGCTCGGGAGACAAAAAGGTTCCCAGGAGCCTTCTCCTCTGTACTTACACACACATGCATGGAACACAGAGTTAGCGCTGGCCTCATCATTTAATTTACAGAAAGGCGACTAAAGTAATCAATCCAAGGTTATGGGTAAATTAGCAGACCAAGACTGTCTAATTTCTGATCTTGCACAGACTCCCTACATTCCTTGCATTTTTCTCTTATTATTTTTTTTTTCCAGCACCCTATAGTGACAGTTCTCTAGATCCACTTCCTGAGTTTTATTATTTCACTCTGCCTGGACTTACTGTTCTTCCCTCTCTCTTTTCCTTCTTCCCACCATTCCCTTCTCCCCCCCACCCCCTCTTCCTTCCTTTTTATAAATAAATGTGTTTTTCACACTCCTCTGTTTAACTTTCTAAGGCCTTAAGTTGGCAGAAGCCTGACCTCGGGCTTCTAAGTTATGTTTCAATCAGACAAATCAGTCTCTGTTTGCACTCTGAGCTAATTTGTCCTGAATGCATTCAGAAAGCATTTACTTGTTCTAATTCCTTTAACCCACCTCATTTTCCTACATTCCTTTCCTTCATCAAGGAAGATGATCTGATTAGGGTTTCTGCCGAAAGCCGCCCTGTGGTCTCTAAAAGTCCCTTTGCTACCCTTTCGGGTTGAGGATGATTGGCATTAATAACAGCCCCCATTCAGCTCTTTTGTGGACTGTGAGCAGCAGCTTAGGCTGCTGCAAAATCCACTGCTGCATGTTTTAAGACCTGCCAAGAAATAGCAATATGCCAGCATACCTGACATATAAGGTAAGCAATAAGAGCACAGTCCTGATGCATGAGAATGCCTTGAACAGCTGATAGAACCATAATAACGCAACAGCGATAACCCTGGTTTATCTACTGCAGGGCCGTGGCATGCTTTTCCTACACGGCCTTAGTTATAAATGAAACATGACCTAAATGAGTGACGAGCAAAGAAAAACTTGGGTCACCTTAATTTAGGCATTGTCAACACTTTAAATGCCAAAGGTAAATATAAAAGATAAAGAGACCAGACCTTGGATCAGAAATACGAAAACTAATTCTTACCCCGTCCTCAACATGCTTTGTTACTGGAGCTCATGACCTTCTTTGGAGAAAAGTATATGTGAGGAAGTTGAAGGACCATTAGTAGCATATTCTGTAGTATTAGAGGCTCCCAAGATTGATGCTGCCCTTTAAAATAGAGCCTGCTGAGCTTGGCCAGACATTAGTTACACATCTTTTTCTTACATCTCTGCATTATCACAAATGATCATTCTGGTCATGCTAGCCATGGAGGATTATTTCACCACATTCTAGCAGGAGGGTCAAATGAGTGGAGGGTGGAGAGACAGTGAAAAGAGACCAGAAATTGCTTTAATTTCCTAATCCAATGCATTGTGACCACTAAACTCAATGGGAATCTACTCGCTGGAAGCAAGAACAACACTGCTGCCCACCATGGGGCCACCTGTATTTCTAATACACACATTAACTACGGTAATATCACAACTATCAATGCACACATTTAAAAGAGACTCGTGGCATATTCTGTTCAAGTTCTATGTTCCCTGAACAAAAATGTTGCCATGGAAACCTCTACCATAAGGCAGGTGTAGTTCTGCAAAGGACTATGGGCTATGAAATCAGGTTCCCATGGCAACATTTTTGTTCAAAGCCTGAAGAATCTTAAATACATGTGCCAATACATATTATTACCCACCATGATACATAGGTGGGATTAATAAAGTTCAATATTTGCACAACTAAAAGTTGTAATCATAGTAAAAATAAATGAATTAGAACAAGTTCCTATGGATTGTTTATATAAACAGAATTTAGAGCTGTAACACTACTTCCACCTGAATAAGTAACTATATTATTAATAGAATTATTACTAGATTACTTACTTTTATTAAATTCATTAAGCAGAGAAATCCTCATAAAAATGAGAGAATTTTAAAATCTGAAATAGATCTTCAACTCAAAATTCACTGATTAACTTCAATCACTCAAATCTACCAAAGAAAATTAAGATCACACTACCTACCTGTAACAGAACCAATTATCATGGTGACCAAACAGCTAAAGGAAAAAACGTCAGGTTGATTCATCTATGTTATGTGAACTCACGCTAATAAAATGTGCCAGTTGGGATATTTATGATAATTGCCATTTCCAGAGCTTCAAAACATCCATATAAATATGCCAAGAACCAAATTAAGAAAAACTTTTCCCTTTATCTTTTACAAATAACCCAGAAAGCAATAATCATTCATTACAATAATATATTTCAGAAAGTGTATAAAGAAGATACACTACATAAGGCAAAGAAGTTATCACATGGAAATGCTTGAGTACGTTTTTAAAATGAGAACTTATCTTTCATTATCATTTTACATTTTCTAGCCCCATAAAACTTCAAAATAAAATTGATGAGCACTAGAGTGAATACTCTATGAGGTTAGAAACTGTGTTTGGTTTTGCTGGTCATTGATCTGCACAGTGTCTGGAACACATTAAACATCCAATAAATATGTACCGAATGGATGGATGAAACACTTTATCAATCTGAGCAACAAAGAATTTTAGGTTACCAACGGTGTCTTTCACAAAATTATATAAATAATATTTGGCTGATTTAAGTGAAATATTCCCATTAGTTCACATTATCATTTCTAAATTGTTTTGTAATTAGTATTGGTTCCCAAACCTTTAGAAAATTTTCCTTCTCTTTTCTTCCCCAGCCATTTCATCAAGTGTTTAATGGTCTATAATCAGACATATAAATGCACCAGGAAAGCTGAGCACATAAAGAAACCCTGGGGACCTTTTATAAAGTAAAGAATTCATTTTTTTTAAAAAAAATGCAATTAACCAATTTCCAGTTTATCTATTCTGTGAGTTATTTTTTTCTATGTTAGAATTTTCTTAGAGTGGTACATCTGTTAACATCTGCATACAAAACTTTGATCTTAGTTTTTTTTTAATTTGAACTAAATCACATACAACTTCTCATAGATCCCCAAAGATCTAAAAACTTAGTCTTAGAATATGACCACAGTTTTCAAATTCATTTCCAAAATTTCACGCATTGGATACATATTCTTTAAAGAAATGGGTAGGTATATCATAATTTCCCAAAGCAATATGCTAGCTACAGCTTAAAGACACACAATCTAAAATCGAGAAAAGAGGAGTTCCCTTCGTGGCTCAGTGGTTAACGAATCCGACTAAGAACCATGAGGTTGCGGGTTCGATCCCTGCCCTTGCTCAGTGGGTTAAGGATCCGGCGTCGCCGTGAGCTGTGGTGTAGGTTGCAGACGCAGCTCGGATCCCGCGTTGCTGTGGCTGTGGCGAAGGCCGGCGGCTACAGCTCCTGTTAGACCCCTAGCCTGGGAACCTCCGTATGCCATGGGTGCGGCTCTACATAACGGCAAAAAGACAAAAAAATAAAATAAAATAAAATAAAATCAAGAAAAGAGAGCTCTCATTGTGGCCCAGCGAGTTAGGAACCCGACATAGTGTCTGAGAGGATGCTGGTTTGATCGCTGGCCTCACTCAGTGGGTTAAGGATCTGGTGTGGCTGCAAGCTGTGGTGTAGGTTGCAGATGTAGCTCAAATCCCGCATAGCTGTGGCTGTGGTGTAGGCCTCAGCTGCAGCTTCTATTCGACCTCTAGCCTGGGAACTTCTATATGCTGCAGGTGCAGCTGCGAAGAGAAAAAGAAAATAGAAACAAGAAGAGAGCTCTGAACTTCTAAGGACATCAAGGGGGCTAAGTGTGGAAGATGGCCAGGCCCTGAGCACTGTGGAAACGTACTGGGCTCTGAGGATGGGCTGCAGCTCCATCCAAGAATCCCTGCTCCCCTGAGAGGCCCCGGGTAAGTCATAATCCTCCCTGAGCCTAAATTCTCTTATTATTTAAAATGGAAATACTTTAATGCAGAGGGATTTGTGAGCACCGAATGAGATGATGTGTGTGCAAGTGTGCCATAAAGTTCTATGTCTTACCGCTACATATATAAATGTGGAAATAAATACCCACTGAAGAATTTTCCACATATGGTATTTTGAAAAAAACAAATGTTGTATTTTGAGGTGCTCCAGTTAATGAGTTTTTCAAAACAGATGGTGATTTAAATTCACGTTCACTGTAAAAAAGAAAAATAACCAAGACAATAATAACAATTCAAACAATGGTCCATCATACTCAAAACTGTAAGACTCAAATTGGCAACAGAAAAAAAAAAGCTCAAAAGGTTTTTTTTTTTTTTAATTCTTAAGCATGAAACTATTTTCAGCAAAACTATCACCTGTCGTGTTACATTAAAGTGGTTAGGACCAGTTGGGCCGATTACATAAATTGGTAGCTTTTGCCATATACATTTTGGTTGGTCTTCTGTATAAGGGCTTTGTAAAAAGGAATTCATTATTTAGTTTCAAGTTTGTGGATGTAGATCTAGGTACAAATTGATGATATTAGGACATGGGTTTTGGGTTGACACTGGGGACTCATTTTTTTAAAAAACTTTAAAAAGTATACTTCTGTTACTTCATTCTGAAAAATACTAGGTGTCGCACCAGGCTCCAGGGATGTAAAGACGTGAAACATCTGGAAGAGACCCTTTTCTAGAAGAGTGTGTCATCTGAGGGTAGAGGAGGGAAACTCATAAAAACACATCCATGTAAAATATGATGTGGTGTGAAAAAAAGTAGCAGCCCAGAAAAGACAGAGACTAAAATCTACTTTTTTCTATTTTGGAGCAACTAAATGAACAAAATATTTTACTTAAAAAAAAAAAGCCTGTGAACAAGTATACTGCCAGGTAACTTTCCCAGTCATCATCTGTTTTACTAGACCTAAAGTGAAAATTGCTTTCCAGGCTAGGGGTCTAACAGGAGCTGTAGCTGCCGGTCTTCGCCACAGCCACAGCAAGGCGGGATCCGAGCCGCGTCTGCAACCTACACCACAGCTCACGGCAACACCAGATCCTTAACCCACTGAGCAAGGCCAGGGATCGAACCTGCAACTCATGGTTCCTAGTCGGATTCGTTAACCACTGAGCCACAACGGTAACTCCTGGATCCTGGGAGCTTTTGAGCATCAATTTTATTACTATCAGGTTGCTGTTTGGCCCTTCCAGAAGTTTCTGCAGAAACATTTTAGGGGTGGCGGTGGAGGGGGATATTTGTAGGACCCCGAGTTTCTTCATGGAGCTAAAATGCTGTCAGGGGCATAAAAATCATCTAAGGAGGGCTTATGTTACACAATTTTATACTTAATCTCACAAAGGCATCTAATGAAAGGAAAAGTAATTCTAAAAGATGATGCATAAATGTTTGCCTTCCCAGAAATGATAGGAAATAAACAATTTAGATCAAAATGAAAAAAAGTTTCCAGAGTAGAATGGTATGATTAAGTCATGCTCTTCGGCATCTGTTGTTTAAGAGAAATGTGGTTCATTCATTCATTCATTCATTAATACATAGTCACTGAATTCCTACTATGTGTTAGGCACTGCAGTTAGAGCCACACATGGCATTAGCTGACAGTTACAAGTAGTACATTAAAAAAAATCTGAAAACAAAAATGAGGTAATTTTTTTTATTCACAGAAATCTCTTGCTGCTGCCAAAATAAATTAGTTAAATGAGGCACAAGCTTCACCAGATTTTAGTCTGACAAAAATAATCGCGTTGGCCAGGAAACAATGCCATTGTGAAGCGCTGCAATTTCAGCCGAGTGATTCAGGAAACATTTCTTTCCTTTGACCTTTACACCCATAAGTGATAGGACTCCTCTGTCCAGTGTATGGGTCAGACACCTCTACCGCTGCACAAATATCATTCAAGGGAAAACACTCTGTCGCCCAACCTGATTACGTGGAAATTGGTTTTGTACAATAGAAGCCTTTTTGTTCAGACTACTGTGGCCTCCTACAGTGTAACTTTCTTTAGAGAGTTAATAGACTAGGGATGGATTTTGAATTTCACACACATACACAAAAGCCTCATTACCATTTATATTTGTGCATGGCTAACAAAAATGAGCAAGAGCTACTGCAAATCATTAAAGCCGAGAAATGAAATTGAACCGAGGTAAGGAAAGCCTGTTTTCTTAAAGCCCATTTAGTATGGATTAACATTAATTATAACAGGATAGTTCACCCTATAAAGAAAAATTGTGCATTGTATTTAGATGTTCAGAAATGTAGACAGGGTCCTTGTTTGATTGTCAAGTTCATTTTAACATCTGGACATTGGGATGCTAGCTTGTTAAATGTTCATTTCTAAAAAAAAAAATCAGCGTAAACATGAAATGCTGATTCTAATTAGAAATGAAACACAGTGTTCAAGCAAGAGAATAAGAAATGGTGGAGGAGGAGTTCCCTGGTAGCATGAGCAGTATGGATGATTTGCTTACAAATTAAAATTTAGTGAGAGTTTCCTAGTGGCTCAGTGGGTTAAGGATCTGGCATTGTCACTGCTGTGGCTTTGGTTACTGCTGTAGTGTGGGTTTGATCCCTGGCCTTGGAATTTCTGTATGCTGTGAAAAGAAAAGAAAAGAAAAGAAAAGAAAAGAAAAGAAAAGAAAAGAAAAGAAAAGAAAAGAAATAGTGGAAGTAAAGGAAGGGATACAGAAAAAATATATATGTACTTGATTTCTGCATCAGAAAGCAATGAAATTCTTACATGCCCTCTGTGGGTCCAGAGGCCACCCTAACCCCATACCCTACTTCCCACGGATTTGGAGATGCTGTGGCTTACATACCCCTACTGTCCTCTTTATACAAACCCATGCGCCTCATCTCCTCAACTTTTCTGGTTTCCTTCTTTCTTCTCACCCACATGTCAGAGTAGACCTGACACTGGATGTGTGGTTATAAGTGGGAAAAAGAAGAAGTCTCCATCATGACTCTGGGAATTATTGGGAAGGACGGACCAACGGACATCCTACCTCTCTCTTCTTAGCTGCCTTTTCTTCTCAGGATCTCTCCTAACCCATGACACTTGTGACGTCAGCAATGTATATTCCAACCTTCTTAAACTCTAATCCCAGCCTCAGCTGGTGGGCCGAGCAGGTACAGATCAGGAAAGCCCCTCTCCAAGCTCAAGACAACAGCTGGAGATGTGTTCCAGATGCTCATCTGCTGTGGCTCAGTTCAAGTCCGTGTGAATTAGGAAGAGTGGGACTAAGATTCATAAACATAGGGTTGCCTTCCTTGACTGTTAGAAGATACATTCACCCATAAGTGGTTACCCTTTGATAAAATTCACTTGGCATTGGTAAACTCTTTCTATTTTACCCTCTCCCAATGGTTTTGTCTGTATTGCTTACAGTGAGTAGAAAGAAAAGGACATATGGAGAAGTCAGATAAAAGTAGATGAAGCTGACATTTCAATATATTAAGACACCACGTAGGATGGAAGGGTCAATTGCAGCTTGCTGGTGGCACAGTCCTACATCCAGATTCTGGACTATAACCGAGTTTCTAACTTCACCAGTGATGGGACATGATGCTTCCTCTCTCCAGGCCAGAGACAGGTGCAGGCAAGTGGTGACTGGCCGTGGGTGGTGAAGGGGCTGATATATGTTTATCATAAAACTCATTCACTGTTTTTATTTTCCTAGATCCTAGAAGGGCTGATGGATGGTTGGCAGAATGATATACATAGGCATTTGCCAGATTAAGCATATTGGCATTTGTCTTAGCTGTCTTACAGTAACTTTTTTTTTTTTTTTTTTTGCTTTTTAGGGGTGCATCTGCAGCATATGGAAGTTCCCAGGTTAGGTGTCAGATTGGAGCTGCAGCTGAGGCCTACACCACAGCCACAGCAATGCCAGATTTGGGCCACATCTGTGACCTATGCCACAGCTTACAGCCATGCCAGAATCTTAACCCACTGAATGAGGACCAGGATCAAATCCACATCCTCATAGACACTATGTCAGGTTCTTAACCCACTGGGCCATAGTGGGAACTCCTAAAGTCACAGTTCTTTGAAATAAAGGAAGCAGCAGCTTGAGGTTCTAGCAGAGGAAGAGAGTCTTGCTTGAACAGTCCAAATGTCACTGATTCCTTAAATGTCTTGGTCCAACAAATTAAAAAAAAAAAAGTTTCTGTTGTGGCTCAGTTCAATTCCATGTGAATTACCTTCCCTTGAAGTATAGAGAATTCAAGTTTCTAACTGTCCAAGGCTTTACATGGCTTGACTTATTCCATTAAAGAGATGTGTGCTCATGTGCAGGCACATGGTGTTCACATAATTATGCACACACAATGCTAATACATCTTAGTGTAATGTGCATTTGAAGTAGTGTTTCTCCCAAAAAAATATGCTACCTCTTTTTAAAACTGAAGCAAAATTTTGGAAAGATTTCTTTTCACTGAAATGTCTTATCTTTTCACCATATGGAACCAACCTTTCTGGCATATCTTAGCTCCAGATTTAGAAACTTGATTATTTGAGCTTCTACTAGCCATTCAGATTATTATGTAAAGCAGTCAACTTCACGGGTTTGGAAGGACACAAACAGGGGCCCAACAATTAGCTCTTGTCGTGCTTGCTGTGTGAAAATTGAATGATAACACTCACGACAGGGGTGTCAGGCTCCGTGAACTGGTAGCATGGATGTTGCTACCCATGCAATTCCTGGAAACCACACAAAAACTGGGCTCCCACAGAGGTTAAAATGATTCAACCAAACCCTTCACAAATAATCATTTTCTGGGTAGCATCTTTCTGCAAACCATACATGGATGGTTTAGTAAAGAGAAGTTTCTGCCTTTCTGTATTTCTGAGAGTGACTTTTTTCCCCCTACATACCAGGCAGCATGACCTTAGCTGATAGATAAGACTATTTGTTAAGAAACAAGACACTGTGGTGCATGTCAGGGGTTACTAGCTTTATGAAGAAACCTCACCCTTGCCACGTGGCAGCTGGAAGGAGCATCCGTCCACCAATCAATACTTGCTGAGATCACATGTAGCCACTTTCCTTCACTCCTGCAGTTGTCAGATTTATGAAGTAAACAGCTGGCTTGAGCCTGAGGTGAAATACTTTCTATTACTACTGCATGTGTAGCTGTACACGATACTGGACCATTCACATGTTCCATAAACACATATTGAATTTTTACTGTGTTGAAGGCATTAAAGGTCATAGAAATATGAATAGGACCCAATGTGGCTCTCAGGGAGGTTACCTCATGGCAGAAATGCATATGGCTCCTCAAGAGAACGTTTAACCATGGCAGTGATGAAAGAACAGAAATTTGGCAGGAAGTCTGAAGCAAAGACTTTCAGATCTAAGGAAGTGGAGGGATGAGCTAGGCAAGATTTCAATTTTAATCAACCACTTTCTCTTTGTAACCTGATTAGACTTTCATGATCACCTGTTAGGTGTTTTTGCTTTTTTTTTTTGTCTACATGTCTTTTTCCTGAACTAGACCAGAGCCCCTTTGAGCCATGGACAAACTCATCTTTTCTGTCTTTGCAAGAGAATACAGGAGGTGCTCTTGTGTGTCTGAATGACTACAATACAGTAGGTGCTCTTGGGTGCCTGAATGAATAGAATACAGTGGAAACGATATCATATGACTTTCAGGCCAGCCTGGTCACAGTGGATTGCTTTTAGGAGTAGTTAGAAGCATGCCTATTGTGCTTTCCTGAGGGAGAACTTTGTTTAATTTGTTATATCCACAGTGTATTCCCTATAGGAAAAATATTTTTTCTGTTTATAAAATAAATGTAGCTTCATCATATGCAGTTTTGCATACATACAGAAAATCACAGAAAAAAATTGTCCTTCGTACTCTGCTCACTAAGATTATGGCCCATTTTCTTGTCTTTTTATGTAATAATATTATATAAGTACTCTGTATACATTTAATATTTTATATTCAATATATATTCTGTATAAACTTAATATCTTAATGCCATTTCTACATATATGTATAGTTATCAAAACTTTGCTCTGATGATATATTTATCTTCCTCATGTATTTCTTTTGGTCTTTTTTTGTTTTTTAGGGCCACACCCACAGCATATGGAAGTTCCCAGGCTAGGGGACGAATCAGAGCTGTGGCCACTGGCCTACACCACAGCCATAGCAATGCCAGATCTGAGCCATGTCTGTGAACTACACCACAGCTCATGGCAATGCCAGATCCTTAACCCACCAAGCAAGGCCAGGGATTGAATTTACGCCCGAATGGGTGCTAGTCAGATTTGTTTCCACTGAGCCATGATAGGAACTCCCTTTCTCTTGTATTTTTATTAGTATGATCCCATAAACAGAAGAGGTATATTAAGCTTGAGTTCTAAAAGGAGCATGTTAATTTCTTTTTCTTCTTTTTAGGGCTACACCTGTGGCATATGGAAGTTCCCAGGCTAGTGGTTGAATTGTAGCTACAGCTGCTGGCCTACGCCACAGCCACAGCAACGTGAGGTCCGAGCTATGTCTGCAACCTATACCACAGCTCATGGCAACGCCATATCCTTAACCCACTGAGCAAGGCCAGGGATCAAACCCCCATCCTCATGGGTAAGTCGGGTTTGTTACCACTGAGCCTGTTCACACTAGAACAACAGAAACTCCTGAGCTTGTTCGTTTTTAATCTGCCATCAAAATACGCTTATTTTCTTGTCATCTCTTTCACAATGGATTTGAAGCCAGATTAAACACTGTTACCAGTTCTATTTGGGGTATAAATCATGTGACACCCACCCAAGATATTCAACTCCTACTAGACCCCTGAAAGCGGTTCCTGTCAACCAAGATATCAGTACCACCATCTTGGACATTTTCAGTAAAAAGCAAAGACCAAGTCCTGGTTCCCATATAGACACAGATCATTCAGAAGAAATCAGGTTGCATAGGAATGCTCCAAAGGGCTTGGTAAAAAAAGTTATTAAAGATGCAAACTATTGCATTTGGAGTGGATAAGCAATGAGATCCTGCTGTATAGCACAGGGAACTATATATAGTCATGTGTGATGAACATGATAGAGTATAGTGTGAGAAAAAGAATATATATATACATAAGCATATATATATTTATAGATATGTACAACTGGGTCACTTTATAGTAGAAATTGACGGAATACTGTAAATCAACCATAACAGAAAAAAAGAGTTATTAAACAAACAAAATATGACATTGACATTGTCAAATATGAGCATGACGTTCCCCTCTTATCTCTCAAAACCCTCGCCTTTCATGCTGCCAGCCTCAGGCTTCATCTCCAGCTTCTTCCTGCGCTCTTGCTACCTCCATTAGCATTAGCGTTGAACACTCCTGCCCTGTTGCTTCCACTGCTCTGATACTTGCTATTACTACCGTGCCATGGACACCTGGATCCACTGATTATTCTTCAACAACTGGGTCTCGGATGGACCGTTATTGCCACATTCATTTCTATATTCCCACCATCCAGCACAACACATGACACACAGAGGTGCAAGTCTTGTTGGCTGAGTGAACAGCTGACTGCATGAGGTCTTAAAGGGTGAGCTACAGTTGGAAAGACAGAAGTGGACACGGGGAGCCCACTGCATGACTCACCTAGACTCACTGAGCTCTAAGAAGGGTCACTTCAGCAATCTGTGGCGTGAAGTCTTGCCTTAATACCATGCTGTGGGATCAGCACAAAAGAAACCAACTTCTCAGTGTTCTTCTAAGTCACCAGGAGTCACCAGAGCTGGTCTACGGGATGAGCCCTTAGCCCTGGTCATCCCTTTCAATGCAAAGGCTGACACCTCTTTTCCAGCCTCTCTTCAGACACTCTGCCCATCCTCAGACCTTCCTCACCACCCCCTGAATACTCAAAATGGGGGAAGAGAGTTGAAGACCCCCTTTCTTGCCAACTGCATCTCCCTCTGGTCTTTTTCACCGCTAAATACTGATATTTTCAGAGCAAGTTCCACCAGAAAAAAGAAGCCAAAGGAAATCTGCATGGCAAAGGTACACATATCATTTTAGGCATGCAAATTATTGTTTTTAGAAGAATAAAAGGCTGTAAATATTTTGAGAAGTGGGCCCCTAGTGCCTCTTAAGTATTCTAAACTACACTGTGTGCTTCATAATTATGTAATATATAGAATACCAGCTGCTTTGAATGGTACTCTGGAGGTTTGGATGATATCAGAAAGCTCTCCTCCCCCAGTGAGAGCCATAATCAAGTCGACAATACCGTAAAGCCAGATCCAATTGACATTGAGTTGCTGGATTTTAACACACTTTAAAACAGATGTTTAGTCTGTGTGGTGTGGTTACAGAGGAGCATATTTTTGCCTAAAAAAAAAAAAAAGGAGTCCTACATAGTTGCATACTTGTTAAACACATTAATATTTCTTCTCTCGTTAACATCTGTCTGAGGCGATACAAGGTGAAGTGTGGATACGTATGAACATACATATTACATATTTAAATATTTATATCTTTGCATTCAAATCCACACATACATTTAGTTAAAAGACAAAACCCTAGATGCTTCTTTTCAACTATGACAAAGAGCAGGGCTGCGTTTGAGCTTCTGGAGAAAAGAGGAAAGCATACTAATGCTATCCACTCACCCATGTTTGTCACAATCGTAGGCAGCTTTTTTTTTTTTTCTGAAGACTTCATAAAAAAATAGGTTAATTATTTATAGTCTTAAAAATCCCCTTCTTCGTTGCATATACCCAGAACAAAATGACCACCTGTGGAAGAACTTTGATTATAAGAGAAAAGGGATGGGGCAAAGTACACAGACAGACACAGGAAAATGAGGGGGCGGAGTCCCTCGACTTCTCTTTCAAGGACTTCACACATGGCCAAGGTCAACAAGGAAATGGTAATTTACCAAAATGCTTTACAAAAAAAAAAAAAGATACATAAAAATTAAAAATCCCCTAGCTTTCACAATTAAAATATCAGCACAGATCTGCAACTATCAGCTTCCCCAGGCACATCACTGGTATTGGGTTCAAACTGTCACTTCGGCAATTTCTGTTAGAAAAATGGAAAACTGTCCGTCATCCCCAAAGGCTAGAGCAAAAGAAGGGCTATTGTTTTTTAAGAAGTGAATACGAGTTCTATTCACTAAACTCAATGGAACAAGTCACTCAGGAGCTGAATGGGGCTAAAGCTGCCTCAAGACACAAACATTGGAATCAGTCCTGTATTAGATGCCAACTGTATAACTTACCAAGCAGTGACCTTACGTTTACCTGAACTTTCTGAGACTCAGATTTCTCACTTGTCAAAAGGGCGACAACATTTATCTTCAAGTGAGGTATCCTGAGATAGTTCTTGCATTTTAAGGGGAAAATACACCCTCAGGCAAGTCCATACAGAGGCATCACCACAATTTCCTAAATTGGTAGTCACAAAGCACTTTCAGTAACTGACCAGTCCGTATGTCTGGACTGCACATTATTTGTGATTTCAATTCTATTTGCGTTTGAGCAGAAAAATGGACTTAGGAGAAGACTGAGGTTGATAGGTAAACAGTGTGCAGGAAGTTTAAAAACCTCCCCTGACTGGAAACACTTTCTCGGCACCTGTTCTTACACATCTCTGCCTTTCTGCTTCTCATGTAAAATCCACGCTCTGGCTTTAACTCGGGCAGAAAAATTTGACTACTTTTACGTATGTTACAAAGGACAGATGAGACGTGCTTACCTAATGATTTAGTGGTGTTACTCTTGTTCTAATAATTACTGATCTTCAATGGTGCTTATATAGTGATGATGATATTGCAAATTTATCTTTGTTCTACTGCCACTGTCAATTACCAGTGGTGTGAAGACAATCATATTAATAGGTAACAAGAGGCCAATACTGATGGGGAATGAAACATTTTTTTAAGAGCGATGTCTTGTAGTTTAATTTACCATCATTCTTTGAGCTGCCACACATGTCCATGACAGCCACTCTCACAGCTACATTAAATTAGAGCTCTACATTTCCTCTATCTAAAAATAATCTTCCCACAACCTTGTTTCTCATTCAACAAATATTTATCCAGTGCTTGTGATAAGCCAGGCTCTCTTTCTTTTCCTCTCCGTGAAGAACCATCAGGAACTCATGATCTGTACCAGGGTAGCAAATTGCAGCCTCAAAGACTATGGCCCATCTGCAGACTTGCCTTGTTTGGTTTGGACAGAGTTTTTAAAAAATTTGAGCCAACATTTTTAAATGTGCAAAATTTCACATTAAAAAAAAAAAAAAGACCCTCCCTAGATTGCCTGTTTCATTTGAAAAATCAAAACCTCTGGCAACACAGGGCTCACATTTCCATGTGGAAACAATTGACTAGGGCTGAAGTGGGGCCTGGGCACTTTCACTCACATATGCTTCCCCTACACACACACACACACACACACACACACACACACACGTGCAATGCACGCATGTGCGCGTGCTCTTTTCAAAGACTGACTCTCTGAGACTGGAAGGTTCCAAGGTGGGTATTGGACTTCCACCCTCATTCCATATAACCACCCTGTCCCTACCCCAACACTCCTTCCTTCCTTGCCACAGCATTTCCATCAACAACAGAAAATTTGACCTCAAAGTAAATTTAATCCTAACTATCAGATGTCATGACCAGCCTGGGTAATCTTCCTCCTCCTCCTCAGACTCTGAAATGTCTGAATCATTCCCCAGCCCTGCTCTCTGGATGTGTCCTCCACCTGGGCTTCCTGGAGTCTCCCTGTTGACTTTCATCTCATCTCCCTCGACCTCTTCGTTTTCCTCAGGCATTGTCACTGGATGCTTCACACTGCCCTCTCCCCAGGAACGTCATCTTTTATCCTTGCTTTAGTTCTTACAACTATAGCAGCCTAAACAACTACTGGATTTCTATCTCCAGCTCAGGTGTCGGCCCTGGAAAGGAGATCTGTTTCTTGTACATCCCCAAACGGATGGCACCTCGAACTCAAGATGTCAAGAGATGAGCAACCTTTGCAGCTTATGTCAGAGTTTTCTGGATCTTCATTACCACTGCACAGTCCTTGCAGTTACCATTCTCAGTATCTAAAAACTGTCTTTGATCTTTTGGACTTGGGACAACTCTCTCCTCCATCTCTGTCAGACCCAGTCAATTCTGTCTCCCTTCCAGCCATTCCCAAGGCCACTCCATGAACAGAGATGAAGCCTCACCAGCCATTTGCCTATTTTCCAGTGCAATGGGCTTTGCATTGTGCCCCTGGATGCTACTCCTCTCCACTCAAATCCAAATCTTTTTAAAGCACTATTCCTCCTCTGTTCAAAAGCTATCCATGGCCCCACATTGCCTAATGAAAAGTTCCAAATTCCTTAACCTGAAGTGAATGCAATGACTTGGCCTCAACCTACTCTTTTACCTAGAAAAGGTAGGTACTAGGTACTCTCCTGTACTCTTTGATGCCACAAAGAAACTAAACTCTCAGCTCCTCCTATTCTCTGCACTCTACTTTTTTCATTTTATAGCATTTTTATTACTCTATTACATTTATAGTTGTACAACAATCATCACAACCAAATTTTATAGCGTCTCCAACCCAAAGCCGCAGCACACCCCCCACCCCTCAATCTGTCTCATTTGGAAACCGTAAGTTTTTCAAAGTCTATGAGTCAGTATCTGTTCTGCAAAGAAGTTCGTTGTGTCTTGTTTAAAATTCCCTATGTAAGTGATGGCATTTGATGTTGGTGTTCCACTGTCTGACTGACTTCACTTAGCATGATAATTTCTAGGTCCATGTTGCTGCAAATGCTGTTATTTCTTTCCTTTTAATGGTTGAGTAATATTCCATTGTGTATATGTACCACATCTTCTTTATCCACTCCTCTGTCGATGGACATTTTGGTTGTTTCCATATCTTGGCTATTGTACGTAGCCTGCACTCTACTTTGATTTCTATCATTTCCTCCATTAAGAATGGATTTTTCTCCCTCTGTCACCAGATACTTAAATGTTGCAAATCCTTCAAGCTTTAGTTAAAATTTCACCTCCAAGGAATCTCTGGTACACTAAATGGGAAAAACAAATCTCTCATCCTATTATTACTATTCTACCATATAACATTTACCAAGTAATTAATAAATGCACACATTGTACTCACAATAAGCTGATAAGGTGGGTATTATAATTGTACGAGTTTTATTAGAGAGAGAAAACAGGTTTGGAGAGGTCATATAATTTGCCCCATGCTGCACAGCAAGCAACAGAGCATGTTATTTGTCACATCCTTTTATGACATTTAACGTATTTGCCTTTTTACTGTCTATATCTGAATTATCCCCTCTACCAAATAGCTATAAGCTCCTTGAGGTCAAGGAGAATGCCACATATGTATACACTGTATCATATCCATAACACCTCTCACATAGGATGAACATCAATGATATTTACTGAATTAACAAACTATATTAATCTCTCGGTGCCACAACTTTCTTTTCTATGGAATAGAGATAACAATAGTACATTCCTTGTGACTGCATTGTTAGGATTAAATGAGCAAATCGAGTAGAGTTCTCAGAACAGTGCCAAGCACATAGCATGTGCTACCTAAATGTTAGTTATGCTAGGAGCTGCCATACTGATCAGTGCTGATTAGTGCCTCTTAAAATGTCCAAGATGAGAGTGCCAGCCCTAAGAGGGGAAACATTTCAGCATTACGCTGGGCTCATACAGCTTTTCTCCCATCTCTATTTACTGCCTCAATTTCTTGGGCAGGTAACTCAGAATCATGGACCCCTGAGGGCTAGGTAGGATCAAAAGGGTCAGTATACTAAACACGCCAGGAGGTACTCGGAACCATCTCCCTGTCATATGCCAGGTGCCACATGCCAGGTGCTCCTGGGTCATGGACCCCTGAGGGCTAGGTAGGATCAAAAGGGTCAGTATACTTTCACTAACCTTTTGGAAGATATCTCTTTAATCAGACCAGATTGGTAGCATCTTCAGAAGGAATGATAAATATACTGACATTAATGTCTGTAAGATTCATGAGAATATATAATACAAACTTATGTGCAATTATAACTCATAAGGAAGCAGGAATTAATAATTACATGAAAATTATTATCCTAGTAATAAAAGTTTTCTAGAAAAATATATCAAAAGAACTCTTAAAAAAACATATTAATATATTCAGGCACAAAAAAATGGTTACATAAAGACCATGTTATCTCTTTTTTTTCCTTTTTTAGGGCCATACCTGCAGCACATGGAAGTTCCCAGGCTAGGGGTCAAATCGGAGCTACAGCTGCAGCCTACACCACAGCAACTCAGGATCCCAGGATCCAAGCTGTGTCTGTGACCTACATAGCAGTTCATGGCAGCGCCAGATCCTTAACCGCTCTGAGTGAGGCCAGGGATCAAACTTGCAACCTCATGGATATTAGTCAGGTTTGTTTCCACTGAGCCACAACCAGGAATTTCTAAAGACACTACTTTCAATTTTCCATGTAGTCATTCAGTTGACATTTGCTGGGTAAATGCTATAACTCGACACTGCCAGGGACCAGGGATGCAAAAATGAATAATTAAGTCCTTAAGCTCAAGAAATATATTCAGTGGTTCCCAACGGGAGAAGAAAAGTGATTTTACCTCCAGGGTACATTTGGCTGTGTGTGCAGACATTTTCCTCTGTCCTGGTTAGATGGAGAGGAGGGCAGGTGTCAGTGCTACTGGCTTCTAGTTAATAGAGACCAGAGATGCTGCTAAACATTCCTCAATGCACAGGAAACTCTCTACAACAAAGAATGACCTGGGCCCAAAAGTCAACGGTGTCAAGGTGAAGAAACTCTGATACAGACTTAGGGTATTAAAACCTTATTCCCAATAACCTGAATCCAAGACTGGAAGTGAAAGCAATATCTACCCAGCCACGTGCAATAGAAGAGATAAAGGATATTTTTCCATGCTGAGTTTTCTGCGATTTTGCCCAGTTGATAAATTCTCCGCTACCTCCATATTTGTATTAGTTGCATTCGTTCTTAAAAAGGAAAATGACCTATCGCTTAATTTTCCCTAAGGTCTCCCCTCCCTAGTCACTCCCTAGTGACATCAGCTTCAGAAACCCTGTTTCACTGATTCCCATGACTCATGGGCAGAGCCGTGTGGCATGTTCTCCGCATAGTGGATCCTCTGCTGAGGTCTCCTGGTGTTAGCTGGGCAGGCATGGGCTCACCACACCCAGGCTACAGCAGCAGAATATGTGTAATCCATCCCAGACCTGACTTCCTGGAGGAGATGTAAATTTCCATGTGAAAGAAAAGCACAGAGATTTTTTGGATTCTGCAAACATCGTAGAGAAATGAATGAGAAGAAAATAATGTAAATAGAAGAAATAAAATGAGAAACCCATTTTGACAAATGGCAAAGAAGAAAAAAAAAGATAAGCACAGGTTTCCAGGACAGATCAGTGATTCTGGTAATAAATGCTTGTTTTACTGCAAAACGTTAAATTCTATTTTCTGCCATAACTCACTATACATGCAATCCAAGATCCATTAAATTAAAGCCTAATGCCGTAAACTTTGCTTCTGTCATTTATAAACATATAACAAAATTATTTGATGGAATTCTCTCTTCTTTCAAAAGGACTGCTTAATATGAGTCAACGGGGCTTTGGTTTAGGCCACATAAGTGGGAATCGGATCATTTTGTCACCACTGCCATTTGTATGTCTGCAAATCTGCAGCTCTTTTCAAACTGCTGACCTAAGCAGAGTTGCTTCAAACCCAGAGATGAATTAGGTTTTACATACAGCTGATGAAATAACATTAAAATAATGACTGATTTGATATATTATACATTCACTTCATGTTTTTGTTGTTGTTCTGAACTGGGAAAATAAAATACTGGAAGTTTTGCTTAAAACTAAAATTTAAACAAGCTTTTTTCCCTACAGGCCTAACCCTAGAAATACAAAGCTAATTCTGATAATTCCTTGGAAATACTTTAACCTTCTTACTTTTAGTGACAAGACAAACTAAGATTCAGTCATCTAGAGGACATGCCCGTATTGATGTCCACAGTTGCTACGTGGCTGGCCTCCAATAAATGGAGGCCTTAGGCCTCTTGTCGCCGGCCCCAGGCTCCCCACAGCCCTCCACAAGATGATGCTAACTGCTGTGCTGGCCTCTCATTTTGGCCTCTTAGAAGACAAGCCTCTGATTTCAGAAAACACTCAAAGTGGCTGAGGGGAAACTGAGACTCAAATTTTTGTTCATATTTTCCTGATGCACATTCCTATTCCACCAAAATATGAGAAAACATGATCACAAGGAAGTGTTATCCAAAAGAAGCCACATGAATCTGCTGTCCAGCTATATGCTACGCAGTGGAAAGTCATAGATGACCTCCTGCAGCCTAGAGGTTTAGAAGTAACTCTATACACGTGCCTTTATGCAAATACATGTATAATGGAAAGATAAGTCCTAGATAGAGGTGCAAGCAAAATGCAAATAAAAAGCATCTAAATATAGGAAGTCTAAGGTTACACCCCTCAACATAGCCACGTGCAAAATGGATCATTTAAACTTTATCTCCATTTTAGTAATGGCATGTTTATTATGGGGATGGGGTGAATCTTTTTTTTTTTTTTTTTTTCTTTTAAATGGCTGCACCCATAGCATATGGAATCCCAGGTCAGGGACTGAATTCAAGCTGCAGCTGTGACCTCCACCAGTGTGCTGCATCAATGATGGATTCTTTAACGCACCTTGCTGGGTCAGGGGTTTAACCCCAAGCTGCTGCGGTCAGATTCTTAATGCACTTGCCATAGCAGGAACTCCCAAATAATCCAATTTTTTTGTTTGTTTGTTTTTAAAGGGCTGCACCTGCGGCATATGGAAGTTCTGGGCTAGGGGTCGAATTGGAGCTGCAGCTGCCGCTTGCACCACAGCCACAGAATGCCAGATCTGAGCCACGTCTGCAATCTGCACCATAGCTCATGGCAATGCTGGATCGTTAACCCACTGAGCAAGGCCAGGGACTGAACCTGAATCCTCATGGATACTAGTCGGGTTCATTAACGCTGGGCCACAGTGGGAACTCCCAAATTATCTCATTTTTAATACAGTACTGTGTGCTGAAAAGAGCAAATTTTTTTCACTCAAAAAGAGGTTAAATTAGCTAAATTCTGAACCAAAGTGCTCTGCTCTCTAGTCTTGTTTTTTTCACCTGTAAATTCCTCTCTATATTAGTCAGCTCAGGTGACTATAAAAAATACCATAATGGGTGGCTTAAACTATGGAAATATGTTTCTAGAAGTCCTAGATCAAGGTGACACCTGATGATATTCTTTTTTTTTTTTTTTTGTATTTTTTTTTTTTTGTCTTTTTGCCTTATCTAGGGCCACACCCGCGGCATATGGAGGTTCCCAGGCTAGGGGTCTAAGAGGAGCTGTAGCCACCGGCCTTCGCCACAGCCACAGCAACGCGGGATCCGAGCCGCGTCTGCGACCTACATCACAGCTCACAGCAACGCCGGAGCCTTAACCCACTGAGCAAGGCCAGGGATCGAACCCGCAACCTCATGGTTCTTAGTTGGATTCGTTAACCACTGAGCCACGAAGGGAACTCCTGATGATATTCTTGATGAGGGTTCTCTTCCTGGATTGTAGAAGGCCACCTCTCTGTCCTCTCTGAGGTGGCAGACCCCACTGTCATGACCTCCTGTAAATTTAAATATCATCACATGAGAAGTTGGGGCTTCAACACAGGGGCTGGGAGGATGACACAATGCACCCCGTGGCACTCTTAGAGTTGTGGAGAGGACTGCACAGCGTTTGCAGGGAAAGATCTCAAAAACTGGGCAAGGTAGGCAGTGCACAAAACATTCAGAGCAAAGAAACAGGGAAAAGGACATGTGGGCGAGAAGCCACCAATCAACTAGAAGGACCTAGTTAGGAGGTGCAAGTTAGGCAAACATTTAGAAATGATGAAACATGCACTGGCTAGAGGTCAGAGCACAGCAGGGTGGCTGTGCCCTAGCAAGTGGACCCAAAGCAAGAGCAATGAATTAAATTGACAATTCATATCTCTACTTTCTTTGTACTCTGACAGGTACCAATGGTGAGGCTTGAAGGATGTAAGTGTAAGTGGTAGCAAATGAATCACCATGAGTGTGTGTGTGTGTGTGTGTGTGTGTGTGTGTGTGCGCGCGCGCGCGCACGCGCACGGGGCAGGGGGACGGATTCCATTATTACTCATTCATGAATAAGAAGCACTCTCCCATTCCTGGCATCTATCCCTACACTGGAGTGGCCTTCTCTTGGTGTCCCAAACTGTCAGTCTAGCTGCCTTTATAATCTTGTCCAAGGACATCTCATTGGCATAAACATACCCCACTTATTCCCCCACCAGCAGACTCAGAGGCCTGGGAAGGACCAATGTGTGGGCACCATTTCTATGACCATCTTCCTTGTGGATGGGGCTCCATACCAGGCACTGCTTGTGGCTCTTGCTCGTTCCTCTCCTTGGCTACTATCACACCTCTGCCAAACAGATGGCTTCCTGCTTGCTGTGGTCCCCAGGGGAACCCCGAGGCTGCTCTGTTGCAGTGGATGATAAGGATGACACTAAGGCCAAGCAGTATGCCTGCCACCAATAATACCGCAAGCTCATTCTTTTCCTTTCAAATTCCAGAACTTTTTAAAAAAAATCAATTCTTTTGTATCATCTTCTGAAACGAATACAACAGTCTAAGTCAACTACACTCTAATAAAATAAAATTTAAAAAAGAAGTCAAAGTGGATATCATTAATTTTAAAGAGGGTTTATATTAATCAAAACCCTGCTACAAATATCATAATTAAAAAAGTATTCCAGAACTTTAAATGGACCTGCAACACCGTATCTCCTATTTCTTTCCAATGACTGTGCTTTTTCAACTTAGGTCAGCAAATGGGGAGCACTCCGACATTTTTCTTTATTTTGATCTATTTGCAATATACATGGTAAGAAATTCCCAAAAGTTTCTAGACCTCAGTCAATACTCTTCCTTAAGTTTCTGCTGTGTTGCATCTTTTACTCTGTCCTGCTGAGCATATTGAAAGGAGGTTCCCATATTTCTAGCTGTGGATCTCTGCGTGCCCTCAACATCTAATATAGAGCTAGGCATGGAAGTTCAATGTCCAATAAATCCTTTGTTGGCTTGAAATGACACTTTGATTTCAAAATTTTCCTCTCCTTTTTCCTCTCCATTTCCATTTTGATCAGCCAGCTTCCCCTGTACTAGATCTATTCAAGTCAGTTCATTGTTATCATCTCAATAAAGAAAGTTGTTATTTCCATTCCTATAGTTTAATATGGTGAATGGAAGTTAATAGAAGCAGTTGTATGTAAACATAGCTAAAGTTAGGTAGGACAATGAGTGGCATTGAACAAGACAACCACTGTTATTGATACACAGACCGGAAATGGAAGATCCCACACCTGCATGTGGGTATTTACAAGCTACTACTGTTTCATACTTGATGCACTCAACCAGTAATGTATATTACCAGCAACATATATATATATATATATATATATATATATATATGTATATATGTATATACACACACATATATATATATATAAATCCCTCAATAAATATCACACAAACAGACTTTAAAGATGTTAATTGATATAATTGGAGGGGAAATTGCTAAAATGACATTCAGTTGACTCCTTTGCAATAAGTCCCACTGAAGGAATAGGTTAGGGTTAGGGTTAGGGTTAGGGTTAGGGTTAGGGTTAGGGTTAGGGAAGGAATAAAAGGGACTGCTAAGAGTACAGTTAAACTCCTGTAAGGTCTGCTTTAGTTCCTTTAAGGTTACCAGCATTTTATTTAATTTTCTACGTCTATATTTGGAAAGGCTATTTGAATTCACCCTAGGTAGATACTGAATACGCTTTTTAAAATCTCAGTTCTTGCTTATAACAACTCTTTCTCTATCATTTCACTCTAATCAAATATGCCATTCAAGGTCTGGAATTTTATAGAGACATAACAGTAGTTATTTATATGCTGGGAGAAATCCATGTTTTGAACAGCTGGCAAAGCAGCTTAATATCTTGGCCAATCATTTGAAGCTCTAAAAAATTCCACATTCTACAGTGTTCTTAAACAGTAACCTCATAATTCTACCCCTCCTAGAAAACAAGTCACCCCATCCCCATTTTTTTTCTCCTTTTTGATTTTTGAGTCTTTCAGTTGAGGTTTAAACCATTTTACTACTAACAAATAGTTTACAGTGGGAGATCAAAATTAGGCAAATGCAAATTTCATGCTAGATTTTCTGGCAGGAAAACATTTGTTTATTCAACAAATAATTATTATGGACCCGCTTTTCTGTATGCTAAGGAACAAAAACAGAGATGAGGAAGACAGTGTGTTCTGGAGGAGCTCCCATGAGGGGGAAGCAATGCATAAACATGTCTTTAAAATTAAAAAATGATGAATATGGAAATGGACCCACGGCCAACTTGCTTTGGCTGAAGAGAGCTACGGGTGATGCTTTTCTCTGGAAGTGACTCTTAGTGGGAACTTGAATGATGGTAAGCCTGCAAGTCAGAAGGAATGGGAGCTTCCAAAGGAGTCATGGGAACAAAGCGATGGAATCCTATAAGGACACAGGGAAGCTGGGTGTGAGTGGAAGCTGAGAGCCCAGGCCTGAGGTTGAAGACTAGTTCGGGTAGCAAAGCTGAGAGGCAGATTCTAAAGGGGGGCAGTGTATAAAGTGGCCATGTATTTGAGCCCTGAGTCAGACAGCACAGGTTCACATCCTGACTTTGTTACTCACTGGCTATGTGCCTTTGGTCAAGCTGTTCAAAACATCTGACACCTGCCTCATCCATTAAGTGGAGGCGACTAACTGTACTCACTTCATGGGGTTGTGACAACGATTGCATGGGATTACAAACGTAAGGTGTTCAGTCTAGCACATTTTAAGTTTACCTGCATTTTAAATGTTATTACATACTATGAGGCATGGGCAAGTGGACAGCAGGAGCTGATGAAGTTCTTAATCAAGTGCATAGTATAAACATACTGGAATGTTAGAAAGATAAGGCTTTATATGAAGGGAGAGAAATGAAAGAACTGATCACAGGCCGGGACATAGGATAGGAGACGGATGTAATGTCCAGGTGAGAAATGATGATCACCGTACATAGTAAGTACACGTGTGAAGGGATGGATTGGAGATAATGTTTGGCAAGTGGAATGACCACTACCTTCTAAATGATTGAATTTGGTAGAAAAAAACTCAAAGATTTGTGTGAACATCAATTAAGAAACATATACAAGTACATAATTTATACAGTTGTTTACACATATAAGACACATGAGCACACACAAAGAAAGGAAGATCAAAAGTCTTAGATTGTATATATTCAGAATATGTTCATTTGTCAACACTTACTGATTTATTGAAATGTAATTTATATACAGTGAAATGTAGATATCTTGAAATTTGTACAGTTTGATGAGTTTTAACTAATGTTTACAACAATAAAGACAGCCCCAGAAAATTCCTTAATGTCCTTTCCTAGTCAAATGATGCCTCCCAAAGAAGAAACAATCCTTGTGATATCTCTAAAAACTGAGTCTTTTGCCTACTCCAAAAATTTTTTGGACATTATGTTCAATTTTATGTCTGCTTTCTCATACCTAGCGGGTTGAGATTTTTGTGTGTGTGTGTTATATGTGTAGGTACTGAATTCTTTGTTAGTTAAAGGAATAGTCAGTTAAAAGAAATACTTGTTAAAAGCATTATCACAATTTGTTTATCCATTCTCCACCTCTTTGATGGACATTTGAGTTATTTTCAGTTTTAGATTACTAACGTTGCTATGAAGACTCCAGTACAAATCTTTTGTGGACATATGCTCTCATTTTTTTCTTGGGTGAATACCTAGGTGTGGAACTGGTAAATCAGAGTAGATAAAGGTATGTTTACTTTTACAAGAAACTCAAACTCTTTCCCAAACTGGCTGTACCACTTTACACCCCACAAGTAATTTATGAGAGTTCCAGTTGCTCCACATCCTTGGATAGTTTGGTACTATTAGTCTTTTTAATTTTTAGCCATTCTAGTGTTTTAAACATTTTTAAAATTTTATATATAGGTTTATTTTTCATTTTTCTGATGATGAATGATATTGATGTGGAGTACTTTTCTGTGTGATTACTGGCTATGTGTATATTTTCCTTTTATTGAGTTTGTGTTCTATTTTATGCATTTTAAATTTTAATTTAATTTTGCCTCTGTAGAATTATAGAACTTTTTTTTAATATTCTAGATACAAGTCTTAGGCAATTATACGCATAGTAAACATTTTTTCTGTGTGTGAAGCATTTTCTCTGTGTGGCTTGCTTTTTCGTTTCTTAGCTGTATCTCCTAATGAACAGAAAAGTTTGATTTTGGTAAAATCCACTTTATCAATTTCTTCTGTGATGACATAATTCTATGTCCTAGGAAATCTACTTTTCCCAAAGTCATGAATATATTCTCTCTTATTTTCCTCCAAAAGATGTTACAGTTTTTATGTTTAGGCTTAGGATTCATATCAAATTAATTTCTATGTATGATATGAGACAGGGGTCAATGTTCATTTTTTCCCATATGGATATCCAGTTATGCCAGCACCAATGATTAAAAGACTTTGCTTTCTTAGTGAATTTACTTTTTACCTTCCTAGAAATTAACTGGCCATATGTGTATGAGTCTAGCTTTGGTTTTCCTACTCTGTTCTATCAATTTGTTGATCTAGTCCAAAGCCATTACCACAGACTCTTCTCTCTTTGGGTCCCATCTCCCTGTGAGGCAATTTGAACCGGTAGAAAGTCAGACGAATGTGAAGTTTTCCTTTTCTCAAACGTTGCAACCCTGTGCTACCTGTTATCCAATATCTGAAAACAGCTGCTTCATGTGAAATGCCTGGCACTGACCACACTGGGCCAAGGTCAATCATCCCAAAGGTCAGCGTCACCAAATTGGGATGCTTTCCTTTACTCTTCCCTCCATCCACCTCAGCGCTGCCCAACAGACACCCTGTCTGGACTGAGGCTCCTGTTCAGTGGTTCTTGAGTTGGTTCCAGTTCTCACCTCTGTCATCAGTCTTAATGTGAGGTTTTCAACTTCTGTTTTTAAATTCATCTCCACCACTGAACATGAACACCATGAAGTATTTACCCTTGTGTCTCCACACAATAAGTCAGAAAGAGAAAGACAAATACCATATAATATCACTTATGTGTGTAACCTAATATATGGCACAAATGAACCTATCTACAGGACAGAAACAGACTCATGGACGTGGAGAACAGACTCATGGTTTTGCAAGGAGGAGGGGGAGGGAATGGAATGGACTGGGGGTTTGGGGTTAGTAGATGCAAACTATTGCATTTGGAGTGGATAAGCATTGAAGTCCTGCTATACAGCACAGGGAATTATATCCAATCACTTGTGATGGAACAGGATGGAAAATAATATGAGAAAAAGAATGTTTTTATATGTATAACTAGGTCACTTTGCTGTACAATAGAAATTGACAGAACACTGTAAATCAACTATCATACAAAATTTTTAAAGAAAAGAAAGAGGCTTGTTCCCCACATGGATTGTTTCCTAGATAACATCTAATACTGACACTTGACAAACTAGACAGTGCAGGCCAAGGAAATGTCTTTATGGAATCTTAATTTTACTACTACTAAATCATTTCAGTGACTTTACTCACACGATTTAACAGCTATATTTTGAATTCCTTCTACCTGAGCCCAAGAGTATGGAAGACACCCAGTTCCCTGTGCCATATGGTAGGACCGCACTGATATCCATTCCAAATGTAGCAGTTTGCATCCCCAAACCCCAAACTCCCTGTCCATCCCACTTCTCCCCCCACCCCTCTAGCAACCACAAGGCTGTTCTCCTTGGCTGTGATCTGTTTCTGTTTTGTGGAAGGATCACCTGTGCCATATTTTAGATTCCACAAATAATTGATATCATATGGTATTTTTCTCTCTGGCTTACTTCACTTGGTATGAGAATCTCTAGTTACATCCATGTTGCTGCAAATGGCATTAGTTTGTCTTTTTATGGCTGAGTAGTATTCCATTGTATATATGTAACACATCTTCTTAGTCCATTCACCTGTCAATGGACATTTAGGTTGTTTCCATGTCTTGGCTATTGTAAATAGTGCTGCAATGAACATGTATCTAACTGTTTGAAAGAAAGTTCTGTCCAGATATATGCTCAGGAGTGGGATTGCTTGGTCATATGGTAGTTCTACATTTAGTTTTTTAAGATACCACCATACTGTTCTCCATAATGGCTGTACCAATTTACATTCCCACCAGTAGTGTAGGAGGGTTCCCTTTTCGCCACACCCTCTCCAGCATTTATTTGTATACTTATTAATGATAGCCATTCTGACCAGTGTAAGGTGGCACCTCATTGTAGTTTCAATTAATATTTCTCTAATAATTAGTGATGTTGAGTACTGTTTCATGTGCCTGTTGGCCATCTGTATGACTTCTTTGGAGAAATGTCTGTTTAGGTCTTCTGTCCATTTTTCAGTCGGGTTGTTTATATTTTTGCTGTTGAGCTGTATGAGTTGTTTGTATGTTTTTGAGATTAAGTCCCCATCAGTTGCATTGTTTACAATTATTTTCTTTCATTCCATGGGTTGACTTTTTTTTTTATGTTTTTTTTATGGTTTCCCTTGCTGTGCAAAAGCTTGTAAGCTTTTGATTTTGGTTTTTTTTTTGGTTTTTTTGGCTTTTTTCTTTTCTTTCTAGGGCTACACTCATGGCATATGGAAGTTCCCAGGCTAGGGGTGCTGCCACAGCCAAAGCCCCAGCCACAGCAATGCTGGATCTGAGCCACGTCTATGACCTACACCACAGCTCACGGCAATGCTGGATCCTTAACCCATAAAGAGAGGTCAGGGATTGAACCCACATCCTCATGGATACTAGTCCAATTCATTTCTGCTGTGCCACAACAGGAACTCTAAAATCTTGTAAGTTTGATTAGGTCCCACTGGTTTATTTTTGTCTTTATTTCTATTGACTTGGGAGACTAACCTAAGAAAACATTTGTACAGTTGATGTCAGAGAATGTTTTGCCTAGATTTTCTTCCAGGAGCTTTATGGTGTCTGGTCTTATGTTTAAGTCTTTAAGCCATCTTGAGTTTATTTTTATGCATGATGTGATGGTGTGTTCTAGTTTCATTGATTTACATGTAGCTGTCCGGTTTTTCAGCACCAACTGCTGAAGAGACTGTCTTTTTCCCATTTTATATTCTTGCCTCCTTGTCAAAGATTAATTGACCTAGCTGCCTGGGTTTATTTCTGGGTTCTCTATTCTGTTCAATTGGTCTGTATGTCTGTTCTTGTAACAATAACACACTGTCTTGATTACCGTAGCTTTCTAATATTGTCTTAAGTCTGGGAGAGTTATGCCTCCTGCTTCTGGTGTCCCCCCACACCCACATAAGATTTTGGTTTGTTATAGTTTCTGCTTCCACATAAGTTTTTGGTTTGTTATAGTTCTATGAAAAATGTTATGGGTAATTTGATAGAGATTGCATTAAATCTGTAGATTGCTTTGGGTAGTATGGCCAATTTAAAAATATTAATTCTTCCAATGCAAGGGAATGGAATATATTTCCATTTCTTTGATTTATCTTTAATTTCCTTGATTAATGTTTTATAGTTTTCAGCTTATAAGACTTTCGTCTCTTTGGTCAGGTTTATTTCTAGGTAATTAATTTGGAGGGTACAATTTTAAAAAGTATTATATCTTTATATTCCTTTTCTAATACGTCATTGTTAGTTTATAGAATTTAACCTATTTCTGAAGACTAATCTTGTATCCCTCTATTTTGCTGAATTTGTTGATCAGTCTGACAAGCCACTATCATCCTAATTCCAAAACCAGACAAAGGTTCTACTGAAAAAGAAAATTATATGCCAATATCTTTGATGAATATAGACGTAAAAGTTCTCAATAAAATTGTAGCTAACTGAATCCAACAACATATAAAAAAGATCATACACCACAACCAAGTCCAATCATCCCAATTTCACAAAGATGGTTCAACATACGCAAATCAATCAATGTCATATACATTAACAAAAGAAAAATAAAAAAAGCACATGATCATCTCAAGAGATGCAGAAAAAGAATTTGACAGAATCCCACATCCATTTATGATAAAAGCTCTTACCAAAGTGGATATAGAGGGAAGGTACCTTAACATGATAAAAGCCATTTATGACAAATCCACAGCCAATATGATACTCAATAGAGGAAAGCTCAAAGTCTTCCTGCTAAAATCTGGAACAGGACAAGAATGCCCACTCTTACCACTTTTATTCAACATAGTATTAGAAGTCCTAGCCACAGCAATCAGACAAACAAAAGAAATAAAAGGTATCCAAATTGGAAGGGAAAAGGTAAAATTGTCACTAAATGCAGATGACATGATACTATATACAGAAAACCCTAAGGACTCCACACAAAACAATCCTCTTCCTAATAAGAGGTACTTATTATAAAAATGCATATGTTTCGCTTTTAAATTGTAATCCTTCAATAATAGTTTGCAGACATTATTAATGCATTGGATACATTGTGAGGACTATCATTATTAGTGCTACTTTTAACATACTAATAACTCATTAGTCTTTTTAAGCAGAGTATTAAGCCGCCAAAAACGTTATTTAATGTAACAAAAATCTCTCTAGGTCTTTTAAAACTGAGGGAATGTGATGCATAGTATGTATTAACTCATTTTATAATGCACTCTGTTACAACAGGTTTTGGGTGAATATTAAATACTTTTTTATTACATAGACTATATCAATCCCCTAGTCGTACCACTCAAAGTAGGGTCTTAACTTTCTAGAATGTAAAGAAACAGTTCATCTTCCTAACTGCACTGGTCTGGCTGCTCTTGATGTTAGTGTCAACATTAAAGGTGAATACAAAGTTACATAAAGTAGATAAACAAAAAAGATTTAATGTATAGAATTATACATTAACAAAAGAAATAAAAGGTATCCATATTGGAAGGAAAAAGGTAAAATTTTCACTAAATGAAGATGACATGATATTATATATAGAAAGCCCTAAAGACTCCATACAAAAACAAGCCTCTTTCTAATTATTACAGTACTTATTACAAAAATGCACATATTTCAGGGAATTATATTCAGTACCTTATAAGAAACTATAATGGAAAATAATCTGAAAATTATATATATATATATATTCAAATATATATGTGTGACCACTTCGCTGTATAACTGAAACTAATATAATACTGTAAACCAACTATATAGTTCAAGTACAAAAATAAATTGGAAAAAAAATAAAGACAAATACCAAGGGAGTCCAAGTCCAAGAACAACCTGTTGAGAGGGTGGGTCTTTGCAGGCTCTAATACTCAAGGACCCTAGAAGAAATTTTGAACATCTGTTCTTTATAGCTTATTCTGTGGCTCATGGACATTCAATTTTTATACTTCTTATATCTTACCCCACATGTACCTATCATACATACTTGAATTGTCAAACATTCAATAGAGAAATGTATAAAAATTCTCAATATTCATTTCATAACTTTACCATATTTAAATGTATGCATTTATATAGTCACAAAGCTGTGCTTTTAATAAAAATTTAATACTTTTTCAGAAACTATTACCTTTCAAATTACCAACGTTTAATGTGTCCTAGGGTAAAATTAAATGCATTTATATGGCAGCAGGGCTTTTTATATAATGCAGTATTGTGCTTTAAAAGTATATGATGTTAAACAATACTTAAAAAAATGATAAATCTTGTACCAAACTATTATGTGAGGTTAAATTCTGCACAAGTTTTTTTTCTTAAATGAGAAAATGGGTTAACTATAAGAATAAGTAACATTTATTCGATACTTTAAAAGCTCTAAGCCTATTTAACTCTCCTAACAATCCTAGCAGTAGATTCTAACTGTTGTCACTAGTGAGACGTTTATCAAAGAAAAATAACAGGATTAAAACATTTAAATATTCAAATTTATGCACTCAAGTAAGTGTTACTGTTAAAGAAAACACCTGGGGAAGACAAATACATTTTTTCCAAGTGTTGCAATTGCTCAAATATTTTTAGGGTTAATATCCTCACCATAGAGGCAAATTTTTAAGAATGGATTTGGGAGTTCCCGTTGTGGTTCAGTGAGTTAAGACCACAACACTCCATGAGGATTGTGGGTCCCATTCCTGGCCTCGCTGAGATGGTTAAGGATCCGGCATTGCTGCAAGCTGCATATGGGTCACAGAGGTGGCTCAGATCTGGTGTGGCTGTGGCGTAGGCCATCTGCTGCAGCTCCAATTTGATCCTAGCCTGGGAACTTCCATATGCCGTAGGTACAGTCGTAAAAATGAAAAGAAAAAAAAAAGGAATGGATTTGAATTTGTGAAGTGGTAAAACATTACTGAGAGCCAAGTATAATAATCAAGGAAAAAGAACATAACCCGTAAGCTATTTTGTAGATATCGAGGGACTCTAAAATTTACATGGTAGGGCAAAGGATCTAGAATAACCAATACGGCATTTAAGAAGAACAAAGTTGGAGAATTCACACTATCGGGTTTCAAGATTTACTGCAGAGTTAGTTACAGTAACCAAGACAGTAAAGTACTGGTGAAATACGGGTTATGAAATAGAATGGATAGTCCAAAAATTGACCCATGGAAATATATTCAACATTTTTGGTGGGTTTTTTTTTTTTTTGGTACAAAATGTAAGTATCTGAAACAGTTAAAAAGAGTAAAAAATAAAATGAAAACATCCCAAATAGTCACCACTAAATATTTGTATCCTCATACTTTCTACTATTTTTCATCCATAAAATGGAATAATATCCAGCTAGTAAAAAAGCTCTATGAATATGGAGATGGGCTTATATGGATGTACATCATTGTGAATATATATTTGTTTTTTAACTTTTTATTATAGTTGATTTATAATGTTCTATCAATTTCTGCTGTACAGCCAAGTGAACCAGTCATACATATATGTATATATATATATACACACGCACACACTCTTTTTCTCATATCATCTTCTATCACATTCTATCACAAGTGATTGGATACAGTTCCCTGGGCTATACAGCAGGACCTCATTGCTTATCCATTCTATATGTAATAGTTTGCATCTACTAACCCCCAAATCCCAGTCCATCCCACTCCCTTCTCCTCCCTCTTGGCAACAGCAAGTCTGTTCCCCATGTCTGTGAGTCTGTTTCTGTTCTGTACATAGGTTCATCTGTGCCATATTTTATATTCCACATATGTGATATTATATAGTATTTGTCTTTCTCTTTCTGATTTACTTCACTTAGTATGTGAGTCTCTAGTTGCATCCATGTTGCTGCAAAAAAACTACAGTGAGGTACCACCTCACACTAGTCAGAAATGGCTCTCATTAATAAGTTTACAAATAACAAATGCTGGAGAGGGTGTGGAGAAAAGGGAACCCTCCTACACTGCTGATGGGAATGTAAATTGGTACAACCTAGGAAAACAATATGGAGGTACCTCAGAAAACTAAATATAGAACTACCATATGATCCAGCAATCCTTGGGCTTATATCCAGGTGAAACTTCCACTCAAAAGGATAATTGCACACCTATGTTCATTGTAGCACAATTCGCAACAGCCGAGATGGAAACAGCCTAAAGGTCCATTGGCAGATGAATGGACTAAGAAGATGTGGTACATATACACAATGGAATACTACTCACCCATTTATTTTAATTAACTAAATTGATTTTTATCTAATATCTTTTTCTTTTCCAGGATACCAATGTAAATGTAATGGATCAGAAGGTCACAAATAAGCAAGAAGAAAAGGCAAAATGATCTGAATGGTAATAAATTAGAGTTGCAGACATCTTTGAACCTATGTTTAACTTCATAAAGATACTTATAGATATATAGGATATATATGGAAACACTTACATGTATATATACAGATTCCTATATAGGCCCTATATATACCCTTATGTGTATATACAGATTTATAGCTGAAAGGGCCTAGAAATAACAACACCCTTATAGCAACAAGTATACCTTGTGCCCAACTCTCTGGAACCAGAACCAGAGCTCCCTGGAAAAATGGATGATTCTAGGTCTGAGGGGGAGGAAATATATAAGATGAGCTGAGAGCATCTTGTAATGCCAGGAAATAAGAAAATGGTGGAAAACAGCAACAACCATTGGGTCACATCAAAGGGACATAGGAAACAACTAAATGCATTCCCAATGGACACGACTGAAATAATTTGAGTAAGAGAAGAAAGTAGTAAGCCAAACAGATAAAGACAAATAG
>PVHT020000077.1:10956888-11012502 GCA_004024745.2 Catagonus wagneri
TCAACTCAATTTCAGAAATCATCAAAAAGTAAGATTTATAAAGTAATGTTTAGAAATCCCTTTGATGACCCCATGTGAGAGAAATGCACTTGGAGGACTCTGCATCTGCCTATTTCAGAGACACTGTCTTCCTCCATCATGGAGGACATCTATTCTATTTCAAGTTAACGAGGCTTAATTCCACTTCCATGGGCAATTGGCAAGAATAAATTAGCCACTTCATTGAGAATTTTCTGTAACAAAACTCTTTGTGGTTGGAGCCCACATCACAAATTTAGGTACTTTCTGAGGATGTGCAAATAAATCTATCAGGATAATTTCTGAAGGTTATTTGTTTAACATTACATCACAACTTCTGGCTAAATTCCTTATACTTGTAGACTTCCTGTCATATATTATTTTTCTCCTCCAATGCACTTTAATGAAATCATTTAATTCTACATGCAAGGCATTTGACCAAGACTAAAGGCAAATATCCTTGCAAATATTTTATATATTGGGAACATAATAGCTTAAGAAACAAATATGATGGCAGAGTGTGGTTTGCCTTCTGTTGTATGTACTTAAACTGTCAAGCCAAATATAACAGAATATTCCAGTCTAGGTGGTATCAAAGGTAACACTCCCTCACCCTCACCTCCTGCTTTAGAAGAGCTTGAAAAAGAGTGAATGACTTCAAAATAAATTAGAAAAACACTGGCAGCAATATGGGTAGCATCAAAAGGAGTCCAACTCATGTAATTTAGGGCAAGCAAATGAAACCATGTCAACCATATGTTAATAGTCTGCTAGTCTATGCAACCTGAGAAAATTTTCCACATCAGATTCTCTCCGTTAGCAAGTTTAAAGCCAAGGCAAATACGTACACTCGGCCTGATGGAATTCAGAAATGACAATTTTGCTGCAAGTTCTCTTAACTAGGTATGCATGATATGTTCTGAAGCAATGAGAATATTCATCTAGATTTACCACAAGGGAGTCCATGAGCTTATATTTGCCTCAGAAAATGAAGTTTCGACTTTCCAGATGAATAAATTAGACTGCAGATCACTATATTCATCCATATGGAAATAATTATAATACAGGCTTCCAATCTGAAAAAAGTGTTCAGCATTTTTCAAGGATGATAGACTATTATGGAATGTTTACAATTAGATAAACAAAAGCATAGGCAATAATAGTAAATGAAAACCAGGTATTTCAAACTTCAGCTGATATAAATGTTCTAAGGCTCTCAAAATACATTAAAATAATAGGCAGGCACTTGGGGAATAGTCAGAAACAAGAGAGCTACAGATGAACTGGTTTAGGAGACATTTTGCAGAACCCAAATGCCTTAGTTTCCTAAAGCTGCAACTCCAGAGTAAACAGAAAATGTGAAAAAGTGAGCATGCTTTCCTGCTGAAATTACAGAGGCAATTTAGTCAGCTAGAGAGGTATGAAACAGGCTTGAAAATCAGCCAGAAAACACATGTTCACATCACCGTCATTGCAAGGACTACTAGGAGAATTCTGCGTAGTGTAGACAACAATTATGTGGCTAATTCAAGAAGCAATTTTTATATTTAAAGTCTTAACTTAGAAACTAGGAATTTATCAAAAGTCATTACCTGGCAAGCATAAAATTAACAATCTCTTGAGACCTTCCCATAATAATACCGTTAATAACTAGTGCCTTTACTTTCTCATCATTTTGCCTTAGTATTCAGAGTATTTTAAACACTGGCATTTATACCTTTTATTAATTGTACTCAGTAAGCATTCTCTCAGATGTCCCTACATTATTTATATATTCAGCTTTACATAAGAGTAAGTATATAGTTATAAGACATATGTGCACACTTTTAAAAATAAGTTCTCAATATCAAAAGGAAGTCTGGCTTGGATGTTGACCAAGAAGGTTCATGCTTGAGGAATGTCAAAATCAAGGCTGAGGGATTTGTCTGGGATGGCCAGGCTCTGAAGAATAGACAGACTTGTGAGCATCTAGCAAGCAAATCAGGTTCATATGCACATTCCAGGAGAGGTGGATCCTATCAAAGGTGAACTAAGCCAAGGAGAGCAGCAAGGGGAAGTGTCAGAGGGAGGTGAAACACTGTGTCTGGGACACTAAGACCTGGCAGATGGCGCTTATGAGAGTGTGGGGTTCTAGGGCAGAATTCCAGGTCTGGGAGAAAGTGGAGCAGGTAAACAAGGCAGGGCAGACCATCGGGTAGTTTCAATTCTCTAACTGGAAGCCAGCCTGATTCTAGAACTGGAGTAGAAGAGGCATGGCAGAAGTTTTAACATTTTCAGACATTTTAGTGGGAGGAAGGACAGCCAACATGTTCACACTTCTTTTTAAGGTAGAAATAAGCAGGGCATAGAGATGCAACATAGAATCTTTTTTTTTTTTTTTTTTTTTTTGTCTTTTTAGGGCCGCGCACGCAGCATATGGAGATTCCAGGCTAGGGGTCGAATCAGAGCTGTAGCTGCCAGTCTACACCACAGCCACTGCAAAGCAGGATCCGAGCCATGTCTGTGACCTACACCACAGTCCATGGCAATGCCAGATCCTTAACCCACTGAGTGAGACCAGGGATCAAACCTGAGCCTCATAGACACTAATCAGATTCGTTTCCATTGAGCCACGAAGGGAATTCCAATGAATCTTTAATTTTCAAACAACTGGGGCAAAATTATAATCCACTTTAGCAATTCACTGAAAATAGCAAAAAAAAAAAAACAATGCCAACTTAAAACTCTTTGAGTCATTTGAATGAACTAAACTAGTTTAAAAGGAAACTTTCACTATCTTCATTATCTTAATTTTGGAAGAGGTACATAATCACACATACAATACAGCTTATTTTAGCTGAGCTATTGACTTAAATAACCAAGCCGTCATTCATTTGATTTAATAAAGTTCAGGAAAAAAAAATCTTGATTTTCATTACCAATTTCCTTTGCTCTATAAAAGGAAAGCCACCATCTCATTATAAACTTCGTATTTATTGGAAAGAACTTGGCTCATGGCTAGTTATCACTGGCATTAGACAGCACCATTTGTATTGTCTCGAAGGAAAAATCCAGGGCATTACCTCTGAAATTCAATTCACTGCAATAATTGCTGCATTTGCAAATTTGCCAGGCAGCCTAATGCAAAATATATCAATAAAGTTAGTAGAGTCTGGCAGTAAACAAACATATATTTAGATGTCACTAGGGTTAATAAGAAAATTTTCAGTTTATATGGAACACAAAACAAATGACAGGATTGTGCTGTTTGGGCAGATAACCTAGTAGAGCTACAAGTGGGTCAGAACAACCTTTCAATGAGCTGTACAAAATGTTCATGAAAGCAGAGAGATTATTTATAGAATGGTAAATTGTCCTCATATCATTTTACTAGTCACAGTTTATTATGTAAGAAGATATCAGCCATCTGTGCCTTCTATGGGAACACAAAAAACAATATCAAAAAAAAACTTTTATTTTTTTTTTAATTTTTTGCTTTTTAGGCCCACACCCACAGCATAAGGAAGTTCCCAGGCTAGGGATGGAATCAGAGCTGTAGCTGCTGGCCTACAACACAGCCGCAGCAATGCCAGATCTGAGCCACATCTGTGACATACACTGCAGCTCACGGCAACACTGGATCCTTATCCCACAGAGCAGGGACAGGGATCGAACCCATATCCTCATGGATACTACTAGCTGGGTTTGTTACCGCTGAGCCACGATGGGAACTCTCCCCTGAAATATTTTAGTTTAAGAACACAATTCCCACCACCACCACCACTCTAAGGAAGGTAATTCTGCTTCAAATGGAAATAATTTTACAGGAAATTTCCTTTTCTAGTATCACTGTTTGCAAGGGTCGGTGATGGCTCTGAAAGTATTCAGAGAATGTCAAAGTAAGGAAAATGAGAGCAGTAGGATAGAAATGAGTGCTGTTCTCATCCATGCCTGTGGACCCATGCAATTTCCTTCTCCTGGATCTTGGAATCACCCTGAGGGCCCTTACCAGCCATGGTTACTCCAAAGCTAGACCCAGGGAAGGCAGATTCAAATCAGAATTTTATTTCAGATCCTACCTCTTAATATATATATATATATATATATATATATATATATATATATCATATATCATATATCATATATCATATATATATATGACAGCGTTTATTTAGTGGCTCAATCGAAAAATGTGGCAATTTCTAATTTCTAACTTGTTCTAGGAAGAAATAACATGAGTAAACATATATCTCCTTAAAAAAATTCCCATAACTAAATCTCATTATAAACTAACCAGAAAGTGCAATAGGGAAATACTGTAATTATGTTCAAAGCTGAAAATTTCACAAAGGAGAAGACTCTATGGATAATGTCTCCTGGATTTCAAATTCCAATGCACCAATTATTCTGTTGATGTTCTTATACATTATAAATGTTGATATTTTTAATACCAACAGTCAATATCACAGTCAGATCCTAAGGATTTTCCAGTTTAGGAGTCACACATATAAAGATTTAATAACAGCTATCAAGTAATGTTTGAGTCAAATAAAACATTATAATTGCTATTACATTTATCGGCCCCCAAAAACAAAATAAAAAATAATCTGAAGATTTGTATTATATAGAAAAATAGGATATTATATAGAATATTATATATTATAGGATATTATATAGAAACTAGGATATACTGTAGAAAGAAAAGTCCCTCTCTATAATCGTGTTGTTTTAGTATACAATTATGTATAAAGATTTCCATATTTTAAACTTCAATTACATACCAAAACATCAACTTCCCAAATAATCAGCTAGAGTAATAAAACAGTTCAGCATACTCTGGGTTAAAGGAAGGCCAGAACACCATGGCAGCATATTACCAGAAAATGATTGCTTATTTAATGCTAGTTCTGAATTCATCAAGAAGGGACCATTTGCTGGATTAAAATTATAATTTTTGAATCAAAAGCTTCTTTGTAAAGTGGTCTAATACCTTTCGGTCTCTCTTTCCCAAGCTCCAGGAAGTCATGGCACATGATTTTTAAACAAAGCCTTTGCTCTCTGCTATTAATCCTTTCTGAGTAAGCAAATAAGTAATCCTTTTCATTGCCTGGGCTGATATACATACCCTGTTGGTGAGACATCAGATAGTCCCCTGCCGACGGCAGGAGAATCATTTCCACGGCAGGGAGACGTGCAGGATAAACATCTCCATATAGGATGTCATGGCTGAATTAAAAAGCACTGTTCTAGGAGCAGAGATGGATTATTATTTTATTGCATTATAATCCATGGCATCATTAACGTGGATGGCATGTTCATCTACTCATCTCTTGAGCTGCAGTGGTGTGCAGGTAACTAGTGTCCACTTACACATGCTCCTTGATCATGAAGAGAAAATGCAGCTGGATACAACTCTTAGCATGACATACTATGTCTGCCATAAAGTGCTGGAACTTTGTCACATTCTCTAAGTGAAGCCATTTAACTTAATCTCTTTCAACCTTTAGCCCCAGTGCTGAACATATTTATTTTCTTTGACCTCCTCCATTGTGGGACTTCTGGCCATTTATTCCTTTAGTTGATATTTTTTTATCTCAAAGAGCTCAGTGGGATTTTAGAAATTGAATTTTTAAACTTGAATGTGTAGTATCAACAGCTCTTAGAAAATTTTTTTAAAAGATATACATATGCTTTAGCAATAAAATTAAAAACCATTTCCATGGTATACTGTCTTTCATTGCATATTGTTCCTTTATCCATCATGCAAGATAAAAACAATGACAAAACATTCTTTTTGTTCCTTTTTGAGATCCTGGGAAGCTGAATATCATCATGATTATCAGCAGCAGCACCACCATCAATGTCGTAGCTGATACTTATGGATTACATATTAATTGGCAAGCACTAGTTCAAGCCATGTGTGTGTTTGTACACAAATTATACATATATATGTATAAGTTATATATATATAATATACAAGTTATAATAACATACATTATATTATGTCAATATATATTTAATACACATTAAATCCCAATGACAATTCTGTGACATTGTTTCTATTATTCACCCTGTTGGTTTAAGGCTCTTTAGATAAATATAAACACATCACCAGAAGATTTCAGATGGACTTGAATTGTCATGATGTGTATAGATTTATTTACTTATTTTTAATTTTTTATCTTTTTAGGGCCACACCCACGGTATATGGAAGTTCCCAGGCAGGGGTCAAATCAGAGCTGTAGCTGCCAGCCTACACCATTGCCAGAGCAAGACCAGATCTGAGCTGTGTCTGCAACCTACACCACAGCTCACATCAATGCTGGATCTTTAACCCACTGAGTGAGGCCAGGGATGGAACTAGTATCCACATCCTCGTGGGTACTAGTTGGCTCCATTACAGATGAGCCATGATGGGAATTCGATTGTGTACAAATTTAAATAAAACAAGGAAGTCTGCTCTCAAGGTCTCAGAGGCCAGGCCAATTTTAAGGCATATGGCAAAATTAATTTTCATTGTCTAAAATTAGGACAATGACAAAATCAAAAAACTGTGAACACACTGACTCTCTCTCCTCTCCTGTGTGTGTCTCCTTTTCTGTTGGCTGCCCACAACTTAAGTTTAAATTGTATTTTTACGAATTTCATTGAATTTGAAAATTTACTCAAGTTACTGAATTATTTAATTATTTAGTTAGATTTAGTAAAAGATAAAAATATCTTATGAGGAAAAATGAAGTTTCCAAAGGGTATTTGAATGAATACAGGAATTAGCATGTCAGGCTGAGCAAGGACTGAAGTCCCATTTAAATAAGTTACCAAGTTTTTGAAATTTTGAAAAAGAAATTGTCATATTTCTCTGAGTTAACTCCCTCCTCTTTAAAAGGAACTTATTGTTATGTGAAGAAGTTAATTATTTTTAAATTTTAGTGGTAAATATTTCACTCTAGGAAAAAAGAAATTAAAATCAGTCAGGATAGAAGAATTTTAAAAATTCACAGAATTTAATAATTCCTCAAAAACTACTGATTAATAATGCTTTGTTTTTGAAAAACCTAATCTACATTTGACTCAAGATATTTCTTCAAAGAGTTGTAAACTTAAAAAAATAAATCAAGGATTAAGTTATAAATTGTAGGAAATTCTGAGCACCTATACCTATAAGCTTGAATGAGAAAAAGTCCACAAAAATGCTGGACTGCATTTCCACTCCAGTGCCTGGAAGAGCAGGGATTCCACAACTTAGTTCGTAGGAACTGAATAAAACTTAAAGAATATTTTTATCTTTTTTTTTACTGTTTTATACTATGAAAATAAAACATGGTAGAAATAAAAAGGCATAACCATACCAACCCATACCCACATTACAATTTGCACATTCCTCTTATATAACTCTATAGGGATCCTGCAGGGCGATAAGAAGACCTGAGGTCCTTACATTCATTTTGTTACTAACAGGGCTGCACTTCACAGTGTCTCAAGAATAATTTTCCCAAAACCCCAGAGGAGGAAAATGCCAGAACCCAGGCCTACAAACATCCTCTCCACTCTATAATGCTCTTCCTCCACAAGGATTCTCCTTTGCAGAAAATCCTCAGTGCTGTCATTTAGCAATTACTTAGTAGATACCTATTAAATATAAAGCATGACTTTAGCCCTTGAAGAGAATGTAGAGCCCAAGGCATTGTTCTGCCTTCAAGGAGCTTAAAATTTAATAGACTCTGAAACCCTAAGTACATTTTAAATTCCTGTAGTACCAATAATATAATTAATTTATTATGTGTATGCCATCAATGTTTTTTAAATCATTCATATTATATGAGCAACATTTCCCTCTCACTCAAGACAAAATAAAGAAATAGAAGCTGAAGAGAAAGGTGTGTCTGTATAATGAGGGCTGCAGCAAAGGTGAATTCTATGAAACCAAAAGTAGCTATTGTCAAATAATGTGTGTTTGTTACAGCAACACCAACTGATCAGGTTGCTCAATATCTTCTCTTTCAAAAGGAAAGTGTCTAACATGACAAAAACACTTTCAGCTCAAATAGACATATTTTGTTCACATGATGGGGTAGGATTTATTTGAAAAATCTATTTTTGCTGAAGAAAATCCAGGGAAGTTTACTGTTTTTAGTTGTTTCATCTATAGAATCTTGATTTTGTTGATTCCTTAGGAGCAGACACACTATCTTCCACTTAGTCTCCAATCATTCATTCAACAAGTACTTACTGAATCAGTACTATTCCAGGCACTGGAGGATCAGCAGTAAACAAGCCAGACAAGTTCCTGCCCTCACACTGGGGTGCAGGAGACACAACTTAAATATACATGATGTCAACTGTTATGAAGAACAGAACAGAATAAGGGGGTTGAGAGTGTTGGGGTGGGGCTGTTTTATATGAAGTCTTCTCTGTGTAGATGGTATCTGAATAGAGAAAAGACGAAAGTTCTGGGTAATATCTTGAAAGTAGAGCCAACAGAATTTGCTGGTGCTTATGGGGGTAAGAAAAAGAGAAAAGTGAAGGATGAATCCAAGGTTTGGGACCTGAGAAACTGGTAGATTGGAGATGCCATTAACAGAGGAAGAGCAGGTTCATGGTTGGCAGTGCATGGGAAGCTTGGAACATAAGTTCAATTTTGGATATTTTATTGTTGAGATGTCTGTTGAACATCCAAGTAAAAATACCTACTGTGCACTGGTTTATCTGAACCTAGAGTTTAGTTGGAGTTTGGGGCTAGCAATATACATCAACATGTCCACAGTATTTAGTCAGAAGGTTGGAGGAAATCACTCAAAGGGTGGAAGTACATGGGAAGAAAAAAGGCACGGAGATCAAATCCTCAAGTACTCCAAAGATGACAAGTTTGGAAGACAAGATAAGACCAACAACAAAGAGACACTACTGCAGAACTATTAGCTTGGTTATTACTTTTTTAAAAGAAAATAACAAGTGTTGGGAATGAAGGAATCAGAACCCTTGTGCTGGTCAGAACGTAAAATGATGCAGCAGATGCTATGGAAAACAGTTTGATGCCTTCTCTAAAAGCTAACACAGAATTATTATATGAGCCATCAATTCTACTTTTGAGTATATATCCTCAAAAGATTTGATAACAGAGAATCAAACAGATATTTGTATACTCAGGTTTATAGTAGCATTTTTCACAGCACCAAAAAGTAGACACAATCCCCAAATGTCTATCAAGGGATGAATAAGCAAAACATGCTTTATACATACAAAGGAATATTATTCAGCCATAAAGAGGAATTAAGTCCTGATATGTGCTACCACATGGATGAACCTTATAAACATTACACTAGGTGAATAATCCAGAATTAAGAGGACAAATACAATCATTATTACATTTATATGAGGTATCTAGGATAAGCAAATTCATAGAGACAGAAAATAGAATAGATGTTACCAGGGACTGGAGGAGGGGAAAATACGGGATTATGGCTTAATGGTTACAGAATTTCAATTTTAGGTTATGGAAAACTCTGGAAGCAGATAATGGTGATGATTATACAACATTGCAAATGAATTTCATGCCACTGAATTGTACACTTAAAAATGGTTAACATGGCAAACTTCACGTTATACATATTTTACCACAATAGGAAAATTAAAAATAAAGAACCACGAGATGAGATTAAGGAAGAGTGGCTAATGAGGTAGGAAGAGAAGCAAGAGAGAGTGGAGGCCAAGCAAAGAAGGTGTTTCTTTTCTTTTCTTTTGCCTTTTGTCATTTTAGGGCCGCACCCGCGGGATGTGGAGGTTCCCAGGCTAGGGGTCTAACAGGAGCTGTAGCCACTGGCCTATGCTGCAGCGACAGCAACGCCAGATCTGAGCTGTGTCTGCAACCTACACCACAGCTCACGGCAACACCGGATCCTTAACCCACTGAGCAAGGCCAGGGAGCGAACCGGCAACCTCATGGTTCCTAGTCGGATTCGTTAACCACTACGCCACGACGGGAACTCCCAAAGAAGGTGTTTCTTAAAGAAGGAAATAGTCTTAAGGGTTACAGGCTACTGGGGGGTTGAGTGGGATGACTAAGGAATGATGGTAGAAGTGGGTGGACGGCTCATGAAAACTTATACTTTTAACCCAATTAAGAGTCCTTGTCCTTGGAAGTTACATTCAATTTCTACTAACCAATGTTATCAGCACAAAACCTGACATTGCTGAACCATGGTAAGAGTTATCATTAACCATGGCAGAATAAAAGAAAGTGCAAGTCAAGAGAGAAAGAAAAGAGGGAGAGAGAAGCACTCAAAAATATTGTAGCAGACACCATTTTTTTACTTGGCCTAACATTCATGCTTTTATTCCCTGACCTCCAAAGTATGAAATTAATCTATTTTAAAAGAAAATAGGGGACAGGGTGCTGATTGAAACTAATCAATCAAGTTGGGAGGTGATTAATAGAAGGCAGTCTTGTGTGTGCTGCAGGCGTATCTACAATGCAGGTTGAGAAGTGGTCGTTTTATAGTTCATTACATATCTGGGTGATGTTATTTATTGTTTACTTAAGCAACAGCGATTGAAGCACAGACCAATTCCTGGGAATTAATGACCCACTGGGAGAGTCCATTACCTCTGGACATTAACCTCAGTCAGTTCACAGTTTTTCCAGGAAAATGCCTTTGAAGAACTATTCATTCTCCATCCCTCATCACTACATTTGAAAACAATATTTTAAATATTCCTTAGTGTAAGGTCACTGAACTACACTAACAGTTCTACTTTTGAAAGCAATTGTTTCTTTAGGATAATGTGGGGATGACTACAAAGACCACTTCTTGAACACCTTCTGAGTTTATTCTACTGTACACTGCAACCTATGGAACAAAATTTTAAAAAAAGAGAGTTAAAACTCTTGTCAAATGTTTCAATAGTCCTAGTTTTAAATTTTAACATTTTAATTGAAGTATTTTCAGGGTTTGAAGACTCCCAAATATCTGCAAACCAGAGTTTTAAAGTGTGAAGGAACTCACAATTCTAACACTTTCTCTTGGTAAGAGGGCAAAGGAAAAAGATAAAGGAAAAGGTAGCAAAAAGAATTAATGTGATTAAAATACTAGCCCAATTATTAGTACTTTATGTTTATAAATTTGAAATTCCACCTCCCCGTTACATTTTCCAAAGCAATAAATAATCAGTATTTACTAAGGAAGGCATAATCCTGATCGTTACCAAGACAACAGTCCAGAGAACGTGAAAGCTGAACAAAACCTCAGTCATCTCCAAAGCCAGGACAGGTAATGCCACTGGCTTCAGGACAGAGAGAACTCAAGTCTTCTTAACTCTACTTGAGAGTTACTTTTACCCCACCTTTACTGCTACCGTTTAACAATAACAACAGTCATAATAATATATGTATATGTGTACTTACTACGTGCCAAGTATTCTTCTAAGAACTAAACACATGTTGACTTGTTTAATCTTCACCATTACATGTCTAGGTACTGCTATTATTATCATCCCCATTTCATAGATGAGGAATACTGAGGCACAGAGACATGAAACAACTTCCCCAGTGTTATCCAGCTGGTAAATGGAAAAAGCAATGTCTAAACCTTCAGAAGCAATGTCTTCATAAGAAGAGGAAATCTGGAAACACAGACACTAGGGATGCGTGTGCACAGAAGAAAGACCATGTGAGGAGACAGCCAGAAGGTGACCGCCTGCAAGCCAAAGAGACAGTTCTCAGAAGAAATCAAAGTTGATGACACCTTGATCTTGAACTGCCCAGACTTCAGAACTGTGAGAAAATAAAATTCTGCTGTTTAAGCCACCCAGGCTGTGCTATTTTGTTATGGTAATATTAGCCAACTAATATAGACACCAAATTTAATAGTCCCAAAGTTTGTTTTAATGTTTATCCAGAGCTTAAGCACTTAAATGTGAAATATTTCAAAATACTTTGCAATGTCACCATCTAGGATGAAGATTCTTTCCTATCCTTTCTTGAAGTTCTGAGCACCCCATATGTCCACTTGACTTCTAAAACTTTTAGGGGTGCCTCCTGTTTCATTTGACGTAGACTCACTTTTCCCCTCAGGAAGATTTTTAAATTAAATATCTTCCTAAGTTATCTGGAGTATTCCCAAATAATGCATTTGACATTTCAATGCAAATTGCAAGTGAATATTTAGTAGCAGATCTCATATCCTGGAACTCAATTACTGTCCCATGAAGGAGAAGGAAAGGAGATCTATGATGTCTGAGACTCATTATGAAATAAGATTGGAATTAACTCCATATATACATATACATATACATATATATACATAATATTTTTGGTGATAACAGAGTATGTAGACTCACCTTTTCAGAACAAATCTCTGAATCATCTAAATCAAATTTAATTCTTTTCAAAAAACACTTATCAAGAACGTAATAAGTGCTAGGAACAGACATACGATAATTTAATGTAGACACTGTGACATTGCAGGCATTTGGATTCAGCAAATTTGCACTGGAGTCATTTTAATTAAGAATAGAATACTGCTTTTTTTTTTTTTAATAAGTTCACCTTTGGAGTAGAGACTCCATCTTTACCTTTCCCTTTTGATGAACATAAGGGTAAGGACAAAGCCACAAGGACCACAGGGATGGGGTGCATTTGGGTGTGGGACTGTTTGCAAAGGGGTGCAATTCAGGATTCACATCAGACTTGCTCTTCCACTTATTTTTTGGTGATGAAACACTTTGTATTTTGACTCGACCCTGTCAAAACCAATCAAATCAGAATGCCCCACTGAGGCCAGGCCCCATGTTACCCTGGAAATACAACCATGAATAACACTGACTCTACTACTAAGAGACTTAGAATCCGAAAGATGCTGTCTTTCACGTGATGAGAACAAACTGCATTCCAATTAGAGGAGGGAAAAAAAAGAAGAGGCATGAGGAGACAGAAAGGTACTTTGTAAGCAATGATTACTAGCACGCTCATTACTTTTTATAGCCAGATTAGAGGGCTGCCACTCTGGGGAAAGGGAAGAAAGTGAGGGATAGGGCAGAAAGGAGGAACCAGAGTCACATAAGCTGAGCTTTATCAGCGGTAGGCTGGGTCACTGTCATATCCACTGCTTATCCTGAAGTCACAAGATGGCAAAGACCACCAAGAGCAACCTTGAGAGCCAACGTGGACCTCTTTAAGGAAATGTTTTTCACCAAGTGACCATAAACAGCAGCCTTTAAGCCTCAACCTACCTTTTTATTTTTGTCACCTTTTTAGGGTCCCACCATTCAGAAGCCCTGATTTATCCTCAAGGCATTTGCCTATAAAAATGTCATGGTGGAGTTCCCACTGTGTCAGTGGGTTAAGAGCCCAACATAATGTCCGTGAGGATGTTGGTTCGATCCCTGGCCTTGCTCAGTGGGTTAAGGTGTCAGCACTGCCACAAGCTTCAGCATATGTTACAGATGTGTCTTGGATCCCGTGTTGCTATGGCTGTGGTATAGGTCTCAGCTGCAGTTCTGATTTGATCCCTGACCCAGGAACTTCCATATAACAGAGGTGTGGTTGTAAAAAGAAAAAAAAAAAAAGTCATAGTAACAAACTGGTCAGCAACATTTGCTTCCAAGAAAGAGTTTTTACCACCCCCCTCTTTTGGCCGCCTTGCAGCATATGGAGTTCCTGGGCCAGGGCTGAGCCTCAGTTGTGACCTACATTGCAGCTGCAGCAAGGACAAATCCTTTAACCCATTGTACCAGGCTGGGGATCGAACCTGCGTCACAATGCTACAGAGATGCTTTCGATCCATTGCACCATAGTGGGACTCCAAGAATTGTTATTTTATATAATTTAAATATTTTAGCAAGGTCATTCTCCCTGTTCTATAAGTCTATGGTGACTCTCGGTTGCCTGAGGATTTATGATCCATGTTTTTATAATATCTGAGGAGTGAACTTGACTTCAGCAGCAATCATTAATGAACTGTTGGCACTGTTTCCTTCTGTCAGGCTGGACACCAGCTACTAAATCTTGAACACCTCCTCCCAGACCATTCGGTTGCCCAAGGTCTGAAATTTATGTTTTAAGAGATGTTTATTTCTCAAGATGAACTGTAAAATAAACATCCAAAAGGACCACGATAATAACTATTTTTTATAAAAGCAAACCATCTTAGAATTGAGTCTCTTAACTTTTCTTACAGTGTAGTCTGTTTGAATCAACTCCATTCATAAAAATAATGATCAAAGCCCCAAACTCCTCAAAGTACTCAATAAATTAGATTTACTTATAAATCCAAAGTACTCAAAAATCTTCATGGCAGCCCCTTTTCATACCAGAGTTAAGATTAACACTGCCCAAAGAACGGTGCATAAAATCATCTCAGTTTTATGGTTGACCCAATTAGTCAATTCATGGTAAAAGACTCAGATTTCCTGAGTCTGCACCTGAATCATGCTGATACTCATAATTTAGTATGGACTTAACAGCAGAAATCGTCCCTTTGAGCAACTCTGCGACTGAGATGCTTAATCTCTTTCCATACGTGAGAAAGGAGGTCCTCCTTTGCTGCACAGACTTCAATCTAAACTGAGGGTAGATCTTTTTTTAAAAAAATTTATGTACCGTCAATACTAATGTAAGGCAGCAGGGACCAAGATAACCTCAAAAGACAGCTAATCCGAAATGTGTTTAGCTTTGGCTAAATGGAGATTTAAAAAGGATAAACTGGGAGCTGATCTGATCATAACCCTCAGCTATATACCCCAGCATTTCTTTTTCAATCTTAAAAATCATCCCTTGGTTCCAACTAAGAAACTAAAGTAAAGCCAGTGAACATTCAGCCTGTTCCCAAGGAGCGTATCATTCTACAGCCGAAATGAAGGATGCTGATCAATGACACCAGGTGTTAGTGACTGCAAGGGTTTCTGGGCCTCCAGTGTCACAGTATTCATCACACTCTATGCCGTTTCAAACTCTCAGTACAATTTACTCTTCTGTGACATTTTAAGTAGACTGAAGGTTGAGAAAGTATAATTTCCATTTCTAAAGAGTAAGGCCAAAACAGACATGTAAGTGGCTCATGGCAAAACTGGATCCTAATTTCTGGCCAGATGTCACAGATCCATTCTAAACCCATAACCTCCTAAGCAGGGCAAAGAGAAATTTTCCAATAGTAAGTGAAAGGCTATCAACACATCAAATTGTGTCAATGTTAAGGTTTAAGCCTTCGAACATGTTACTCACATACAACTTAAAAGGTTATGATGATGCTTTCTTCTAACAATGGAAAATAAATATGTACAAATTATTATAATTTATTAACCCTATTTTCTCTTCCAAAAGTAAGGCAGCAGAGGACAGTGATATTATTCCTGATTCCATTATTACTGAATAATAAAGTGATTTCATGTGTGCTTGGGATAGGACCAGAGTGGGAGAAACCAAGCACAGGGAAAAAAAAATAACTGAATGAAATGCCTTGTAAAAAGCTTCAATTTTATACCACTATGTTTATATGCAAGATGGAACAGGAAGATAAAAAAAGATGGTAAGGAATTGAAATGTAGGAAGTTAATGATATTTAAATAAAATAATGGAGTTTCATTGTTCGGAAGTGGCCTGAGATCATTTGATACATTGTGACCCTGACTTTTTTCAGGCTAATCCATAATAACGGCTCACAATTAATGACCCCGATAAAGGGCCAGACCCAGTTTCTGTGCATAACGTGTCTGAATTCATGTCATTTTCCCAAAGACTCATGAGGCAGTCAGTACTACTCTTCCTCCTAGATAAAGATGAGTTCAGCGGCCTGGCACATTTAAATGACTTGCCCCCAAATGACCCAGCTAAGAAGATGTGGAACCGGGATCAGAACCCAGTCTGACTTCAAAGCCTCTTATTAACTTCCAATGACGGGCATTTCCCAATTGATTCATTTGGGACAAAATCGACTACTTCTGGGCATGCATGACACAGGATTTTCGGGGTTTTTTTTAACCATTGTTAATCTCTAACACATGAGCAGATTATCATGGAGAAAAATAATGGGAGAAAGAAGTTTAAAAGCTTCTCAACAGCGTTTAGCACCAAGTGCAAGGAGATTGATTTCGTGAAAGGCCATGTGGTTCCCACCATACAACTGGTAGCACATATTTTCTTTGAAGCCAGTGAGTACCTGGAAATGGATATGCTTAGTTAAAGCATGGTGGATAAGACCCCATGCTCTTATCAGAACAGAAATCAAACCTTGCCTTAAACCATGACCATTTTCTAGGTTTGCCCATGACCAATGGATTTAATTTCTCCTAGTCCCAGTTTCTGTCTTGGTAAAATGGAGATAATGATACCCACTTCAATGGCTGGTGGGGTGAATAACTGAAATAATAGAGTAAAAATCATTTGGCACACTGCTTGATGCAAAGCAAGGGTTCAGCTGAATCTTGCTATTGTTGTTATTATTATTTCCACTATTTCTCTTTGAACATCTGTCAACGTCGAATAAACTAAAGGTACCAGGATACCTAGCTGATACATACCATCAACAAAAATGGCCTTATATTTAACAATTTGTTTCCATAAGCTAAAAAAATGTATTTCTGAATTTAATCTTAAATTAATTGTTAATTTCATCAATGTTGATATTTGCACATAGCTAAAATCAATTATTGTTAAATGGCTTAAAACAAGAACTTTACTCTCCCCTACTATGCCCACTTGCCTCCACCAGTTCTAAAGGTTTTAGCTTTCTCCTGTGCCACTGACCTCCATTTTTCTAAGTAACATGCTTGTGCTTCTATTTGTAATCTATCAATTTTAGATAGTGAAAGCCATGTGTCCCACCCAGGCTCTTCCTTTTGGACGAAGGCACTCACTGTCCCAGCTGCAGTGAATGTGGTGACTCTTGACTCTCCGCTGAGTCTGAGACTGGCCATCAGTTCTAAAGGGCCACCTTTCCCAAGGTCACCACTGACCCCTCCACCCTAAGCTCAGCCTCTGCTATAAAAGAATACCATAGACTTTGTGGCCTAAACCACAGTCATAAATTTCTCACAGTCCAAGATCAAGGGGGCAGCAGATTCAGTCCCTGGTGAGAGCTCTTCCTGGTTTGCAGAGGGCCACCTTTCCCCTGGACCTTCATGTGCTAAAAAGATAGGGATCCTGTGTCTCCTCCTCTTTCTATAAGAGCATCAAATCCATCATGAGGGCTGTACCCTCCTTTCCTCATCTAAACCTAATTATCTCCCAAAGACCCAACTCTTAACACCACGGCATCTGGGATTAGGGCTTTTTTAACATATGAATTTTCGTGGGGACACAAACATTCAGTCCACAGCACCCCGTTGCAGCTGCTCATCTCCAATGATGGGTAGATTCTAAGGGGATAATGACCTGGTCCCCTGGAATTAAGGCAGTACGCTCTGAGGGGGGCATCTCAGCTCCAGAGTGAAATCTTTGTCATAACTTCATCACCATCACAATTCAGCTCCCCATTTCTGGCCAGTCTTGCTTCCTCCAGTCCTCAAGGGTTGATCCCAAGGACACTCCTCAGTAAACTGCCCGCACAGAATGTGCTCACCAGGGAACCTAAGTGTAGACTTCCTCGCATGGTACTTCCTTTCCTCTAACCCTCTCAAAGTAGTTATATTACGACTTTTGGTTAAATCAATAGCCAGTGTTTACAACATCATGACAATAAAATACTGCTCACTGCTGAGTCAAAGAGCATCTCTTTGATCACCATGGCTTTCTCATATGCTTTTGTCTTGTCTTGGAATTAATAAAGCTATTGCTTGTTCATCTGCTTAGCTTCTACATTCTCTGCTTTCTTCCCATGTGTCAATGGATCTATAAAATGCTTCTCCATACAGTTTTTAGATATTATACATAATAAGTAATCTAATAGCTCTGCTTGGTTCTCAAACACTTTCCTCCTGCAGCCCTTCACTTTCCTGCTCCAATTTGGCAATGATCAGAGTGATGCTATCAAACCACTGAGTAACCAAAGAGAAGTTCAAAGTCCAATCTCAACATCAAAGGCAATCAGCAAATAACTGAATGGACATGGTTACATGATTGAATTGTATCATGTACAAGACCTGTAAACAGAAAATAAGAAACTAGGAGAATAAAGTAGAGCCTTTCTTTTAAAATTCTGCTCCAAATAGTTCCTCTGTGATTTTATACGTAAGAAAAATGGGTGAGAGAAAATTCAAATGAAGGGACTCAAGACTATGGGATGTGTGGGAGACACAAGTCATTTCTGGTAGAGTTACTGCTCTGCCAGGCATAATGACTTCTATAAATTATTGAAACTTCCAGCCTTGTAGTAATGATTCGGTAATAAGTCCAAATGCATTGGGGCATGAGAGAACATCAAAATATTACACTGAGTGTTAAATGTTATCGTCTGGTCTGGAAAGTATTTCAGTAAATAACATCTGGTGAAAATAATTATCCCACATTTAAGTTGAAAAATGATGAGATATTTTGGAGAAGGTTAAATATAAACTTCATATTTATTTATCAGAAGAATTCAGGAATAATCTTAAAAGTGGGATACTTCTACATGTGGTATGATGAAGGGCAGACCCCATCTCTGGCTTCTGACTTGTCAGGTTTATGTCTTCATTTTATGACACTGGTATGAAACCTGATCTGAGAGCTAAGATAATACATGTACTTTGGAACTTGGGATATTTACAGTCAGAAATTTGCAGCTTCATCCATAAATACCAGTTAACATACCTGAGTTATTTATGACATATGTTCCTAGTTTGCATTGTAAACTAGTATCACATTTTCTTACCCTTAAGCTACCTGCCCACTGGGGACTTGAAGGCCTTCTGAATAAAAGCAGTCAAATGAACATCTCTCAAAAATAAAATAAAGTCCTGTGTGTGTGTGTGTGTGTGCATGTGTTCATAAGCGTATCCAAGTGTGCGTGCACACACGTGTGTGTGTGTGTGTGTGTGCGCGCACGCCAAGGACCAGGGTGGGGCAAGTGAAGTACTCATTTCAGGTGAAAATCTAAATGGATGCCCCCAAATCTCAGTAATCATAATAAATAATATTTTCATGTCATATTTTAAAAATCAGTATTCAAGCAGAAACATCTACATGGTACAACTAAAGATAATTGGGGGGGGGGGCAGATAGGATCCTGAAAGGATATTAGGCAAAAAACAAAGAAGTGTAAATAAAGTACAGACCTTAGCTAATAAAAAAAAAATACACAGTAAAAATAGTCAAAATTTTAAATAAAGACAACTATAGAACTGATTTTTGTTTTTGCATCAAACTCAAACCTTGGCATGTCACTGGTGTGTGCCTACGTATTACTTATCAATTATGTCATGCATTCAGAAATAAACAAAAAGGTAGTCAGATGATGACGAATACCTGTATGATATAAAAGTTAATAAACAGTACCAATGAATACTATTATTTACCTAAATACTTTATAAAGGAGTTTCCCAGTGGTCTAGTAGTTAAGGATCAGGCAAGGGCATGGCTGTAGCTCGGGTTAGATACCTGACCTAGGGAACTTCTTCATGCTGCAGGCATGGCCAAAAATACATAGATACATACATACATACATAGTTTGTAAACTCCTTAGCTACAGCCCAAATTCCCTGAACATAGGAAATATATTTCACTGTATCCATTATATTACCTAAAACTTCAGTATTTTACATGAACTATTAAATAATATTTGGACTGATATGAGACTAGGGAGGGTTGGGGGTAAAGCAGTAAACCAGAAATAAGGAGCCCTGAGTTCTAGTTCTGGTTTCACCACTGACCAGGGGAAGGCTCTTAATCTCACTGGGACTAAAGACTCTCATTGGTTCAGCTGATCAAATTGCATGATCTCTACGGCTCCACTACTCTAAGGGTTTACAGCTTTTTGATTTTTAACTTTACTTTTCAGTTAAGAACAATTAATTAAGAAACCCCTATTAAATAAAGTATTAAACATAGAAGAATTGGCTTTCTCACTGTTATTCACTCGACATCATCAAAAATAGAATTAAAGGCTATAGATTATCACAGAATTCGTGAGCTCTTGGTGGACAAAAAGCTGAACATTGTGGCTATACACTGGAGATCTTGAAAGACCAGAATACCAACAGCAGAAATGGATGGCTATATCCTTGGGAAATACATGCTGTAAATGGAATTTCCTATTAAGAAGTAAAAAAGCAGTTATTTTATTACTAAGCAGTCCATAAAAGTCTAGTTTTAAACCTGTGACTGACCTGACATAAATAGCCTTATGGAATCTAACACATTTGTAACAATTATTTTATAGGAAAAATTACTTAAATTCTAGAACTACCATATAAGTTTTATGATATAACCATATTCTACAACTTACATTAAAATTAAATACAGGTGATTTTCTAGAGATAATTCTATGCTGTATGACAAAATGTTACAAAAATTGTCCTGCTTTATCCAAAAATAATTTCTTGTTTTACACACTCAGGTCTCTAATTTTAACAATGCCATATTGGGCAATAAAATCCTCATTTCTGGATTTCACAATGTAAGAAAATAAGTGATAATCCATCCCATATCTCACTTCTAGTAAGCAAGTCATTACATTTAAAATAGTTAACATAACATACAATAGTATGTCAGACCCTCTAGGATATACATTATCACTTGAGTGTTTTGTGGAGATGGAAGATACTAAGGTTGAAATTAAGTGAAAAGTTTGAGTCAAAAATGATGTTTTAAATAAATGAACCTCCCCCAAAAGACAAAAAACAAAAGTTCTAAGGACTTTATTTAGATAATTGTTAAGAAATTGTTTATATCTAGAATTGTTTAACGTAAACTGCTAAAGGGGTTTTCAATGTACTTCACTTTTTTCCTGTAAGGAGGATAAATATTATCTTTATACTTTATATGAATTCAAAACAACTTGTCAAACCAACTCCTTTCCTTCCTCAAACAGAAAGGTAACTGTATCTGCCTATTAAAATTTTTTTCCCACTATTTCTGATTGAATAGAAGCCAAAAGAAAGCTCTAGAAATTGTAGATCTACAGAAGCCGAAGATCAATGCAGAGGTTTAAGCAAAGCAAAGATAGCAGTTTAGCTAAAGCCAAACATTCCCAAATCATTTTAGGTACTGACATACTGTCTGTTTTCCTACAGTCATGTGACTTTGTAAATATTGAGAAACAATCACTGAAATTCAACATCGGTCTTTCTGATATTGTAAAAATGAACTCCCTTCTTCATGTGTGTTCCTCGCTATAGTTCAGTGCAATGCCCTAAAAGAGAGAGGCTGTATTAAGCTACCTGTGAGCTATTAAAATGCAGCTAGTTAGTTCCATGCTCTAGAGACTCAAAAGCAATGGTTCTGCCTCATATAGATTTACTGAATTTGTTAATTCCTGTTACGCTTTTTAAAAGTTTCTACATTACCAAATAAGGTATCTTTATCAAAAAATAGCAATAAATAAATAAATAAATAACAGGATAAATCCCATTAGCTTCTGGATTGCTGTGGCAGCTTTAAGTATGGTAAGCTTCATATGAAGCTATTGTAAGAGACATGCAAACTTACACCTTAACTGTCTACCACTACTAAACAGATGGCAGTGGAAGAGAGACCTGTCATTTAAATGAGTTACCATTTTCATCAATATGCTCACTGATTACCTAACAAAGCTAAGCTATATCTGAGTCATTACTTTCCGGCCAGAGATGTAAAAAATGATCCATTAATCTACGTAGCTATACATCCAGTTCCTTTTTCTAATTCTGTGTGTTTACCTGAAAAGCTGAACTGTGTCATTTGTTCTTGAGCCATTTAGAAAGATTAGATATGGTTCTGTTTATTTTTCTCCAATTTTGAGCTATATTTCACCCGATGCATTCATAGGGGAAAAAAAAACAGAAATGGAATTTTCCACGAGGTTGTATTCTATTCAGGAAGAATGATGCTTTAAGAATCCACATATTCTGTACGGTATTAGAAAAAAAATGAAATTGCATTTGAGTTTGTTTTCCCAAACTCCATTTGTGTTTTGGTGCTAAAGAAAGATCATACCGAGGTCTTGGAAATAATCCATATGGAATACACTCATTACTCCATTTTGAAAATATACTGCCAAACGGTGACTTCCCTTCACTGACCACAGATAATTCCCCATTACCCCTGCCTTGGGAACCTAGACTTTGGGAAAGGGCTATTTATTCTGAGAGTTGGCAGTTGCATCTTTGGTAAAAAATTAAAAACCAAACACACACACACACACTGCCAACAAAGACAAAAGCTTTTTCTTTTGACATATTAATGCTATTAGACCATTGTCAAAACCAAACAAGAACTACTGGCCAAAAAGAGTATGTCCTGGCCTGCACTGAGACACAGCTGCAATTCAGTTGGCCATGATAGGCCCCATCTGTAAGAATTGGAAGCTTGGTGACCCTGGCCAGTCTGAAGCTTATTTAAAGAAGCCTGAGAAAGCTAGGCAGACAGATGGTAAAGCAGTACAATAATGAAGGAAATCTAGCTTGTGTTGATGCTTATTTTGCCTTCCAAGAGGATGCTGAAACTCCCAAATAACACTCCATAATGGGGCATCTATCACTCACAGGCATGCAAACATTTGTGCTCAAATCAACCACAAAACATCAGTTAAGGTGGTCATAAATTTCATTAAATGTAAACAGAACACAACATTCAGCTACTATGACTATGGGCATACACATTGCATAGAGCATTTATTAAGTAAGAGAAGATAATGTCATTGCCTTAGTCCCTACCTCTTTTTCTTATAAGGAGGTTTTTGTTGTTGTTTCTTTTGTTTTATTTTTGCTCTATGCCTTAGTTTCAGTGGAACTAAATATATTAGAAATAATGGGTTAAACCAAATGCAGATCAAACATCACTATGGCTTCTCTGAGTAACCCTAGAGGGAGAGAAGGAAACACTCAAGGAACTGAAAGGCGGCCAGCCTTCTGGGGAAGGGTTGTAGGAGGGGGCGACAGGAGGTCACGTCAGGTCACTTTATGGGGTTGGATATAAGCCTAACTGCAACTGGAAGGCACTGATGGGTTCTGACTGGGGGGATAACATGATTCCATTTACATCTTAAGACCTAGCCATCTACCTGCTGGATGGAGAAAGGATTGGAGGAGACTAGGAAAGCCAGTGATAGAAAAACAGATTAGGAGATGGTTGCATTTCACTGCAAAATGAACAGTCCACTCTGGGGCTGAAATATCACAACATTTGTAGCATAGTTAATAGGCTGGAGAGACAGGAGGGCACTAGGCTGGGTGACTGGCTCTCCCTGGCATGCCTCATTTCTTTATGAAGTTGCTTTTTATGCCTTAAATCTCAGTGCCATTATGATTTATGACTGCATGAAATCTTTTAAATTAAGATTTGTTTGATTGTCTGTTTCCATTAAGGTGACCATAATAGCAATTTTCCTTTTCCCAAACAAATGTTTTGCAGAGCGCTGCAACTCAGAGTCTATGTATGGATCATGACAGTGATTAATTTCTGTTGAGAAATTCTTTATTTTCTATAACTAATTTAAGATAGCTGCCACTTTTTAATAACTAAAGGATATAAATTCAGCAGGGTATTTTTCTTAGGTAATTGATATAACATCTTCATATTAGTGACTATAAATTATGGCTCTGTTACCCCATTCTGTCACCTAGCAAAGCTGCTTGAAGTATGTACATCCAGTCTGCTGCTGTGCAGTGGTGCATACAATTTCTCCCCAACTAAACAACGAATGATAGAGCCAAGCATGGTCTAAACCAATAATTTGGTTAGGATTTCATTCAGTTGAACAAAAAAGTCGCTGGTCTTAAAATGCTGCTTGGCTTGGTAATTTCTTTTAAGGTTAGTGTTTACCAATTTAAGTCACTCTAGGTAGAAAAAAACAATGGGGCCAGAAAAGGAGAGACTATCTAATTTTTACCAAAAAAAATGAGTTTCCCAAATGTCCCTATCAGCAAATAGGGAAATAAAATGTCTCAAGATTTCTGAGGACTAAAAGATGTTCCACCCTGATGACTAATTTCCCTCTAAGTGGAGGCATCTCTTCTCAGCCCATTTACACACCACTTTTCAAAAGATAACATCTACAAACATGGATGACTCTTAAACAGAATCTCTCACTATGATACAAACAACAGCAGAAAACTCAAGTACCAGAATGGATGCCAAATGTATAAATGTATTTTGGATCCTACTGGTGCTGGCTTATATGTAACATAATTCTGTCCCTTAACCAAACAGTTGGGGGTGGGGAGAGGAGGAGGAGTTCCAACCAGTCTCAAAATGGCATCCAAACCACTCAGAGAGAATGGGGACATCTGTGAGTATTTACACCCATAAAAACATGTCAGTACATTCTTACATCAAGGAATCCCAGCTGCAAATGAATGAGGGTCCCTGATATGATGCCATCAATCTCAGCCATTGGCAGCAAGGATACCTTACAGGAGGACCCTGAATAACTGACATACGACGGTAATTGATTACATTTAACTTTATATGATTTGTAGATAAATGATGACGGCAGGTTTATGCAAAGTGTCTCCATAAAGAAATGAGACTAATTTTCTTCTTGAATAGCTTGTGAAAGCAGAAGAGCAATCACATTGCAGCAAGAATAGATGGCAACACGTTTCAACGAGTAGCAAGCAGTATTTCCAAGTTCAGCCAGTCAACTGTCATACGTTAACAGCTGCAGTGAATATTGCTTTATGTCAGAACAAAAATGGGTGATCACGAAAAGCAAAAAACTAATGTTGAGTTCTGTTTAATAAATCTTCAACATGTCTCCTTGACATGATAAAATAAGCTGCTAGGAATGAAAGAATGTTGAGAGTCACAATTTCGGTGCCAAGAAATTCTTTTTTTAAAAGGTTGTGGGATATGTTTATGTTGCTACACAAAATAATTATCTGGTCAGTCTTTGAGAGTCATTCAAAAAGCTTTTCAAAATGTTCAAGGTCCCAGTAATTTAATTACAATAAAAATGGTGGACAAGGGCCTAAATTTAAGCAAAGAAGAAATAATAATAAATTTTAGGGCTGAAAGGATATTAACGCTCATTCAGTCCAGCCTCCTCTTTGTGCAGATGAAAAAAAAGATCAAAATCAAATGACTCCTAAATTTACTAATATGCATGGTGAGTGGGATTTTTATACAGCTTGCTGATTTAAAAGTATGAATAGTGCAGAGTTCCCGCTGTGGCACAGTGGGTTAAGAATACAACTGCAGTGGCTTGGGCAACTGCAAAAGCAGATTCAATTCCCAGCCCTGCACAGTGGGCTAAAAGATCCGGTGTTGCCACAGCTGCAGCATAGTTTGCAGTTGTGGCTGAGATTCAATCCCTGGCCCCAGAACTTCCATGTGCTGCAGGTAAGGCCATAAAAAAAGGTATGTATAGTGCCAAAAAAAAAAAAAAAGTCTTCTTAAGGTAGAATTAAAACTAATTTCACATGTTCTGAAAGGAACTGTGTCATGAGAAAAGTTTCTGTAAAGACTATGTTGGGTATTTTGGATGGCAAAAAAACAGTAAATTAAAATTCACTTTTTAAATTTTTAAATATTTAAAAACTAAAACCTGGATATGAAATGTTCACTGTCTTTACTGGAAAAACTTCCACATCTTCAGGATCCAAAAACATATGTGTCAAAATTATAATTTAATACCAAGATTTCTTTCTTGATGGTGCTGTTGAAGGAGAAAATCCTGATCTCTGCATATGTTGCATGTTGCATGTCAAAATGTTAAAAGCTACGTCAACACTTAAGAAATTCTGTATGACACAAATACATTGGCTGAGACCAGTGGTGATCTTCTTAATTAAAGTGTTTCTTTGGCTCAAAACACAGTTTTTGGTTTATCCAGTGTTTTCAAAGATATGACAAAGGTTCCAAAACTGTCTCAAGAAATAGTCCCATTATTAGACAAATTTGTATTATCTGCTCCAAAAGACTAGTTTGAAATGGGAAACATTCAATAAGGAAATTTTTTTAAAAAAATATTTGGTTTTAGAATTAAGTCAGTAATATAACACGTTCCAAAACTGTCTTAAGAAATAGTCCCATTATTAGACAAATTTGTATTATCTTCTCCAGAAGTCTAGTTTGAAATGGGAAGCATTCAATAGGGAAAATTTTTTAAAAGATACATTGGTTTTAGAACTAGGTCAGTAATATAATACGTATTTTATAGTTAATATCTTTATATTAGCCCCACTTCTACATTTTATGAACTCTGAAACACTGTATATCATTTCAGAGTTCCCCATAGTCCCCAGAAAAATGAAGTATTCCATAGACAGCCTGCATTTAGTAAGGGTTACTGATACAAAGATCTTAAACTCCTCTAGGTTAAGTTCTATCCCCAAAGTCTGGCTGCATGTGATTGATACTTGGAATGGGGAAGCTTATACACCACGGACCAAAGTAGGCCTGCTGCACAGTAGGGGTGGTGTCAGGGAGAGAGTGCTGAATTGCATCGCTAGAAGACAAGGTTTGGCTTTCATATCTTGAACAAAAACTCATTCTATCTTGGAGAGCAATTTTCTTCATTTTCTCAATTTCTAGGGGAAAAAAATATCAAAATGTAGAGTACCGGTGACCATATTTACCATACATGTATATATATATTTTTTTGTTTTGTTTTTGTCTTTTTACCTTTTCTAGGGCCGCACTCGCAGCATATGGAAGTTCCCAGGCTAGGGGTCCAATCAGAGCTGCAGGTGCCAGCCTATGCCACAGCCACAGCCACAGCCACGCCAGATCCAAGCTGCGCCTCCAACCTACACCACAGCCCATGGCAACGCTGGATCCTTAACCCACTGAGCAAGGCCAGGAATAGAACCTGCAAACTCTTGGTTCCTAGTTGGATCTGTTAACCACCGAGCCACGATGGGAGCTCCTATATATGTATATTTTATGCTGAAGATTATTTTGCACACCTCAGCCACACTCTTGAACACAGAGAGTATAGCTGGTCTACCACTTCAGCAGGTCCTACACCCACAGATTCAACCAAAGGCAGGTTGAAAATATTCCCCCCAAATTGCAGAAAGTTCCAAAAAGCAAAACTTGACTCTGGTTCTCACCAGTAACTGTTTACATAGCATTCACACTGTATTAGGTGTTATAAGTAATTTAGACGTGATTTAACTTATTCAAGATGATGCATGTAGGTTATAATGCAAATACTATGCCGTTTTACATAAGCAACTTGAACGTCCATGGATTTTGGTATCCACAGGACCAAGGGTGGGGGTGGGGGGTCCTGGAACCAATTCCTCATGGATACCAAGGGACAACTGTATAGCAAAACAGATATAACTACAGGTGGTGTGTGTGTGTGTGTGTGTGTGTGTGTGTATTTGGTGATTTCTCATTTTGTGCACACCTATGGCCTGGTGGGTACTGTGCTAGGTCTAAATAAATTCCTCTGCTCCTGACCAGGGCCTGCTTCCCATGAACTCTGTACTTCCCCATGAACGCCTGTTTAAACGAAGCAAAGGAAAGAAGCACGGACTTTTTGAAAGTCAGAATCATCACTGATAACAAGGTTAATGTCGAAGCAACTGCAATGACTATTACGTTTCTTTTTCCAAGTTAAATCGGTCATACTCTGTAAAATCAAATGAAACAAGCATCACATTCCAGCTCTGTTAGATTCTGACAGTTTACTGCTATAGGGCAGAAAGGCAAAAATAAATGCAGTAACCCACAAATTGCTTCCAATTGTCTGAGAACTCCTTAAGTACAGAGTAAGTAGCTCTAAAAGCAGAAATCTAGATTCCAAACAATTCCAACGTGCTTCAAATTGCCTCAACATATTTCTTAGGGGAAATGCTTAAGCACTGCGGTCTCTGCCAGCTAGAGTAGCTGCCTCTGTTTGTTCCTGTCTTCACAGAGCCCATCAGGAGGTCAGATCCCACGAGTATGTCACCAGAGGACCCTATACAGTGTCATCCTCTGTGCCAGTATATGTAAATATGATACAATTTCAGGGAAATATGACATAATTAGAGACTATTATTATGCAGTCCTCTATGAGCTCTAATTTGCATGTTTCCAATAAAAGTACACAGCTCCCAGCGAGCACACACAAGCTGTCATTTTTTTGCAATATTATAATAATTACTTGCAAGGCTTGAAAAATATCTCTATCAATTCCAGAAAAGGATTAGAGCGAGATTACTGCAAATTAATATTTCTTTTACTTTCCAAAAATTTCCAATCATGGCAATATATTGAAAATTTCACAAATGTGTAAATCATAGCTAAAAGTCATATTGTTAGGCTTAAACTTCAGGAGTTAAAAATACCTGAGAAAGACTGAGAACTAATATCACAACGAAACATGATTGCATTAGTTGAGACAAGAGACCTCACTCTTGTTTTTGTGTTTATTTTCAAATCAAAAGTGATATGAGTAGTATTTTGTATTTAAAAATCTAGGCTTCAAGATTTAAAATCTAGGCTTCAGGGACAAGGTGCCTTGTATTATACAAGGAATAATACAAAGATATGTTCCGATACTACCATTATCTCTATTATATCAAAAAATTAAAATTTAGAGCCAAGGATAAAGCTGGTTTTAAAGTTATGATAAAATGCTACAACAAATTCTAATCAATTGATATTTAATATACAATGACGGTTTCTTTAACATTTATTACCAACTGTCCATTACATTACCAGACTTCGTAAAATTATTTATGTACCCTATTTTATTTATCATATGTATGTATAAATTATTTACTGTAAGTCAGGTCAGGTCTTTTCTGGAAGAAAAAAAAAAAGAACATTCTTAAAAGTATTATCCTTGAATCCAAAGAAAAACGAAAAAGAGAGTTTGTGTTAAGGGGAGAATGACCTTTTCTGCCCAGCAGAGACCTTAATTCTTTTGTACCCGGTATAGGGCCAGGCTTCAGGCATTTGGTTTGATCATTTTCTTTACGAGGGTTAATAATCTCACCTCTCTCAGGACAAATGATCTTGATAATCAAAGATTTTCTCTAAACTCCTTGAGGGCTGTGAGCCTTCAGTATGCATTAATTATAACCACCACTGACCACCATTTTTTCAGTGGTTGCAATAAGTCCTTTGGAACCTTGTTCTAAACTCTTAGTTAATCTTGATCATTCATTCATTCAGCAAGTATTTATTGAGGTTACTAGTACCAGGAACTGTTCCTGGTGCTGAGGATACAATGGGAAACATACCAACCAAATAGAAACAATCTCTAAATTTGGGGTTCTTATCTCCTAGTAGGGAGATAGAAAGAAAAACACCAGAGGCAAATAACGTACATGACATGCTAAATGGGCGAAAGATTAATGGAAGAAAATAAAGCAGTGTGCAGTATGGGGAAAGAAGGAGTTGCATTTTTAAACCCAGTGGCCCAAAAGGCTCTCATGAGAAAATATATTTAAGAAAACACCTGAAAGATACCAGAGAAGGAGCTTTCCAAGCAGAGCAAACAGCAAGTGCAAAGGCCCTGTGGTGGAAACAAATCTTCTGTATTCTAGGAAGAGAAAGGAGGTCAGTGAGTTGGAGCAGTGATATGGTCCCCGGCCCAGCAGCATCAACTGAAACTTTGCCAGAAATGCAAATTCTCAGACCTTTTTGGTCACAAACTGTGGTTCAGGGGTAAAACCGAGTTCAGCCATTTGTGTACTGACAACCATCTCCCCACACGCCCCTTCCCAGCTACTGTGACCACATCAAAGTGCAAAAAGATGGTCTGAAGCAGAGTGAGCAGAGGAAAGTAAGAGCAGATGAAGTCAGAAAAGTAATGGGTCGTTAAAGAATTACTCTGAGGGAGAAAGGAAGTCAGGAGAGGCTTGTCACTAGAAAGGAAGGGGGATGGATGGAGAGGAGACAGGAAGAAAGGAAAAGAAGAGAAGAGAAAAGAAAAGAAGAAAATAGAAAAGGGAAGGGAAGAGAAGGGAAGGAAAAAAGTTGGTGAGATAAATTGATAATGTAAGAACCTAGGCTGGGAATATGGAGCAAATAAATAATATACATTGCTTTAAAGAAATTTAATTTTGTATTTGCATTTATTAAGCAAAAATGCTCATTCTGAACTGCCCTGTTATTTAAATCAGAGTGCATATACAGTCTATGCATATGCATGGGAGATCTACCATTCATTACCTCATATCTATATTTTGAGTTCTAACAAGCAATCATTTTGCTTAAGAAAAAAACCTACTCCTCAACACGTTCAAACAGAAACTCTGAACAGGTATAGACTGTCCATCCTCCACCCTCAAGAGACCCCAGAGAGATCCCCTGCCCCTGCCCTCTGGTGAGGGCACTAAAAGAAGATGCCATCTATGAACTAGGAAGTGGGTCCTCGCCAGACACTGAATTTGCCAGCGCCTTGATCTTGGATATCTCAGCCTCTAGAACTGTGAGAAATATACTTCTGTTATTTATAAACCATCCAGTCTGTGATATTTTGTTACAGCAGATGGACTAAGACAAACACAAATTTCTGTGTCTCTTCTGACTGGAAAGCACTCGTATGTGCCAATAACCTGAATGTATACTATACCACATAATGAAACAGTCTCTGCCGAGTGAGAACCGTGCAGTACAATCAGCAGATCGGGAATAAGAAAGAGGAAAGAAGGAATAAACTTACCAAAAGTCTGAGTGACAACAATTAGAACAGTGATGACAACGATGAGGTTTTATGTAAGAAATTCTGATTTAATTGCTGTTTGTATATAGACACTAAGAGACACAGGCAGCTACACAAACACAGACAAACACACGTTTAGTAACAGGACAGAAAAATCACTTTTCCATTTTCGGGGACTGCGACTTTCCTTACTAATTTTTTTTTTTCACTTTTTAGGGCCGCACCTGCAGCATATGGAGGTTCCCAGGCTAGGGGTCCAATCGGAGCTACAGCTGCCGGCCTATACCACAGCTATAGCAGTACAGGGTCCGAGCCACATCTGCAGCCTACACCACAGCTCACGGAAACGCTGGATCCTTAACCCACTGAGTGAGGCCAGGGATCAAACCCGCAACCTCATGGTTCCTGGTAGGATTCATTTCTGCTGTGCCACAACGAGAACTCCACAACTTTCCTTACATTATTCATAGTAAATGGTTATGAGCATCCTATGCTAAGACGCTCATGTACCTCTTTTCTGCCTTTTATTTTCAGAGTCAATACATTCCTTTGAATACAGTTCAAAGTGCCTCTGGCTTCTTGGTTATTTGCAGCTATCATGCTTTTACCTATGCTATTAAATTAAGCACTTTGGTAAACTGTCTGAAATATACTCATATAGTCATCCAACCTCTGTCACTAAAAACTTACTATGCCATGCGAGTTCTCCACCCCCCCCCAACAAGATTCCTCTGCATACTTATAGCATTGTTTCTATTAATACAAATCATTCACTAACAGGCACAATTTGCTATCAAAAACTTGGTTATTAAAGAAAGTTATAATACAGAGGATGTCAGGAAGTTGAGGCCATTAGCATAAAAATATCATTAAAGGTCATTAACTAAAATGCAGCTGAGACAGATAGAAGGGCCTTAGCCTTTAAATCAACAACAGTCAATACATGGAAAGTAGGTCAGTAACCATCCATTGACTTAATTGTACAGCCAGGGCAAACCTCTGATTGTCTGAGCCATCCAGGTTGGTTCCGTCCCTAGGTGAATGCAGAGGATGCAAAATTTACAATAATGAATCAATGGCTATTTGTACAAACTCTGGGATTTGTTTTTCCAGGAAGTCATCATCTGTCCGTGCTCCCTGAACTTCATCTCCTGGTAGAGATGAAAAGCTGCACAGTATTGTCTCTTTCCCCTCCTTTCTTTCATTGCTTTCTTTCCTTTTTCATTCACCCTTTCTTGTTTGCAAGTCAAATAAACTATGGGTTCTATCGTTAAACCCGGAGAGGGAGCAAAGGGGTGCAGGAGGGCAATTAGTTGCCCTCTATTCTTTTCCCAAATAAACTTTCTCCATCTTATAGGCCTTGAGATAATAATGATAAAATAAGCACTTACTACCCAGGCACTGCTATAAGTGTTTCATATATAATAAGTTATTCAAACATCATCACAGCCATATGGGGTAGCTACTATTATTGTCTCCATTGTACAGGTGAAGAAACTGACATCCCGAGAGTTTAAACAATTTGCCCAGTGTTGTATGGCTGGTTGGTGGTAGGATCTGCTTCTAATCCAGACTGGCTATGCTCTTGAACAAGTCCCACCTCCTCGACTATGCATGTGCCAGGAGACTAGTTATGAGCAATGAACACCTTTTTCCCCAGCACATGACGGATGGCATTTCAAAGGCTCCTCATAACCAGATCTGATAATTGGGGTAAACTGTCACTTGTTTTGAACACCTACTGTAGTGAGAATATAAGACTCCTAAGTAATTACTTGTTAAATTCAACTGAGTTGGAGAGAAACTTCAACCTGATGACTGGGGCATTAAAAGGATAAAGAGCTTTTGCCTCTAGTTATGTAGAACAACTCCTCTGTCCTGATTAAGTCAGCAGGGGCCAGAATTGTGCCCACTGAGGGAAATATGTTTCACAACCCAAGCATTTCTCCTTCGATCTTTGTCTACTCAGAAAAAGGCAAAAACAAAAACAAAAGCAAAACTCTACTTGTGAAACCTTATTGGCTATTTGAAAACAATTGAAAAATGGTCGTAAAAGGAAAATGTTAGAGGGCAACAATCTCTAAGACAAAAATAATGAAAACTGCATGCGACCAGAGTCAACACTGCAATGTAATGCATTTGGTTATATTAACATAGTTTTATGAAAGATTCAATGAAATCAGTACTGACAATCAACCCAGTAGCTGTAGGAATACAGATGAACAAAGCAGAGTTCTTATCTACAGCTTCTAGAGAGAGATGATAAGAGAGGTTGGAAAGCATCACAATACCAGGCAAAATTACCACTTGAGTGGTACAAACCAAGAGGTAAAAGGACAGATCCTGTTCAATAGGGTGAAGTAAAAGAGAATTTCCCCTCAATACCAGTGTGCATGATTGCTAGTCAGGAACCCTACTGCCCTTATGCTCGGCCTGGCATTGTCCGTTCCACGTGCCAGGACAGGACTTTGCCACTTCTGGCCTGGACCACTCTGGACTTCAGGCCCTTCCCTGTTACCATAAGATCTCCGTGGAAGCGTTTCTCCCATATTAAATGTAAAACCTCCTCTCTTCTCCTCCTCATATTCTGATGCTGTAAGATAGTGTCCATGTATGCCACCAGGATCCTCTTCTTCAAGCTCAATAGCCTTGACCCATTCAATGACTTCATGAATTAAAATTCTCAGACTTTATATAACATCTTCAGGGACGGGGCCCCTCTAAAACACTGGTATCTTTCTTGGGGGATAGTATTCAAGTGGCTGTGGATGTTTTTGCACGTTGGCCAAGCAGATGAATTGAGAGGGTGTGTTATACGAACCACTGAAATGCAGGTAGAGTCCCATGTTGCTGCAGCCCCACCACCCAGTCTGGAAACCACATCATAAAGGAAATTTGCCTAATTCTGGATGCCCTTTTCTCAGTGAATCCGTGCCACTTCCTAGTGATCCCTGCATTATGTTCTAGATGTTTAGTGAAATGTCCTAGACCTTGATTCTCAGTTACCACCATGAATGACTTGGTCAGCTACTCCTTGTTTCCAAAATCTACCTTTCTCCCACTTTTGGTTCATTACAAGCCTTCTGATACCTTCTAACACATCTTTTTTTTTTCCCTTTGACTGTGTTTTTTAGGGCTGCACCTGAAAGTTGCGGACATTCCCAGGCTAGGGGTTGAATCAGAGTTGTAGCTGCTGGCCTACACCACAGCTCACAGCAATGCCAGATCCTTAACGCACTGAGTGAGGTCAGGGATCAAACCCACATCCTCATGGATCCTAGTTGGGTTCATTAATCACTGAGCCACGAAAGGAACTTCCATAACACTTTCTTAGAGACATCTTACTAGCTCGCTCTGCTAAATCTGTGCCTTCTCTCACACGGCATTCTTATCTTGGACTTCCCCTTCAACCATGACTGTTCTAGTGTTTGCAGACTATAGATATTTTAGTAAAGTAAACCAAAGCAAAACAGAAAGTGAATACCACACAAAGCCCCATAACTTGAACCACTGAAGGCCTTAGAAATAATTTAGCATACACGCACGAACAGAGCAAAGACATTTGATGAGACTTTACCTGCACTGTTTAACTCGCTCACCCCAAGCATCCTCCAAACTAAGGAAGCTGAGGTCTGAGAGTGTCCAAGTGGCGCAGGAGACCACTTCTAATTTTTCACCAAACTTGAAAAAGCAGGGGTGGAGGCAGAAGTGAGGAAGGCAGGCAGGAAGGACACATTTCTAGGCCCTCCTTCTGTGCCGAGCACAGATGATGCAAAGGCGAGTATGTCTCTTGGTCTGATGCCTTTGAAGCTCTGGTAATTTTCAAACCACTCATCATCACCACATCCCAGTGAAACAGGCACTAAAATAGTAATCTGAAACTGAAGCTCAGATAAGGAAAGTAACTTGTCCAAAGACAGCAAGTGAGTATGTGAGCTTTTTGCTATACCCAACCTACTCTTCTTTCTTTTAAACTGAGGTATAATTGACACATGACATCATACTAGTTTCAAGTGTACAAATAATGATTTGGTATTTGTATATAGTACAAAACCACTGTAGTAAGTCTAGTTATCATCTGTCACTATACACAGTGTAGAAAACAGGTAAAGAGTTCTATTTAGAAACTAAAGTTGGGGGAAAGGCAAATGTTCACTCAATCTAACCATTTTTCATCATCAGCCTTGCACAGCTGAAAAGGCATTAGAACTGGCCTCTGGAGTTCCTGTGGTGGCACAGCAGTTAACGAACCCAACTAGTATCCATGAGGATGAGGGTTCAATCCCTGGCCTCGCTCAGTGGGTTAAGGATCTGGTGTTGCCATGAGCTGTGCTGTAGGTCATAGACCAGCTTGGATCTGGCGTTGCTGTGGCTGAGGTGTAGGCTGGAGGCTAGAGCTCCTATTCCCCTCGTAGCCTGGGAACCTCCATATGCTGCAAGTGTGGCCCTAAAAAGAAACGACAAAAAATAATAATAATAAAAGAACTGGCTTCTGATTCTGACTATTCCACATACAGTCATGTGCCTCTGAGCAAGGTCCTTACCCACTCTGATTTCTTGATAAACCACAATAGTCAGGAACGCAGCATTCAGTCTCTTTAAATTCTTCAATCTTTGGGCAGATTTTCTCGATTAATCAGGCATGAATATCATTTATGAATCAACAAATATTTACTAAGTTGGGACTTTGAGTCACAACTAAAATGCCCAGAGTGAACTAATTACAGGATAGATTAATTAAAGAGACAGCAATAGTCACCAGATAAATATACAGAAAATATGTTAAAATAGTCAAAAGATGAAGAAGTAATCAATATCACTTATGTGCATTTGTTTCAAATTATGGAACTTTAGAAGATAAATTTTCATTTAGTATATATAATAAAAACAATCTATAGGATATGAATAGTCGAGGAATAAGTTAAATAGACCGGATTAAAGTTAAACCATAACCCCAAATTCAAGTATAAACTTATTATTGATCATATTGAGCTTGGGTGTTAGCCTTCCCAGAACAATTATCTCTAATAAATTGAAGTGTGTGCTCAGATTACTTTCGTAAATTGATGGATTGTCAAAATAATGGGATATCTGGTGCTCTTCAAAATTCCCTTTAAATTTAGTTTTACAGTAATATAGCAATTTAGAGAGTAATAGTTTTCTTGACTCTCCACATTTTAAGATTTATTTGAAATGCATTCATATAGGTAGAGCATGAAGTGATATCTTCTGCCTAAAACAAGTCAAATTAGTCAAGTTCAATTGCTTTTGACTTCTACTTTTTTAAAGGAAAATCATAAATAAGAACTTATCTTTTTTTTGAAGAGGGAAAACCATCTTTAGTTGCTTATCTGGCTTTAAAAAAAAGAAAAAAACCTTCAGAGGCACCCAGGAAGAAACCTCAATATCTTGATCTTTTGGAAGCCTTTGTTGCATTCCAGTGACTAAATGTCCAACTTCATTAACTGCTACTGGAAAGAGCATTCTTCCTTTCCCCACTTAAACAGGAGAGGCCAAATGCTCTCTTTAGAATCCATCTACACACTTTCTCAGGTAAATTAGTAGGAAGAAAAGTCAAAGCCCATTCCTGCTCTAAAATAAGGAATGGAATGTTTTCCTGGTATGACTTTGTTTATTTGTTTTTATCAGGTATTAAGTTTCTATGTCATAGACATGACATGGTTTGTATCTCAGAGAGGAAAAACCCCAAGAGAGTTTCCTTAAAACATGTAGGTCATGTGAGAATTACTGTTGGCTGTACATGACTAAGAACCATTTCAATTCAACAACTAAAAATAAACAAACACCTTAGACTTAGAGCCCTACAGAGGACCACTACACTTAGATGAAAGGAAACACACCACACACAGACACACAGACACAGACACACACACACACACACACACACACACGTATAAGTGAACCTGCTCAGGAGTGAATAGGACAGTAGTCCACTTGGGCCAGAAGAAACAAGCTTGCAGCTGCCTCAGAACACTACCACTGTTGGGTTGTTGTTGTGTTTTTTTGCCTCGATGCAACTCACCTTTCATTTTTAAAAGACATCTATGAAACAAAAAGTCCAGTGGTTTTGGACTGGCATCTTCCCTTAAGGTTTATGTACTTCAGACAATATTTGCATTTGAATATGAGTTGCAAACTATGATTGGGAAGTCCTTTATTGTTTCTTATATAAGCACATATACATACACACACAGGAAATAGATGTGAGAATGATCTAGTTTTGAGGAGGCTAATTAAAAAAAAAACCTCTTAGATCTCTTCAAAGAAACGCCAATGCAATAAGCTTTGAAAATGTGAAAAAAACTGAGGAAGAAAGCAAAGACACTTGCAAGTCTGCATATGGGAGAGCTGTGTTTTATGGTAAAGCCCTCACTGGCCTAGGGTTGGGACTGTACTAAATATCTGTTTTTCCATGTATTCAAGGTTTTAACTCAACCATTCCCCCTCTGTGCGGTTATCATCAGATCCCATGTACTGCCCAGACCCCAGCATGGCTCAAGGGTCACGTGACAGTAACACATGTGAACTTTGTCACTAAGTGCAAAAACACAAGTCATTTAAAACTGCCCTCCAAAGAAAAACGTTTCTGTTTGCCTGTTTATGTTAACATTTATCCACTCTATTTTGAAAACAGACACATTTCAACAATTCAGAACACACTAGTCCTAATAAAATCAGTACGTTACACATCGAAGTCATGGTTCAACTCAAATGCTTAGACCCCTGAAAATAAATGTGAAACTCAAGAACATTTTGAACAATTATCTAGTCAAACATTTTTGAAGCTTCTTTATCAAAGACCCCTAGGGCAGCAGAGAATAGTGCCAACTTCCTGGGACAGGGTGGCTGGTCCAAAGGGGCCTCATCTGTCACCAGCTTCAGGAAGGAGGCAGGCATATCAGCCCAGGGGCTGTATGCACCCTGCAAACCCCCAGCATTGAAACACATTTCCCCTGTGGTGCCAATGCTGAGGTTTCTCAAACCTCTGGTTCAAAAAGGAGGGTTCCCTTCTTTGCCTATAGGAGATCTAATAGACTTTTATCTTACTATAAAACTGGGACTTGGACTCAAGACTCTCTTGCTTTCTTCAAAAAGAAACTGAGGGGAAGTACCAGAGATGTCATTCCAAGGTGAACACTTGAATGTATCCTGAATAAACAAGTCTCCCAGTTTTCAAACTAAACAACACACTCAACACAGTCAGTTTGAAAGCCCAGGCCATGTCCTTATCTAAGGTAATGGCAGGCTTCTTGGAGTGATCCCAGCTGCTCTGACACATTAGCTGGAAAGCATCAAGACAGAGGATTGGCCTGTCACTGACAAAGCCTTGAGTGTTTTTTGAAAAACAGAGCAATCGAGGTTAAAATCCTCATAAAGACAGACCACAACCATATTAGGCAATTCATTTGATCTTATTTACTCATAAATTTCTGCTTCTTTTGTTTAAAAAATCAACTAAGTGCTTAGAATAAGCACTGAATTATTTCCAGAAATTTCAAATCAAGAGATTTCACATATAAATATCTTGATTACTGGCTTCTATTTAAAAATACAACAAAACAGAAAAAGACTCACAGATACAGGGAACAAATTTCTGGGTTATCAGTGGTGAGAGGGGTGGAGGGAGGGGCAAGATAAGTCAAGGGCATTAAGCGGAACAAACTGCTAGGTATAAAATAAACAAGATACAAGGATGTAATGTACAGCACAGGGAATATGGCCAGTATTTTATAATAACTTTACATGGAGCATAATCTATAATAATGTCAAGTCAGTATGTTGTATCCTTGAAAATATAGTAAGTCAACTTACTTAGATATGCCATAAGACAAACATGGCTTTCAGTATTCCAGCAAAACAAAACACAATGGAGGCAAAAATATGCTCCAAAAAAGTCAATACATCTCATTACAGTCACCCAGCAATAGCATGGGATGGGAATGATTAAATTCACAGCTTCAATAAACAGTGTGCAAATTACTTCTTGAAAGGAGCGGCATAATAATACCTGGAGTGTAAAAAGAGGGAACGAACTTTAATTAAGTATTGGCTAGGGAAATCCTACCGGAAAAGCACAATGAAGGAGGAAAACAATGTCTAGCCTGCCTAAGGATGGGAGGAACATGTTGTCAAATATAAAAGACCTTGACTCAAAAAAGTATGTGTATATTTATTACACATATAATAACATTATATACTGTATAAAACACATACGTATTCTAAAATTCATCTAACCACAGATCAACCTTCTCTCTCTTTTTAATCTTTGCTAAAATATTGACTCTTTTTATTTTTAATAACACTACAATTTCATTGCAAAGAATTCAAAACCTAAATAGGACTGGCATGCCTTTCTGTAGTTAATGTGAATAAATACAAATGTCTTTAGCCATTAAAAAAAATTAATGAGTTTAAGGACAGGTACCAGATTAAAACTGTATCTTCAATTGGAACATGGTGTGTTAAGAAGGAAATATGAGACACAAAAGAGAAACACGATATTTAGACCACATACTACAACACATGCTTAAAGATTAGGTTTTAAATACATTATTTTTAGGTTTCCCTTGGTCAAAATGTGAAAAATGTAGTCTCTGTCTGAAATGGCCTTGTGAGTGATCATCGTCAAGGCTCAGGCCCATCAAAACGTGCCCTCAAGAAAGGCTATGTCAACAGTTGATACACATCTGTGTTAATACCTTGCTCCCTGTGACTTTGTATATCCCTATATTAGGAGAGTTATACTGGGTGTAACAGCTGTTCAGTGAATGTAAATTGTATAAATTATCTGTCATTCTAGAAAGCAAGACTTTCCCTCTCATTTATGATATTTCAGACATTTCAGATCAAGGAGGTAACTCTGTAGTAAAATTTATAGTCAGTCTTAAAGAGTGAATTAAAGTATGTAAAATGACTACAATTTATTTAGCACTTATAATGATGATACCAATCATAGAAAACTTTACATGACACTAAAAGTCAGGTACGTTCTGTATACCTAACACGTATCAACTCATTTAGTCTGTACATCAACCCTGCATGAGTTTGATAATAACACTGTCCTCGTTTTACCGATAAGGAAAATGGAGACACTCAGACCTAACTTGACTGATGTCACCCTGCTAAAGCGTGGCAGAGCCAGAATTTGAAAGGACAGAGTCTCCTTCCAAAGCCTCTTCTCTTAATTGTGTGCCAAGTATTACAATAAAGCCTTGTGATGGTTGATTTTAAATATCAACTTGACTGGGTCACAGGGCATCCAGGTATTTGGTTAAACACGGTTCTGGGTGAGTATGCAAGAGTCTTCCTGGATGAGATTAACATGCGAATTGTTAGCCTAATTAAAGCAGATTACCCATCCTAATCTGTTGAAGGCCTGAAGAGAACCAAAAGGCTAATCAAGAGAGGACTCTCTCTTGCTGACAGTCTTTGAACTGGGACAGCAGTCTTCTTCTGCCTTCAGACCCAGACTTGGACTAGAATATACACCACTGGCTAACCTGGATCCCAGGCCTTTGGATTCAGGCTGGGGATATTCCATCAGCTCTGCTGGGTCTCCAGCTTACTGACTGGGGATCTTGGGACCTCTCGGCCTCCATAACTGTATGACCCAATTCCTCATAATGCATATCTCTACATTTATCTTCTATTGGTTCTGTTTCTCTGGACAACCAAAACTAATACAGACCTTAATATACATGATCTCACATTTACCAAACCAGAAAAATATTAGTCACATTTTTATAGTTAAGGAAACGGATCCCAAAATGATGCCCAAATTTACACTGCTAGGGAGCAGATTTTGTAGCCAGGTTTGAAGCCAAGTCTAAATCTAGAGTCTATACTTTTCTCATAGTTGTAGGACCTCTCTGAACATCCAAAAACAGATGAGAAAGTTTGGGGCTAAAAGAAAACTTCCTAGTCTTTCTAGGAAATATCCTAAGTCCGCAATGGTGACCCATTAAACATCTCTGTAGATAACTATACTCTTTGAAACCCAGTGAAACTCCTCCCGCCCCCACGTGTAAAAGAATATGTAGACTTATTTATAAATTATAAAATAGATCATACAACATTTAAAACTTTTAAGACTCCATAGTAACCCTTAAATTTTAATTGAATCAGTGATATTTCAATCAGCCATATTTAACACTTTTAGTTCTTGTTCAGGAATCTCACCATCATCACTTTGATTACAGATCATTTCTCTCTCCCCTGAGGCTAAGAGGGCACAGATAAAATTAACTGGAAATACTTAAGGTTTTTAGACGAGTTCTTAGACTACTGCAGTTATAGTACAATGCGCAGTAACAGAAACTAGGCATCACTTCACACACACACACACACACACACACCGTATAGTTATCTCATAACAATAAAATGCTACAACAAAAAACCCTCTTCTAACATTCTTTGCCATTATAATAGCTGTCTTTGACAACTAAATACCAAGTGATCCAAACAAATGTTAATTAGTACCCAACACTTACTATTCATAGAGACAGGCCATCATCTGTTAATTATCAGACCAATAACAGAGTATTGATCACAATTTGTCAACTTCGAAATAATTGAAACCAGTTAAAGAAGAGTAGAATCTTTCAGTAAACAATAGGCTTTCATTCTAGCAGCACTTAGCCAGCTCTCTATTGTACATTACCCTCTTCATCAATAAGTGCTTTTCGTGTAATTGTCTCTCTCTTGATTGTGCTGGTTTTTTAAAATAAAAATTATGTAGTTTAGTGAGAACTTATTAGGCACATATATCATTTTGGCAGCCAATATCAAGTCATGATAGAATTAAGAGAGTCAATACCAGGCAGAAGTCATACAATCGGTGTTTCCTATCTACCTGTATCTAGAAATACTGTTAGTTAAATTTGTTTTTCATCCATTAAAAAAAAAATTTACTGGGTGCCAACCATGTGCTTTCCAGATGTGGCCTTAATTATTCAGATATATTCTTTCATGTTCTAAGTCTCAATATTCAATGCAAAGACACATAAAGCAGTCAGTCTCACAAAAGGGGGCAAGACCCACTATTTGCTTTGTCTTAAGGGTCTTTAATCCATGGAAGGTCAGTTTTCAGTCTAAAGGAAAAAAAGAGATTTTTCTGGAACACTGTCTTGAAACACAGTCCTTAACATATTAGCCCTTCTTTACTATTCTTTCCTTCTAAAACTTTAATAAGAATTTTGGAAAGGGAGTTCCCGTCATGGTGCAGCAGAAATGAATCTGACTAGGAACCATGAGGTTGCGGGTTCCATCCCTGGCCCCACTCAGCAGGTTAAGGATCCCATGTTGCCGTGAGCATAGTTCGCAGATGCAGCATGGATCATGTTTTGCTGTGGCTGTGGCATAGGCCGGCAACTAGCTCCAATTAGACCCTAGCCTGGGAACCTCCATATGCCAAAGGTGCAGCTCTAAGAAGCAAAAGATAAAAATTAAAAAATAAAAAAAAAAGAATTTTGGAAAGAAATGCAATATGCAAGGACTAAAAACACTTAAAGCATGGATTTATGGCCAGACCCTCTCTGACACAAATAAGCCATCACTATGCCTATTACAGTTCTCAAGTGACCCCAATACAAATATTTTTATGTCATAAAGAAAAATTTGTATCATGGGGAAAAAACAAAATTTTATTGTAAATATCAGTTAAAATGGAAATGCCTATTTTTTTGGTCTTTTTTTTGGGGGGCTGCACCTGCAGTATATAGAGATTCCCAGGCTAGGGGTTGAACTGGAACTGCAGCTTCTGGCCTATGCCATAGCCACACCAGATCTGAGTTGCGTCTGCAATCTACACCACAGCTCACGGCAATGCTGGATCCTTAACCCACTGAGCAAGACCAGGGCTCGAACCCACATCCTCATGGATACTAGTCAGGTTTGTTACCACTGAGCCACGACAGGAACTTCCTTGAAATGTCTATTTTACCTAACTCTGGTCCTCTCCATTTTGGAAGGAGGAAAGACATAAATTCAAATTTCAAGAAACTAGAAACTAACTCAAGTTTCTGATAAATAACATTGTCTAAGGGAATGAATGGCCCTTTTCCAACTGTGGGGACAGGCCAAGTGTTTTTAATGCCACAAAAATATCAGCAGCTCACCTTAAAATTGGCTTTGTAACAGCTTTTCTGTAATAACCATATGGGCCCATTTTCTGCCTGAAGAATTTCCATTTTTAAATCCCAGAAAAACATGAATCATAATGGAAATTCTGACATAACATTAACTGTAGCATTGCTTGAATAAGGGAGGAGAGAATAAAATAATTGTAATGGTTTTCAAAGTTCTACTTGGAGAATTCGATGGCTAAATGGACAACGCCTGGACTTTTCACTCCCGAGACGGGAGCTGGGATTCACGTCCTCACTGGAGCGACTGAAAAATCATTCTGCCCACTGATGTGAGAAAGGCCCAAAGTGAAATGAGAATCATGGTCTCAGCCCAGTTGTTTCAGGGCTGTATTTCCAAATCACAGAACCACAGCAAATGAGCATTCTCTGCAAAGATATATACAAAAACTGCACGCTTCTGGGAAAAAAGAAAAGGGTAAAAGGTACAAACCAATTTTAATGACCTATGAATCACACAAATACACCACCCCAGTCAAATCTTATTATAAAACATATATATATATATATATATATATATATATATATATATATATATTTAAAAAAAAAGAGCCTGTGGCTATTTCATCACTGATGTCCTTTCAATGGCTTTATTGTTATTAGCGCTTTTGTTATGACCTGCTAAATGTTAATGCAGGAGAATGGTAAATCCACTCAACTACTGAAACAACAAAAAAAAAAATTCATTTTCCACTGAATTCACTTCCATTACAACAGAAATAAAACCTAGAAAAGTCAAAATGTTGGCAGCCTGATAGACCTAACTATGACGGAGATTGAATCAGCTGACAATTAAATGCACAAAAGCTTCCATAATGCTTTAGGCCTTTCTCAAATGAACGAGTTCATAGCCCTGGTGGGTTTTAAGAAAAACACCCTGCTAAATTACAAATTACAACCAGCTCGGTGTTTCATTTAGAGTGAATAATTCATTTGTCCCTTAAATTCTTTCTCTATATCTGATTTAAAATGCTGCTTCCACAACAGGTGCTTCTCCATATAAATGACTCTCCTGATTCAGTTGGAGAATGGCTGATTACGAGCAGAGGAGAAGGAAAAGATGGGGCGTTTGTGTCAGAGCCAGATACCCTCCAACAAGATTTCAAAAACAAATACCCTGGTAAAAAATATTATTACGCCAGGGAAAACAAGATCCATTCCACCAAAAATAAATCTTAAACTCAGTCGGGTAATGTATTCATTTTTCATAGAGAATTACATGCAACAGCCCTGCCTCATCATTTTTAACTGTTTAAGGAGTCCAAGCTCTCACCTTGACACAATTTTTTGTGTTCACCATAGACTTTCTGCAAAAATCCAAGCTTCATGAAGCGATGGCAATTAGGCCAACAGCTCCCATTTTCTATAGACAACATTCTTGAGCGCCCCTTTTTCAACTTCTGTATTTGATTTAATTAGATTAGACAATTATTAGCACACCTCAGACACTAACTCACAGCAGTAAAATGTGAGAGAAACTGCAAAACCAGTTAGCATGCCCTCCGTATGAGGAAGATTTTCAAGTATAGCTCTTTTTAAGACGCCTGATTAGGAGGCTGTGATTGCAATCACTAATTCTTTCCTCAAGGGTCACACAATTGTTCAGATAGCCCAGAAATTGCAATTACAAAGCAAAATGAGGGATGCTGGCTGACGGTCCTTTTTCGGAAACCCAATCCACTTTTAAACGACACTGCATTCCAATAATTGCTTCTCATCAGTTCTTCATTTAATAGTGACATTTTACGATTCTGAATTTTCATTGAAAAAATCTCATTAGTCCATCAAGCATTGGGCTTGCATGAGCTGTCGTATCATCAAAAGTCTTGTGTTCTGGTTCCAAACCTCAGAATTTCTAAATTTCAGAAACACTGTGGTCATTCTGTGTCCCTTGCTGCCATGTGTTTACTTGCAAGTGTGAACAGACATGGGTTTGCTTCTTAATACGCTGCTGATATAATTCTTTCTCTTTGACAGCACTTTGCTCCACAAATATAGAAAGTGAATGAATGACAACTAGCCACTCCAAATTCTGAGGGTTGCTCTACTACAAGAGCCAAAAGCAAGAAATTAAAGAATGAACAATGCATGGAAAAGTAGCACATTCAGGATACTTTTTTTTTTTTTTTTATTGACTGGAGGAGCAAAAGAGTGAGTCAAGTGTTGAAAAGTAATTCTAAACATGGATTATTCACCAGGCAACTAACCAATGGCAAGAGAGATTAGGGAGGCAGAGAGGGTACAGGATGGAACAGAGAATAAAAGAAACCAATTTTCAAAGATTGACTGCCAATATCTCATTGTTTTGCTAAGGCACTAAAACTCATGTCCAGTATTTTTACCCTAAGCTTATTTGCCATAAACATCTTTGTCACTGACCATCTACCAAGAGATGTGCAGCAATATGACAAGAACACAAACAACAGTGCAGAGGCTTTCACAATGCAGGGCAAAGCTCAGTTACAAACACTCATCCCAGTATTTGGGAACTGACACTTCCCTAAAGGAAGAAATTTTAGTGAAAAAGAAAAAAGTGCAGTACTGAAGAAAGGGATGAATTAGCAAGCAAAAATGATAGACAGATAGACAGACAGAGAGAATATAACAGTGAACAAAAAACTTGAAAGACAAATTCTTACAGTACCGCTCACAAATTAAAATCAGTTATTTGTACAGTATTGTCATGAATCTACACACATCTTAAATGTATTCAAGTACTTTGTATTTTGCAATAAAGCTTTTTAGTTTTGTTATTCATGTCTCCTGTTTCATTATGTCGTTTTTAATGTCTTTCTTTTAGTTTTCATTGTTGTATCTTTTACAGCAAAATCGCCTTATGGGTGATTAGTTATGTGGCAAAATGTTTGTGACAAAGTTGTCTACAGCAAAGATGCTTAGGGCAAAAGTACCTAGCACCACTTAAAAATAACATGAGGTATTTCTTTTTTCCCATCACAGCTGCATATAAACATCCCTCACTGGGGTAATAGTTTATAAGGAGCGCTGTAATACCTTCACGAATATTAACCTTTTGAGAACTTCTGTGTTCTACGTTCTCCTGACCAACAGAGGCAGCCTCAGATATGGTACACAGTTCACTGACACCATCATTGTGAAAATACTATTTTAAGCAAAGATTTAAAATAGGAAGATGGTATAAAGTTTGAGTACTGGGATCAAATTTCTGAGCTCCACCCTGGTTTCTCCACTTGCCAGTCCTGCGAGGCTGCTGTTCTTTATTCCCACAATGTGTGAGGATGCTGTCTTCTTCGTCCATGTCCACTTGGGATATTAGCCATCACACTGGTTAGCCTTCAAGGCCAGAAGAGAACTAAAGCTCTCCCCAACTGCTTAATAATACATTCCTTATTAAAGTTTAGATAACCATGGATACTATACATTGCAGAAGCTGCCTTTAAAAGTCTGTCAAACTCAGTTACATATAATTTATCGTAAAAGTTGGGAAATAATTTATCTACAGGACTAAGAAGAATAAAAATCTTAGAATAGAAAATAAATGGAAAGGGATCAAGTTATACCTATCAATAAAAAAAAAAGATGACTGGTTTTGAGAGCTCTGACACTAGCTATATGTAGGTAGCGAAGTGTTCTGCCAGAAAATTAGATATAACTAGTTCTTTTCTTTAGGCAGAGCTATGTGCATGTTTGTCTGAAATTAGCCATAAACTTTAAATCACAAACTCTTAGGTTTGGGTCTGACATTTATAGGATATGGAAAGTCTTTAAGAAACGCTTTATTTCTAAGTCAATATCGTGCTCGGTAGTTTCATCTTTTGAAGATGAAAATTGATTTTTCTCAACACTGCAAATAGGCTGCTCCCTTCCCCCACCGCTACAAAGTGCCAGAACACAGGCAAATCCCTAACCGGGGGCAGCCTCATGGTTCACCATTCCAGCACGATCTACACAGAAGACCAGGATAAGGTGACTTCTCCCATTTTGCACATTTTAAAATAATTATCCTTTTTTTTACTATCGACAAAAAGATAGTCAAACAGTACTTTTGTTACAAGCTGTCATAGTTATTTTACCTAAACTTTTATTTCAGGCGGCAAGCAAAAAGGATTGGCTCAGATCTGACTTAAAAATAACCCAGCGTGTTTATTTATGACAAGCTCATTTTTCTATGAGGACTGAAGGATTAATAGTCATTGGGTAAAGTTTGAAATCTGTTATTTAATTTATGAGCTCTCAAAAAAAAAAATCAAGCCTACAGAATAAAAAGCATTCTTCTGTACTATTTCACTTCTATTGGAAGAACTGAGGAGAAATGTTAAAGAGAAATGTTGTCATACCCACAATATGATGTGTGGAGTTTTTGAATGAGAAAAAAACATCTCCATACAGTTGAAGGAGTGTCTCCTCTGTCACAACATTCTGTTGGCTGTTGGGGCATATGTGAGATGGTATCAGGAAAGTTTCATTTCCATTTGGGATATTGAAAGCAACAAAAAATTATTCTCACCTTAACAATGAAAAAAAAAAAGGTTAGATAATCTATAAAATCATAACTTTTCCAGAGCCCATTTGAGAGTTGAAGTCACAAGGCAACCAAGTGAACTGAATTTCAAAGAATGACAAATTCCCTCGAGGACAGAAGGGATACAGAGATCGTTCTGCCAATGGCAAGTTATGGAAAACCTGATAAGAAGAAAGGAGCTTTAATTTTATGAATTTTCAAAGACAGAGTGTGGGTTAGCATGACAATTTAGAATAACTGGGGACCCCAGACACAAGAAGGATCCATGCTGTCTTGCAGGTCACAGTGGTGTGATCATATGCAAGACTGAGGATAGAGGAGAAGCATGAGAGCAGTGGTACAGGTGTCAGGAGGCAACTGGCTGCCACTCCAGAAAACACAGATGCCCATCCACTTCCCCAGACCATTATCTCATATGCAGCAAAGCTTTCAGCTGCTGTAGGGAAGAAATCTTCCCATCCCAGGGCAAAGTCAAAGACCCAAGCTTCAGGAAACAGAGAAAAGCAAAGGCTTTCTGCTCCCAGGGGAGGAGAGGCAGGGAACTCATTTGGGCCCCAGATCCTGTACTGACACCAAGCAGATATCTGTGGCAGCTAGAAAAGGAGGAGAAAGCTCTCTCCTACTCAAAGTTTGGCTGCTGTGATGAGGGGAGGGAGGAAAGGATGGTAATGCTGAGAAAGCCCCATATCCATGGCTCAGGCCCACAAGATCTCCCTAAAATTGGGAACTGAGGAATCCTCCACTATGCATCCAACCCCCAACTCCAACTCTATGGGCGGAATCACAAGCCTAGCACTTGGTAGCAAGCAAACACAGTCTACTGCTGAGGGAAGGATAATAATGGCCCAGATGTGCATGAGCTACTGCAATCTGAGGATGGAGCAGGGACATTAAGAAAAATCCTTCAGCACTGCAAGATCTACTCTAAGCACGAGACAAGAGCATGGGGGGAATCTGAAGTTCATGGTGCACTGAAGATTCACTATAGTAACAGTAAAGCCCTAATCCAAACCAACCAGAGATAAGACTGGCTCAACCACACACAATAATGACCTGAGAAAACATGAAGTGTATTCATTTCTGGATGTCAACACTATTTACTTCAGTCTCTTCTGTTCTTCTATTCACAATGTCTGACATTCAATCAAAAATAACGAGGCACATAAAAAAGCAAGAAAAAAGATGACTAAACAAGTCTTTGTCTTTATTAAGTTCTTGCTCGGGGGAGAGGCCAGTTAGCCAATAGCTAAAATGGATTATACCATAAAACTGTATTAGAAATACTTCAAAGTGTATTAGAAGTATTACATATATAGGGAAATGAGTGATTATTTCTGCCTAAGGGGAGGTGCCAGGGAAATCAAATAAAAGACATTAAGTGGGAGTTTGCCATGAGGACAAAAGGAAAAAGCATTTCAGTAGAGGAAATTGCTGTGCAAAGGCATGGATAGATGAAGAGGACATGAAATATTGGCAAGTTCACAGTTAGGCCAATAGAGCCTTAGGGGAAAATAGTTCTCTCATCGTTTGCTGCTTTGCTCATGGTGTCTATGAATGTGCATCAGTATACAATGCTAATTGTTCTCTGAAAATAGAAAAAAAAAAAATTGACCATATGCTGGGGGTGAAGTGACTTCTTAACACAGTAGGCCCTGGAAGAAAGAAAGATTCTTGAATACCCTTGATCTCATTCATAAACTACTATTGACAAGGTTAGGTGTTCTGGTTACTGGTGATATAGCTGATCTTTAATTTTAAAAATACCCTTGAATGAAAACAAAAATATTTGTAATCGTGGAAGCCTATGCAGCATCCCAAAGACAGAATAGCTTTTAAAAAAGGCATTCTGGCATAAATTTGAATAAATTTCCGCCTTTCTCTATTCACAGGAAATAATACCAAACATTTCCCCCTGTTCTTTCTTATTGAAAAGTTGAATTAGGAGAAATGTATGGCTTGTAACACTTCTCATTAAAGGTAATTAGTTTCTGAATTTGAACAATATCATAAACACTCACATGTGTGTCTTAGTGGGATATAAAAATCATAACCTTTTTGGAAATCACCCAAACAAAGCTAAACTATGAGAGCTTTTGAATGTAAAGTGTACTGAGAAAATGGAGAACTTTCAATACAACTGGCTTAAATTAATTTTCATGATGAAATTTAAACTCTCATATACAGTTAGCACCATTTTATTTATAGGCTGCTACTGAGTCCTTTGAGAAGCTGCACAAATGCTATGTCATTAATCTTCATTCCCCTCCCCATCTTCTCTGTGCAGAAGTTGATTCCCCAGTGCGGTGGGTGTAGCTTCTACACAGCTAAGGATGGAATGTGTGGCCTCTATGGGTAGGGGATGCTGAGGAAGATTCAAATCTCCATTGGAATCACTGATCTCCTTCTTCCCCTCTTTCATCTAGATGGGGAGAGACAAGACACTCCAGATTCTGTACTGACTACTCATTTATTTGCATGCTCATTGCAATCCTGCATTCCTTTATCTAAATCTGTGCCAGACAAGATGGAAATGCTACCTTCCGGGGCAACAAAGACTATCAGCATATCCTTCCTTCTCAGACAGGCAAGTGCATTCCCAGGGGGTGTGCGAAGGGCGCTGAGAGGTCGGGCACCAGGATAGACAGGCGGTATCTTCCCAGATCTCTAATTTCCCTCAAATACTTACGGAGAAAATATTTTTTTTTGTAAATGAATGCAGTTATGGCATGAATTGGAATGCAAATTAGAATTAGAATATGTTTAAGCTAAAATGAAAAAATTTAAGCGTCATCTTTACCCTTGCCCCAGGAATATTTTCCCCAGAGCCACCTGCCTCTCCTGCTCATGCTTTTCTCCGATGAGAAGCACCATAGTGGATGCTGCAAGAAACTCTGATACTTGCCCAGGTGAGTTAATATGTGAAGTACAAAAATCTGGAGGGATGTAATAGCTAATAGGAGGCCATCCAACGATAGTCATGACATAATTCTTCAAGAGGTCCCAAGTGTTAAGAAATACATTAAACAAAAACGCAGCTGCCATGAACTGCCCAACAAAGGAGTTGATGAAGCTAGAGTTTCTGCTGAGCCTATGGTTTCTCCTGAGTCCTAGAGCCACAGGCCTTCAACAGAATGAATCACATATCATCTTCCCAGGTTCCAGGCTCAGCACCACCACCTTTACAATGGGCACTCCAAGGAGAAAGCCACAGCCCACTGAAAACAGTCCAAACGGCAAGAAAAAGGTGCTCTTGAGATGCATTGGGGATCAGATATTCTGATGCCTGTTTTACAGTTCTGGGCTGTGATGTAGCTTTTCCCCAGGAAGTCAGCTTTCTGACTCTTGGGAACAACTCTCAGAGCATCCTCTTGACAGCACTGAGCCCTCCCTACAACAAACACACGATGCCGACTCTCCCCGGTGCATGGCGCACCTGAACATTTGCTGCACGGCCCACCTGAACATTCACAGGAGAATATATAGTGTGAGGAGAACTTACAGTGCCAGTTCTGTCTCCCCTCTTTACATGACAATCTCTGCTCTAGTCACTAAGGTTGTCCCATTGTGTGTTACTTACCCTCTGAGCTAGGTGAGTGTTGGGAAGTGCAAAAGGCAAAGAAAGGCACAGAGGTCAGAAGCAGAGAGACGCCACACTCACCACCAGTTTTCCTCTGAAGAGGAACAATTAACAAACCTCTAGAGTGTTCTCTTTGATACATGTAAACTAAGAATTTGTCCTTCTTGTAATGAAAACAAGAGAAAGGGCCGCTTCTATAAACTGCATCATGCCATACCGTCTAGCATCAATGCTACTACTAAACACGGTTAAGTCATTGATTGTTTGAAGCTTCTACATATCTCTGGGCCCACTTTGCCTTTGCTCAATCCAACAAAGTTCTCTGATTTGACCATTGTGGGAACTGCTTATCTTTGAAATAAAGTATCAGGAGGTGGTAAAGACAGACAACCACGCAGAGGTGGCTGTGAAGGACACAGATTGGTGGCTTTCCTCTGCCTCTCCCTAACCTTCTTGCATTTAGATCGGCAGGCTAGAAAACCATGGAAAGAACTGCTTTAACTGTAAAGTGGCCTTTGGAGACATCCTCAGGTTTTGTGTGTCTCCACTCACACTCCCTGGGGCGTGGGTGCCAGTCACTGCGTCCTCCCTTCAATTCTCAGCTTAGTAGATGATAAATAAACCACTTTTCAGAAAATTACCTCTTCTAGTGTGCTAAATGATACCCTGGTGCCCTGTAAGTGTTGATTGCCATCACTATAAAAATTAATTCACCTCATACAGTAAGCAATCTACTTCTTGAGAGTAATTTCATTATAGAATCAAAGCCAATTTTTTTTTCCAAAAGGAGGAATTTCTCTTGTGAACTATACCACAAATAGAATCTAAAAGCATGGATATTTTTTCTTTTATTCCAGATACTATTTAGAAAATGACAGAATCTGCTATTTTTGAATAGTTAATGAAAAGGAAATGATGTCACTATCTTGTTGGTGGCTTATCAAAAGACTTTTACCCGTTTTTATTCATTGTGGAAAAAAATGAAATTTTTGAGGTATAAACCAGGATGGACTGGAGGTGAAGGAGAATGGACATTCTGTCACTGAGTCTTGAGCAAACAAACACCAGGAAGCCATCAAGACAGTTAGTTAGAAGGGCAGATAATCGGAGTCGTGGCTAGACTCCCTTCATCACTGCTCTAACTTACCTAAGCTCAGCCACTTGACTTCAATGTCAGAGAAGGACATAGCTGGACTTCAGAGACTCATAAGAGATCAGAACTGTCCAACTAGGAAGGAATAAAACCTGGGAAATGAGTATGACCCCTGGAGTATCATCAGCACCAATGGGAAAGACCAGCTGTAGGTTTGGGAAGGAAATCCAGTCATCCTACACCTCAGCCTCTCTGGAAGGGATATTTATTCATTCATTCTTTAATTCACCAATGTATATCCAGCATTTATTTTGTGACAGGTACTGTACTAGGCTACAGGACTAGAGAGGGAAGTAAGATGAATATGTTGAGCAGGATTGCATTATAAAAGGACATTATAGATCAAAAGGAGAAATTTGGATTTTAGCCTAAGTGCAATGGAAATCATGAAGGTTTGAGGCAAAGAAGTGATATCATATGGTTTACATTTTCAAATACAATGAAGAGATGTATGGAGAACAGACTGGAGCAAGGGAATGGAATTGGTAAGGACTTGTCAAAAGTCCATTAGCTTAGCAATAAGAAGATGCATCTGAGTAACAGGTGGGGCCAAGATTCAAGTAAAGTTTGATAGGAAGGGATCACTTTTCTTTTTTATTGAAAACGTTAGCACTGGACTTGCTTTTTCTTTCTTCTTCCCTTCCTTCTTTCCTCTCTTTCCTCCCCCTTTTAGAAACAGGAGACACCTCAGTGCTTTTGCCAAACATAGGAGAAAAGCAAGCTTATTATTAAAGACTGCCAAAATACACCACTGTAGAAAAAAATAATGAAAAACTCTTTCCCCGATAACCACTGTTTATAGTTTTATGTCTATATGTCTAGGTTTTCTCTATGAATATACAAGAATAATATCAATTAATAATGATGTGGTAAACAGTCACCATTTTTTTTGTTTTTGTTTTTTTGTTGTTTGTTTGTTTGTTTGCTTTTAAGGGCTACACCTATGGCATATGGAAGTTCCCAAGCTAGGGGTTGAATCAGAGCTACGCCAGATCCCCCACCCACTGAGTGAGGCCAGGGATTGAACCCGCATCCTCATGGATACTAGCCAGATTCATTTCCACTGAGCCACAATGGGAACTCCCAGCAAACGTCTTTAACAAGCTTGAAATGACTACACAAGGAGCGCCCAGTGTGAAAAGAGTTCAGAAACAGATGATTATGGAGGAAGACACATCCAGGCAGTATTGCTCGAGGTATGGTCCTAAGACCACCTGAGGAGTTTCTGGGTTTTATGCCATCCTGCTGAGTCTCTGAGAATAGAGCTTGAGAACCTGCATAGAACAGACTTCCCAGGCGATACCAATGAATATTTAATTCAAGAACCACTGACTCAAAATATGTAAATATTGTCTTAAACAAACAGTGAATAACAGTATCTTCAAAATAGATGATCATGACCAAAACATCTCTAACTTTCCTTCAGAAGAAAACGGAATTATCTTTCTCCAATTGTTGAACCACGAAAACATATTTAGAGGCAGAAAAGTAGTTGATGTCCTTCCTCCCTCCATGCAGACCTCAGTTAGTCACCATTCCTGCCCTGTCTGCTCTCCACCGGCTCCTCTCACGGAAGAAGGAGGAACTTAGCTGAAGGGCAGCTCAGGAGAAGCAGCTTCTACGGGAGCCCCTCCTGCAGTGTGCATGGTTTTCTTCCAGTACCTTCCATGCCACAGGCTTAGTAGATATGACCCATGGCTGAGTTAGAACCTCTATTAGGGAGCCCAATAGTGCCAGAAAGCTAGGTCGAGTTCTCCAGTTTACCTCTCAGATGTAATAAAGCAGACCTTTAAACCTACCATCGTCTGACTTTTGCATCTTTCAAATGGCTCCAAATCAGATGGAGGGAGGGGAGGGGGGCTATGAACTACCTGCCCCGAGCCTTGGCACCATCTCAGCAGGTCGTGGTAACCCATCGTTCTCATAACCATTTAACACACATTTCACTCCTCTCATTTTACTGTCGTCTTATCTTAGTGTTAAGTCAGTACTCTCAACGCACAGGAGTAAAAAGACAGGATTTAGCTGTGAAAAACAAAACTAACAGAGTCAACCATTCTGTAGTCACGCAATACAGTTTTTAGACCTGAAAAAATCTCTGATTTAGAAGAAAGGGGTTCTGAAGACACCATCTCAAGAGATACATCTTGTGAGTTAAGAAGAGGTAAGAAATGAGGAAGGAAGGATAGGAGAAGAGAGGGAGAAAGAGATGGCTGTCTTTGCACATGATGCCTGCCCTCACTGCACATTCCTTTCATAAATACTTCCTTTGCTAGGAAGGCTGCAGATGGAGCTCTGTGATTTGGGGAGACACTCCTGATCAGCCACTACCCAATACTCTACATAACCTTCAGCAAACCATCCAACGTCCAGATACCCCTGTATCACAGATGGTCTGTGATCTCTCCCACTGGTTAACTTCTTCCTGCTTCTGTTGGCTTGTGCATGAGTCTTCAGTGGTTATTTTTCTTTGAACACATGAGAAGAAATTTAAAACATGAAAGTTTTATCCCATCAAGAAAGCTTCTAACTTCTCCAAAAGACCAAGGACAGCAAACACAGAGTCTGCAAAATGCAGTCAATAAACAGGTACTGTGAAAAAAAAAATCAAAAGACTCTCAAACAGAAACATGTTTTCCATAAAAAGACAACATCTGGACAGAGGTGAGAGCCATGCAAGGCTACTGATATGGCAAGACCAAGGATGCAGGAGAATGGACAGTGGGATACAGAGAGATGGTAGGACTTTGGATTTGAGTAGTGATGCTTGGCAAGAAGACAAGCTGCCTCATGAGGATGTTTCGACCACTGGATGAGCATCCTGAACCTGGACAAGACAATGGCAGCACCACAGAATCTGTTAAAGAACAAGAAATGAAGTGGAGTGACTTGGCCCTACCGTACCTCCAAGTATTGACATTAGAACGTTTCCCCCATAGGAAACTGATGCCTGGCTCCTTGTTCATGGACAGATTTTTTTTTTTTTTAAGGCAACGTTCTGGGTATTATAAGCTCTGAATCATGATTCAGGAAATCTGAACTTGCATTTCATATTTGCTATTGCTTTATGGTTTAACTTTTAGAAAGATGCCTAGCATTCCTGATGGTCTGAATGACAATGTATCAAAACATTATGATTACCCATAGGAACCAAGACACTGCTCCAACCCTATCCTTCTGGGTGGAGTAGAAAAGACACTGAGCTGAAGGATAGCAGGTGAATGACATTCAGTCTCTGGGTTTGGTTTCTCATGTATAAAATGAGGAAAGTTGGATGAGAATCCCTTTAACATCCCATGTTTAAAAGCCTAGGAGGGAGTTCCCGTCGTGGCGCAGTGGTTAACGAATCCGACTAGGAACCATGAGATTGCGGGTTCGGTCCCTGGCCTTGCTCAGTGGGTTAACGATCCGGCGTTGCCGTGAGCTGTGGTGTAGGTCGCAGACGCGGCTCGGATCCTGCGTTGCTGTGGCTGCGGCGTAGGCCAGTGGCTACAGCTCCGATAAGACCCCTAGCCTGGGAACCTCCACATGCCGCAGGTGCGGCCATAAAAATGACAAAAGGCAAA
>PVHT020000077.1:11022877-11099340 GCA_004024745.2 Catagonus wagneri
GCTCAGTGGGTTAACGATCCGGCGTTGCCGTGAGCTGTGGTGTAGGTTGCAGACGCGGCTCGGATCCTGCGTTGCTGTGGCTGCGGTGAAGGCCGGTGGCCACAGCTCCGATTAGACCCCTAGCCTGGGAACCTCCACATGCCGCGGGTGCGGCCATAAACCCGCGGCCATAAAATGACAAAAGGCAAAAAAAAAAAAACAGAAACAGATCATGAACAGGGAGAACAGACTTATGGTGGCTGGGGCGGGAGACGGGAGGAAGTGGGATGCATGGGGAGTTTGGGGTTGGGTAGATGTAAACTATCACATTTGGAATGGATAGGCAATGAGGTCCTACTGTATAGCACAGGGAACTATGTTCAATCTCTTGGGGTATAACATGATGGAAGTTGGTATTAGGAAAAGAATGTATAGATATGAATGACTGGGTCACTATGCTGTACAGCAGAAATTGATATAACAGTAAATCAACATACTCTAATGAAAAAAAAAAAGCATCACCTTTTATCCTTCCACAGTATCTCTAAATTGCACCACTTAAAACATTTGCTTGGCTGTGCTTTGGGGTCTCTAGCTGAAAAAAAAGGAGATTGTGATTTAGATTTTGTATCTCTTGCCTATCACATCTCCCAAATAAAACAAATTAAAGGAGGTCAGAATAATCAGGTGATGTGTAAACCCAGGTCTTCAGTGCTCTGAGATTTTGCTTGCTTAAAGGATGTTTGTGTCTGGAAATACCTTCCACCATTAACTAACATCTTTAACACGAGTGTGCTGTTTTAGCTTTGCAGAAAACTGAAAAGAACTGAAATGTGGTCTTTCAAAGCCAAGTCTAAGATTAAATACTCAAAGTATAAGTGAATCAGCAGACAAGCTATTGTAACATGCCATGTGTAGAAATACAAAACTCAAAGGACAAAAGCTTCCTTAAGATCCTTTCTCAGTTCCCTATCTTCAGTTTCTGGTTACTTCGCACAAGGTAATAGGCTCCCCAGGGCCATGTAATTGAATAGAATTCAAGGTGGGAAAGAGAAAGGTCTGCATGTAGATGTAGATTTTCTGGGAAACACACACACAGATATAGATTATAAAACGCTTCTAACTTTTAAACCATCAAAGGCCAGAAGCTTCACTGATCCATCATTAATGATGCCAAATTATGAAACAAAATTAAGACCGCACTCCCCACAATTGCAAAAGAACTCGCATCCAATTGAACTTGTGATATTAGATACTAAACATCTGGCCACCAAAAATCTGGCAGATTTTCCTCTGTTATCTGTACGTGAACACCTCAATTCTCTAGCTTCCAATTCTTTTTTTTATTTTTATTTCTATTTCAGTATCGCTCAGCAATAACGTTCACACACCATAATTTTCATTAGCATGCTTCACCCCTAACTCTGTAGAAAACCTTTATTGCCAAACACATCTATTGCCTCTCCTCGATAAATCAGTTCAAACATATGTCACTTCTTATCTAGTATTCTGATCATGCTCAAATGCTCACCAGCCTCCCCAAATGCTCCACAGCTTTTCATCTTTAGTTTCAAAATTTTGCACAACTAAATTCTACATGGGGGTCACTTCCCATTTCCCATCCTTTAGCCATATTGCTCAAGTCTGGTCATAATTCAGAAAGAAACTGACAAACTTCTCTATGGATTTCTTCCATTTATTCCTATATGTATTTTCTCCTTAGTCATCCTATAAATAATTTTTTCTTTACCTCTCAAACTATTTTATTCAAAGTCAGCATGCAGTTGAGGTCAACTGGGTTTTGGTAAGCTTTTCCAGTGACATCTTGATTTGATTATCTAAAGATATACAATCGTAACACAAGATCACAATCAAAATAAAATGAACCCTTCTATTTTAATACAGAATAAGTTTTTATAATGTTTTCTACCTTCTATGTAATTATGAGTTTTATCTAATGTGTATATAGACATGCTCACATATGATTTTGAATCTATCATATATTATAGTTGATCAGCACTTACAAATATGCACAGTAATAAAAAATACACCATTATTCCTTTGTCTTACGCTTTAGTGAGGCTGTTGAGATCAAGGTACAAGACCCCTTGAATAATGGTTTAATATTAATTATAACAGTCAATGTGACTATTATCCTATTTCCACATTCCCTGCCCCGGAAACGAGTTTCAGTAAAGTTCTAGGAAGGAATCAGCTCATCTTGCTTAGCTGAACATGTAACATTCAGGAATCCTTTCCCATCTAGAAACAATTATAACCAGGCACATTAACAAGACTTGCTTCCACCTGGATTTATCTTTCTTTTCAATCAGATAACCTTTATTTAATATCTCAGGGCTGTGTTCTGCTGGCATTTGCTCTGTTCTGTTCTCCTAGAGATTTTATGAGCCAGGAATGTAATGTAATCTGCGATTTCAATTTCCCACCGGCAGATCACATTTGCTCTTATCCTTCCTAATAATATTGTTTTAAGAAGATGTCAGTTTTCTCTATGCTGTGAGATCATAGAGTTAAAACCGAGTCCTTTTTATAAAAGAATGTAATATGTGCCTCTAATGTAGACTATCTGTTACCTCCAGAGACCATCCCAGGGTAGCAGGTTGACCACTCGGGCTCAGAAGTTTGCTGCTATACAAGTTAAACACATGTCACAGGGCCTGAGCTGCAGAGGGCAATGCAGACCTGTGGTGCCAGCTCACACGCAAAAACCTTCCCAGCGTGGTGGTTTAGAACATTACAGGGACAGAAGGAATGCCTGCTATCTGAAAAACCTGAATTTGGATTTCTAGGCTCTTTAGCATTTATTTAAGACCTATGGGGAAAGAACTCCACCAGGCACCTGCCTTACCTTAAATAGGTCCACAATCAAGCTTCATCTCAAGACCTAAATACACAAAGCCTCAGTTTTCTCGTCCGCAAAGAGCACAGTGACTCTCAACTAGGATGATCCAGGATTGCATGGGGAAGATGCATAGTGTGAAAACTTACATTTATCATTATAATCTCGTCTATGTAAAAAAAAAAAATATATATATATATAGTTTGAATAATACCAACTAAAAAAATTGAAGGTTCAAGAAAACTAAGGCAAGGAATTGTTTTTTTTTTTGTCTTTTTGGGGCTGCACCCACAGCATATGGAAGCTCCCAGGCTAGGGGTCTAATCGGAGCTACAGCTGCCGGCCTACACCATAGCCACAGCAATGCCAGATTCTAGCCGCATCCACAACCTATACCACAGCTCATAGCAACACTGGATCCTTAATCCACTGAGCGAGGTCTGGGATCAAACCCACAACCTCATGGATACTAACCAGGTTTGCTACCACTGAGCCATGACTGGAACTCCTGGGATTTTTTTTTTTTTTAAAGAGAGAGTCTAGGTTTAAAATAGCTGAAACAGAGTGAACTAAATTCTCTCCCAAATCTGAGACCTATGATCTCCCCCTCCAGAGAATAGACTGTTCTACCATCCGCATTTGGCACTGAACATGGAAGGGCTGGTTATTTCCTGTAATTAGTATTGCATATCAGCAGTAATAATGACTTTCAATCTTGCTTTGATTAAATATAAAACATTTAATTCAAATATTAGTGCAACACACAGATAACACAAACATCCGCTCAGATCCTTATATGACCTGGCTTCTTTTAACCTCAAACAGCTCCAGAGTTCCCCAGACCTGCTAATCTTGAATCACATAAGTCACATCCTGAAATGTTTTAAAGAACTCACAACTTGCTAGTTAATAACTAGGTAACAACATGCATCCTGTTTATCTTAACATCACTCCTGATAGAGGAATAAGCTTCAGATCAGCTTCACCGTGGACTATCTCCCCTGTGAATAAAACGTTTCACACTCAAACATTTAATGTTTAAAGATCAGGACTCTTAGTTAAATGAATTAATCTGGTGTGAAAACTATTTGCATTTTTAACATCATCAGAATTTCTTTCACCCCCAACTGTTTAGTTCACTGCTAGTATGATTATAATTAGCAAGAGAGAGGGGGAAAAAAAGACATTTTACTCAATGCTAAATGGAATTCAAGAATTCTCAAAAGAAACACAGAATAAGTGGGTGGGGCCAAGGAGACAGCAGAGCTCTTTTCAGAGAAGAAAGGTAACCTTTGTGCATGAAGAAGTGCAGTGTTTTTTGCTCTTTGTTTATGGCTGTGCCCACTGGCATGTGGAAGTTCCAAGCCAAGGATAGAACCCACGCCACAGCAGTGACCCGGGCCACAGAAGTGGTATCCCAAATCTTTAATCCACTGAACCACCAGGGAACCCCTGCAATGTCTTCTTAAAACAATAGCTCATTTTCCCCAGTGTATCCAGTATTCAACTCATTCATGTGAATATCCTGGTAACATTTATCGAGCCCTTACTTCATGCCAGGAATTGCACGAGGTGATGAAGGATGCCAAGTCACAGCCGACAAGAAGCTGTGGCTGCAGGATGGGGCGGGGAAGTCAGGGTACCGTTAACTTTGGGTAAATGAAATTCTGGGATTCTACCAGCAAGGTTTTAGTGATCAGGTTCCATTGCACATGGTCTCCAGCATCTAGGGGCGAGGAGGACCAAGAAATCCTTGATAAGGGCTGGCCTGAGTTTCCAGCCTTCTCTACCACCACCTTGCCCGTGCTCACCCAGCTCCTGCAGCACTAGCCTCCTTTCCGATCCCTAAAAAATGCAGAACCGAGTTCTACCTTCGATTTGCATCTGAGGATCCCTCCGCTGAAAGACCCTGCAGATACCTCCCGTCCTTCAGTTCTCCGCCAGCAAATTACCTCCTAGAAACTCCATACAGCATTCTTTGTAATCTCCGTCACATTAGAATTCTCAATTATCCAATTTATTTGTTGACCCGTTTACTGCCTGCCTCTCTCCCTGCAAAGATAAATGGAATAAGAGCAGGGACCTCCTTAAGAGGACATCGCATCTGAGCCAAGTTGAAAACACAGGAAGAATGGATAAGCAATGAGATGCTGCTGTATAGCACTGGGAACTATGGCTGGTCACTTGTGATGGACCATGATAATGTGAGAAAAAAGAATGTATGCATGTATGTGTGACTGGGTCACCTTACTGTACAGCAAAAAATTGACAGAACACTGTAAATCAGCTATAATGGAAAAAATAAAAATCATTATAAAATAAAATAAAAGCAACTTGTGATGATTATTAAAAAAAAATATATGAAAACACAAGGAAGGGTTAACCAGGTCACAAAGGAGAGAAAACAGAAGTGACATCCCCATCATTAACCCACTGAGCCACAGTTGGCCCTTGGTATCCAGGGTTCTGCATCCAGAAATTCAACCAACTGTGAATTATACTTTCAGGGAGAAAAAAAATCCCGGAAAGTTCCAAAAAGCAATTCCAAAAAGCAAAACTTGAATTTGCCACACTCTGGCAACTATTTACATAGCATTTACATTGTATTTACAACTATTTACATAGCATTTACATCATATTAGGTATTATAAGTAATCTAGAGATGATTTAAAGCGTACAGGAGTATGTGTCTAGGTTGGATGAAAAATACCATACCATTTTATATGAGACTTGAGCGCCTGTGGATTTGGGGGGTCTTGAAACCAATCCCCGGCAGATACTAAGGGACAACTGTGTAGGTACGTGTATATATATGCATTTATACATATATTTATATATTCATTTATGCATAGACATATGAAAGCACATGAGTTATTTGCTTTGAGATAAGAGATTTATGTAAAATATTTTTCTCATTTACTTAATCTCTGCTCCAGCGGACTTGCTGCTGTCTAAAATACCCACAAACAACAGCAAGATGGCTTAATGGAACACACGCTGCCTGCAAGTACCGCCCTGACTGTATGGTGTATATTGACTCACAGACTCCACTCCGACTTACAACCCCACGAGGAGGGTGCTGAGAGACAAAAACGCTAAGCGCATAGCCCAAAGTCACTCCGCTCACGGAACAGTGCCAGATTTTAAGCTCAAGCTGGTCAAACTGCAGAGATCTGAACTACCAAGCTGGACACCTCTCTTGTGTATATGGGCATCGGAGATTTCCTAATAAAATGCCAGAATGTTCTAGGGAGGGATGAAAACCAGAAGTCCCAGTCTGCATGCTGGGCTCAGGCCCGGTACAAATGGTCACTGATACACCTGAGCATCATCCCAGTGGGCTCCTGGTGGCTGGTGGGGCCGTGTGGCAGGAGCCCAGGTAATCACCTGAGGCCCTTATCCCAAGATGCCTGCACAAATGCTGTCCTTTCCTGCACCTGCTCTGCACCTGAGACAGACTCTGAGCCTCCTTCGACATTCAGAATTTAGCGCAGGGTGAGTTGTGGAACTGGGTAGGTCTCCGCCAAGCAGCACAGGCTAGAACGGAGCACCATCCCACAGTGCAGTGTGAATGGGGGAGCAGAAAAAGATGCAATATGTTTAGGGGTGGGAGCGGCAGGCAGACCCGTGGGGAACGGGAGAGCATGGAGTGGAGGGAAGCAGTGACGGAAGCGAGCTCAGAAAGGTCTAGGTCCTTCTGTGAACCTCACAGACTGCCCGCCTGCCTCTCCACTGGTCAGCCAGATAGTCATCTCTATTAGACACCAGAGTCGTGCATGGGCACATCGTAAAGAAAACTCTGCCTCGTTTCTCTCATCTGGGAGGTGTGAATTTGATAATTCTCGGAAGACCTGGAGAATGAGGAAGAGATTATTTAAGGGGAAACAAATTTTCTCTATTCTTCTAAACACTTTTGGATTACATGTATAATATAGAGGAGAACTATAAGAAGTCTGAGTGTAATTACACAGTATCACTTTTCTTAATGTCCCTGCTGTATCTTCTGCAAATTTCTCACCTGGCCCGTACTACAGTAGTTCTGGGTGTTTACTGGCCTTGAACCCTATGAGCCAAGGACTCTGTCTTATTCATCTTTTAGGCAAGGTAACTAGCACAAGGCCTGGCATAAGTAAACGCTGGATAAGAAAGTGACTGACAGAATATCTGCGGCTTTTTTTTTTTTAGAGACATAATCCAAGTAGAAAGAAATGAGTTATATTCTTTGTTTCTACTGGCAGGAACTTTAAATGACGATATACATTCAGTTACTTACTTGATGTCCTGATCCAGGTATTACACTTACCCAGCATTTTCTAGATATCAGGAAGTAAAACTATGGTAACACCTAAGTTATCACCCAAAATAAGGAACAAATTTGAACATATCTGAACTATGGGCCTAAGAATAACTCAGGCCTTCTGATTTTTAGAGATTTTATGGTAAAAAATCCTAGCAACTTAAAGCCAATCTCTTAAAAAATTTCCCAAGGGGAAATTTATCTGTGACAATAATTAACCAGCTAGAAAACGGTTCATTGTCCAAGGAAGACAAAAGCAACATCGTTCCCTATTCAAATGCCTTTAGCCCCCATATTTCTTTCATGGGTCAACTTGCAGTGATGTCCAACAAAGTAAAAATAGAAGAAAGGGAGTTCTCTGGTGGCCTAGTGGTTAAGGATTCGGTGTTGTCACTGCTGTGACATGCGTTCAATGCTGTGGACATGGCCAAAGACGAGAAAAAAAAAAAATAAAAAAGGAAAACAGCCACAGTGAAAGACAGAAGTTATGTTGTGTAGCCTTCAAAGTCCGGACTGCGGTAGAACTTTGCAGTAGGTATGAGGCTTTTTTTATTATGGGCTATTATTTACAGATGCTCATTTCTGTCTTTCAAATTAATTTTCCATATCAAATATAAATCTTTTTATTGCCTACATATTGATTCAAGATTTCAGAATGGGAGTTCCCTTCATGGCTCAGTGGTTAACGAATCCGACTAAGAACCATGAGTTTGTGGGTTCAATCCCCGGCCTTGCTCAGTGGGTTAAGGATCCGGCGTTGCCGTGAGCTGTGGTGTAGGTTGCAGACGCGGCTCGGATCCTGCGTTGCTGTGGCTGTGGCGAAGGCCGGTGGCTGCAGCTCCTGTTAGACCCCTAGCCTGGGAACCTCCATATGCCGCGGGTGCGGCTCTACATAAAAGGCAAAAAGACAAAAAAAAAAAAAAAAAAGATTTCAGAATGCCCAGGTTTTCACTACAGATGGAAAAATCTTTTTTCCTAGCTCTGATATTACTACCTATTAATACCTGAATTGTCTGTCTCATATTTGGTTAACACAACACACGCTGACTGAATAAATCAACCCCACTAAAATCTTATGTTTAATGAAGAATCCTGACTGTTCACAATCAAGACAGGCAAAGGAACCACGAACCTGTCACATTTCATAAGCAAAATCATAAATATTGAGGGAAATAAATGCCACTAAGTTTGTGACAGCTTATGCCAATCCTGAGGGGCCACTTCACGAGGAAAGCACATGAAAGATTTTGTCTTCATCACCTTTCATGATAAATTTATCTGATAAAATTGAAAGGGGAGAATATAAGAAAAAGGAATTATAGGTTAATTGTTATCACATGACGCTTTTAAAATGTTATCCCACTCGGTGCCTCTTAGATGCCTCCTTGGGAAACCGCCACAAGTGAACAAAGAACTTTAATGTGCAGAGGTACCAACTCCACACTATATTAATAAAGTCACTTCTTGTTGGCTCTTAATAATGAGCTGTCAGATGACTTGCTTTGATTAAAACAACAAACTTCCTGGTATGAAAAGACCTGTTCCACGTGAGATTCACTGCTTCCTCTTGGATGGGACATTGAAGCGTCTTTCTGACTCACACACCAGCCTAGCTTTGATTCACCTTGTATAAAGTTCAGTCTCAAAAATCTTTACAATTCATCCCTGGAGTTGCATGAATCCTGGCCTTCCAGGGAACAAAAGTCATCCTGTCCTATTATAAATAGGTGATTATTTATCAAGAGCAGATTTCAACCCCTGATTGGATCCTTCTCTTTCTGTCCTCCCCTGGCGGCCCCTTGCTGCCCCGGGGCAGGACACGGGGCTCTGCGGCATATTGCCTTATGAATCTTCCTCAAATACCCAATTATCCTGCTGCAGCAGCGTGTCAGTGTCCTGACAGCTGCAAGCCGCGTGCCTGCCCCGCTGTCAGAGGTGAAAGACACCCCTATTCCTCACCGCATTTCCATTACAACGCGGATGCGGACAGGGGAGGCGCGCACGTTGAAACGAGTTCGTTAGGGATGCCACGGAGGTCAAAGACTGCTTAGAAGAAAAGACTGAGGTGAAAATTAAAAACAGGAAAAGGGCCAGGATAGAGCAGACAGGTGCCGGCGCTATGACAGCGGAATAGCAAGACGCCTCTCCCAGGGCCCCTCGGAGCTATTGTGGAAGGGTGAGCACACTCGGGCTGGTTTTAATTGAGATCGATCTCACAAGTACCACCTTAGGCAAGGTCCTTCAACTGATTGAAAACCAAATGAAGCTTTTGTAAGTAGTGGCAGGTTCTTCTGTGGTCTCGCCCCACCCACCCGGCCCCCAATTGATGCCTGTCTGAACTTTTGGAGATTCAGCGCTGGAGCAAACAGCAGTTGTTCTGGGCTGATCTCTGTTCTTAACATTTTAAAATAATCATTATTCGAGCTGCATTTTTGTGAACCTAAACTGTTACTCCAGTTATCTGTCAGCAGCGAATTTATTGGTGGGTCAGAAACACAAAAGGCCCCCAGAATTCTGCCTAGACAACAGCATCGCTAAAAACTCAATGATTCCACTTGGGAACCACAGGACCAGCACTTGCGTTCTTGCTGATTACATCTTAACACTAAATGTAGTTCTGGTTTACAGAGATCTTGGGCCCACACTTACCCAAATGAGTTTAAAGATCACTTGTTCCATAATGGTGCCCGTCACTTATTAACTAGCACATGCAGATGCAAGACCTTCTTGGTGTTTCTCTAGCCTAATCTAAGACTCTACACGTAACCTCTTCCAATTTTAACAAACTGCTAAATAAATAATGACTCCAATAACTGACAGAAGGCCCGAAACAAGAGAAAACTCACACAATAGGGAATTCCATGGGAGACGATAAACAGTTCCTTGTTTTGAGACCAGAGTAAGAAGACAATTTCTATTTAAATGTATCATCATGAATTTAAGATATAAAACAGAAAGAAGTCACATATTATAAGGGTTGTGCAGGTTTGAAATACAATGTACTAAAGAAAGCCAGAGCTATCCTCTTCTACAGAATTTCATGGACAACGAATGAACAAAGACATGAGGGGTGGCTCTAAAGTACAGAAAGTCCCTTTTTATGCAAGGACACTAAAATTTCCGTATTTCCATAAGTTATCATCCCCTTCAAATAATCACTCAAATAGTTACTGCAAGTTTCAACTGATAGCATGTGTGTAAATCATGAGGTTTAATGCCTGGTATGTAAGAGGAGGGTGTGCATGTATGTATGTGTACACACATGGGTGTGTAAAACATACATCCACGTGTGTAACGTACATCCTATTTGTATTTGAAGATATTTACTCCAATGAGGCTGCCATTGATCAAAATGCAATTGTTTTGAATTCCTGAATTACTTTCACAGCCTTCAGCACATTCTCTCTCTCTCTCTTTTTTTTTTTTTTTTTGTCTTTTTGCCTTTATCTAGAGCCGCACCCGCAGCATACAGAGGTTCCCAGGCTAGGGGTCTAACAGGAGCTGTAACTGCCGGCCTTCGCCACAGCCACAGCAACGAGGGATGTGAGCCGCATCTGTGACCGATACCACAGCTCACGGCAACGCTGCATCCTTAACCCACTGAGCAAGGCCAGGGTTCAAACCCGCAACCTCATGGTTCTTAGTCAGATTCGTTAACCACTGAGCCACGAAGGGAACTCCAGCACATTCTCTTAAGCAAGGTTTATACGGTGCTTAATATCTGCAAAAAGCAATCTTAGATAGACTGAAAAAACTTCCTGTGATAGTGGCCTTGATATCCGGACAGTGCTGTCATTCAGAAATGAGAGTAACGAAAGCATCTCAAACAAGCAGGCCAAAATATACCATTTGGAGTCAAAACCGAGATACACTCTATCAACCAAGAAGATAGTTGCTTGGGTGACATCCTGCCTAAAGGCAACTCCAAGAGAGGAGCTGCAAGACTCTTTGATAATAGCTTCAGCAGAGTAAACATGTAGGTTCCTGAGTGACTACTTTGAAACCCAACACATTTGTGGCCATGTAAACACCTAGGATTGTGAAACATACTTTTTCATTACTTTGTATTCAAGCCTCATTCTTACAGGTAACAAATCTAGACTCCCTCAGTAAATCTGAACAGCTGAAAACGATCAGTAGATATTTAGTGTGTATATTTATAGGCTGGAGACAAAGAGAGACTCTACTAGTTAAGGACTGCATAAAATCAAGAAATAATTAGAAAAAGAATGGTTGAGTTCTGCAAGGGAAGACTTAAATATGTCTTCAGGTATAGAAACCCAAGAGCTGGAAGAAGTCTTGGACACTATCTGGTGTTCTAGACCAATTCTCTCATTTTCAGAGAGGAAACAAAATTCATGGAAGTTACTGCTTTGTCCAACCACATAGCCTAAAAGAGGAAGAATGAAAAAAACTGGATCAAAGTCTTAGTCCAAATTTCCACTTTGTTGTTCTAGGAACAAGATTTTAAAAAGTCATAAAGTCTTAAAGAAAATTTTGCACTAAATACTTACACAAATAGGAAGTAAGTTCCCATTGTGGCTCAGCAGATTATGAATCCAGCTAGTATCCATGAGGATACGGGTTCGATCCCTGGCCTCATTCAGTGCGTTAAGGATTTGGTGTTGCCAGGAGCTGTGGTGCAGGTCTCAGACGCAGCTCGGATACTGCATTGTGTGGCTGTGGTGTAGGCTTGCAGCTACAGCTTCCATTCGACCTCTAGCCTGGGAATTTCCACTTGCCACAGGTGTGGCCCTGAAAAAAAAAATACTTATACAAAATCAGTATCATTTTAAACACCTCTAGAAATCTTATAGCATTGTGTCTCCATCACCAAGAAACTAGCAACAAAATGACATCAGCCCATTGGCAGGAATATTTCTAACTAAATCTCTGGACATCAGACTTCTAGAGCCTATTCCTTCTTATTCTAGTTCTTCACCCACTGGGCATTGCTTCAGGAGTAATCTTACTGCCTACAGGGGAGAGAATGTGTTGGAAAGCCCATGAGAAAAACTTGGTTATCCCCTTATAAAGTCTTTATACTTTTGTAAACATTTAATTGTGATTTTAGATTAGATAGAAAAAGTACCTTTATTCATCAATTTTCAAAAATTAATTTTAATTTTTTCCACATAAAAAGCTCAGTAAAAGTTTCTACAAAAAAATAATACCCCCCCAACAGGAAGAACTAGTCATAAATGTGGTAATTCATTTTCCCTCTTTAACTTCCGTGCTTTAGATTAAGTATAAGCCAGCATTAATTTACAAATAGCTAAATAGATAATGTTTTTTTATTTAAAAAAGTAATAAATGCATAAATGAAATGCTGCAAGGTTAAGTTTCATGTAGATACTAGTTTGGATACTTGGAGAGTTACCATTTAGATTTCAAAATATAGGCAGTCCTAATTTTCCTAATAACCAAATTACCTCACTTATTATGACATATGAAGACATTATATTTTAATATGTATCCAACATTTTAATTGAAAGTATACCATTCATTTGTTTATTGTTGTGGAATGGGGTTTTTTGTAAACCTAGAATTATTTTTAAATTTCTCTAAAAAGTTGTGATAAGCCCCAATCTGCAGATCTCAGCCAAAAAAAACTTTTACTTTGTATAAGGGTCAAGGAAATAGGATTTTCTTTCAAATCCCCCTCTCCCAAGATAGCATTCTTCCTCACATTAATTTACCTAAAAGAATGTTTTTTTTTTAAGAGATGAAAGGAGTTCCCTGGTGGCCTGGTGGTTAAGGATCTGGAATAGTCACTGCTGTGGCTCAGGTTGAGTCCCTGGCTGGGGAACTTCCACAAGCTGTGGGTGTGGCCAAAGCAAAACAAAACAGAAAAGATCTCGGATATAACCTCATAAGCATCATATTATGAATTTGTCATATCCCATCCCACAGAGAATTAAATCATTCATCAAATTATTTCCTCGAAAGCCCTGTAGCATCAAGAAAGAGAATTATTTTGACAATAAATGATTGATCTCCTAAAGTACCAAAATAATTTCTCTCTTTGCAAAATTACATTACTGCCATTTTAAATGTGTTACCATACAGATAGACCTGCAAAGACATCTGACAATCTGGAAAAAAATACCCTTTTGGTTGCTTCTTTTCAATTCCACTGAATATGACTGAGGGAAGGAAAGAGAATTATCATGTATAAGCACCTATGTTTTATATACATTGTCGCATTTAACCTTCCCCCTAGCAGAGTAAGGAACTGTCACCATTCTACACAGTGATAGAGTTTATTTTGGTTTTTTACAGAGTAGCCTGCATGTTTTGGAGCTGTATCTGAAGCCCATTCTGGGTTGACTCCATTTCAGTACTAAATTAATTTAGAATTGCGGTGTGATAAAGAGAGTTTGCCTTTAGCTTCCAACAGTTTGCAGGCCAAATACCTTGCTTTTGAGACCCTGGTTTTAGGCTTGCACTCTCTGATTCACTGCCTTTGTGCGAGGCCTTATTGACCCAGGGATTCTGTCTTGCTCCTCTTTCCTGCTGACCCTCATTTTACTACAGGGTGCTAGGACTCTTAACAGACTCTTCAATTCAAAGGCAAACCTAAGACACAAAACTAGGAGAAAATGACAAAGAGCTTACTCCAAAGACTTGGGGAGTGGGCATACTTTCTCTATTTAACATGGAGTGGGTCAGTATAGAAACAATTTCTGGTCAACCAGGATGACATCTTGAGCAAGCAGAGCTTTGGTGCCTCACAAGCTATATCTAGCAGTGTAATAGGGAAGGACAAATCTGACTCCATTATTAGACCTGTTCCTTTTCCTTTAACCTTTGTCCTCTGTCACTTGTGCTTAGTCATCCTGGCTCTGTGCCTTTTGCCAAAGGATGCTGCCTATCATATAGGCTAACCTATTCTTAGGGCTATGACATTTAGGAGTACTGCATTTTTGGATAAAAAGTTGCAAAACAGAGAATAATATCTGTTTTGTTGGAGGTTTACAGGGCATGACCTGACCTATGTGGATAGCTACAAGAACAAAGAAATTTCCAACACCAAGAAATCTGCAACAACTAACCACACCTCTCCCTCACCCTGCCTTTATTATTGTTTTTTTTTTTGCCTTTTGTCATTTTATGGCCGCACCCGCGGCATGTGGAGGTTCCCAGGGTAGGGGTCTAATCGGAGCTGTAGCCACTGGCCTGCGCCGCAGCCACAGCAACGCAGGATCCGAGCCGCGTCTGCAACCTACACCACAGCTCACGGCAACGCCGGATCCTTAACCCACTGAGCAAGGGCAGGGATTGAACCCGCAACCTCATGGTTCCTAGTCGGATTCGTTAACCACTGCACCACGACGGGAACTCCTCACCCTGCCTTTAAAAGGGCTTTACTGAGAGCCTTCAGAGAGTTTAGAGTTTTGGGGCACAAGCTACCCATCTCCTTGCATGGCCATGCTAAACTTTTCTCTGCTCCAAACCCCAAAGTTTCAGTATTGTTTGGCTTCACGTGGACTTGTGTTGGGTAACAGCAGGTTTCTGACTAAATTTTCTCTTCAAAGAATGAGGCCAGAATTTCTACCTCTGGTGATGATGGACTAACGTGTCACAGACAAACTGTCCTACTTGGAACAATGTAAAAAGCTGGACTCAAAACACTGTTTCTAAGTACTGGGTATTTACCAAAGTAGCAAAGACTTGAAGAGCAAAATCCCTGAGACAAGGGAAGCTCCAAGAGGTGTGCTATAATCTGGCCTGGTTTTCCTCTCAGGCACTTGATTAGGGACAGAAAAACTGCAGAGAACTTCCACCAGTCTTAAAAGAATGAGAATGGCAAAAACAGGATTCTAAAACCTACTGATTTTCAGTTGGGAAATCCTCTCCCCTACAAAAGTCCTACCTGAAGAACAGGTGAACTAGAAATAAGCCAGCAATCACAAAGTTAAAGCCAAATTCCAAATCAACTCAATCCTTCTTTGGGTTAAGGTGAACTTCACCTAGCTTAACTCTTGCCCTGAAGTAAAAATGCATCCTTTTTGGATAAAGATAGCTATCACTGAGAATCTCAAATTATCTGTACCTCTTGCTGCACTACACTTGGCGATAAATTAAAAAAAAAACTATCCAGAATATTAGGAGATAAGACTGAAAGAAGAAAAACAGAATGGGATTTTAAAGCAATGCATGTGTATATGTACATATATGTACATGTATACATACACGCATAAACACAGTATAGATGTCATTTTTCCAGAACTTATGTATAAATTCAACACAAACTCAATCAAAATTCATTATTTTCATTAAATCAACAGGATGATTCAAACATTTACATGGACTTAAAAGGGGCCCAAAATAACCAAAAATATCATAAGGAAAAAGTTAGTGGTACTAAGTACCCAGACTTCTTAAAAAGCTATAGTAATTAGGGAATTCCTGCGGTGGTACAGTGGTAATGAACCCAACTAGTATCCAAGAGGACGTGGGTTTGATCCCTGGCTTTGTTCAGTAGGTTAAGGATCCAGTGTTGCTGTGAGCTGTGGTATAGGTCACAGATGTGGCTTGGATCTGGAGTTGTTATGGCTGTGGTGTAGGCCGCAACTGCAGCTCCAATTTGACCCCTAGCCTGGGAACTTCCATATGCCATGGGTGCAGCTAAAAAGACCAAAAAAAAAAAAAAAAGATATAGTAATTAAAGTAGTGTGGAATCAGTGAAAGGATAGACAAATATACCAACAAATATAATAGACAAGAAACAGACCCACACTGTTTATGGATAAGATTTAAAACAAAAATGATTCAACATGGCAGTAGAGATAAGATGATCTCTTTAAGGGTGGGTCAACCGGATACCCATATGCACATCGTGGCCTCTACTTTTATCTCATAAAAATAATTCCATGTGATTATAACTCTAAATATGAAAGGCACTGTAACAATACAGCATTTATTTATTTATTTATTTGGCCATGCCTGCAGCATGCAGAAGTTCCTGGGCCAGGGATAGAACTTGTGCCTCCACTGTAACCAGAGCCACAGCAGTGACAACATTGGTTTCTTAAGCTCTGAGGCCACCAGGGAATTCCACAATACAGCATTTAGAATATAAGACAGGAAAATACCTTTAAGATCTTGAAATCAGCAAAGATTTCTTATACATAACATAAAAAGTACAAACAATAGAGGAAATATTTGATAAACTGGGCTACATTCCATTGAAAAATACCTAAAGCACTAAGAGTCAAATCACAGAGTTGGGTAAGATATCTGAAATATATAACCAAAGAAATATAAATTCCCAGAATACAGAAAGAATTCCTATATTTTAAATAAAAAGATAATTTATTATTTAAAAATGGGCAAAACAGATGAAAAGATATTTCACAAAAGAGCATATTCATGTGATCAATAAGTACAGTAGTCATCATTTTGCATGGTTCTAATGTATGCAATTTCACCGGTCACCCAACAACACAGTGGAAATTTCAGTTACCACAATTTATTGACTGTAACTGCATGAAAGGCAAACTTTGCTGGTAGCTCTTTAGTCCACAAAATCACTAGGTAAATAACAGTTGTGATCATGACCAATGACCAATCATGTCACTTCTTTCAAAGTCTGTCAGTGTTTGGTCATTATATCTGTTACTTGGTTCACAAACAGACAGTAGAACATGTAGGTACATTGCCTCCTTGTAGCCTAGTGTTAAATCCATATGATGTTTTACAAAAATGGGTAATGAACAGAGGGTCAATATAGAGAAAGTATAGAATAAAAAATTAAAAGTTAAAAGAAAAATAGGAAAAGTGATAATACTGAAGTGAAATTAAAATTTAATGTAAATTAAATAGAAAAATATTAAAAAAAAAAACCTGACCATGAGAATGTGGACACTGCCACCATTTGAGAAACTCTAGATATGCAGCTAGAGAAACTCACTGAAAACCAATTTATCCACATTAAGTGTGGAAAGAAGTGATTAAAAGGATTAAGATCTCCCAGAGGAAGTGACCCTGACAAAATACTTCAACATTGTAATAGATGGTTCTGACACTGCAAAGGGTAAAAGAAATAAAAGACATCCAGATTAGAAAGAAAAAATAACACTACCATTATTTGTAGACCACATGTTCATATACGTGTAAAAGCTTACAAAATAATAATAAGTCTACTAGAGCTAATATGTGTTTCACGAGTTTGCAGAATACAAAATGAATATATAAAAATCAATTATATTTCCATATACTGGCAATGACTAAACAATTGGAAAGCAAAATAAAGAAATAACACATGATTACATCAAAATTTATGAAAATAGGATTCTAATAATCTTACAAAAATGGGCAAGACCTTTACAATAAAAATTTTAAAATATTTTAAGAGAAATTAATGAAGACCAAAATAAATGGAGAAATGGTATGAACTAGAAGACTCAGTATTAAGATATAAATCCTTCCCAAGTTGATTTATAGGTTCTTTGTAATCACAAGGAAAATTTATATGGAAATGCAAAGAACCTAGAAAATCTAAAGAAACTGTTGAAAAATAAAAACAATGTTGGAGTTATACTACCCTGATTTCAATATCTATTATAAATCTACAGAGTTTCAAATAGTATAGTACTGGTATTAAGACAGATAAATAAATTAATGGACTAGCATAGAGATTCTTGAAGTTGACCCATGTCATAAGTTAATTGATTTTTGGAAAAGGTTCAAAGGAAATTCAATAAGGGAAGAATGGTCTTTTCAATAAATGATGCTGAAACAATTTCATGTCCTTATGCAAACACTACATGGAGGAAACAGGAAAAAATTGGGAGTTAAGAAAAGATTTCTTAGATATGACATCAAAAGGATGATCGATGACAAAACAACAAAATGAACTGGACCTCATCAAAATACGAACTCTTAATACAATCCCATAGCTAATATCATACTCAGTGTTGAGAAGCTGGAAGATTTTCCTCTAAGATAGGTAACAAGACGAGGATGGACACTTTTGCCACTTTTACTAAATATAGTATTGTAAGTCCTAGCCAGAGCAAGTAGGCAAGAAAAAGAAATAAAAGGCACCCAAATTGGAATGGAAGAAGCAACACTGTTATTATTTGCAGATGATATACTATTATAAATAGTAAACTCTAAAGATTCCATCAAAAAACTCTTGGAACTAATAAACTCAGTAATGTTACAGAATACAAAATCAATACATGAAACCCTTTTGCATTTCTACACACCAATAATGAACTGTCAGAAATTCAAATTAAGAAAACACCCCCATTTACAACTGCACCAAAAAGAATAAAATACTTAGGAATAAATTTAACCAAGGAACTGAAAGACCTGTATACTGAAAACTGAAAGCCATTAAGGAAAGGAATTGAAGACACAGATAAATAGAAAGATATTCCTTGCTCTTGGATTGGAAGAATTAATATTGTCAAAATGTCCATATAAGCCAAAGCATTCTACAGATTCGATGCAATCTCTATCAAAATTCCAATGGCATTTTCACAGAAAGAGAACAAACAATTCTAAAATTTGTATGGAACCACAAAAGATCCTGAATAGCCAAAGCAATCTTGAGGAAGAAGAACAAAGCTGAGGGCATCATGTTCCCTGATTTCAAAACATAGTACAAAGATACAGTAATCAAAACAAGTAGCATAAAAATGAACACATAGATAAATGGAATAGAACAGAGGACCCAAAATTAAATCTAGGCATATATGGTTGATTAGTTTACAGCAAAAGAACCAAGAACATACAATGGGCAGAGAAGAGTCTCTTCAATAAATGGTGGTGAAAAATCTGGAGAGCCACATGCAAAAGAAAGAAACTGGTTCCCTATATTATACCATACACAAAAATTCACTAAAACAGATTTAAACTTGAATGTAAGACTTGAAACCATGAAAACATAAGGGTAAAAAAGCTCCTTGACATAGATCTTCACAATAATTTTTTGAATCTGATACCAAAAGTAAAAGCAAAAAAAGCCAAAACAAACAAGGGAGAGTGTATCAAGCTACAGAGCTTCTGCACAACAAAAGAAACCATCAACAAAATTAAAAGGCAATATACTTAATCAGAGAAAATACAAGTCATATATATGATGAGGTTAATATCCAAAATATATAAAGAACTCATACAACACAATAGCAAACAAACAAAAACAGACAATCCAATTAAAAAAAGGGCTGAAAATTTGAATGAATATTTTCCAAACAAGACATATAGATGGAAAACAAGTAAATGAAAAGATGCTTAAATCATTAATCAACAAGTAAATTCAAATTGAAACCACAATGAGTTATCACCTTACACCTGTCATAGTGGCTATTATCAAAAAGAAAACAAACAGCGTTAGTGAGGATATGAAGAAAATAGAACCCTTGTGTTCTGTTGAGGAATGTAAATTGATGTAACCAGTATGGAAAACAGTATGGAGTTTCCTCAAAAAATTAAAAATAGAACTAGCATTTGATACAGCAACTCCACTTCTGGGCATTTATTCAAAGAAAACAGAAACACTAACTTTAAAAGCCATATGCACCCCCATGTTCACTGCAGCACTAGTTACAGTAGCCAAGATATGGAAACAATCTAAGTGTCCATCAATGGATGAATGGATAGAGAAAATCGTGGAATATATATATAAAAACCTTGTCATTTGTTAGTACGTGGATGGACCTTGAGGGTATTGTGCTAAGTGAAGTAAATCAGAGAAAGGCAAATATTCTGTGATCTCTTATACAGAGAATTAAAAAAAAAAAAGCCCAAGATCATAAATACAGAACAGATTGGTAGTTGCCAGGAAAAAGAGAGTGGCAGAGGTGGGGGGAGAAATGGATGAAAGGGGGCAAAAAATAAATAATAATAATGTGATATAATGATAATGATTAATAATTATTTTGTATATTGTTTACATATTGAAATGATAATACTTGTAATATGCTGGGTTATATAAAATATACTACTAAACTTTTAAAAATTAAATCAAAATTCTGAGAGATTAAATATATAAACTGGAATAAAAACAAATCTTTAAAACTATCAGAAGAGAATGTAAGAAAATACCTTCATGACCTTTCTTGGGAAAGATTTCTTAAACTGAAACAAAAAGTACAAACTATAAAAGACTGTGAAGTTTCACTACATAAGGATTATACAGTTAAGTTAAAAAACAAGGGACTCACTGAAAGAAAATATTTATAAGATATAAAAAAATAAAGGATCAGTATCTTGAATATATAAAAAATGTCAAATGAATAAAGAAAGGTCTAGGAGTTCCCAGCGTGGCTCAGCAGAAACGAATCTGATTAGCATCCATGAGGACGCAGGTTCCATCCCTGGCTTTGCTGAGTGTTAAGGGTCCAGCGTTGCTGTGAGTTGTGGCGTAGGTCGCAGACGCAGCTTGGATCCTGCATTGTGTGGCTGTGGTATAGGCCAGAGGCTACGGCTCCGATTTGACCCCTAGCTTGGGAACCTCCATGTGCTGTGAGTGCGGCCCTAAAAGGACCAAAAAAAAAAAAAGGAAAATAAAAGAAAAGGAAGGTCTAATAGGGCTAGAAGAAAAATGAATCGAGGATATACACTGACAACAAACAGAAATAAATGTATCAATAAGCTGATTTCTACTCAGTTGTATAAAGGAAGTGTTAACGTAAATTTTACGTAACTGACTTGATGAGCCTCCTTCTCACTGGTATGGGGGATCTGGGGTTGGAGGGTGGAAAGTAGGGGTATTACTGGCTTTCAAGTAAGTGAGTCTCAGACATATTTGGTTCTAATTCAGCTTCAGATAATACAGGGGGGTGGGGAGGAACCTTGACCATCAAAGGCAGAATATTGTTTGATGTTCAGTCCTTGCTAAGGCAAGAAATTAGACTGAAACATTTCAGGAAAAAATCTGACATTAGCTGAAAACTTCATTTTAACCAACTGATGAAAGAAACCAGGATCCAGACCCCTTGATTTCTCTAATTAAACTATTACCTCATTGGTCAAATGAGAAGATACCATTAGAAAGTTCCTTTATTTATTTAGCGAAGAGGTACTAAGTGACTAATTTGATTTAACTCTTGGAAAATATAGATATGAACAAAACAAAGTCCCTTTACTCATATGACTTATAAGTTACTAGGGGACATAGATATAAAGCCAAAAAAACAAACCAAAAAAAGAAAAAAAGAAAAACCCCCACTCTTAGATATACATTTTTATGAAAATGATGAAGAGATAAACCACAGACTAGGAAAAATAATTGCAAATCACCTATATGATACATGACTTTTATTCAAAATACATAAAGAGCTCTCAAAACTCCATGACAAGTAAACAAACAACCCAAGTTAAATACATAAAAATGCAAATACACACACAAAGAGATGTACAAAATCATTAACCATCAGGCAAATACAAATCAAAACTCTAAGGAGTTATTACTACAAACCTTTTTGAGTCCCTGCAATTAAAAAGTCTGACCATATCAAGTGTTTGGCTTGGATATGAAGCAATTGGAACTCAAACAGCGCCACCAAGAAAGTAAAATGACACAACTATTTTGGAAAACAGCCCAACAGTTTCTTAAAGAGCTATTCACACCCCTATTTGATCCCGCCATTCCACTCCTAGAGAAAAGAAAGCATCGGCCCTTACAAAAATGTGTACATAAATGTTTGTAGCTGCTTTACTTCTAATAGCCAAACAATCCAAACTCCCAGCTGCAAATGAACACACAGCATATTCTGGTGTTTATATATACATATTGTGGTGTATATAGCCACACAATTGTATACAGTAGTATTGCCAAATAATATTCACTACTGAAAAGTTCATCAATGAACTATTGATGCATGCAACACAAACTTTTAGGGTGATGGATATGTCCACTATCTTAACGTGATAGTTTCATGGGTATATACTTATATCAAAACTTATATAATTCTTTACTTTAACTATGTACAATTTATTGTATATCAAATCTACTTAATTAAGGGTATAAAAAAAAAAAAAAACTCAGACACCCATGCTAACAATCCCCCTTCCACAAACTCCCATTCCTTAAAGGGCCCTTTTGTGCTTCTTTCTCCGAGTCAGGACATCCTTATGCCAATTTCATCTTTAAGTCTCTGAATTTGAAATAAATTATCGACGAGGGCAGGAAACACATACAGATTAGATCCTGGGTCTTTTTGCTCACTAGGAAAGAGAGCTTTGATAGGCTTAAAAAAATAGAAAATAAAAACAAAAATAAAAACCTTAAAAAGGAAGAAAATCATCCTGATTTACTGCTCATGTTACAGCCAACGATCTGGCAGGAAACAAAACCAGCAGTTAATCTGCCAAGCAGAAAAAAATGCAACCCCTTTGTTGGTTGTTATGAAGCATTCGGCTGTTTTATGGCAGGAGTCTATCAAATTCAATACATTTTACATGATTGCAAATTCCTTAAAATATGAAGATGCTATAACGGTGTAACAATGAGGGACAGTGGTACTTTGCAATAGCAAATTTTGTTATTCCTTGTAAATTCTACTGTTTTATTTTTAATAGTGACAAGACACCAAATGCTACAAATGTTATTTTAATATAAATGGATATGTGTGCTTTAATGTGCATATGGAAAGATAAGAACTGCCTTGCCTTCTTTCAGAATTGTAAGTCAGGCAAATAAAATAACATGAAGACAATCCGATAGGTAAAACAGATCTATAAATATCTACAATAATTTACTATAAATTACACATTGTCTTGCTCCACCCCCACTCTTCAACGAAGTAAATGCCCTTAACCAAAGATGTAGGATGAGAACAGATTGTATCATTCTTCATCTTTTTTTGCATAAACCCTGTTAACTGCGACCCTAAATGGAACCTCTATTTTTAGGGTAATAGAAGATGACACTGAGGATACACCAGGAGTATGTCAATTACTGGGAAGTAGCCTAGCCTGGAAGTGGCTTACTTGCTCACTTTTTGGTCTGGCCTATAAGGTAACCGTTTACAACACTCCCTATCAGCTATGACCCCCAGCTTCTCTGTCCTCTCAGTGCCTCTGAATGCTGACCCAGTGACCTGGGTCCCTGTGACCTGACCGCTGGCTCCCTGCTTCTCCTTGAGCCACTTACCATAAGCATTCTCTCTGCCTCCTTCAACCAGACTGAGAATTCTTCTGCTGCCCATCCCATCTCTGCCACTCAGCGCTTCATCTTCTCTGGGGTTTTGTGTGTTTATTTTTGGTTTTTTTTGCCTTATTCATTTTTTAAAGTTTTATTGAAAGACAGTTGATTCACAATGTTGTGACAATTTTGACTGTACAGCAAAGTGATTCAGTTATACGTATATACACACCCTTTCTCTCTCACAATCTTATCCCATGCAGGTTGTCACAGAATATTGGATAGAGTTCTCTGCGCACACAGACCACAGTGTGCACATGCCAATCCCAAGACCCCAGTCATCCCTCGCCCTACACCTGACCCCTTTGGTATCCATAAGTTTGTTTTCAGACTCTGTGAGTCTGTTTCTGTGCTGCAGTTAAGTTCATCTGTAGCCTCTTTTTAGGTTCCACATATAAGTGATATCATAGCTCATTCTCCATGTTACACATTAACTACAGAATCAATCACATTTCTCTTTTATTTTCTCGTGTTAAATGTAACTGCATTTTCCTCAAGTTCAAAACTCATCCTCAAAATCCTTCCAGTTCAGCTGCTCCTTCTCCAACATCAGGACTAGAGGCCGGGATGGTCCCGCTCTCCTGCTGTCCTTCTCCTCGCTGCCTCTTCCCAATCACTGCTTTCGCAGTTCACCGGACTGTATCTTTATGAAAGTTTATGGCGTCTGTGACATCTCCCTCCACCTTATTCACCAACATCAGGGCTGGCTCTGCCATCATTCACCATTCAAGAGAATAATGCCCCCAACAGCCGGTCCCTCCCCAGGTTCCACGGTTTGTCTAACACAGGGAGAGTCAGATTCATCTCACATTGGACACACGCACCTTGACAACTTTGTGCTCACAAACTCTGAAACAACCCTGGCTAATCACAGATGACTGTCCACTGTCACACCACTTTCCCATCATCACCCTCTGCTGTTAATCCTCAGCAGATTCAGTGTGGTTAATATGATCTCAATTACAACAGTGAGGATAGCGAGCTTTCCTGACATTGTTGGTAGCTTTGAAGACTTAATTTCTAAGCTAAAGTAGTAAAAATCAGGAAAAGAGTCACTGCCCGTAAGAAAGAAAATCCTCCTTTTGATTTAGCAAAGCAAGGCCACCTGTCTGCTAATTTTAATTTTTATCAGGCCCTTCGCCATCTGGCCCTAACTTCTTTCATTTCCTACTTCTCCGCCATCTTCCTCGATTCTGCGCTCTTACTACCCCCATAACCCTGGCTATCTAGCCACCCTCAACCACTCTTAACTTCCTAGGCATGTGGTACCTTTCCTCATTGTTTATCCTTCTACCAGAAGGCTGTATCCTCCCCTGGAAGTTTCTATCCCTTCTTTGGTCTGGTTCAAATAGTACTTTCTCTTCAAATTCCTTTCCCAGCTCTATTAGGATTACTCATTCCTAGTGTGTCAAGCACTTTAGAGGATATAGGGGTTCATCAATAAAGAGAACAGACTAAAATCCTTGCCTTCCTGGAACTCACTTTTCAGTGGGAGGGAATGGATAATAAGAGGGGAAGATTTAAAAAACAGCATAAACTATATCTGATCACTTTTGATGGAACATGATTCAGGATAATGTGAAAAAAAGAATATATATCTGTATAATTGGGTTACTTTACCCTACAGCAGAAATTGACAGCAACTAAAATAAAAAACTAAAACATTAAAAATAAAAAATAGGAGAAAAAATAAAAAATTGAATCAGTAAAATAAAAAATTAACAATGAATACATAAAAAATAGAAGAAAAAATACAGAATGTTATGTACTAATAACATACTCTGTTAATGTGTTCTGTAAATCAGAACAGAAGAAGAAGATGAGTTGGGAGGGAAATTATAACACGACCTGAGGGTGGTCTAAGAGGCTGCGCTGAGTGGGTGACCTTTGAGTAAACACTGAAGTTGCTGAGGACATGAGCCCACAGCTGAAGAATGACAAGAGAAGCGTCCTTCGCTAATATGCTAGTGTCCAAAGTTGATGTGAATTCTGTGAGGACAGAAACCATTTCTTATGGATGTTTTTTGCCTCCAGCTTCCAGAATGATTCCTGGCACCTTGTAGGGGTTGGAAAAAAAATGTTGATGTTAAATTAATACCTACAGCATGCTGTGTTTATCCTTGTCTGGGTAAATTTCACATTTTCAGGTGACTTTTCTCAGAGGTAACATGACAAATAGGCAACTGAGTGAAAGGTGACAAATTTCAATTACCATAAAAGCGACCCATCGCATGCTTTTGGCACTCGTAAAATGAAGAGTTGAAAGGTAACTGTCCTCTGTGTTAACACAGTGAAACTTAAAGCTAAATTCTTGGCCTTTGCCAACATATTTACGAGTATCTAATAAAATGCCGAGGAAGTTTATTTCTTTTGAATGTCATTTTATGTAAATGGCCATAAGTTTCATGCAATACATTATCCTTGAACTACAGTGTTACACTTGATGGAAAATCACTGTCAGTGCATTGCAAATGGATTCTGGGAGGGTATTACAGTGTTCCCCTCATATAAAAATATCCTAAAGTCTATATTTAAGGGATCTTTCTTTGCCTTTTTCTTTTTTTTTTAGGGCTACACCCACGGCATATGGAGGATTCCAGGCTAGGGGTCGAATAGGAGCTGCAGCTGCTGGCCTACACCGTAGCCACAGCAAGTGGCATCCAAGCTGTGTCTGCAACCTACACCACAGCTCATGGCAATACCGGATCCTTAGCCCACTGGCGTCCTCATGGATGCTAGTCAGATTCGTTTCTGCTGAGCCATGATGGGAACTCCCTAAATGATATTATTGAACCCATTAAATGGCTACAATACTGTATCAAAGGTAGCCAATTTAAGTGTGAGACCTTAATGACATATATCATGTGTAAGTCTCAACCCAAATAAATCAGAAGCTAGGTACCCACTGACAAATTTGCACATGCAAAGCCCTCCTAGAATAAGTTAAATTGACTCAAAAAGAACAAAGAAGGACTTCTTCCTGCTGAGACGACCTCACTGAAGAGTAAAACTATCTCTAGAACATCTGTGTCAGTTATGTCGAGGGAGCAGTTGTACAGTGTGGGTCTCTATTAGGCACTCACTTGGCAAAATGACCTCAACAGTGAAGCAGAGGGAACACACTCAGGTTGGGTATCTCACATTTCAGAGATTTTAAAGGAAGCCCATGAACACAGGCTGGAATCACGCTTTTGTCATAAATAAAGCATTTAGTCTCCTTGTTAGAATGACAGATTATCCATAAAACCTAAGAGAAAAAGAATGTTGGATATATGATCTCCATACTACTCTCAGAATATAACTGTTTTTGTATAATAATTATGGTTTTTATGTCTTTGAGGGGGGTTTGCCCAAATTGTGGCCAATACATGGGTTATTTTTACATGCCAATTTCAATTGATTAGTAGTGGCTGGCCAGATTCCTGTACCAAGAATAATGTACACCAGATCTACTATCAGCAGACAAGACTGCTGCAATCAATTATTAATGTCTGCCTTGGGCAAGGGTTAATAATTTCACATATGCTTGGCTTCAAAAGATGGTAATACATTATCGCATGAAGAAGGCATGGTGATGGAGGAGAAATGTAACTTGAGACCTGGAAAGAAAGATGAGACAGCAAGAAGAGAGAAGATAATTGTTTTATCCAGCTGTCCCTCCTCACTTGTAAATTCTCCTTCTTTTGCTAAAATCATGGGTTCATTTATTTTCGCTTTGCTTGAATAAGGCGGGTAACTCCTTTACAAAGCACAAACTAGCTAACCCCAGGACATTAAAAAATGAGAGAATGGCACTGTATCTGGTGGAGTTTGGTCAGCAAAGCAAAATACACTACAGATATTTCAAGGAGGGAGAGATTTTTATCCAGGGCTCTGGAGCAGAACTCAATAATGGAAGGGAGTTGTGTACACGGGATGCAGAGCCCCCCTGCATCACCCCAAAACCCAAGTTACAATGAATTGAGGACTCAGATTTAGAGACTGTCTGTCAGATCTTTAATGAAGAAAAGTTGGTCAGTGTGTTCTGGGCACAGGGTTCATGCTACTAATCTTGGCTTTCAGGCTGGTATTTGGGAATGTGGAAGAGGAGAATGGAAATGGATGAATTTTCATCCTGAGAGTGAACTGATGCTCCCTAGGCTGGCCCTGGCTCTACATGACAGCTTCCCAGAGGCATGTGCAGCTGTGACAAGCAGCCTGGGTATCAGCAGTCATCCTCCACCCTCCAATCTGCTCCATCTCTGTCACCTAGGAAAAGCTTAGATGGCCCTACATTTCCTACCAAATGCTGTTTGAGGAGCTCTGGGGATACGGAGCACTTAGCAAATGACCACTTATCTTAGCCACCGCCCCTCTTTCCTCTGCTACCCCCCCAAAATGACATAAAACCCCAAACCCCACACTTAAGTTTTTATATGTATAGCACATTGTCATCAGAGCATCCACTGAACAAGTGTGATTAAATACAAATTTAAACTTACAGTTAATCTTTCCTAATAATTACAGATTCTAAAATAGCCTTGTACAGTATAATTATTTTTATTCATTGTCCAGATACTTGAAGATCTCAGTATGCTTTTTTTTTTTTTTCTGGCAAACTGACCTCGACTTTCTTTAAAATTCTATTCCTGCAGAGAGTAAATCCTCTCCTCACCTCTCATCTTTCTTTCATGTTGTTCTTACTGACAATGACCTAGATTTGGGTGAGCTTCATTGCAATCCCATTATTGACGAACTGGAGTTTACAATTCTTTTTTCTTTTAATTCTAATTTTCATGTAGACTTCTAAACAATTAGTTAACATTCAAGGTAGTTCCATGAGAGTCGGGGAGAAGATAATAATAACCAATATTATAGCTACTATTTAACATTATTCTAGCCAATGAAATAATACAAAAAAAAGAGATGAGTGACATAATTTAGGAGGAGAAGAAGCAAAGCTATTACTTCCTTAAAAAAATATGGTACACTATTTGTCCCAGCAAGAAAGACGCTAAATAGTTCTAATAATGTAAACAGTGGCTACTTTTTTTTTTTAATATATACGATATATATTATTTGGGAGGAGATGAAAGAGCAAAAGAGTTAAAAGAAAGTGAACTTTTCACCTAGAAAATCTATAGACATTGATACATCAAGAAAGAGTAGTATAATCAGAACATTTTTAGAAATAAGAAAAGTGTCTGAAAAAAACCCTCAAAAATTGCTCAACCACTTAAGGAGTAACTTCTGGGAAGGACAGATGAGAGCGGAAAGGCAAAAAGATAATGAGATTGATTTCTCTGATGACAAGCTTTTCAATGTTATTTGCTATTGATTTATTTAACTACGTGGAGAAGCATTTTCCCTTTTTAAAATTTTTTTCATTATAGCATTTTCCTTTTTTACTTTACAAATGTAGACCGCAGATTTTACTACAACAGATAATACCTTGTATTTAAAAAAATAAGGGTTTCTTAATCCAAGAAAATCCTCTGAATATATGCGCAAATTTAAGCGTCTACAATAAGATGAACAAAAACCAAGAGCTTTTTTATTGGCCACATCCATGGCACGTGGAAGTTCCTGGGCCAAGGATGGAGCACGTACCATAGCGATGACCGAAGCTGCTACAGTGACAACGCCAGATTCTTAATCCAACATATGATGTGAAAAACTCCCATTCGCAACGGTGACAAAAAGTATACAATACTATCAGTAAGACAAAGAGCAAATGCACATGAGCTGTAACATTTTATAGAAAGCTACAAATGAAAACATGTAAGAGGAGAGGTTAACCATGTTCCTGGTTGGAAAACTCCATATTGCAAACCTGTGAACTCTCCTAAAATTAATTTATAGATTCGGCGCAGACTGCAACAAAATCCCCAACTGAATTTTCTGATTCTAAAAATCTATCTGGAAAAGTAAATGTGAAAAATGAGCTAGGAAAATTCTGAAAAAGGAAATAAAAAGGGATATGAGCTACTACATGTAAAATCTATTATAAATTTCCAGTGGCCTCAAAATGTGGTATTAGCACTGGAATAAACAAAAAGAATGGAAATTTTAAAAGACAAAACAATTCATTAAACAATCTGATGGACACATGAAAAGATGCCAGATTTCTCTGATAATAAGGGAAAATAAGTGATGAGCTACTTGTTGCCCAATTCATTGAAAATATTAAGAAAAAATCAATAATACTCAATTAGGAAGATACATGCAGAAAATACGTTTTCATAGGCTATTTGTGTGAGCAACTTGTTTCAGCCTTTCCAAGGATAATTTGCCAGAAAATCTACATGTTAATGTGCTTAAACTCTGACTCGGAAATTCTACTTCTAGGAGTTCCTTTCGTGGCTCAGTGGTTAACGAATCTGACTAGGAACCATGAGGTTGCGGGTTCGATCCCTGGCCTTGCTCAGTGGGTTAAGGATCCGGCGTTGCCGTGACCTGTGGTGTAGGTTGAAGACGTGGCTCGGATCCCACGTTTCTGTGGCTGTGGCGAAGGCCGGCAGCTACAGCTCCTGTTAGACCCCTAGCCTGGGAACCTCCATATGCCGCGTGTGCAGCCCTAGATAAGGCAAAAAGACAAAAAAAAAAAAAAGAAATTCTACTTCTAGAACTCTGTCCTAAAGATATATTCACACATGTGCAAAGCAGATACATGTACAGAAATATTTACTAAAAAAAATCCTGGAAATTACCAACATGAAAGTCCTTATAGGAAAGATTATCAATGATATAGCCATAAAAATATATGTTAAACCTTTATGTACCAATATAGAGATTCCCCAACATATTCCTTATACTGAAAGTGAAAAAAAAATCAAATTGCTGAACATAATGTATGGTATGATACAAGTTCTTTGTAATCTATCTATGTATATACATATGTACATAGGACAAGATTTCTGAGAACATACTTAAAATGTTTAACAAAAGTTCCCTCTGAAAGGGAGAATGAGATTGGGGTAGGTTAAAGGCAGAAATTCACACTGTACTTCTTATATTCTAGTATAAGTTTGAGATTTTTGCTTATGGGAGAAATATTTGCATCCATTTGTAACTAGACATATTTTCATAATGCAATATTTAAAATATTATAAGCCAGCCTACCAAAGAAGAAAAGCCTATGGCAAGTATATTTGTATCATTTCATATTTAAGTTGAAATTTTATTTTACCATTCAGGCTTTTTGTAAGAAAGAAAAATTACAAGTACAGAACCCAAAATGTTTAATTTTCAGTTTTATCATTACCTTTCCTTTTCTTTTGTTTACTATATTGAAAGGAAAATGGGAAAAGAGGCAAAATACGAAAATTTGAATAATTCCATAAGATATGAGAAAAGCTCAACTGTATTCTGTTGGATAGAGAGGCTAATTACCTCTCCCTGCCACACACAGAGTGGTAGAAAACAGCCTTGAATGTAGTCCATGGATTATCATAATAAAAACAGACAGGAATCTGAGTTAGTGGAGGTCCCAGTGCAGACAGAACCTTCCTTGTGCAAAAGCAAAAGGCGCAGACAAGACCAAACTGCCTACTCTCGGCGTTTTTTTTAGCTCCTTTTAGATTTTGTCATATAGATGCTTTTTACCAGGCTTTGCCACCAATTCTTCCCCATTATGACGTGCGAATGCCCTTTTGTATAACTGCAGATCGCCATGCAAATTGTTAGATGTGATTATTATCAATTTCTGCAAATTATATTTTAATACCTCTCTTCCTTTCTCTAATTAACACCTCACCATAAAATAAATAAATGTTGGGGATTCAAGGTAAACAATAACCCCTTAACTGGTGCCTAATGTGGGCAAAACTCTGAACAATAAACCGTGGGAAAACAAAAGATGAGTTAGACACAAGCCTTACTCTCTAAAAACCCTAAAAATGTACCAGAGAGGACTAATATGTCCACAACCACTTTAACAGACTGTTAGTATAGTTGATTTTTTTAATATTGAAGTATAGTTGATTTACAATGTTGTATTAGTTGAGTTCCCGTCGTGGCTCAGCAGAAACGAATCCTGGCCTTACTCAGCGGGTTAAGGATCCAGCGTTGCCATGAGTTGTCTTGTAGGTCACAGAAGCGGTTTGGATCCTGAGTGGCTGTGGCTGTGGTGTATGCCAGCAGCCAAAGCTCCGATTCGACCCCTAGCCTGGGAACTTTCACATGCTGTGGGTGTGGCCCTAAAAAGCCAAAACAAACAAGCAAAAAAACCCAACAGTGTTGTAATAGTTTCCACCGTACACCAAAGTGATTCAGTTATATTATATACAGTTCCCTGTGCAATACAGTAGCTTCTAGTTGTTTATTTTATATATAGTAAAGTATATCTGTAAATACCAAATCCTTTTTTTTTTTTTATTGCTTTTTTACTTTCTTGAGGCTCGCACTCGAGGCAGATGGAGGTTCCCAGACTAGGGGTCTAATCTGAGCTGTAGCTGCCGGCCTACACCACAGCCACAGCAACACCAGATCTAAGCCGCATCTGCGACTACACCGCAGCTCATGGCAACGCCAGATCCTTAACCCACCGAGCAAGGCCAGGGATCGAACCTACAACCTCATGGTTCCTAGTCGGATTGGTTTCTGCTGCGCCACAACGGGAACTCGTAATCCCAAATTCTTAATTTATCCCTCCCTCATCTTTTCTCTTTGGTAATTATAAATTTGTTTTCTATGTCTGAGTCTGTTTTTGTTTTTGTAAACAAGTTCACTTATATCACTTTTTTTAGATTCCACTTGTGTAATATCATGTGATAATTGTCTTCTTCTGTTTGACTTACTTCACTTAGTATGATAATCTCCAGGTTCATCTATGCTGCTGCAAATGGCAGTATTTCTTTTTTTATATGACGGAGAAATATTCCAGTGTGTGTGTGTGTGTGTGTGTATACCACATCTTCTTTATGCATTCCTCTGTTGATGGCATTTAGGTGGCTTCTATGTCTTGGCTACTGTAAACACTGCTGCTTTCAACACTGAGATGCATGTATCTTTTCAAATTACAGTTTTTGTGCTTTCCAGACATATGCCCAGGAGAGTACTTGGTGGATCATAGGGTAATTCTATTTTCAGTGTGTTAAGGAACTTCCATACTATTCTCCATAGTGGCTCTACCAATTTACATTCCCACCAACAGTGTAGGAGGGTTCCCTTTTCTCCATATCCTCTCCAGCACTCACTTGTAGACTTTTAACAAAGGCTTTAATAACTAGATAGCTCACAGCAACAAGGGTGATATCTAACCAGACGGCTTCTAGAGGCTTCATGTGGGAAATGGCATACTATCTGAACCCAGAAAAATGGGGGAGAAGAAGATCCATATAACTCAAGGCTTAAGAGTGAAAACTGCCAGTGATCTGGTGGTGAAACTTGATGGAAAGGGGAAGGGTAAAGGGAAACGGAAGCAGATATAACTAGGAATCAATCTGAAAGAGAAAGCTGGGGGACTTCCCGTCATGGCGCAGTGGAAACGAATCTGACTAGGAACCATGAGATTGCAAGTTCGATCCCTGGCTTCACTCAGCAGTTTAAGGATCCAGCGTTCCCATGCGCTGTGGTGTAGGTCTCAGACGCGGCTCGGATCTGGCGTTGCTGTGGCTGCAGTGTAGGCTGGCAGCTACAGCTTTGATTCGACCCCTAGTCTGGTAATCTCCATATGCCGCAGGTGTGGCCCTAAAGAGACAAAAAAAAAAAAAAAAAAGCAAGCAAGCAAGCAAGCAAGCAAGCAAGCTGGGGCACATGTTCTCAACAGCATCCTCATAAATGTCTCCATGTTTATTTGAGGATCCTGCGGGTTTTTTTTTTTCCTGGCTTGGAGTTTATTTCTCATCTATCGGAGCTATGTAATGCAGACTTCCCTGTATTTCACTCCATTTACTAAACTGGGCATTTTGAATCAAAGAGACTTGTTATTCCCAAATCACTTCATTTGTAATCTGATCACAAAAAGAAAGGTTATTCCCACTTCAGACACAGATGGAGAGTGTGGCTTTGGGGGGCCACCAAGTGAGAGTGCATTTCAGTCCTTCTCTGCTTTACAAAGCAGCCTGGGGCACAGGAGAGGGAAGCCAGCTCCCCGATAGGAAGATGAGGACCAAGAAAGGTCCCAGAGCTTGTAATGGCCAATGGGAAACAGAAATGTGGGTGCACCCTGTCCTTACAGACAGAGTATAGATGAAGTCATTTGGGGTGGTATTGGAAAATATTTTTATTTAAAACCCTCTCTTCAAAATACACATATGCATTCCACTGAGCTGCTACAAACACATCCTAAGCAACTCAGAGAAAGGCAAATTTATTTAATTATTTTGTAATGAAAGCAAAAATAAAAAGCACACTCAGAGAGAGCAATATTGCTTCGATGGGGGGAAATGACCATCATTTCATAGTCTTTGTTTATGTCAGCAGCCAAAGAGGACTAAAACAATCCAGAAGGTTCAAAACACAAAGATTTCCACAGGAGGGTGGGGGGGATGATGTAACAACCATCTCGTTGGCTTCTAGAGAGAAAACTTTCACACCAGAGACATCTTCATCGAAAGATGGTATCACATCAAGGATTATCTTGGCAAAAATTACGTCAGTTGACATTTCAGGGACCCCAGCTGTGGAAATGGTTTTTATGGCTGGTTGAAAGGGCAGACTCAAGCAGTGGGAAGTCACCCTCTAATTATAACAGGCTTGAATCCTGACCATGAAGCTTATTGGTAAAATGTACACAGTAGGAATGCTGCAAGAGCTTGTTGGCAGTCTGATCTCCACAGATCTGACATCCATTCTTTCTAGTACAAGGATTTTTTTTTCTCTTTGGATTATAAAAATGCTTCACTATCAACGGTAAATTTTTACAAGGTCCAAAATAATTTTAAAAAGAAAATAAAACTTACCCATCATTATACCATTCCAATGTAACAACTTTTCATTTTGATGCTACTCCAACACTTGCAAAACATTAATTTATATGACACATCATAGGATTTATCTGACTGATGTATATAAAATAGAAAGAGACTTATCCATGCAAAATGAAAAAGAAAGCGCCTGGCAGAATCGTATAAACTATATTAAGCTATGTTTGTAGATTCAGTTGCTTAAATTTTATCTCCAAATGCCGTAAAAGCCATACAGTAGAAAATACAATGAAAACATTCTTTTAGAAGAAGATATTCATTACCAGGACCATGTTCCATGGTAACAGTGCAAATGCCCATTCTAGTAAAACAAGGTTGAGTGATTCCTCACCTGCTACTCTTACAATCTTAGGACATGATAAAGAAGTTGCAACCTAAGTAAATTTTATAGAGGTTATAGTAGGCCAAACTTAGAGAACAAAGGGGAATAAAACAATAATATTTAAAGTAGCAGTGAAAACCAACATCATTTAATTCTACCAGCAGATGCTTGCTTGGTGTTATTTGTTTTACCTTCTGGAGGCTTTATGAATTGCTTTCTAATTGCAAAAATAATAATAATAATAAAACCCCCAAATCTAGATGCTGCATGCTTTTGAATTTGATACACATATCAAATATATATTCAAATTTCAATTAATTCTGCAAATATTCAGTTCAGTCATGAGAGATTAGAGCAAAATGCCAGTTCCATTTACATATGGCGTTAAAGGTTTCTGGATTTTTGTTTTTATTTGTTTTTAATTTATGGAAATCCTATTTGCTGAATATTAGCATAAACATTTCACTTAAAAAAAACGGTCCTTCAAGAAACACACTTGGCATATTTTGAGGTGTCATATATCAATATTTTTCTATGAAAAGATCAAAAACAAGCACATTTTGGGCATGAGTGAGAAACTCATCTGATGGAGGAAATCTTGCTGCAAAGTACCTGGACCTCAAAAGTATCAGGACAAGTATGACCCACTCAGAAGATGGCTTATAGTATATTTATCTCTGCTGGTCTCCTGGAGTTATAATGATTACTGTCAGCGGGGATGCCCTTTCCTCTGACAGAGCTGACACTGCTGAGTACAAATTAAAGGAAAATCAGATTTTTTAGTCTCTGAAAGGGTGGTGGGAATGGGGGAGGGGCAAGTCTTTCCTCCCACATCTTTCTTCTTGCCATTTTGAGTTTGTCAAGGAAACAGTACCAGAACATTTAAGCCAAGATGATGCACACTCAATGGGGAAATTTTAATTGTTGAGTGAAGTAGAGTGAAAAATCACTGCTGAGAAATCACCCATGTCCCTTCAGATTTCCCTAATCATTACCCAAACAAAAAGATGGATTCTAGTCCTTCTCAGCTTTGTTCTCATAGTTCTGTTAGAACTAAAAATATGTCCTATGACACATTTCCAAAAGCCAAAGTGTTCAACGTTCTTAAAAAAAAAAAATCCACATGTTAAAAACTTAGAGAAATGGATGACTGAAACAATTATAGAATTCTTTACCAATGGAGATTTCAGGGTTTCATTGTGGTGGAAACAATAAAAGGTTTTCAAATTGTTGACGAAAAGCTTAACATATTATGTCATGCATATTACGCAATATTATTATGAATTCACATGTTCATATTTTTCCCTAGCTTCATGTTAATTCTCACTAAAAATGAAAGTCAGCCCCTATTCTGACTCGATCCTTAATTGCACAGAGGTATGCTAATGTGGTAATGACACATTATCAGATGTTGCTTTTACAAAACATCCTACAAGACAGTTACTAGTATACTGTGAAATATTAATAATTAAAAACAAATCACACTTGTCAAAATAAATACATCTGTCTATTATAATATCTTTGTTTCTTTTCTTGCACTTTTTTTCTGAGATGGCAGGTGTCAAAGAGAATCTTTTGTGTAGTACATGTATCCAATTATGCACATGGTTTAGGAAAGACCTGACAGCAGATTGAAATTATTAAATGCATGCAAAAGAGTGATGTAGCAAAAAGGTAAAATGCTCCACAGTTATTGTTCTAGGACAGTTAAAGACAACAGAATGAGTCCCAAACTGGAAATATTCCATCAGTGATATTTAACCCAAGCCTTTGCATCCTGGACCTTCCATTCATGTAAGGAGCCTAGTGTGAAGGGTACTGATACACTGACATGCATTCCGCAACAAAGTGAAGAAGATCAATATTAGGAGAAAGATTCACTTATTATACAGTTTACTACACAATTCCATGACCAGGTTCCTGGTTTCATATTTAATTTTTAAGTCCTTCATGAATTCAAATAATTTTCTTGCATATCAAAACAGAAATTGGCCATGCCTCTCTGTGTCTAAGGTTCTGCATCTTCATTCATTTCCATTTTCAAAATAAACCAGAAAGCAAGTTTGCTAGTTTAGAATGAGGTCCTTAATTACCAGGTAGACCAGATGTCCTAAAGGCTTGCCTGGAGCATCCATCTTTGAAAGAAGTTAGTTATAACCTCATTTGTTTTCTGTGTCCAAAGTTTGATAAATTACAAATGAAATGAACTCAATCTATTTAATTGAGAAAAGTGAATAAGTCCATAAAATCCTATACTTCTTTCATCTTTCACTTAACTCAGGTCATTACATCCCAGAAACTCTACTCAGTAAGCACGTGGCCAGAACTGAGGCACATTCCATTAGTCCCGTTCTCCCTTCAGAGTATTATATGTTTCATCTGACCTTTGCTGCTGTGTCTTCTTATTCTTGGGAAGATATGAGACATCAAGAAGGGAAGGAAAGGAATGAAAGAAGAGCATTCATCAGTCTGTGAAAATGGGGGGAAATGAAGAACCCATGAACTTAAACTACTGGCAAGTTCTTACTTAAAAAAAAAAAATATATATATATAGAAAAATAAAAAAATTTAAAAAACAGCAAGGTTTTTCTAATGAATGAGGATACCCTTGCTAATCTTATCACTGTTCCTTCCAGCAAGTTAGTTTCCTGCATGATGAGTTCTGAGAGTGATTAATAATTTGATGACTAACAATGTCTTCCAAGATCATATGATACTCCCGCACTTCTCAGATGATTAGGAGAAATTTTATAGAAATCTTTGCTTGAAAAGGTTTAGAAGATACTCTCTTCCTGAAGTGAATCAGAAAGAGAAAAACAAATACCATATGACATCACTTATATATGTAATCTAATATACAACACAAATGAACCTTTCCACAGAAAAGAAAATTATGGACTTGGAGAACAGACTTGTGGTTGCCAAGGGGGAGGGGGAGGGAGTGGGAGAGACTGGGAATTTGGGGTTAATAGATGCAAACTATTGCCTTTGGAATGGATAAGCCAATGAGATCCTTCCATATAGCACTAGGAACTATATCTAGTCACTTATGATAGGGCATGATAATGTGAGAAAAAAGAATATATATGTATGTGTAACTGGGTCACCTTGCTGTATGGTAGAAAACTGACAGAACACAAAAACAGCTATAATGGAAAAAATAAAAATCATTAAAATGAAAAATAATAATAAATAATAGTAAAAGATACTCTCTTCCATCACTGTATGATGTCAAATTTCAATCTGTAATGATACCAGCTGTGTTTTCCCAAGTATTTTACATACTTATTTCTTTCAAGTGAAATACAGCATTTTCAGTTGTGATTTTATATTTTTATTCTTCAATAAAAAGCCTGAGGATAAGGTCTCAAATGCAAATGTGTTTTAAGGATAACATTTATTTGGAATCTTCATATTCTGCTTTCTTTTTTTCATGGCTGTTCTTTTCCCTGGGGTCGGGGAAGGAAACAGATTTGCAATTGTGCTCGTAAAGGGAATATGTACAAATATAACTGCCTGACTGCCATCTAGAACTTAGTACTGGTATCCAATTTGGAGACTTATATCCTCCTGATGCTGTATATTAGGGAGGAGTCTGTGCATGACCTCACTGAGTACCCTGGCAGAAAGGAGGGGTGATCTAATGAAACTTGGGAGAGTAATCTTCAAACACTGACTCAAAGAAACCCTGACCTGACTTCCCAATTCCTACCAGATCATGAAATCTAAAGGGCCCATATGGAGTATTACACTTTGGAAATGACTGTTTCACCCAACACTGGATCAGCGTGGTGGGTACGCAGGGTGGCCTGAGGACAACAGCCTGGGGAGTTCTGAAAAATCATTCTATAAATCCTGTTTGGGGTGGGGGGTGCTGCTGAACTTCCATTTTAGTACAAAGGTACAAAGCACTACTATAGTTACAGGCAACAACCATGACAACTGCATTTGCATGTAATAATCTGTAGAGCTACAGGAGAAGAAATAACTTAGATCTTCATGCATGTACAGTTCCATTTCTTGCCTGAGCATCCTTCCACAGAAGGAACTGGACCATTTCACATGTCAGAAGACAGGCAGACATCTAATTCAAGGCTCTCAAGACCCATCATGTCCGCGGCAACCTCAAAGCTTCCTGTCAGTGTTGCTAATGGCAAATCTAAGCACTGAGTGTCTTCGGTCAGGGTGCTCCTAATAGCATCGTGATTGCCAAGTGATTGAGGACAATCATAGGGAGAAGACAGAAATGGCCTATTAGGACTTGGGGGCCATCTCTCCTCCCACCTCACAGAGCTGCTTTCTTTCCACAGGCACAAGAGGGCAGTGACCTGCAGGAGATTTACTATAGCTTTTCCTAGTTCTATTTTTAGTCACTACAAGTTAGGAAAATCTAATATTGGGGGAGCAATGAGAAATACACCCTAATGCTATAAATATGTACCCTATTGCTAGGTGTTTCCAAAGACTTATTTGCTATGGCTTATTAATCATACTCTAGATGTGACTTCTAGTTGTTTAATAAAAGCAAAAATGAAAAATACTTTCAAAAATGAAATCTTCTAGGTCACCATCAATAACCTTTGCCAAGAGCAAAACAACCTATAGAAAAAGTTCTCTTGTGGTGCAGTGGGTTAAGGATCTGGCACTGTCACTGCAGTGCCTTGGGTTGCTGTGGTGGCATGGGTTTGATCCCTGGCCCAGGATCAGCAATAAATAAATAAATAAATAAAATCACATAACCAGGGAAAGGAAAGACCCCACAATTTCTCAGACATGTTCCCAGGATCAATCAATAATTCGAAAGTTATTTCTTTTTTTTTTTAATCATGTCGTTATTTATTTATTTTTTTTTTGTCTTTTTTTTTTTTTTGCCTTTTCTAGGGCTACAGTCGCAGCATATGGAGGTTCCCAGGCTAGTGGTCTAATCGGAGCTGTAGCCGCTGGCCTTCGCCACAACCACAGCAACCCAGATCTGAGCCGCGTCTGCAACCTACACCACAGCTCACGGCAATGCCAGATCACTGACCCACTGAACAGGCCAGGGATCGAACCCACAACCTCATGGTTTCTAGTTGGATTCGTTAACCACTGAGCCACGACGGGAACTCCTGAAAGTTATTTCTTTAAATGTTCTGAGAACATGCCCTGTTTCCCAATCATACTTGATTAGGAAGCTCATCTCCCCAAAGAATACCTGTTAATCTATTCACAACTCACAGCACACCAACTGTCACTTGCCAATTTTAAAGCTCTTAGGAACACATTGGTCTAAATATTTCAGCCCATTCTGTTACAGAATCGTGATTTTTATGCTTTTGGTACAAAAGTTTGTCTTTGAGAAGGTGTCTTCTAAACTCATTCTTTGATTCTGTATTAAATCCCCCTAATCTCATTGTCAGTGTTTCAGTAGTTCAGGCTCTGGAGTAATTCTCTCATTAACTGAGTAAATTATATCTTTGTGTCTGTTTCCTCATCTCCAAAATGAACACAGTGATCAAATTAGTTGATCCACATGAGGGTTTAGCATATGTTCCCCAGAATATTCAATGTCAGCTATTACTAGTATTGTTATTACATATCAAGGAAGATCAAGATCAAGCCTCACAAAATAAACCTGATCTTCATTCACCTTTAACCAAATTCTTACCTTCATTCCATGTGCTCAGTGAATGCTCTCTTCCACCCACATTCTGCCTTGAAAGTAGACAAAACCCATATTATCCCAAGAGAATATGAAAATCTGGCCCTTTCATTTCTTTAATGCCTCTTATAGCATCTCAATTTGTAAATCATTTTAAGTGCATAGGTGGGCAGAAAACTGTGCTAAATCCTTTCATAACCGCTGTTTTCACTTTCTCACTAAGACTGTCTACATTCCAAGGTGAATCGTCCCAGTTGCTAAATCAACCATCGTTTTGCTGGAAAGATTCAGGAGAGACAATCCCACACTTAATCGTGGTCTTTCATCTTGGGCACTGCTAGCTTTGGTAGCTGTTAAGTAGAGCCTCTGTAGTTCAAGAAAAAAAGCTATAAAATAATACTGACCCTCAAACTATCTTAAAATCCTTTGGAACACAATTCCAAAACCGCCTAAACATGCCCACTGGGCTGCTGGGTAGGTGGGTTCCTGGGGGGTTTCTGGAGAGATCTCTGGCTGATCCCAGAGGCAACAAGACTGATGTACAAAGTTTATTTGATGCCTTTGAATAAAGTGACAAGGGCCAACTCTGAATAGCTGTAGAAGCCCCCTTGGGTGAGAAATCTATTTTTTCTCATTTTTAAAGACCTTTAACTTGGAAATATTTTCGAACTTGAAAAATGCAAAATATTTTTTTAAAAAAGAATGTCTGCCTACCCTCTGGCCAGATTCACTTATTTTTACCATTTTGCCCTATTTGCTTTATCATTCACTCTCCCTCTTTCTTGTTTTATTTTTGAGCCATTTAAAGGTAGGCTACATATCCCCTTTATCCATAAAGTAGCCAACTACATCAACCCTTTTATCATACAAAAATAGGAGTATTTTCTACACAGCTACAGTACAGTTACCAACTTGAGTACATTTTTCATAAATACTTTTATCTAGCCTGTGACTAGTATTCCGAGTTCTATCAGTTGTCTCAAATATGTCTTTTGTCCCATTTTTTCTAACCTGCAGCACAGGATCTGATCCAGAGTTAGGTATTTCCTTTACTCGAAACATCGCAATAGCCTTTAGTTGGAACACTTTCATAGTCTTTTATAATAACTTTCAAAAGCTTTTAGAGAATTGACATTTTTGAGGACTATAGCCCCCTACACTCTCAATTACTGTTTATTTCAATGGAACATTCCTCATGTCCAGTCTGATTTTCCTCATGATTTTATTCAGGTACAATTCTAGGCCAGAAGACTGCACAGGTGATGTGTCCTTTTCAGTATCACAGCTGACGATACACACAGTGTCCCATCAGTGATATTAATTTTGATCATCTGGTCAAGGTGTTGCCCACTTTCTGGACTGTAAAATTACTACAGATTTTCTCCATCACACTAATAAGCAGTATATGAGGAAACATGAAGACCATCCAAATATCCACCTCCTCAATATACAAAATTTCTCCCTATCTTGAGCCTCAGTTGATGATCTTCGCTACACTTTTTCCAGCCCTCCCCATTCACCAGTCAACCCTCAGGACTCTAGACGAAGCAAAGCCTGCCTTTCTCCTTCATCTATTATTGTTTTTACCTTTGGGTTACTGGCACATATTCATGAATTCCTATTATTTTTTAATGACTTATAATTCATTCCACTTAATTATTTTAGTGCTCAAACTGCCTTAGGTTTGACCAGCAGAAGTCTCTTCATGCTGGTTTCTGTGTCTTCTTCGGCATGGTCCCATCTTTTCTTTTTCCCCCCAGTGCTTCCTTCCTTCGTGATATTAAAAGATACAAGTCCTTTTACCTATCCTACCCTTGTCCTTCAATCAGCCATTTCTCAGAGTTCCCGTCGTGGCTCGGTGGTTAACAAATCCAACTAGGAACAATAAGGTTGCAGGTTCCATCCCTGGCATTGCTCAGTGGGTTAAGGATCCGGCATTGCTGTTGAGCTGTGGTGTAGGTTTCAGACACGGCTCGGATCCCGCATCGCTGTGGCTGTGGCGAAGGCTGGCAGCTACATCTCCTGTTAGACCCCTAGCCTGGGAACCTCCATATGCCACAGGTGCGGCCCTAGATAAGGCCAAAAAAAAAAAAAAAAAAGACAATCAGCCATTTCTTCATGGATGTCTGCTTGCTTTTAGTGGAGAATGGTATTAGAGACCCAGATATGGATATAGGCAGGATCTCTGCTGTTGGGGGTATCATTCCTTCTTGACGTGCTCATCAAACAGAACTCAGAAACGTATGCAGATATAAACATATACACAATCATATATATATGTATATATTTGTGTATATATACATACATAAGCATAATGATAATTACATGTATACACGCATATACACAAAACATACATATTTTATAAACCATGTGTTGTTCACCCAGATACTTTCAGGTCTGTATACCCCCAGGGGTTCTTTCTTGTCTTCTCCCATTCCATACTCTACAGTGAGATTCCAAATCAACACATTTACTTTTTTGCTCAGTCCTATAATATATCTAAAATAGCTTGAAATTCCCTTGCCATTATATAAACAAACTTACTACACAGAGTTGAGCATTTGTTCAAGACTGCCACGCTACCCTTCCCAAGACTAAGGCTATGCAAATTGTGTGTTCGTAAGGTACACGGATCCTTCTTTCCTTCCTTCCTTTCTTCTTTCCTTTTCTTCCTTCCTCCCTCCCTCCCTTCCTTTTCCCTTGAGTAGGAGTAAAATACTCATTATTAAACAGAGTTCTTTTTTTTCAATTTGTTTCCAATTCTTATAAATTTTATTTTTTGAATATTCACACATTAGCCTGCTTTCAAAAGTTAAAAATATATAAAAAGATATATTCAGAGAAGTGTCATTCCTCCATATCCCTTTCACCCTTTCTCTACTCACCCCTTAAGATCCTCATTTTGTTTTTTTGTTGTTGTTACTTCTTGTTGCATATATTTTAGTTAAGCAGATATGCATGCTTTCTAATTTTTCCTTCTTTCATATATGAGAAGCATACTAATATACCCTTTTGCACATGGCTTTTTTTCATTTCAGTGGAATTCATCACTCCATTATAGAGGTCTTTCTCATAATTTTTTTGTAATTCATAATACTACAGAGTGCGTATATACTATACTATAGTTGATGCAATCAATCTCTATGCTTGGACACAAGTAGTTTCCAATATTTTGCAATAACAGCAAATGCTTCAGTGAACAACCTTATGTTTATATATTTATATTGTTGGTTTAACTTCAGGATAAATTCCTAGAATTGGAATTGCTGAGTCAAAAAGCAAATTCATATACAGTTTCGTTAGATATTGCAAATCTTCCTCTGTAAAGACTGTACATTTTCTACACCCATCAGTAATGTATGAGAGTGCCTGTTTCCTTATAGCTTTGCCAAAAGAATGTATCAACAAGCTTTTAAGTTTGCCAGTCTGGTAGATGAAAAATAGATGGGCTGTTTCAACCTGCATTTCTCTAATTTTGAGTGAATTTGAACATCTTTTCATATATTCTTTTTTTGTGAATTGTTTCCTTCATTTGTCTATATGATTTTGTTCATTTCTCCTTAATTTTAAAAAGATGCTAACTAATTAGGGACAGTAGCTCTTTATTTGTAATAGATGCTGGAAATACTTTCTCCTAGTGGTCACTTATCTTTTAACGTCTTTGCTGATGGTATCTTCCTTTATGAATATTTGTTTGCTTTTTGACCTGTAAAAGTTTTTAATTTTTAGGAGGCAAATTTATCTTTTATTTTGTTGTTTCAGAATTTTTAATAATCACTCAAAAGCCTTCCTCTGCACCCAGGTTTTATAGGGATTTAGTGATGTTTTCTTCTGGTATGTGTAGGCTTTTTTCACTTTTAAATCTCAGATGCATTTAGAGCTTATTTTTGTGCGTGGTATGAGAAATGGATCTAATTTTACCTTTTTCAAAATGACTATTCAGTTGTCTCAACACCATTTATTATAAAAAGACCATATTTGTCTCCATGTTTTGAGATACTAGCTTTATTTTACACTATTCTACATGTAATTGGATTATTCTGGAGTTTGTATTTTATTCCATTCGTTTCTGTTTTATGTAGGTGGATGCTGTGTTATTTGGTACATAAATATTCATAATTGTTATAACTTCATAGTAGTAATGGCTTCTAATGTTATATTTTTGTCTTATTTAATATTTTTTTGGCTTGAAGTCTACTTTTTCTAAAAATGTATGAGTTTTGCATTTACATGATTTTAAATGTCACATCTATTGTACTCTACGATTAACACATTTTTTGATCACTAGCACAGTTTGTACTAGAAAAGTACAATGAAATGTAATTAATTGGAGGTATGATGTGGAGTGTTTGCAACCTCTGCTGTCTACCTGACACGGCAACTCTAGAGAATCAAGCAGATACTGCAATTAATAAATTACATAAATGCTCTTTTGCATTTGCTGTGGTGGCTGTAATTGTGTACAGCGAGTAGCTGATTTTGTTATATAAATTCTCATTACGACAGTCACTCTAAATATTTTTGTGTAGAGATTTGTTTTTCTGTCCATTCAGTAATATTCAAGTTTTGAGAAGCTTAAAGATTTTATAAGAGGACAAAGTGGATATGTATGCTTAGTTATTGATTCAGAAGAGAAAATTTATGTAAATAAAAATAACTAAATTTTTTCAGTTTGGAAGAACCATACATGTGACAAAAATGAAGCCCAGTAAGGTGACCTGCCTGGCCACATAGCCAGTTACAAAATCATTCCTATCATACAGGTTGTTTAATGGCTAGTCAAGTGTTCTTTTCATACCTGCATATTAAGTCTATTTCTGCACACAGCAGAATGCCTCCCCTTTGCAAATACCTTGGCAAACAGAAATGTTGTGTGTCCAGACAAGCCTATGTGACACACAATGTGTTTTTTATCCTTTTTTTTCAGGAACCACTTGCATAGGAAATGAAACTTTAAAGTGCATTGACCCGTCTTTAGGAAAAAATGTGAGGAGAAGGAATGGATGAAAGAGATTTCAGCATCTGAAAGTAACATTGTCTGATGTTGTTTATAATGATGACTAAACAGGTAGGTGAAGAGCGGCACCCATAGTACTAATCACCTGGGTTCATCCTTCTGTTTAATCTGAAGAACCTGGATGTGCTTGCCATCAATGTCCAGGCTGACCAAAGATCCTACAGGCTTGGGTAGGAGGATGGATGGCAAGCTGACAATAAGCAGATTTCTAAAGTGTTGGAAAGGCATTTTAGGTCCCCTGTCTGGACTAAGTGTGTATATAGATATATATGCACACACACACATACATACACATATACTTATACATATATATATGTGTGTATGTGTATACATGTGTAATATATATATTTTTATATATTTTATAATATATATATATATGTATTTTTTTTTTTAAGGAAAAATGGTCAAACCAGCCAGGCAGCAAATCATTCTGATATAAAAGCTGTTAAGAATCATGGAGAAAAAACTCTCCCTGCATGCTGGTGCTTACTGCTTACTCACTGGCACTTATATTAGAACACTCAGCAGCAGGAACAGGAAGCAGAGGCTAATCAGAGAAAAGAAAAAAAAAAGGGCACACTCTGCAAATGCTAAAATGGAGCAATAGCAGGGTCTTAGAAAGGGGTGTTATGTGTTCTGGTAATAAATAAATAAATAAACAAACCTTGTAGCAATGGAGAATTTAAATCCCTAGGAGTCTTGGAAACTGTGCAAGGCTGCCTCCACTCCCTCCCCCAATTCTAAACCTTGTAAATCCCAGGGGAACTCTTTGTGCAGAGATAATTTCTCAGACTACTTAGACAGTAAATTCATACATTTATAGAAAGGCATGTGATGATGGTGTATTTATGTGTGAAAGAGGAACAAGGAATCTATGGTCTCTCCATTTTCAAGGGAGAAAATTCAAAGACATTTCACACGACCACCTACAGACCAGGACAATGCCTTCCAAAAAAATAAACATCATTTCTTTCATCGTTTCCAAAACTGCAATGCAAAATTCAATTATTTATTTTAAAATCCCTAACAGGATTGTTTTCATCCTGCACGAGAAAGGTCCCATAAGGAAAAGAAATCACAAATGCTAACCAAATAAGGGGGACGAAAAGGCTCATTACAGAATCCTCAGTATGAGGGGATTTTATTCTAAACTGTTTATTAAATTCTTCTTGTCTTTCTTGATTGCATCTCACAGGCTGTGACTGGTGTTGCAACAGAATAGGAAGAGCATGAAGTCTCAAAGGCAACCCCTCTTTTCCACACCCCTGCGAATATCTCAGCACTCACAATGGGTTAATAACAAAACCCCTGATTCTTGATCTCATGGATAAAGAGCTCACCAATTAATAGGCCCACAGGAAAGCACAAAGCAGTTTCATATCAAAACAGAAAAGAAGCCTTGCAATTTGCAAATGTGCAAGAAAATGCATGAAGTCTCAGTAAATAATGGAGAGAAACAACTTTTTAAACAGGCGCAGTGCATCTTTCAAAGTGCCTCTTTCCAGATAAATAAATCTAGATGAACAATTTCATACACACAGGGCATTTGAATAATTCCATAGAATTCATTTTACCAGATCTTTCTGCCTAATTACAAGTCTTTGAACCAGACAACGGTACTTGAAAGATCAATGGCTGGCTGCACAAAGCATATATAAAGCATAATTAAGAGGACTGCTCGATGGAGCAATAGATAACATCCATATGGATGTGTGAAGTTTTCACATGCACACACTTTATGTTCATGATATGTGCAGTGAAAACATACGCTCCCACCGTCCTAAATGTCTTCGGCTGCCATTTTGTAAATGAAACAATCAAATGAAAATGGAATTTAAAATAGTAATAAAGCAAACAAGCATTAGATTATCTTCTTTTTACTGTAACTTTTAAATACAGGAAAGTCTAATTAACTATATCTGAGAGTGTTTATTTCTCACATAGTTTTACTTCTTACTTCAATAAAGATCTCATATATTTTAGGAAATACGTGGATTAAACATGTTTCCTAAACATGTCATCATGTATTCAACTTGTTTCACATTTTTCCAGTGCTAAATCAAGATCATAAAGCATTAACATCTTAGACTCTTTGGAGGGTATGTTTATAATTTAAGCATGGACATTTCACTTGGGAACTAGGAAGGTAATGCTTCATGTTTGAGAGAAAAGCAAATGGAAGCCACTGACACTGGGTGTTCTCAGTTCTCAGGGGAAGCAGGCCTAATGAGTGTAAGAGATGACAGGCAAAAAAAGACATCTAAGACAGCGGCTGGCACCAGGTAAATAAATAATAAATAGTGAATTAATGTTGACCGGATAAAATGACAAGACTCAGCAGCATATCAGGTAGGATAAGAAAAAGTGTGAGGAGTCAAAAACTGTGGGGAAATGGAAATGTATGTCCCGTCTGTAGGATAACAGACTATTAGAATTGCAAGGAGTCAAAAAGACACACGTAGAAAGGAGGGAGTGAATCAAGATCAGAGAGATAAGAGGCCACGGAAGGCCACAGGACCCAAAAGTACCTGCCTTCTCCACTGCTTCTACCGGGCTGTGATGTCTCCAAAGTCAAGGCCGCTCTCATTCGGTGAGCTATTGTTCAGTGGCATTGCAGAAAATTAATGGGGGGAAATAATACTGGACATCATAAGCTCTACCTCATTCTCCTTTTATATCTCTATGTTTTTGGAGGCTGAGAGTAGGATGGCAATTATGATAAAATGTTTATAACATGGTTTCAAAACCACTTGACAAAAATAAATCAATAAAACTCTTACTTATTAAACCAGAGGCAACATTTGGACCTTCTGAGGAAACCACATGGCTTTGAGGGCAATTAAATAAAGGACACATAGCCAGAGAGATAACACCCTTTGTATATTTGCAAGTAAGGAGAAAAATGCAAAGCAACTGCCTAAGAAATGCTCCTTTGTCTCCTTTCATTTTCTGTCCCTACATTTTGGCCAGTTAAGATGCAGTCACTGTACATTTTTACTTATCAGTATTTTGAGAAGGCATTTTTCTTTAAATGGCAAAAAAGAAATAAAATAAAAATGGTATTTATTGAATAATAAATGTCTTGATCATTCATTTCCACAGAATCCTAAGCTGGGAGGATGCTGGGTGGGATGGGCTGAGCTGCAGCACATGTTTGACCTGGTGGAAGGCATTGAAATACCCTGGCCTTCTGTTTCCTCTTCTAAAATATGGCATGATTGAATACAGAATCTCTAATGTCACTCATGGCTCCCTTTTCTCTGATCATTCTCCCTCTTGTGTGATTTTCTTCTTTATATAAAAGTTGAATAACAGCAAGACAAGCAACTCTCAAAGGGGAAATCATATGTTAAAGATTAGCAGTGGAGAAAGTGGCTACAGCATGTCAGGATTGCTTGTGAATTTCCATGACCCAAAGGCTCCCTTGTCCCCACAGTGCAGCCTGGACCACCATCATTTGCTATTTGTAATTAGAAAGCTTTAATTACCTCTCGTTATGAAGTGGAAAGAACAGTGACATTTCTAAAGTTGATTTTTGGCTAAAAATCTCTGCCAATTCCTTTGGACAATAAATTCTGAATAGTGGTAATTTATATCTCCCAGACAAATGTTTCTTTCATGAAAATGGGTGGGGATGAATGAATTTCAAAATGTCATCATTTTAGCTACTATTTATTCTACTCTATTACAAATTCAATAACCTTGAACCAGAGCTAATGGAAATTCATGGTAAGTAATAAAAATCAAACTGGCCTCAAATTCCCATGGCTTCAGACACTGCCTATGAGCTATCAATTCTGATTTCTCTCTCCAGCCTAGATCTCTCCACTGAGTTCCAGCCAAAATCACATGGACAGACAGCACCTGGAGGTCCTACTGGAGCCTCAGACAGAACACATCCATCACCCTCTTCCCTGTCTCCCAAACCAGCACCTCCTTCAATGTTTCCGTGTTTCTACCACCCAGCCTGGTGCCTGAGTTTGGCTCCAGGACACTCCTCTCCTTTGCCCCAAACACCATTGACTCAACCTCTTTTAATCACAATCTCCGTCCCAATCTTTCCCAGGAAGACGGACTCTTAATCCTGCCTTCTAAAATGCAAGCCTGATGACTTTCTTGCTTAAAAATACACCAGTGCCCTTAAGGTAAAGTCTAATCACTCTAGCACCACAAGATGCTTCAGAATCAGGTTTCTGCCTTCCTGGCCAGCCTCATCTCAAGCCACTCCTTTCTTTTCACCAAAAGTCCTCAATAACCCAAGTCTTTTACATTTTCCCAATATCCCACAAAAGGGGATTTTGTGGGATATCCCCAATATCCCACAAAAAAAAAAGGGGAAATTTTTTTCCCCTTTACTCTTTGCATATTTCACTTTTTCCTACTGGGACTGTTCTTTGTTCCCTTCCTTATCAGGCTAACTCCACTCACCTCAGCTCTTCTCCTGCTCAGCTTCAGCTTTCACTGACTGTCCATATGGGTTCTCATAATACAGAGGGCATCCTTCCACCAAAGCCCCCACTGCATGCATTTTAACTGCTGTTAGACAGTGAGCCCATAAAAGCAGAGTACGCATTTTATTTACTCAACCGATTAGTGCTTGGCATATAATAAGTAATGTAAGAAATGAACAAATATGTACGTAGCAGAGGGTCTATGAGGAGAATAATCTTAGTTAAGGTGCCCGGGGCAGTCCGGGTACACAAAGGTCAAGCCCAGGTTGTCCCAGTCAGACTGTTAATAGATCCCCCTTTCACTTGCAAGTGCCCAAGTATGGACAAGAAATCACACGGTCAACATACAAGAGGCACTTCTAGCCTTATTCATAAGCAATATCACTTAAAAGACATGGCAATACGTTCAGAAGGAGGCAATGTGGGAAAGAAAATCACTGAACTATGTATTTACCAGGTGGTAACATTTCAGGTAACTTTTTTTTTCTCCTGTTTGTACTTTTTTTTTTGGGGGGGGGCACACCCATGGCATGCAGAAGTTCCAAGGCCAGGGATAGAACCCAAGCCACAGCAGCAACAACACAGACTCCTTAATGGCTAGGCCACCAGGGAACTCCTCCTGTTTGTACGTTTATTAATCAACATTGCTTTCATTTGTTGAGCATAGATTGCTTTTATAAAAATAAGAAAACAACTTTGAAAAAGTCATGGCATAATTCATTTTATGTGAATTTCCCAAAATGTTTGGCTTCATCTTTAGGACTATGGGAAATGCCAAGATTCTTCACACTGTAGGTCAACTAAGCATATGACAAAATGGTCCCATCATAAGGATAAAGGACATCAGAAGTGTGTGATTATATTCACAAATGTCACCCAGCTCCTCATTTCATGAAAAATGAAACTAACTCAACTAAAATAAATAGTTCTGACAGTCAGGATGCCAGAATATCCAGACATTTGGTTGGAAGTTGCTGCACAGGGTCTAGACTTCCACAGCTGGTGTTGAGAATAAATGCACAGACCCAACTTGGAAATAGTAACAGCATATGGAAAACATTAAATGCAACATAAACATTGCTAATCAGAATCTGACAGAGGTAATCTAAAAAACATCCTCTTGTGTGAATGTGCTTCCACAGTCAATTCTGCGTCGCAGGGCAATGGCTTTTATCGGTCAAATAGCTAAAGCTTAATGGAATGTTAGCATGGAAGGAAAGTAATCGTGTTTGCCACCAGGTTTTTACAGTGATTAAATGTATGTCGTGAAGCATCATTGGTCAGGAACTTTTAACCAGTACTTAAATATACAAGTTTAGAGCAAATTTTTTACCGAGTTACAATTCCGAATAGAGTTTCAGGCCAATTACTTTAAGTTACTTTCTCTATTTTCTCTCTGACTTGCAGATGCATCTTAAAGAGAACAGCACAAGCACAATGGTTCTGCCTGAACAGAGACATTTAAGACAGATCAGCTCCAACTTTATGGATCCAAAGTTGAGACTATGGTTTGCATCTGTTCCAGAGTTGAATATTTCTGGTTAGGAGGCCTTATATATCAACTGAAAGCAGGATGAGAGTGGGGGGTGCATCTTGGTAGGCCAGAGGCTTGAACTTCCTTTTTCGGCAGTGGGCTGGGATGCGAACTACGGCCACTCTCCAATCTGCTTCCCTAAAACTGACAGGCAGCCTCAGAGAGGAAAGTTCCCGACTAAGCAGGATCAAGCTAACCAGCTGATGGGGGGGGGGAGAGTGATATCAAGTCCCAGAAACCTAGGTTCAAATTCTTTCATGTAACTTCGACCAATTCACTTACTCTCTTAAAGAGTTCCTAGAGAACACTGGCTTCGAATGAACACGAACACTCGGCCACCTAAATCAGAGGTGTTACGTTTGACATAAGCTCAGGGATATATTTTTAGAAGAGGATGTGGGTTATTCAGGGAGCCATGATTCTCTAGTTACCTAAATTTTCTCTTAGGAGATGAATTCAGCATGAGGGCAGCAGTATTTCCCCAGCTCAGAGTGACATCCTATCCAGAAGCCCTGATGAGTTTGCCTGCAGCAACTCACAGTGTCTGGAACTAATGCTCTGAGACCAATTATGCTACTTCCTACCTTGGCCAACTCATCCTCTTCCATACTTTCCATCACCATCTAAACACTTAAAACCTATTTGTCCAGGCAAGATTGTTCCCCAGAGCATGAGATCAATATCACCAACTCACTTCTGGAAATTTCCACTTTAAGTGTCCCACTGCCACTTCATGCTCAGACTCAACCCACCAAATCAGATCACTTTATTTGCCACTCTTCTCAAAGCCAGATCTTCCAAACTCTGAATCTTTGTGAATGGTGTTATCATCTGCACAATTACCGAAACCAGAAATGTTGAGCCTCATCTTTGATTATCCTCTCTCACTCCCTGTATCTACTCAGTCATCATTTCTGACTTATTCTACCTCTTAAATGTTTCTTGCAAACGTTAATGCCAATTCCATGTCGCTCTCTACTTCAAGGCACTATCCCCTCTCCTGGATTATCCCCATCAGCTTCTTAATGCTAGTATCAACCCATAATCACTGACCTCCTCAATCTGTTCTCTCCATACTGCTCTCAAAGTAACCATCCTAAAACTCAAATTATCAAGTTATTCCCTAGTTTAAAACTCTTTGTGTAAAATCAACATGAAATGTGTTAAAGACCTAAATATAAGACCTAAAACTATAAAATTCTTAGATAAAAAAATAGGGGAAAACTTAACTTTGGTCTTGGCAATGATTTTTCTGTATGCAATATCAAAAGAATAGGCAAAAAAAAACAAAAATAAGCAAATTAGGACTATATCAAACTAAAAAGCTTTTGCATAGCAGAAGAAACCATCAACAAAATGAAAAGGCAAGCTATGGAATTAGAGAAAATATTTGTAAATCATACTTCTGATAAGGTTAACATCGGAACTCAATTCAAAACCCCCCAAAAAAACCTGATTTTTAAAATGAGCAAAGGACGTGAACATTTTTTTCAAAGAAGTCATACAAATGGTCAACAAGCATATGAAAAGGTGTTCAAAAATCACTAATCATCAAGGAAATGAAAGTCAAAATCACATCAGATATCACCTCACACCTGCTAGAATGACTATTAACAAAAAAATAAGAGTAAAATGAACAAATGTTGACAAGGATGTGGAGGAAAGGGAACCTTTCTGTACTGTTGATGGGAATGTAAATTGGTAGAGCCATTCTTCAAAACAGTATAGACGTTGCTTAAAAAAATTAAAAATAAGAGTTCCCATTGTGGCTCAGTGGGTTAAGAACCCAAAATAATGCTGTGAGGATGTAAGTTTGATCCCTGGCCTTGCTCAGTGGGTTAAGGATCTGGTATTGCTGCAAGCTGCACTGCAGGTTGCAGACGCAACTTGGATCCAGCACTGCCGTGGCTGTGGCATAAGCCTGCAGCTACAGCTCCAATTCAGCCCCTAGCCTGGGAATTTTCATATGCCTCAAGCGTGGCCCCAAAAAGAAAAAAAAAATTAAAAATAGAACTACCATAGGATCCAGCAATCCAATTTCTAGACATATATCCAAAGGAAATGAATTAGTATCTTGAAGAGGTAACTGCACTCCCATGTTCACAGAAGCATTATTCACAATGGCCAAAATATAGAAACAATTTAAATGTCCACCAACAGATGAACAGATAAATATAGTATACACACATGCACACTAAAATATGATTTGGCCATAAAAAAAGGAGTTCCTGTCATATGTGAATAAATCTGGAAGACATGTTAGTTGAAATAAGGTGACACAGGAGTTGATGCTGAAGATGGGGGAGAATGTATGGGAGAAATGGCTGAAGGCTACAAACTCTCAGTTATAAGATGGATAAGTTCTAGGGATCTAAGGTACAAACACAGTAATTAAAGTGAATAATACTGTATACTTGAACTTTTCTGAGAGTAGATCATAAATGTTCTCACCACACATGGAAGTGTTCATGAACTTGACTGTGGTCATCATTTTACAAGGAATATATGTATTCAATCATCATGTTGTACGCCTTGAAAAGAATCTATATTGAGCTCTATTACCAGTTAAAATGAACATCTACCATCTATCTTCCATCTCTGGGATCGCTACAACTTATGCCTAGAAGGCCATAAATCCCATCAGGATGTTCTTCACTTAGTTCAACTCCTATGTATCCTTCAAGACCCATCCAGGCATCATTTCCTGGAATCCTTCTCTCGTGGGCTCCAGAACACCTTATCCTTGCTCTAATCTCCTGTATTTTAATTTACATAGACTACAGCCTTCTGCATTTATCTCATTTCTTATTGGATCCTGAAAGCCTAGCAAGTCTCTGAAAGATATTACATATTCAATTAATATTTGCTAACTAAAAGTTTGAGCTTAGGGTTAGGCTCCTTCTTTTCCTATGTGCTAGCTACTAAATCCTTTGCAAGTTACCTAACTACACTGAACTTCAGTATTTTTGTCAGTAAAATAGGGTAATAATACCTGTTTCACAAGGAGCTCACATAAATAAAATGCTTGGCACAGGGCTTGACATGTAATGAGCCACTGATAATGATGCCAGTGTACTGACAAGCCGAGGGCAACTTCCGGTCTAGAAACGTGTTTAGTTGGGCTCAAAATGTTATTTAAAGTTGAAAATTGTGAAACTAAAAGCTTGAGGTTTCAGGAGTTCCTGCTGTGGTACAGTGGGTTAAGAATCCAACTGCAGCAGCTTAGGTCGCTGCAGATGCACAGGATCCATCCCCGGCCTGGTGCAGTGAGTTAAAGGCTCCGGTGCTGCTACGGCTATAGCAAAGTTCAAGGCTGTGGCTCAGATTTACTACGAGGCCCAGGAACTTCCACATGCCTTGGGTGTGGCCATGAAAAAGTAAAAAATTAATAAAATTTAAAAAATAGGTTTCATTTTATATGAAAATAAGACTTTTTTTTTTGCTTTGTAGGGCCGCACCTGTGGCACATGGAGGTTCCCAGGCTAGGGGTCTAACGGAGCTACAGCTGCTGGCCTACAGCACAGCCACAGCAATGCCAGATCTGAGCCGTGTCTGCAACCTACACCACAGCTCACAGCAATGCTTAACCTACTGAGCAAGGCCAGGGATCGAACCCATAACCTCATGGTTCCTTGTCGGATTCGTTTCCACTGCCCCACAACAGGAACTCCTATGTGAAAACAGGTCTTAAAAGCTAACAGCCCTGGATTAGTGTTATTTATGCAACAATCAGCTAGAGCCAAGTAATACCAAGTCTTCGGAGACACAGGCCTTGTTTTGCCACAGACCTCACTAATCCTTACACTCTATCCCTGACCTGCTTCTCGGCTTAAGACCATCTGTGCTTAAGACCCTCACTGTACAAAAATTATGAAAAATCCTCTGACATAAAAAGTGTTAGCATGCATATGCAAGATTATACCTAGTACAATGGAATCCAGCATTACTGGCTCTTTCCCTTTCTCCAGATGGCCTACAACTTTAAGCTGCATAAATCTATAAATATATGCAGCTAGAGAAAAATTCTATGATTCTAACCTGTGGGTCAGCATTATCACCTCCAGCAGAGGAACGGACAATGTTCCTTTTGTTTTAGAAACAGACTGCATGAGCTTAGAGAAGTGAACTTGGAGAGTGTTTTTGAAAAAACAGTTTCCAAACCCTCGTCCACAGGTGGTGCTGTCTGGAATGCTGACCTTCCACAGACCCGGGGGAGCTGGCCTTTGCTCAATTTCTTGAAAGAAAAATGTCAGGCTCAGTGACCCCCAAGTGGAGACTGTCTTCTCTCTTTGCACTTGCCATCAGCTGCTGGTGGCATTTCTTCAAATCAGCGAGGTGTCCTGGTGTGCGGGGTGGGGGCAGGGGGTACCCCACCCTGGCAGCCCCACAGAGCCTCTGATCCAGGCATCTCCTTCTCAAAGTCTCGGGATGCTGGTGTTTCACATCACATGAAGGGGGCTTCCCGGGTGGTCTCTGATGTTCGGTTTTGTTGTGTCTTTTCACAGAATACAGAAACCCATCTGTGACCGTCTCAACCTACGAGTATGCAGATCAAACTACAAGCAGCATGTTTCAATAACAGACTCGAAATTCAGGCTTGTTGGCGAACTCTAATTCTGACCCTGATCCTAATGTATTGTTTGACCAAGGGGTTTAATCAAGGGGCTTCTGTGAATCTTAACTCTTTTTGATGATTTAGAAAATTATTGGGTTAAAACATATGTTATACGCACATACATACAGACACACAAAATGATTTGTAAATATACACTCTATAAAATCACGTTCTAACTTTAATATAATGAAATAAAGCAGTCTTGAAAAAATCAATCTTTCAATGAAAGTATTTGGTAATGTTTCTACAAAAAACTTAAGAAATCTATTGTTTTGACCAGGTTCTGAGACTAATTATTAAAGTCTTAAAGAAATACCAACTCGTGGTCAGGAAAAATTTGTTCCTACAGTCTCACAGTTGAGAGTTGTATTTATTTCCACTAAGATATTAACCTTATAAATAAAAAAGCATATTAGATCAATAGCAAGAGGAATTTTAATAAGATAAAATAAGAATAAATCAAATTTCTTCCAGAGACTTCAAAAAATAGTTCCCAAAGAATGTATGTAAAATGTCTTGGTCCTCTAACTTCTAATGCTTCCTGGAATATACTGCCCAGTTCTCCCTCACCTTTACTAAATAGAAAGACATACATTAAGAGAAATTTTACTCTCAAAAGGGCAAAAATTAAAGTCTCCCTGCTTCCTCTGATTGGGATTTTAAAAAATCAGTTTTCTAATTGGAGCAGCATTTCAGGAGCAAACACTTCTAGGCATGGTTTCTACATTTTACAGTCAGTAAGAAATATTGTTTATAATTTCATGGAAAGTAAAACATTTCACCAAGGGCAAACATTCATCACACAATGAGTCAACACCCAGTCACCCTTATCCCGATTCATATGCAAATAGCTTCCAAATTTTCCACTTGTCATCATATGTGACATTTTAAACACAGTTACTTTGGACCTACAACACCAGGTAACCCCAGGCAAGCTAAGGTCCCAAACAAAGCCTTGATAACATGTCAAGAATGAGTATTTTCCTTCTTCCTTTTTGTTTACTAAAGTCTTTCAAAAACGTGTACCAAATTCTGTGTAACAAAATGCTTCAGATTTACATGTTACGCAAGCAGAAAAGCACAACTTAAAATTGCTCCTTACTGATAAATAAGTGACAAGTCTAATGAATTTGGTTTGATTTTCCAATTGGAAATTTTATTCTCTTCCCTCTAATTGTTCCCGCAGGATAAAAGAAGTAAAATTCAAATTAGACAAGTGGTCCACTTTTTAAAAAAGCTATATCAAGTCAAATGAAGAAAAAGAACTCCTACCTCACAGTTGGATAAAATTAGCTTCTTTGCTGTGTGTTTTAGGTGATCTCATCCCCATTGCCATTGATAATTAAGAAAAAAAAAACTACCCACAAGATTAAAAGGACTGTGAAAGGTACATATAATTGCTAAGCAAATATGCAGTTCTTTTTAAAAAATTGATGGAATTTTAAAGTCCATAGAAAAATATACTTAGAAAAAATATATCAAATACAGAGAAAAATATATAGCATATATAGAATATAGAACATGCATAAAAATCAAATACGTGGAATGTATTTGAGTTAACTATAAATAATAAGTTCTTAATTTTTAAAAGAAGCATTAACAAATGGAATAAAAAACAGTCTTATCAACTTACCAATAATTTTTAGGAGGATACATAATTAATACACAGAAATTCTATACACTGCATTTCTATACACTAACAGTGAACTATCAGAAAGAGAAATTAAGGAGTTCCCTTCGTGGCTCAATGGTTAATGAATCCGACTAAGAACCATGAGGTTGCCGGTTCGATCCCTGGCCTTGCTCAGTGGGTTAAGAATCCGGCATTGCCGTGAGCTGTGGTGTAGGTTGCAGACGCGGCTCAGATCCTGTGTTGCTGTGACTGTGGCAAAGGCTGGCAGCTACAGCTCCTGTTAGACCCCTAGCCTGGGAACCTCCATATGCCGTGGGTGTGGCTCTAGATAAAAGCAAAAAGACAAAAAAAAAAAAAAAAACAGAAAGAGAAATTAAGAAAACAATCCCATTTACAAATGCATCAAAAAGAACAAAATACCTGGAAATAAACCTAACCAAGGAGGTAAAAGCCTTACATTTGGAAAACTCTAAGATGCTGATGAAAGAAACAAAGGACAACACAAATGGAAAACTGTACCATGTTCCTGGATTGGAAGAATTAATGCTGTTAAAATGTCTATATTAGACAAAGAACTCTACAGATTCATTGCAATCTCTATCAAAATACAAACAGCATTTTTCACAGAACTAGAACAGAAAATTCTAAAATTTTTTGGAGACAAAAAGACCCCAAATAGCCAAAACAATCTTGAGAAAGAAGAATAAAGCTGAAGGTATCACATCCTCTGATTTCAAACTATATTACAAAGCTACAGTAATTAAAACAGGATGGTACTGACACAAAAACAGACACATAGATCAACGAAACAGAATAGAGAGCCCAGATATATATCCACATATGTACAGCAAATTAATCTACAACAAAGAAGTGTGCACTGTCTACAATAAACAGTGTTGGGAAAATGAAACAGCTACATACAAAAAATCAGACTTGACCACTTGCTAATTGATACGCAAAAACAAACTCAGAATGGAATAAAGGTAAATAGATGCAAACTATTGCCTTTGGAATGGATAAGCAATGAGATCCTGCTATATAGCACTGGGAACTATATCTAGTCACTTATGATGGAGCATGATGGAGGATAATGTGAGAAAAAGAGTGTATATATATATGTGTGACTTAATCAATTCGCTGTATAGTAGAAAATTGACAGAACACTGTAAACAAACTATAATGGAAAAAAATCATTTAGAATGGAAAAAAAATGGAATAAAGACTTTGATACCTGAAACCATGAATCTCCTAGAAGAAAACACAGGAGAGTACATTCTTTGACATCAGTCTTAGCAAAAAGTGTGTTTTCAATATGTCTCTTCAGGCAAGGGAAATAAAAACAAACAAACAAACAAAAAACTAATGGGAATATATCAAACTAAAAATGTCTTGCACAGGGAAGGAAACTATCAATAAAATGAAAAGACTGACTACTGAATGGGAGAAAATATTTGCCAAAAAAATTATCCGGATCAGAGGTTAACATCCAAACTTCAGTTCACCCCTGAATTAGGCAGGAATCAGGGGGCACTGATACTCCAGGCAGAAGTAACTTCTAGTTGACCATCCATATCTGTGGTTCCTCCATATCTGTGATTCCACACCTGCAGACTCAACCAACCATGAATTGTATAATGCTGTAGTATTTATTATTGAAAAAAATCAGTATGTAAGTGGACTTTCAAACACACGTTATTCAAGAATCAACTGTATACAAAAAACTCATACAACTCAACGTCCAAAAAAAAGCTCAATTTAAAAATGGGCAGAGGACATGAATACATATTTTTCCAAAGAAGACAGAGAGATGACCAACAGAAACATGAAAAAATGTTCAATATTACTAATCATCAGGGAAACGCAAATCAAAACCACAGTGAGAGACCAGTTCACACGTGTCAAAATGACTATCATCAAAAAGACAATAAATAACAAGTGCTGACAAGGATGTGGAGAAAAGGAACCCTCATGCACCTCTGGTGGGATTGCTAATTGGTACAGCCACTATGGAAAACAGCCAAAAAAATTAAAAATAGAACTAGTGAAGTGATCCAAGAATTTCACTTCTGGGTATTTACCAGAAGAAAAAAAAAACACTAATTCAAAATGAGGCGTATACTTCAATGTTCACTGCAGCATTAAGATAACCAAAATATGGATGCAATCTAAGTGCTCAATGATAGATGAATGGAGAAAGAAGATGTGGGATATATACACACAAACACAAACTGGAATGTTAGTCCACCACAAAAACAATGAAATCTTGCCATCTGTAACAACATAGATAGATCCAGAGGGTACTGTGGTGATTGAAATAGGACGAAGATGAATATCACAAGGTATCTCTGATATATGGAATCTAAAACAACAAAACAAACAAAACAAAACAAAATGGAAACAGATTCACAGATAGAGAAAAGAGGAGTGGCTGCCAGAAGGGAGATAAGTGAGGGAATGGATGAAATAAGTAAAGGATATTTAGAGGTAAAAGCCTCCAGTTATACAGTAAATAAGACACGTGGATGTAATATACAATATAAGTAATATGGTCAATAATATTATAATAAATTTCTGTGGGGCCGTACAGCTATTAGGCTTATCATGGTGATCATTTCCTCATGTAGGCAAATGTGAAATCATTTCATAATATACTTGAAACTAACATAAAATTACATATCAACTGTCTTTCAAATGAATGAACAAATGAATGAATGAATGAATGAATGAATGAATAGATCATCTCGGGTACATCTCCCATTTTACAGATGAGGAACCTGAGGCCCAGAGAGGCAACATTTCTACCAATAAGGACATTATTTATGGTCTTTTAAACAGATTGTGATACATGAAATCAAAATGTACCAAGAACAATAATGACTAAGAATGAGAAAAGCTGGGAGTTCCTGTCACGGCTCAGTGGTAATGAAGCCGGCTAGTATCCACGAGGACATGCGCTCAATCCCTGGCCTCGTTCAGTGGGTTAAGGATCCGGCATTGCCATGAGCTGTGGTGTGGGTTGCAGACATGGCTAGGATCTGGCGTTGCTGTGGCTGTGGTGTAGGCTGGCAGCTACAGCTCTGATTCAACCCCTCGCCTGGGAACTTTATGCCGCGGGTGCAGCCCTAACAACAACAACAAAGACAACAAAGACAAAAAACAAAAAACAAAAAAAAAAAGGAGAAAAGCTGGAAGTGAAAAACTTTTATCAAATCTTTAAAGCAAGAAAGTTTAAAAGAAAATGGATTTTTTAACAAATAATTACAAGTGCCACATACATTCTTGCAGTAAGCTATAATCTAGCTCATTATTTTCCTGCAAAGAAGAAGAAAAAACATGGTGTGATATATGTACAATAACCTCATCGTTCACTTTACAGGAAACAAAAGGCAAAGTTTTAACAAAAGGTATAATTCATTATTTCCAGACTGTAGGAATTAAAACAGAACAATAAAATAGGAAGACAAATCAAATGTCTTCATGTTAGGCTGTCATTGCTATAACAAAAAACCAAGTATTCCAAGAATATAATTTTCTCCTGAGCACTTTCTCCTGAGCACTGAATTAAGGGGAAATTAATTTTAGTAAACAAATGAATTTCAATTCTAGTGAAACAAACAAGAATTTTACTGCAAAACTCTAAAAGTGAAATGATTCCACATTTATAGGTAAAATGAATAGATTCTGTATTGCTTGCCTCCCATCAAACACTATAAATGTTAAGCACACAAGTCTTGCGCCAGCACGCAGGGCAGAATACCAAAGCAAGCTCACAGCAGGGTTTTGAGTCAGCTGGATATTAATCACGAACAAACTCTTAAAAACTTAGGATCTGAATCATTTAAAAACACACACTCTTTACAGACATTTTGAAATTTTATGATCAGAGTCTAGTCATCCAACCGTTAAATTTTTGAGCAAACTTTTAAAAAGGCAGAGAAAGGAAGAGACTCAGAGAGTTACATATGGCAACAAACACGCTGGAGAGACCAGCCCAACATGCAGAATTTTTGAAATGTGCTCCTCTCCTGAACATGGGACCTTATCACGTCCAAAAGGTTGGCCTTCCATCAGGGATGACCTGCTCCATCATACCCATTATGAAGACGGCTCTTTGACACATGATAGCTAGTGAATCAGCCAGCTTCTAAGCAGAGACTCCCAGCAACTGGGCAGAGGATTGCATTATGTGCTTCTGAAGCCCATTTTAATGGAAGGACATGGGAAAAGAAATGCTTGTGGGAAATCTCCCAATGTTTGGACCTCCAAACTTGAATCAAATATGTTAGCTGCAAGAGCTAAGCACTGAATGGGCTGTAACAGGCAGAAGAATTCGAGGATCAGGTTAAAATTCTGGACTTTTCAGATCCTGTATCCCGCCCCACTCTACAAAGCAATGTCCATTTATCATTGTCCAACTATTATGAATGCCTCCTGGATGTTAAAGCAGATTTACAGAGGATTAAGGAGCCCAAAGTTACTATTATGCAATTTTAAAGTTTTCACAAGAGTTCAGTGAATCTTCAAAGGGATATTTGAGAAGTCGAGGAGGCAGAACAAGGGAAGCTAACATTAAATTAAAAAATACTTAACTGCTAAGCAACAAGATAAGCATCTGAGTGATCTTCTTGAGGACAAAGTCCCCAGGTCTCACTTTGTAGGTCATGGCTTTGATGCAATATCTGGCAAAGCCAGGGGCCATTTGGCTCGGTACCTTTTCTAGGTGCTTCTCCATTTTGGTGTTCAGGAAAGAGCATAGCAAAATTTTATTTCTTTTGATAAGGAAACTGCATTGAGCCTGTTTTAAATGGGGTGAACAAAGTAATCCTGGTTGATGCGGTAAATATGAAATTTAAAAACTTTTCCTAGGGTGGGCCAGTGGCACAATGGATAACGCATCTGACTACAGGTCAGAAGATTCTAAAACGCATCTTTCTTCAATTTCTGAGAACATTCTAGCATGTTAAGCAAACTTAAGGGTTCCTCCTTGGAATGTGGCTAGGTTTTGTAGTGCCCAGCTCGACTTTATGCTTTTCACCCCTCAACTCTAAGCCTTTTAACTGCAATGTGTATAGCCTCACAATTCAAAGAGTAATTTATTCTTTGCCCCTATCTTTACCATTACAACAACAACAACAACAACAACAAAAAAAAAACCCTACAGTATTCTTGTCCTACAATCAGCAGCAAACTTTCCTAATAAAAATAAAACAATAAATCATGGTCTCAATTGGCAGTTGTCCTTGTTTTATATGGATACTTAAAAGTTACCTAAGCCTCAGTTTGAGGGTGTGGGCTGCCAAGCAAAACAAAGTAGATATTCGAATGGATAAATCTGAATAACTCTTTATCTTGTGATTTTCCAAGAAAAAACATATGAAAATTCTTCTAAAGAAAGAAGCAGGGAAAAGATTTACGAGCATGTTTTCCAACCCTCCTTGGTCAGAAAGACAGCAGCTATGAGTGAATGCAAGCCCATCTGTGGCTATTTTTCCAGGCCCTCTGGCTAACAGAAGAGAACTTTGGTGGAAGGAGGATGTAGCGCCCACTCTTTGGATGAGATGAGCATCATTCCTCGGGGGACCCCAGAGTAGCAGCTCCCTCCTTCCAGACCAGTGTGCGCATAGCTTTGAGTGACGCATGAAGCTTAGAGAGAAAGATCTCACTTTGGAAATACCACTCACACTCATAAATAGGTACACTGGCGGCAGAGAATAAAACCTTTGTATCCTTACCTTGAACATACATATATTTTCATAGACCAAATACTGGATAATATTCAGGAATTTTTTTTTTTTGGCCACATCCTCAGCACACAAATGTTCCTGGGCCAGGGATTAAACCCACACTGTAGCAGCAACCCCTGGCCACTGCAGTGACAATGCCAGTTAATCACCTGCTGCACCATAGGGGAACTCCTTTAGCATTTTCTTAAGATTATAAGTTTCATTAATTGTGCTTTTGTATTTTATTACTAATTCATATAACTACAGTATTATACTTAGATGAGAATTGTAACCACATCAAAGTTAGAAAGTCTGGCTTCCTAGTATGGATATCAAGACCATAAAAATTAAAAAAAAAATGGTTAGAAACTGAATAACTGTCATTTGCCAAGCATTTGCAATTTACAGCTTAAATAACTCACTTTGGCTTGCCTATCTTTAGAACGCGAATACAGGGCACAATGCCTGTACAGAACTTTGCCCAGGTCAACTGATGTCTTAATATGCGACCTAACTACTTTCTTACTGAGAAAAGTCAGTCACTGTTTGGTCTGAAACAAACAAATTAATAAACATATTTGAAAACACTAGTCTACGAAATCATTAGCTAGTACATGAACATATTATTCAATTTTGAATCAAAATGCATTTACAGGTAACATAAAATAAATTTAACTGTCCCTGAACAACAGAAGGTCGCCATTAAAGACAGAAAATCCTGAAATTGACAGATGCATGAAGAATAAGTTGTGCGTTTAATTTATTCCATAACAGGCTATAAAAGTGTCTGGAATGAAGGACTGAAGCACCTCACACTATTTACCTGAAGATGACGGCTGGCCATTGCACACACACAACACACAGCTCCTCAGGCCCAAAGTTCTAAAATAATGCCACCCAGCTCAGGGCAGGCCCTTCTGGGCAGAGCTGAATTTCAAACCAGGCTCAGGAGACGGGTGAACACCAATCCCATCACACACCAGTCACTCGAGGCCGACATTCCTAATCAGGCTTTTCAAAGGAATTCCCAAGGTGGCTGTGATTCACAGAATGGACGCAGAAAATGTAATTATGCTACTTTAAAACAAAATCGAATTGCTAGAGTATATATTAGGCAGAAAACAAATATCTTTATGAATTTCCCTGAAGCCTTTGGTGAGCAAAAGAAAAATTTTCAGGAGCGTAGATAAATGGAATAATATTTGTAACTAACAAATAATAAGTTACATGTGCCATAACAAGCCTGCTTCTTATGAGGAAGCAAGGCATTTTCAGAAATAATCGTATTTTAAAACAGCATCAAAATTGACTTTTCCTTTACTTAATACTATATTTTTTCCAAATATTTGGTGAAAAGAGAGTGAGAGCACATGAGCAAGCAGGTAGAAATGGTGATACTTTTCTCTGCAGTCTCCGTTACCAACACTAAGTGTAATTGAATGTATTAGCAGGTCTCTGTGGGGATGTGATATGCTAACACACTCTAATTTTTATTAGTTTCTCAAAACTGTCATGTGAGGAATCTAAAATATGTGCATGAGAGAAATTAATAATGGCTGGCACTGAACAAAAGTATTAAACTGGCTTAAGAAAAAAAAAAAAAGGAACTTGCCCAGGAAAAGGAAGACGCTTAAATCATACACAGAAAAGTGCTCTGATGAACATCCCCCATTTATTTTCCTGAAACAGCTGCTGTGCCAAAGAGTGAAGAATGAATCCATAAGTCCCCATGTCTCCATCATGGTGAAGAGCCTTCTATCGCACAGGGAGACGTTTTTAAAAAATTAACACTGTTGGAGTTCCTGTCCTGGCTCAGTGGTTAACGAATCCGACTAGGAACCATGACATTGCGTGTTCGATTCCTGGCTTCGCTCAGTGGGTTAGGGATCCAGCGTTGCCGTGAGCTGTGGTGTAGGTCACAGATGTGGCTCGGATCTGGCGTTGCTGTGGCTGTGGCGAAGGCCGGTGGCTACAGCTCCTGTTAGACCCCTAGCCTGGGAACCTCCATATGCCATGGGTGTGGCCCTAGAAAAGACAAAAAGCCAAAAAAAAAAAAAAAATTAACACTGTTGATGAGATGGAGGGTTTATCTCTTTTTCAAAATAAAAGGCATCAGCTAGGTCTTGCCAGTTAGACCACCTGTTTCATGTTTTCTGCATTTTTTTTGCTTTTTAGGGCCACACCTGAGGCTACAGCTGCCAGCCTATACTACTGTCACAGCAACGCCAGATCCGAGCTGCATCTGAGAACTACACCACAGCTCACAGCAATGCTGGATCCTTAACCCACTGAGCGAGGCCAGGAATCTAACCCACCACCTCATGGTTCCTAGTCAGATTTGCTTCTGCTGCGCCAAGGCGGGAACTCCAGACCGATGTTTTCTTTAAGAGAAGAATGTGGATTAAAAGGGACAGTTTTGCCGAGATGTTCATACCTGGGCGTCTTTGGGGAGGATCAAGATGTCAACAGCTTTCTAATCTTTCATCCCTACAGCCAACATGCACTTGAGGGTTTAAGTACATTTACATGCAGTATTTCATTCCAACCTTGAAATAACCCTAATAGGGTAGATGTCCACTCCTCTCCACTTTACAGACAGGAAGAGCTGGGTTTCAGAGACATAAAGCCATGCTTGCCCATGATGAGGCATGTTCACCAGGGATCTGGAGCTGAAATGAGTTCACTCTTTCAAGGTAAGGTTGATGGAGACCCTTAGGTGCTGAGCTGAATATGAGAGGCACTCTTGACCCAACCTGGACACCTCGACCCCCGGCCCCGCTGGGCAGGATCTCCTCTCTGTTTAACATGGCAGATGGAGCCTTGCTGCCTGGAGTGTCTCGGCAGGTCCCAGAGGATGCTGGCTGGCCAGTGCTTGGGCTGCTCTGTGCCAGCTGAACAGTCCTCCGCGGGCTTTCCAGCACCTGATCTCAAACTGCTGCTGGCTGCTGCCACTTCTCTCTCTTTGCTGTCCTCATGTGGCTGGAGTATTACCTCTTGGGATGAGTGATTCTAATACACATTTCTCTTATCACCCAAGACAATGTCTTTTAAAAACAAATTTCCCCTAAACTCCTTTTTTTTTTTCATCTGAATTAAAGGTATAGTTGAAATTTGTCTGTTGAACAATCAGAATATTAGGTAGCCTCAAAGGACTCCTATGTCTCAGGAGTTGCTCATCAAGGGTTTTAGATCACACTGTGAATCACAGTACTTAACAGTTGGTAATGGACTCGGCCACATGACTGGCCCTTTATGAAGATTATTTGGTGTACAGAGACTGGACCTTCACCCAGGTCTATCTGACCCCAGAGCCTCAGTGCTTAACCACTTCCAGCTACCATGCTAGGCACTGGCCACAAGAAAAAAAATTGGTAAGAAGTGACAGATACAGGAATCCAACAACAGGTTTCTTATTTTTTGATTCAGACCAGGTGACATAAAAAGAACAAGATGAGGGGATTTTGTATTTCATTCTTATAGTATCGTGCAAGTATCTTGATCACATGCTCATATGCTCACATAAATAAATACTTGGGAGATATATTCTAACTACTCATTTTTTTTAATTTTTATTTATTTACTTGTTTATTTATTTTTGCTTTTTAGGGCCGCACCTGCAGCATATGGAAGTTTGCAGGCTAGGGGTCGAATTGGAGCTGCTGTTGCCAGCCTACACCACAGCCACAGCAACTTGGGATCTAAGCTGCATCTGCGACCTACAACACAGCTCAAGGCAATGCCAGATCCTTAACCCACTGAGAGGGGCCAGGGATTGAACCCACATCCTCATGGATGCTAGTTGGGTTAGTTACCGCTGAGCCATAACAGGAACTCCTCTACTCAATTTTTTGATGATGGATTTCTACATTTTTGATGAGTGTGTCATCTCTGCTAAAAACATGATGGCCAGCCTCATGAAAATATACATTTCTTGACGTTCAGAAGAGTTTAATTATTACATATATTACCTTGCATTCTCATAGCCCCTCAGCCTTGCTGATATTTCCAATCAGTTGTAATATTCTCTCCTTAGAACTCCCAGAGCATAGATACAGCCACCTGCTAGGGCACTAACCAGCTTTTATCTCGTCTTCTAATCATGTATGGACATATTGTCTTTCCTGACTAAGGGAACACCAAATGCAAGACAAGACTTTACTGGATCCATCTTAATAAGCCCCACACCTGCTATAGTGACTGGCATATGGTAGACAATCCAATCAGTCCTGGTTGAATTAATTACTAAATGAATGAAAGAACAAATAGAGACTATTATTAATAGTCCATATTGCTGCAATGAGTCAGTATAACTAACCACCGCAACCCAGTTTCTTGCCATGTCAAACATTTATTCTCAGGCTCTTAGATTTGCATAGTAAAGCAGATTCCAATGGGTTTCAGGTTGAAGGTCAGCTGGACTTGGTGCCAGGCGGTTTGGCTTGTGTCTGCTCCATACATATTCATTCTGGGCCCTAGACTGAAAGGGCAGTGGGCTATCTGAACATAGTCTTTATGTGGTGGATCAATGGTGCATGAAAGGCCAGCCAAAGAGTGCAGGCACATTTAAGGCCTCTGCTGAGTTGGTGTGCCTTAATATTCCATTGGCTAAAGTCACTAGGAAGCACGCGCCACCCACAGGGTGGATGGTAGGGTATGAGTATTTGCTAACAATCATTCAAACCACCATAACTATGAAATCATCACAAAGTCAAAAGGGACTGAGGCAGAAATTAGACTAAAAGTTTAGAAGCTGCAACTAGAAATCGCTTTGGAAAAATGTATGGATTTCAGAGTCAGTCAAATCTAGTTCAAATTCCAATTTTACTTTTCTCATATATAAAACTGGGGATATTAGTAGGTCCCACCTCATAAAATCATTAAGAAAAACTAATATAATAACCCATGCAAAATGTTTTTGCACAGTGTCCTGAATACCAGCAAGTGGCCATGTTCAATACATTTTAATATGTATTCAATAAATGTTCATGATGACAATAGTGCTGGTGGTAATAGCCATGACAGTGATGGTGGTGGTGATGATGAAGGTGGTGACAAGTCATAGTTTCAGTTATTCATGAATGAACCAGTTTCACATTCTAATTTCAACAATTTCATGTTACCTATAAAACTAAACATAAAAAAAAATTTTGGCAGTTGTCTCTGTCAAAAATTTCAACTTGTGATGATTTATGTACACCTATAATTGAAAAAAATCCATTAAGAAAAAAAAATTTCAACATCAGGTGTAATGAATACTCTAAAATTTTGGCTTTAACGTAAACTGCTTGTGTGTGTCTATGTGTGTCTCCAACTGGCTGTTCTTGCTCTCTGAGTCCTCTTTCCAAATTCTTCTGGGTCCCACCGAGGGGCTTTGCCTTTTTTCTTTATCTTACCCCTTTTTGATTTCATACTCATTTAATCTATTATGTCAAATCACTTCTCTCATTTTTCCTTTCACATCTCTCCTTTATAACCTTCCCTCTGTCAAAACTAAAAGGCCAAACTCATCTTTCTCCAGATTTACTTCTGTAGCATCCACTCAACACTATTGAATTTGTACTATGTTGCAGGTGTTATATGTTGTGGAAAACATAAGCCTAGTAGGGAAGAAAAGTCCCTTCCCTTAAAATACTTATAAGCCAACAGATTCGTTAAAAGTTTTATGCCTCAAGAAAATGAGAGAATGGAAATCTACACAATGACATATTACTCAGCCATAAAAAAGGAATGGAGTAGTGTTTCATGCTCCAGCGTGGATGGACTTTAAAAACATTATGCTAAATAAAAGAAGACCATCACAAAAGAGCACATATTGGATCATCTAAAAGAACAGATATATGATTCCATTTATATTAAATTTCTAAAACAGGCAAATCTATAGAGACAGAAGGTAGACTAGCAGCTGCTGAGGGCAAGTGGATGGGGATTGGGGATAAGTGGTGGGAGGGAGTGCTAACGTGTACAGGGTTTATTTATTTACTTATTTATTTGTCTTTTTGCCTTTTATGTAGAGCTGCACCCGCGGCATATGGAGGTTCCCAGGCTAGGGGTCTAACAGGAGCTGTAGCTACTGGCCTTCGCCACAGCCACAGCAACGCAGGATCCGAGCCGCGTCTGCAACCTTCACCACAGCTCACGGCAATGCCGGATCCTTAACCCACTGAGCAAGGCCAGGGATTGAACCCGCAACCTCACGGTTCTTGGTCGGATTCGTTAACCACTGAGCCACAAAGGGAACTCCCCAGGGTTTATTTCTGAGGTAATAAAAATGTCCTCAAATTGACTGTGGTGCTGGTTACACAACTCTGTGAATATACTAAAAATGACTGAACTGTATATTTTAAATGGATTATAGCTCAATAATTCTATTTTTAAACAAAGGGCAAAACAAATACAGTTTGCATCGGAACCTGAAAAAATTCTCCAAAGAAAGGAAGGGAAAGAAAGGAAAGGAAAGGAAAAAGAAGATGAGGAAAGCTAAAAATCAGCAGCAGCATAACTCTCTGAAATATTGTAAAAAATTATCTGTAAAGTTAAAATGATATACAAATTACCAGATGAGGTTTGCTGCTTTGCACAGAAGCTGTTGTGCATTGGCCTCCAGAGGAAATTATTTCCATACCAATATCAGTACCTGGAAAACTAGCAGTTGTCAGCCCACGGGGGTAGACACTCTCTCCCCACGGCCATCTCCACAAAATGCTAAGACTGCACTAGTGTGAGCAGAAGATGTCCCCAGTCACTTCCCATCCACTCAGCAACCAGCAAAGCTAATTCTGCCATTGGCCATTTCCTCCTGGTGACAGAAGGAGTAAGAAACTGCAGCCTGAAGGTCAGGCAACTCCATAAAGAGAAGTGAGAGCAGAAGGAACCAGCTGGAAGTTTTCATCCTCTCAAAGCAAATGGCATATAACCCTGGTGAGAGTTTATCTGCAATAATTACTACAGTTTTAAAGTAAAGAACTAGACATCTTGCTTCAAAAAATGCTGCATTTGGTGCATTTTGGAAGAAACCTCATTGAGCCTTAGGCATTGAATTAGATGGTTCCTTTCAAGGGAGTAACTAGGAGTTCCCTTCGTGGCTCAGTGGAAACGAATCCGACTGGAACCATGAGGTTGCGGGTTCGATCTCTGGCGTCACTCAGTGGGTTAAGGATCTGGTGTTTCTGTGAGCTGTGGTGTAGGTGGCAGATGCAGCTCAGATCCTGGCTGGCTGTGGCTGTGGCCAGCAGTTGTAGCCCTGATTGAACCCCTAGCCTGGGAACCTCCATATACCAAGGGTGCAGCCCTAAAAACGAAAAAAAAAAGGAGGGGGGGAGTAACCAAAAGCTAAAACTGCCTGTGTATCTGTCATTTTATTCAACTTGCTTCTTCATCCAAGGGTTTACACCTGAACACTGACTATCCCATCATGCTTTATTCTTTTTGTTCTTGAGGACTAGTGGCATAGGGAATACTTAATACATGTTAAAGGAAGGAAAGAGGAAAGGGATTGAGACGGTGGGATGGGAGGAATGTGAAAAGGAGAGAGAAGGAAGAATTTACGTTAATTTTAAGATTTTAATTAGAATTAAATAGCCTGTTAAAAATTTAAGTTATAAGGCGCAAACAATGGAAATGATCTAATGTTCTCCACAGCATCAATTTGTGAAGAATATTACTTTTTAAGCTTATTATTACTTTTAAAAGAGTAGTATTAGCCATTGACACACACTTTCAAATTTTACAACTCAGTAACTGATTAGAAGTGAACAAAGAATCAAAAGCCAGTCCACTGTCCCAGGACTCATACCAAGCCTGTGGTCTGAATCATCCTTGACCCTTTTGCTTTTTTTTTTCAGGGTCTCACCTGCAGCATAAGGAAGCCAACGGGCTAGGGGTCGAATCCGAGCTACAGCTAGTGGCCTACACCACAGCCACAGCAACAGTGGATCTGAGCAGCATCTGAGAGCTATGCCAAAGCTTGCAGCAACACTGGATCCTTAACCCACCAAGTGAGGCAAGGGATTGAACTCGCATCCTTATGGACACTATATTGGGTTCTTAACCCACTGAGACACAAAGGGAACTCCCCAATCCTTGACACTTTCATTTTTTCCTTTGTAATGAATAGGTGAAAAACTAGGTCAATTCTGTCTTAAGAAGATCCAGGGATCATGACTCACTGAAAACTCTGCAAGGGATGGGAGTCAGACATGGATCTTTGAGAGCACATCACTGCCGACCATGAGGATGGCAGTCAGGGTGCTGCCTCTGTGCTGTGGGGAAAGGTGGCAAAACAGAAGATGTCTGATATACCCCCTGACACACACACACACACACACACACACACACAATCCATATGGTCAGGAATCTATGGATAACAGTCCATGAAAAGTAAAGAAAAAAACACTACATCCGACACAGAGCAAATACTTAATCCTTCGAACCACCCTGAGCCCCGCAGTTCAGATTGGCTCTGACAATCAAGAAATACGAGATGCTGTGTTGCCCAGTCTCAGATATTATCCTTTTACTACTTCTAACTTAGTATTCATGTTAACACTGACCCAAACTCCCAAACCTTTCTCCTACTTGCTGTTAAAGTATATCCTCTATCTTGTACATAGATGGTTGGTTTTAATAGTTTAAATGCAGGGCTTTCCATCTCTTCCACTGAAGTTCAGTCTATTGGATTTCCTGTCATTCTACCCTTTGAGAGCTGTGTAGAGTCTGATTTTTGCCTTCCGATATGTTAATATTTCCCTTAGCTTAATATTCAGGAATTTGATTATCAATATATTATCCACACAAGAAATTTAAAAAATGGGTGAAAATGTGAAAAATAGAAGATGCATCTCTGTGACATTCCACTGCAGCATGATTCCCAGAATGTCATCAATACAATAGGGAGCACTGTTTGGGTATGGACATGCAACTAATTATGAGCCCAACCAAAGATGCTATTCTATAGGAATGTTATGAGGTCCAGCAGCTGCAGCATATAGGGGAGCAAAGAGAGGGTACTCCCCGAACTAACTCCTTTTCTTTCTTTCTTTTTTTTCTTTTGCATATTATATTTCCTCATGATATCTTATTTGAAAACAAAAATCCTTTGTGTTCAAACGAATCTTTGAAAACCATTGATTGAGACAGAAATTTCTCTATTTCTATAGTACAGCATGAGATCCTTTGACAAATGTCTTTTGAAATTCAGATAGACCACACTGACCGCCCCTTACTAGCACTCTCGTAGTCCTGCCATCAAAGCAAATAATCTTAGCAAAGCCAAACTGGCTCCTGGTGATCTGCTTCTTTTTTCTTCCTTTAATTCTCAAAATATGTTTGTTTAAGAAACGCTCTTATACTAGGCTGGAATGGGCATTCAGTTTATTATTTTTAAAAATTAGGGCCACACGTCAAACCATAGAATTTTAGAAATGATCATTTCCCCCACAAACCCTTAAAAATGGCCAGTAATGGTCTATAAATACGATTGTCAAGTTCTTTCAGTAGGTTAGACTGTAAAACATCCATACCAAGGGCTTAAAGTCATTTAAAGGAGCCAGAAGCTCTCTTATAATCTCCTTTATCGGGGGCCTTATTTTCCCCTACCTAAGGCTTATAATGAGATTAAAGACACTTCATCAACACTCAGGAATCAAACAACAAGCAAATCTATCAGTAATATCTATTGGTCCATAATAATAATAATAATTTCATTCATGAGGAACTATACTTTTTCACAGACTGAAAATATTTACTAGGCTTTTCATTCAGTATTTAGTAACTATTTTGAACAGATTCTAGGCACTGGGACATGGAGGCCGATATTATTAACCTTTCTGCACATATCAAAGAGTAGAACAATTACCCAATGGCAGGGAACATCTGTACAAAACAGAAATAAAACATCAGCGAAATGTGAATCATGTCTTTAAAACTCTGGTAAAATTTCATTTTTGGCCAATAGCTTGCTTTCTTGGGTGCCAAATTTCATGTAGGTAGAAGGCTCGCAATATGTCAGGCTGTCTTCCAAATACAAAGACATTTTCACAGCAGATTTACTAGATAGCCCTGCAAAATCTAGACCAGGCATCATAAAGAACACAGGAAAAAGGAAGGATAATTATGTAAAGCCAACATTTGAATGCATTGTGTGTGGCTGGCAGACTTCTCCTGACTCACATTAATATTCACATCGGGCACTGTTTAATGACGCCATTCAGAATGGGGATATGGAGCAGGAAGAGGTATAGAGGCAATCGAAAAATAATTTATTGCAATAGAAATATTCCTCCTTTTGAAGCATCATTTTAAAAAAGAGGCACTTTTTTTCCCTGTTCCTAATTTTACTAAATAGATTTTCTTCCCTGCCAAAGCTCCAAGGGTGCTTTATGAGAAATATAAATTGGTATGATAAAAAAAAAAAAATCCTACACAAAACATATATTACTTAGGTGACACACCACATGGATCCTTTAAAAAAAAAAAAAATCAAACCGTGTTAAACATAAGCAGAGGCCCTTGGTTGGTAATAAGGTGCTTTTGTAAACATTTTTCTCCAGTTCACTCAGGTAACTTTTGAAACCTGAAAGAAAAAGCAATGTTTCCTCTAGGGTCTTTTGTCCTCCGAATCTATCCACTATCAAAAATTCAAATTAATATCCCACCAGGCATGAGAAATCATCAGGCTATTTCCAACACTGAATTTAAAAGTTTAAGCTTCTCATTCTTAGGTAAGTATTTCATGAGATGTTCTAAAGCCATCACCTTTGTACCATTAGTAAAGGGGTGGGGCTCCATATGGAACCTACAATGTTCATCTTTTATGAAAGACCTAGAGGAAGAAAGAGGAGGAAGAGGAACAGGAGAATTACAATAAAACAACAGCAACAACACATATTTCTGAGCAGTAATTATGTGCCAGAGACTATACTAAATGTTTTACATGCATTCATTTTTTTAAGTCCCAAAAGGACCTTATGACGTAGGTACTATTGTTATTCCCATTTTAAAAACTGAACGGCTGAGTAATCTTCTGAGGTTACAGTTTATTTTAAATGCATAAAATTAACACAAATTACAAAGGCTAAATCTTTATCAGAGTAGGTAACAAGGAGATGGGGCAATTATGGATAAAAATAGAGAGGAAAAAAAGTCCAGCAACTCTTGATTAACAATAAACTATTTCCTGGGGGGGGGGGACTGGAAACAACTGGCATTTTTGAGGCTGGGTAGTACCCCTATCAATAGGAAAATATTTGACAGCAAGCAACAGATAAAACAATGGCAGTGGCTTAAGTAAACATGGATTTAATTATCTTACACACAGCAAGGTATCTTGAGATAGGTGGTTGCTACCGTTGGTACAATAATTAAGGCCAATGACCCTCCAATCCTCTTGGCCATTTCCTCAGGGTAACAAGAGAGCTGCTGCAATTCCAGCCATCACATCACAGTCAAAGACATGAAACAGATGCTGTTAAATTAATACATAAGAAAAGCAAAAGCTGTCCCCAAACCACTCCTAGCCGCACAATCCAAAGATTTCCACTTAGGTCTCCTAGGACAGAACGAAGTTACATGGCTACTTTTAACTATAAAATAGCCTGAGAAATAGGAGCAGGATTATCATGACTGGTTGGGTAACTTGTGATAAACTCTCTGGAGCTGAGCACCCTGATGCCTGGAATTAAAGTGGGATTCTGTTAGCAAGGCTGGGATTGAATTTGGGGATACCACAGTTGGCCATGTGCCTTGGGGGTTTAGTCAGCCATGTGCCTTAGGGGTTTGCAAACTATATCTGTAGAGAAGCTGAAAGTAAATATTTTAGACTTTGAGGACCCCATACGATCCTTGTCACATATTCCTCTTTGGTTTTGTTTTCACAACCCTTAAAAAATTCTCAGTTCCTAAGCTATCTAGAAGTTGGCTGTGAGTGGGGCTGTAGTTTGCCCAAGGCTTGGGATAAGGTTCCAGGTACAAAATAGAACATATGAGAAACTTGGTGGGTCAAGATGGGTTAGAAGCCTTAAGACATCCTTTTGTCTAAACCTCTATTTTCTCAAAAGGAATAAGACTGGAAGTGAGGAAAACCAGATTCCTGGCCTAAAGAATTTACTAATAAATTAACTAATAAATAACTGAGTGTCTTAATAACTAAATTATTTCAGTAACTCACCTAATAATTTTAGCCGTTTCAGGTCAAACTGTATTTCATAGAGAGTTAGACTAGGTGGGCCACACAGCTCCCTTCTAGCCCCATTACTGAGTGATTCCGCAAAAGCATTAAAGATGAAAGAAGCAGCATTTGTCGTGATGACCAAAAGCCCAAGATATCCAGCCATACTAACCATATTAACCACAAAATATTAGCAGATTGTTTCTGTGATCCCTGGGAGACCCTGAACACGTCACAGACAGGAGATATTCACCTGGACCCTCCATTACTGCCCCCCCCCAATAAAGTCCACACTGATGGATACCTGGTCTGGAATAAAATTTAACTGTTTCTCTTGGTCTCCCTACTTGAACTTTAGTCCATTTCCCCCCTTCCCTACAACTCCCAGCCAGAATGCCAAGCCAAAGGACAAGTGCCCTAAACAGGCAGGTCTTTTCTTTTTCTTTTTTTTTTTTTAGGGCCACAGCTGTGGCATATGGAAGTTCCCAGGCTAAGGGTCAAATCAGAGCTATACCTGACAGCCTACACCACAGCCACAGCCATGCCAGATCCGAGCCCTATCTGCAACCCATGCCTCAGCTTGCAGCAATGCCAGACCCTTAACCCACTGAGCAAGGCCAGGGATTGAACCCTCATCTTCATGGATACTAGACAGGTTCTTAACTCTCTGAGCCACCACGGGGACTCCAACCAGCAGTTTTTAATTTGAAAAGTTTTTAATTTAAAAAATAAAGTTCTTCTTGCATTTTGCATGCATCACATATTCTAATGTACCTGTTTGCTTTAACAAAAATAATATTTTAATTACTTCACATTCAACAAAACCAATGCTACAGGCAGATGAGTCGTGGTTCCTGAGGCCCCAGTTACTGGGGCAACTCCACATCCCTGGGGAGGGGACGTGGCTATGCACACCCCAGTCAGGACCTACTTTCAGGTTCCTTGTAAGACTGACTGGGGGTTTTCAGACTCTTGTCTCCTTTGATTTCAGAATTACTAAGATTTGGAAAAATAAAAATAAAAGAAATTCACCCAGGAAATCAATACCATAAAACACACATGCATATGCCCTCTGTTAAATTTCACTCTAATTGAAACTGGCATCAAGCATTTACCAATTCATTTCTCTAATGTGTGCAATCTTAAATTTTTTTTTTTT